>JAESUZ010003377.1:0-600000 GCA_017311185.1 Proteles cristata cristata
GACCGGAGGTCCCAGGTGCGGGTCCCCCTGCACAGACCGCAGGTCCCAGGTGCGGGTCCCCCTGCACAGACCGGAGGTCCCAGGTGCGGGTCCCCCCGCATCAGACCGGAGGTCCCAGGTGTGGGTCCCCCCGCATCAGAACGAACGGGCAGAGGAAGCCAATGGAGCGCAAGGAAGGAAGGGATTTTGAGACGGACGGAGGTAACGGTGTGCTGGAGGCCACCGCAGAGCCACCGCAGGACTGCTTTCTCTACGTAAAACAAATTCAAGCGAAGGTCCGTGTGCACACGTATGGCCTATGTTCTCAGGCGACTACGTGTGTGGTTTTCTTAATGTGTATTTTTGAGAGAAAGGGAGAAAGCACAAGCAGGGGAGGAGCAGAGAGAGAGGGAGAGGGACTCCCAGCAGGCTCCACGTTATCAGTGCAGAGCCTGGCTCGGGGCTTGAACCCACAAACTGTGAGATCGTGACCTGAGCCGAAGTTGGACGCTCAACTGACTCAGCCACCCAGGCGCCCCAGAGGTATATGCTCTTAATTTACTTTCTTGTCAACTGTGTGTCGTAAGCTTCCTGAAAGCCTTTCTTGGAAAGAGGTGAAGCATTAAGTGCAATTTGAAGCCAACAAAACATACATGTGGAGCTCCTCGTCGTGATGCCCCCGCCGCGGGCTTGGAAGGAGCCAAGTCGTCCATGAAGCCGCTCACGTCGGACAACCAGACAGTGGTTATTGGGGGCGGGGGGCAGAGAACATTCCCAGCTTCTACCCTAACCTCAACAAAGCTGCACCACAGCCCCCTAGGGTCTATCCCTTTACCCTCACTGCAACAAACCTGGGATTTTCCTGCTTCCCCGGGGCTGACTTCAGCCATTCTAGAAACTTCCACAGTTTACAAACCCATCTCCGTCTGCCGGGGGGCAGACCAGAATGGAAAGGCTCACGTGTAGCCAGAGCTCCAGATCCCTGCTCCTCAGTATCTACCTATTTTCCTAACCCCCTTTAAAGTGGATCATTTTGGGGAAGGAGGGATTCCAGCAGTGTTTACAGATTTCGTGACTCGTGTGACGGCACGTGTGCGGCCCCCTCCCCACCACCTGACGTGAGCCATCTACACTCAGGGAGGCACGGCTGTGCAACGTGGTTCACCCTCTCCGCCCCAGGCTCACTGCGATTTTCAAAACAGAGCGAGGCTCACCACCCGTGAGGACCTCAGCCCAGGCCGTCTAGGAGCAAAGCCACTGCAGGGGCCACGTGACTTGACCCGTGCGACCCACACCAGCCCGGGGCCAACAGTGGGGAGCGGGGCGCAGTCGTAGTCCCCAGACTGTGCTAGACGGGGCAGCACAGACGCTGGAAGACACCGGAACAGCTGGCCTGCCAGGCAGTCAGGGAGGACCCCTTGTGGAGGAAGGGCATAAAGGCCCCCACACGATGGACCGCAGACTAGAAACAGGCTGGACAAGGAGTGGAGACCGGAGGACAGCTTGTGGCACTGGGGCTCGGGAAGGGGAAGCAAGGCCACGTAACTTCATCAGAGTGAACTATGCCTCCCGGGACACGTGTGCCGCTGTTCTTCTCGGGGGGGCGGGTGGGGGCTGTCATCTCAACATTATCAGTCATTCCATCACGCAACAGGCTGTGCATCTAGAAATCTGGGCTTTGGGGCGCCTGGGGGCTCAGTCGGCCAAGCACCAGACTTCAGCTCAGGTCAGGATCTCACGGTGCGTGAGTTCAAGCCCCGCGTCGGGCTCAGTGCTGACAGGCTGTGGACCCCTTTCTCTGCCCCTCCCCCACTGTGCTCCCCCCCCCAATAAAAATGTGGGCTTTGAAGTGATCTGCCTCATCTTCTAGACTCCGGCTAGTCTGAGTTCTCACTGCAATGTTTTGGGGAAACCAATGAAAAGTTTCTCTGGACCGTAACGCAATGTTCACGACCTCGGGAAATCTGAGGTCTGCGTGAGCAGGTGCGCAAAGCTGGCTGAAGGGGCTCATCACCGATTCGTAGTGAGTCCCCAGTCCTCAAGTAAAATGTGCTTATTTGATGCAAAGGCTGTGTGTATCCTGAATGGTGATTACCAGCGGCGGGTGGAGGCAAGGAGCTGCTGTTCTCACAACGTATGTCTCTTCCTTTTTCTCTTGTGTTATTTCTTTTGAGAGAAATACCCACTTAGGAAATCACCCTGGCTCTTCCTGTCTCTTTTGCATCAGTCAAGAGATAGAGTTTTCTCTGATTAGAACCTGGAAATGCACAGGAATCAGCACTCTGATGACAATTCAGAGTCCAAGTCTGGTTCTACCGGCACGGAAACAAACAAGCGTCAACGGCATCCAGAATCAGAGGTGCTGTGTAACTGGAGGATCGAAGCCGCCCGGGAGGGAGCCTTGCTGTGAGGGGCAGGTCGGGTTCTGTGCATCAGGCAGAGGACGGAAGCATGGCAGCTCCCAGCGTGGGCCCCGTGCGGAGAGGGGAGCGGGAGAGGGACCCCAGGAGGAGGTTTTCCAAAGTGGGAGCAACTCAAGCCCGTGTCAGCCGGGTGGGCTCCTCCCAGGCGCCCACACCCTCAGAAGGAAGCCCGGGCAGCCTTCCCCGGCCGGGGCCATTAAGTCCGGGGCCTGGCCGCGTGGCCACGGGCTCACTTTAGGAATCCTGGCGCGCGCCTCTGTCAGCCGTGCCCTCGACGGCCGCTCGCTCGACACGGAAGATGAATAGGTGGCGATGCAGAGACGTAGAGCCCCGAGGTCTGAGTTCTATCTCATTATCCCCTCCATTTTTCTATCAAGGTGCACCCTAAGGCGCCACAGAACGGGCCGCCCTTCGCCCACCCTGACCGCGATCCAGCCGAGTGTCACAAATGAGACACGCACACCTATCTCCTTTTTAAAGGTTGTGGAGATGTACAAATTTTCAGAGAAACAAAAACATAGACCATGGAGCAGCTTGAGAAGTCGGCCTCGCACAGTTTAATCTTACTAGTTCAAGGCCATCTTTGCAGAGTGCCCAGTGGAGAGGAAGGAGGAGCCAAGCTGTCCAGTCCCGGAGGGAGGGTGCCTGGACCTTCCCCGGGGTCTCAGCACCGACAGTGCTGCGTCCTGGGCTAACCTGGGCAGCTGGTCACCCCGTGGGAGCATCCACGAACCCAGAGCAGCCCCATTATTTTGTTGAGGCTTCCACCTGTTATCTCAGCTGGGCTACAGGTTTAGGTTTTAAAATTTTTTTTAACGTTTAGGTATTTTTGAGAGAGAGAGACAGAGGATGAGCATGGGAGGGGCAGAGAGAGAGGGAGACACAGAATCTGAAGCAGCTCCAGGCTCTGAGCTGACAGCACAGAGCCCGATGCGGGGCTCGAACCCACAAACCATGAGATCATGACCTGAGCCGAAGTTGGACGCTCAACCAAATGAGCCACCCAGGCACCCCCAGGTTTAATTTAATGAATGACAGCATCTTGAGAAACTGGGTTTTCCTGGGCCCAAGGCTTCACCTTCCCACGTGACTACCTGATCCCACTCAGCAGCTCCAACCTGGGATAGGCTTTTCCTTTGAGTCTGGCCGACTCCACCGGCCTCAGTTTGCCGAGGTTCTGGTGACACCTCTGGAGTCTGAAGTGACCCTGAAGACATTATCATCCAACGTTCCACTCAAAGGATTCTTTTTCCAGATTTCCAGGGTGGATGCCATCCAGCCAGTTTCTCAATGTCCCCACTGAATCAGGCACCGCCCGGAAGGAACGCTCAAAATCAGGGACGTGTGCTCAGAAGCCCCACAGGCAGGGACCTGTGCAGAGGCGGATGGCCGGGGCCCACGGTGGAGGAGCTGCTATGCTCGGGTATGGGGCCACTGCCCCGTACCTGCTGCTGTCCCCACGCTGGCCAGAGCGTCTCCTCAGCTAGCCTGTCTGTCACCTCACCCTTGACCACCAAGGGCAGCCACTGTGGGAACCCCCTGTCCTGAGGAACAGCCAAGGCTGAGATTCACCATCACTTCTGCCTCCTCTCCCACATCTCCCACTGCCCCCTGCCCCAATGCAGGTGACAGAGGACCCGTCGGCGGGAGGCAGTCCCTGCATCAGCTCCTGATGCCTCTGGGGACAGGTCTAGGGGCCGCAGGCTAGGAGTGTGGCAGTGAGGGAGGTGGGTCAACACCTCAGGGAGTGCAGGGTGAATAAATCTGGGGTCTGGAGGTACTGCTGGGTTCGACTTTCGGGACACTTTTCAGTCGGGCTTGGGTCAGCCCTCTGCCTACTCGCTCCTGATCTCCAGAGAGACTGATGCCTATGATCCGGCCACGCATACGCAATTCCGTCCCCTGCTTCTGGACAAGAGGGTCTCTCCTCCCTGAGAAATGTTTAAGGTTTCCAAGGGCAGGAAACACAGAAACTTGGCTGGGGCGAAAGGCTTCCTCCCAACGACTTCCGTCTCTGGGATGGGGGCGTCCGTACCATAGGAAGCCAGAGGGAGGCCACGCGGCACATCAGGGCGCGGGGCTGAGCCTGGGGCCCAGGGTGGACAGACCCTTCTAGGGATGATGTCACAAGGCTGGGAAGAACGGAGGCCTGGAAGAAGAGGTGACTGGGAACAGGACGGGAGAGAAGGAAGGGGGAAGGAAGTGGCACCGTGGGGGCCCAGCCCACGGAGGTCCCCGGCTGACCCGCCGAGCACCGAGACAGGCGGGCAGTCCTCAGCTTCAGGGAGCGTCCCCGGCGGCTGACCCGTTCCAGGCATGCGGGAGCCTGTCAGCCTCACGCCAGCCCCACCGAGGGCCGCAGGGCCGGGGGCTCCCAAGTCAGGACCGGCAGCCAGTGTCCAAAGCCACGGTTTCAAAAAGCTCATCTTTCCGCCGGGATCTTGTAAGCCTGGCCCACAGCCGGGGACCACACAGCGACGGTGTGTTCCGCCCAGGGGCTGCCTTTGTCTGCCCTCCACCAGCGGGCACCGGACATCTGCCCGGGGCTGAAGCTCGGGGTTCATAGCCCAAGGGTGGTCTTTACAGAAACACTTCCACGGACACCGGTGTCATGAGCAAACGGTATTCGTTCCTTCAAGGATTACAACTCACTTCTTCTCAGAGATCTTCTTTTCCTTTCTTTCTTTAATTTATTTTTGAGAGAGAGAGAGAGCGAGAAGCGCAAGAGCACACAAGTTGGGGAGGGGCAGAGAGAGAGGGAGACACAGAATCTGAAGCAGGTTCCAGGCTCCGAGCTGTCAGCACAGAGCCCGACGCGGGGCTCAAACTCACGAACCCTGAGATCATGACCTGTATGGAGATCGAGTCAGACGTGCAACCGTCTGAGCCACCCAGGCGCTCGCGATTTGAATTTCTAATGAAATGATTAGGGCCCCCACCAGGCTGGCCTATCTCCCTCTGAACTTGATTCAGTCCCTTACTCTGCTCCAATTGTCTCTGTGTGCGAGACCCCCACCCAGCTCCCTGGGTTTGCCACGATCACCAAGTTGAAGGTGGCGGAGTCCAGGTCCAGCCTGAGGGGGCCCACGAGCGGCAGACACTCTGGCTGTGAAGGGGCTGCCGCACAGCCCTGCCCACTATCTGCTGGAGTGTTACTTACACGTTTCCGGGCTCCTCGAGCCTCCACCCCCCACAGCTCCCCCCATTACAGAAGCATCGCCTTGCTAGAAGCCCATCCTCAGAACAACACGGCAGGTTCCTTTTTGGTAAATAAATTACTGAATCATCGAAAGTCAGGGGGACACAGCAGCAGCTGGCCCAGTTCCTCCACTAATGAGAAACTCTGTCTCAATACAGCAGATTGTTTAGCCGGCTCTTTTTCCTTCGCTCCCTGGAGAGATGCGAGCCGTGGGCTCTGCTATTCCAGCTCAGTGCGGACACCCTGCTCGGGACCAGTAACAGGGTGAGGGTCAACGGTAATGAAGCCCAGAGCCACCAATGTGGGCAGATTCCTTCAGCATCTGAACCACTTACAGCACACACACCTTCGTGGGTTCCAGCCGTGGTGGAGCCCGGAGAGAGTGGGTGTCATGGCGCCATCGGTTTACTTGACGTCATTGGCTTTTACCACCTTCTGACGTTCCCTGGACTAAAATAACGGGGACGTCCTGTATGGTCTCCTATTTTAAGACCTGAATGTGTGACACAGCTGCATGCTCCCAACTGTCTCACTAAAAAAAGTCTGGCCTCCGCCCATGGGCATTGCCCTGGTGGGTCTTCCCAGTGTGAGCCACAGAACATGCCAGACCAGCTCCACCGCGAGGGATCTGTAGCTCTCTAGCAAGTGGCAAGAGAACTCGGACCTGGAGCTCACTTGCTATCTGAATTTCCACCCAAGGCTTGGTTGTGACAGTATCAGAGTAGGTTTACACGGAAGGCCATGCCCTCTCTCCGCTATAGTGATTCAAGTCCCGCGCTAGGTGGCCCCGCCCCCTTGGGGGTGTATGCGTACGTGATTCAATAATTTCAGTTTCCAGGAGACCGACATTAATGGAATTGCACTTTAAAATGACATTGGCTCTTGCTTGCCATGTAATTATAAAACAAAGCCCTGCTGAGCTCCTTTTCTGGACTCCGACAACATCCATGCATACATATATATATTGAAAAAAAAAAAAAGAAATTGGCAAACACAGAGAAGCCCCCATGGGAGAATTTTCAAAGTAATCGTGAGGACATTAACTGAGCGGTTTGGATGGGAAGGACGTAGGCGTTATCCCTTCTATGGGGACTTTCCGGGACCTACTGATGTGACATTCTTTCCCCTTGGCAAGAAGCAGCAAACATCCCCCTGACCACGCCTGGGCTTAGCAGGAGAGTGTAAGGTGGCTTGGAATGCTCACCGGTCAGACCTCACTTTTTACTGGTCGGGGAATCCAAGGCGAGAAGAATATTTTGATCACTCTTCTCTAGCTCACATAAAGCAGCTGCGGCAACAGTCGGAGCCCCTGTCCTGGAGAAGAAGGCAGCCAGGGGATGGGGCAGCGCTGGGGACGGAGGCGAAGACCGAGCTGCTCCGACGCAGGCGGGCAGCGGCTGCGGAAGAGGCGGGAACGGCCGCAGACAGGCCTCCTGAGAAGCAACCTGACTCTATTCCCAAAGAAGCCAAATTAAAGCAAGTGCAGGGGGAATTTCCCCAGTACAGTGAACAGTTCACAGCTCCCAAGTCCTGGGAAGCGCAAAGCATGCGGGGCGTTCCGACGTCAGAAACAAGTCAGAGATGTCTAAGGAAACACCTGTTTTTTAACGTGCTTCTGAAAAGGTAAAGCCATTGCCGTAGGACAAGGGAGAAGACAGGATTCACCCCCGGGAGCAAATTAAACAATAAGGATGTCACTGTTACTTATCAGAGTGGAAGATCATAGATACATTGTTGCCACGGTAAATGCTCCTGCGAATGCAGGGTACAAGCCCTCTGGTATATTGCCGGAGGGGAAAAACTGATACACTCTTTCCAGGAGTCCGCAACATACACCCAAAAGCCATGAAAGGGGAAGACTCTGCAAGAGGAAGCTGATTGCTGGGAATCGGTCTGAGGGAAATGGATAAATACAGGACATCGATTAGAGTTTTACTTCTAACATCAAAAATAATTCCAAGTAAATGTGTTTGCCACATGTCCATTTTAGAGACATTGTTAGCCCTATGAGGGGACATCGGCGCGATGCATGTCACATAACCGTCCACAATGGTGACCCACGAGTGACGGTGCTGACATGGGGACGTGCATATGGTCTGTCATTATGCAGGAAAGGGGGCCCCAGGCAGCGGACACAGGGTGACCGTGCGGCTGTGGGAGGAAAAGCACATACGCCTAGAGATGGCTGGGAGCGCACACCCCAAAATGCTAGCTGTCTGGTTGCCCAGGTGGCCTTGTGGGAACGATATTACATTCTCTTCAATACCCCACGGCTGACTTCTTGTTCATAACTGCGTAATATTTCAATGCAAAGCTTAACACCAGGATATAATCAAACGAGCAGGTAACACTATATATTCTAATGTCCACATCCGCCTCTCTCAAAACATCACGCAAGATAAACATTATGCCAGATTCCTGGCAAGTGTTAAAGAAATATCATTAACGCCCCATCTTCAGATTTTAGCCAGGCTTTCTGAAGCCCGGCACTGTCTCCCCAAAGTAAAATCAATTCTGCTTTTTAATCTACCTTCTAGAAGTCACCATTATAATGCACTTTATACTAACACACGTAGAAAAGTTTCTCTTACCTTACAAACTGGTAGGTGCTCTTATCTGACAATAACACCTGAGTCATGAGCTGCACTTAACTTACTGGTTTTCTCAGCTGCTCGGAGCTGAATCCTGGGTTCCAATGCAATCATTTCCTTTATTCTAGATTTTCAAATATAAGGTCTCTTTTCTCTTTTGCTACCTGCTCCTGTCTTTTTACTTCCATTTAAAATTTCACTTCATCGGCCATGAGGGAGGGGAAGAGAGAGGTGTGTGGTCTGATGGACAGAGTGAGGGCATTTTCCTTATCTGGAGATGGAGGAGGAGACCCTTTACTACTTTAACTCGAAGCAGAGGTGAGAGGCCTGATGCTGTGAGGACCCCCAGCCCCTGCCCCCCAACATCCAGCGTGTGAGCTGAGCCCTGGACCTCCTGACTGAGCGAGCCAAGGGGCCATACTCACATGTAAACTCGGGTGATAGGTCAGCACGCCGTTGTCACACAGGGTGACGTATTTCTTCTTCCACTCCTTGTTCAAAGATTTGCCACTTCGCTTCAGCAGCATGCCCTGTAAGAAAAAGGAGCCCGAGATAAATTCACAAATATAAATTACAGTCTTGTGTGAGTTTTCTTAAAAAGGAGACAGATAATTTAAAACATTTTAAACATTCATTCCTCTTGTCATCTTAAAATGGAAAACTTACACTTGTTTTTAACTTGGTAATTAGGCTTTTCTCCTCTCTTCAATGCGCAACACATATGTTCAACCAATTCGTGTGAGTGCGTGAACTGTGTGAAGCTCCTGACTGCTGAAGATGATTCAACAAATGCGACACCAACCATCGTGATGGGCCACACACCCTTCCCGTAACTAGGCTCATACACAACTAAAGGTATAACGTTTTAAAAGAGGAAACCTTAGGAGCGCCTGGGTGGCTCAGTGGATTGAACACCCGACCAGCTCAGGTCATGATCTCACAGTTCGTGGGTTCGAGCCCCGCGTCAGGCTCTGTGCTGACAGCTCAGAGCCTGGAGCCTGCTTCCGATTCTGTGTCTCCCTCTCTCTCTGACCCTCCCCTGCTCACGCTCTCTCTCTCTCTTTCTCTCAGAAAAAAATTTAAAAAAATAAAAGAGGAAGCCTAAGTTTCCTTTTCTAAAAAGAACACATTAACTGAATTCTGAAACTTATGATCTCTACAATTAAGAATACTTCATAGTTTTCCATTTTGGATTTTAATTTATTAAAAACAAAATTCCACCTGTAAATTTAGTAGGAGGATTTAATAGATCAGTCGTGTATAATTAATCCACCTTGAATGAAATCATATGAGGGCTCCTTGAAAACCACTGGGAATTTGATGCCAGCACACTCTGAACCACACCGACGAAGGCCTCCCTGGACGACAGAAGGGAGCTCACTGCTGTGTGGACCCCCAGTTCCCTGCAAACCTCCCACGGCATCTCTAGGCCGTTCGGGGTTGACAGCTGGTGGCCGGCACCGAGTGCGGCCTTGACTTTGTGCTTCACGCCCTCGCTGGTAGGACCGTCTCGACTTGAGCTTCCGTATCTGGACTGTTCAGCTCCTGAGCTCGTGGGACAAGGGAGGCAGAAGAGTCTTCTGGCTGCCTGCTTAGGGGCTCACAGCACAGTAAGTAACCACGACCGAGACGGCACAGGGATGGTGCTCATTAATCCACCCGGACCGAGGCCGAAGGCAAGGTCTGAGTGTGAAATGGAGTCTCATAGAAGCAGAGGCGTCTGTGAGTCTCCTCAGGACCTTGGACTTGCCTCCTCCGACCTCCTAACTCTGATACCCGGCCCCCCTCCCGCCCCCTGAGCCACAGCGCAAGAGAAAATCCAGGAAAAAAATCACATTAGCATTTTTATGTGGTACTTAGGTTCGCATTCCAACTAATTACCAATACTGTGACAATACTGCTTTGTATATGAAGTTTCACGAACACGATGGACACTGGGGAGGTCTGACCATCGTTTAAATATCGTTTCTGGAGGAAAGTGTTTCTAAGGTTGAAGAAACTCACAAGTGAAGCTTTTTGGAAGGTCATTCCTTTGCAAGTTCTTATTTGAAGAAAACTCACAGCAAAACTCAACATACCTTGATTTATTAGAATCTACGAAAAACCGACCTAATCCAAATACGACACGGAAATCAACAAAGGGAAGTGGGCCCAGAGGAAAGTGCTGGTTACAAACCAAGTTCTGCTGCACAGTAAGAAGCAGGCGGAGGGGCGGTCACCACTGGTGACTTGACGGTGAACAAGCAATCACTTAAAATCATTACATTTTTCCCTCTAGCAGATTTCTAAGTTTTTTTTTTTTTTTTAATGTGTATTTATTTACTTTAGAGAGACAGAGCATGAGCAGGGGAGGGGCAGAGAGAGGGAGACACAGAATCCCAAGCAGGCTCCAGGCTCCAAGCTGTCAGCACAGAGCCCGACGTGGGGCTTGAACTCATGAACCATGAGATCATGACCTGAGCTGAAGCTGGACGCTTAACTGATGGAGGCCCCAGGCACCCCTAAGATTTTTAACCTCAGCTTAACAGAACTTCACAGACGTTCTCCTTTGGGCTCACATTTTTTTCCACCATCCATTTAGGATGGATTTGAACAATACCAAGGGCCGGGGGTCACCTCGGTGTCACCGGTGGCTGAGAGCAGTTCTGGGCTTCAGAGAGCACTGTCCCTCTCCACTCAGACGAAGATGCAGGCTGCACCCCCACCCCGGGGCTCCCTGCCTGCGGACCCGCACGGCTCCCGGCCGGCTTCTGGTACTTGCCTGAGCAGATCCTACATGCACAATCACCCTCTCCCCCGTGAGGGCGGTCGGGACTCCTCCTAAGGGGATGAAACAGTCCAACCCGGAGGTGACCGTCGGGGAACGCCACCAGGCTCACTGATCTTGGTGCTGGGAAAGCTTAATGTCTCGGTGAAAGAAAACGCACGTCTCGAGAATCTTAAATAAATTCTATGGGTCACCTTGTGGGGTAATCATCTCCGCTCACGATTCAAATGCTGCACAAGTTAGCAGGGCTGCAGACCCCACCCCCCGCATCCCTGTGTCCGAGGAGCCGCCCCTCTGCCCTCTGTCTTGCGCCCCAGCCGGGTTCACTGCCTGACCCCCAAGATTTCTGCAGCGATGGAGCCGCCTGGCTGCCCTGCCCCCCACCTACTGCTGCCCCAAGTTAGGGCCCACCAGCCCCAGGGTGTGCGAGCCTCCGGTTCCAGCAGAATGCCAGGAGGGGGGCCGGCCGCTGCACCCCACCTCTGAGACTGGCAGCAAGAGCCACCCTGAGGGGCTCGCAGAGACGCGCGCTCTCTGATGAGCAGCCGAGGCGGCCGCGAGGTGAGGGCTTGTAATCAGAGGCCCGATCGGAGGCCAAATGACAAGACTTGGCAAACAGCTTCTGTGGATTAAAATTGTGTTTTCTTTTGGTTTCTTCCTTTGTTCTTTTTCTGACATTAATTCTGAACACTGATTTTTTTAAAGGAGCATTTGTACCCAGTGAAAATCAGGGCATTAGAGAGTCTAAACAGACCCCAGAAGTTGAACCACTCAATCCTGAATCTGCTGGACTTGTTTGGCACGCTACGTGTCCAGAGTCACCCGGTCCTGCCTGGGCAGCCCTGTGCCAGGGGCCCGTGGGTCTGGACAGCTGGAGCTGCCCGAGGACTGGGCTGTTTCCGGGTGGGGGTGGGGGTGGGGTGAGGATGAGCTTGGCTCATGACCCTGGAGATACAAGAGACAGGAGGCCCCTTTCAAGGTGCCCTCACTCACAGGATTCACGGAGAGCCATCACAAGTCCTGGTGACAGACCCCGCCACGTGCCTACATGCCAGGACTTTCTTAGTCCCAGACTCTTCTAGAAGCAAAAGGTTTCAGTTGTTCTACCAGGGTGGGGCCCTCTTCTGAACACAGCCTCTCAAGAAAGACTGCAAACCCAGTATGCACCTTTGGGACGAAGTTCTAGGCCCGGAGAACACACTATGGTCCTGGCAGCCCCTCCCTGCATCCGGCTGAGCCCCTCAGACGTCATCTCCTATGCGTCACCATCCTGAACTTACGCACTGTCAACACCAAGAAGGTGGAAGACCTAAACAGAGTTCATTTTCAACTTTTAAAGGACACGAAACCATGGCCGAGATGACAGAGGCCGGGAGGCTCCCTGCTAGAGATACACGGCGGACAGTCCTCATCAGCCAGTGCACGTGGCCCTTAGGATTCCAAGCCTCTTTGATGCTGTGTGACCCAGGGCGAAGCTGCACGGGCGAGTGTCAAGGTGCACACTTGGTCTTTCAGATGTCACTTTTGTACAAGCAAAAGCCACCTCTCGCCTAAGACCGCCTCTCACTGACCAGCTATCATTCTGTAGATGTCAACCACAGTTACTGTCTTTTTTTTTTTTTTTTTTTTAAATTTTATGTGGCTTATGCATCTGTTTTTAAAATTTTCGGTGTCCAGACGCCTAGGTGGCTCAGTCGGTTAAGTGTCTGACTTCGGCTCAGGTCACAATCTCACAGCCTGTGAGTCCCAGCCCCGCGTCGGGCTCTGTGCTGACAGCTTGGAGCCTGGAGCCGCTTCAGATTCTGTGTTTCCCTCTTTCTGCTCGTCCCCTGCTCACGCTCTCTCTCTCTCTCAAGAATGAATAAATATTAATTTAAAAAAAAAAATTTCGGTTTCAAAACGATACTGGGCTCACTGTGAGTCAGGGGCTGCTCTAAGAGCCTTATGAGTATTAACCCACTGGAAGTTCACAACCTGATGTAAGTAGTTGCTATGATTATCCCCATTTTATAGATGAGGCCAATGAGGCACAGAGAGTTTCTGTAACTTCCCCTCACAGCCAGCATGGTGGCTGGTCTCCAAAGATGGCTCCCAACGCACCACGCTTTAGGTCCTCCTGCCCCCACGAACATCGTCCCGCACTGACTCGGGGATGCCTGAGGCTCACCTTCACCCACAGAAGTGGCAGGGACGTATCTACATGGGTTTAAATGTTAAGAGATCTCGGCAGCTTGCAGCTTCTGCTTTGGGGAGGTGGGAGACAGGAGCCATCCTGCGCCCATCTGTGGTCCTGAACCACCATCGTGAGAAAGCACGGAGGTTTCTCAAATCACTAAGGTCTGGGGTAGATCCTGACGCAACCATAGATAAGGGGCACAGACTTAGCACCCTAGATTCTGCCACAGCAAACTCCACAGCCGCGAGGCGCTGGCTTGGAACCAGGCAGCTGGCTGAGGCTGGCGGGAACGGAAGAGCCGCTCAGAGGCTAGAAAGAGAGGGCGGGAAATGCTTCCAGAGTCTGGATAACGGGCGCCCCAGCTGTGCACTGGCCGCGCTATCAGCAGACCTGCCACCTGCGGAAACGCGGGGCACAGCCGGGGTGTCTGGGGAGCCCGGGGCCTGGATGTGCCCACTGGGCTTCCGGTGCTGAAGAACTTGGGGGGAGCGGGGAGTCAAGGCTGCTTAAGGCAGTTTTTCAGCAGAATTAGAGAAAATACTCCCGATTGAAACACCACCACGAGAAAAATCGCTTCTCACTCCCAGCTTCTTCAGCCAGCAGAAAACTCAGGGCAAGAGCTGGCCTCAGAACAAAGATCTAATCCAGGGGATGCCAGGAGATGCGATCTCAGTGAAGACCCAGCAAGGTTGCGGCTGTCGGACCCTCATCTCAAGAGCTCTGAGACTTGAGGCAGGGCCTCGCAGACCCTTCCAATTGGAGAGCATATGTGGACCACGGACAAGGATCTGTGGGTTGGCTTTTGTCTAACGGAATAAATTACGATTTGATACAAAGGACGCCCACAAGGATTTTAAAGGAATTGTACCGTGTTGGACTCCAAGTCCAACACACACAGAGAAAGTCTGAACTGAACCCTCAAACTAAGACCAGCAGGAAGCAGGCTGAAAAGCCCCACAGTTGCAAAAAAAAACCCGGGCCATTTCTTACGGAAAAGGAAGGTCGGCTGAGACGGCAGAGCCCTGGACCCGCAGAGGCCCCCTCCTGGGGGGGAGGACACTCACAGGGTGTGACCACACACACAGGGAGGTCAGCGCTATGTGCCCGGCGGGGTTCAGAGCCGCTCCAGACCAGCAACTGCTACAGGTGTCCTGTCTCTCTCCTCCCTTTTTGGATGAAGGGCACCTGCCAGTTCTGTCCTGCGTCAGCACTGGGTAGACGTGCACGGGGCCCGCGTGCGTAGGGGAACCCCTCTCTGGAGTCCCTAGGTCATCAGATGACCAGGATCGTCCCCGAGGAGCCTCAGCCAAACATGCACATGACCAAAATGACAACCCCGAACTTTGCGCCTGAGCCCGAGGCCGTCGCGGGATGAGGTTCTGAGAAGCCAGGGGCAGCACGAGGGTGCCTTGCATGGGGGACGGCGGACCGAGGACGCTGGTCTCCAACGATTACCCTCAAAAAAACTCGGTTCCTGTGTGGTCCCTGGGCTTCGCACTCAATTCGACCAGCAGAATGTGGCGCAAGTTATTCCGGGCTCGTTCCGGCCGAAGCCTTTGGAAAATCTGGCAGCTCCTGTTTTTATGTCCTTGGGAGCCCCGACTTGGCCTTGGGAGAACTCAGACGAGCCTGCTCGGGAGCCGGTCAAGAGGGAGGCCCTGGGGCCACGTGGAGGAAGAGCCGAGGTCCCGGCTACAGGACCACCCCTGACCTGTTGGCTCAGCGCCCCGGCATCTGAGCCACGTCGGGTGAGGCACCAAAGATATCGGTGATGGAAAAGATCTTGGCTGAAAGCATCCGCAGGGCAGAGACGTCCCCTTTACGCCCGGCACAAATTCCTGACCCACGGAAGCGGGAGAAATAATAAAACGGAGATGGTTTTAAACCACTATGATTTGGGTTAATTACCCAAATAGGTGAGCAGCACGGCAGGAAGAGCCAGGAGCAACGGTCTATACCTGTAACCCCAACGCCAGGCTGCTTCTCTGTGAATCATTCTGGCCTCCCAGACTGATTTAAAAGCTTTGATCTCTTTTACTTGTTTGCATGGTAAGAAACTGAAGGGCTTTGTGACCTCGCACATGTTCCTCTTATCTTACATGGAAACAACACATGTTGATCTAATTGCTACCACCTAGTTAATTTACTGGCACATCAGAAAGACTGTGATTTTAATGATCTACAGCCAGAATACCAGGATTCCAAGCAGGCACTTCCTGCCTTTTTTTTTTTTTTTCTCTTTTTTGCTCAAGGAACTTTTCCTGTGGTGGAGCAAAGGGTAGAATTGTCTTTTGGCTGCAATCTCTTTATGAGTCATGTGTATTCTCCGCCTAGTCCCAAGAGGTCACTGAAAGCCAAAAGCAATGTTAAGTGTACAAGCTTTAAATAACTCACAAAGTTAATGTAATGAATGTAAGTGCTATCTGAAATCCATCCCTCAGTGCTTGCCACAGCCCCCAGCTGTGATAAAACACCACTCATAAATTTATATTAAAACTCAGCTCGATAGCAATTATTTACCAACACAGGTTTACTGACTGCATGAGAGACTGGGGGTCTTAACCAGGCTAATCAGTCTTTTGTTTCGAGTATGAGGGACCGAGGCGCGCTGGTGTCTGTTAGCACAGAGCTCGTGGTGACACGGGGGGACATGTAATGGCCAGGGTCCTACGTGGCAAGGGGGCATTAGAGGGCTGTGGGCTGCTCCGTGTGAAGATCAGACCACGTCTTCTCCCGAGGTGGCATTTCTCTACCTGTGTGAACGGCGCCTGGAGGCCACACATGCACCTGACTGAACGTGGCGGGGAGCGTGCGCCTGACCCCACGGCGCCACGCACTGAATTATCCTGCTGCACCGACGGGGGTCCCCACAGCTTCCTCAATTGCCAAGTTTAAAAACACAAGTTTTTCCACCCGAGTTCAGAAGGGTTTAATGTTTCTATACTTCTAAAAAAAAAAAAAAAAGTGAAGTTCAAGTACTTCTTTGGTTGTATAATGAACACCTGTTACGGTTCCTCCGTGCTTTAGGATTCACGTTCTTAACGGTTCTGAACGAATTCGCATTATAGCGGTTAAAGCTTTCAACGCATTTCTAAAACGTTGTGCCTGAAATGGAGACCCACTGAGTGTGAACTCCAATCGCTCAGTCTTCACCTTGGTGGTTTTTACTTTGATCCTAATTGAGATTTCCCCCCTGTAATGTGTATTAAACTTGTGGTTTGCCTAAGATAACAGACTTAAAAAAAATCACCTAGAGGGGCTCCTGGCTGGCTCAGTCGGTGGAGCATGTGACTCTCGATCTTGGGGTCGTGAGTTCGAGCCCCACGCTGGGTGCAAAGCTCACTAAACAAACAACCATACAGAAAAGCACATCTGAGTGAGTGGAAGGTGGATGGAATTTCATCTTGAGACCGAGGAAAGCACAGGGGTGTCCCCAGGAGAGGGGACATTCTCCTCCCACGTCACAGGCTCCCTGCTGTCCCTCCTAATATCCAGCTGCTCTTCCAGAATGAAAACTTAGCCATCCTGCCCCTGCTCTCCCCCTTAGGCTAAGCTGTCCCTGATGAACAGAAAATGCACACTTCCAAGAGCATGCCTGCACCCAGACGAGCGGAAAGGGCCAGGGCACAGCGCTGAGCGCCTCCATCCCAGACACACGGCCTCACGCAGATGGCCACAACCTCTGTGTCATGACGTGGGGCCCTAAGCACTCTGGGCACTGCTGTCAAACAGGATCTCCTGGTCCAGGGCCGTTGGTGCCGGGAATCCCACGGGACCGGGCCAGCCAAGTCCGGCCTGCGGGCCAAATCTAGTCTTCCGCTTCTTTTTGCAAATGAGCTCTAACGGGACCACGGCTGCCCGCACCCGCAGGTGTGGCTGCTTTCACCCTGTGCTGGCCGAGCTCAGGGCCTGCAGGAGAGCTCGGAGTACTTGCTCTCTGGCGCTTTCCAGCAAAAGGGAGCCCTGCTCCAGGAGAGGACAGTGCAAAAGCAGCCAGAAGCGGTCCCTTGTAATTAAAACTGCAAATTCTATTCTTTCTCCCTGAAACGCCCTCCTTGCTTCCTCCCTGCCATCCTGGCAAACAGGCCCTACCCTTCAGCCCTGAGGCGCGGGGTCGTGCACCCTGGGCTCCCATAACCTCTACTGAAACCGGCGATGCCCAGACCCTTGGATCCTGGCTGCTTTGAGCTGCACTACGTCCTCCCCAAATTCATGTGTGGAAGTTCTCCCAGCCCCCCAGCTTCATAATATGACCCCATGTGGAGTCGGGGTCCTTAAGGAGGTGACTGAGGCTAAACGGGGCGGTGAGGACGGGCCCTAATCCAATATGACTGGTGTTCTTGTGAGAAGGGAGGAGAACACAGACGCCCAGAGGAAAGGCCGCATGAAGACGAGGAGGCACCGTCTAGGAGCCAAAGACCGAGGCAGGTGGAAAACCACCCTGAGGGCACCTTGACCTTGGACTCTGGTCTCCAGAACTGTGAGAAAATAGATGTGCTGTTTGAGGCACCTCGTCTCGGCAGCCCCAGCAGAGGAAGGCAGTGGCTGTGAGCGCGTGGCGAGGCCCGGAGCGCTGCAAGGCAGGGAGGAGGGCTCACCCAGCAGCACCCTGCGGCGCCCCGTACAGAGCCGGCACGGTCCCTGGTCACACTGTCCCTGTGGCCCCCACGGAAGTCTCGCTTCTCAGTCCCAATATAGGATGTTCTTCCCCGGGGGTACATCTGGCACCTCTAACCTCCAGTCCCCAAATGGATGGGACGCACGGGTCACGTCCCTCCTGTGCCTGGGAATTCTACGTGGGGGGGTGGGCTGGGCTGTCTGCACCTGCCTGGGCTCCCAGATTCCCTATTCAGTACCCCGTGCATGCTTAGTCCCCCATAATAACTACCCGAATCTACAGCCAGCCCTAGTTCTTTTATTCTTCTTTTTTTAAGGTTTATTTATTTTTGAGAGAGAGAGAGAGAGAGAGAGCACAAGCTGGGGAGGAGCAGAGAGAGGGAGACACAGAATCTGAAGCAGCTCCAGGCTCTGAGCTGTCAGCACAGAGCCCGACGCGGGGCTGGAACTCACAAACCGTGAGATCATGACCTGAGCGGAAGTCGGACGCTTCATCGACTGAGCCACCCGGGTGCCCCGAGCCAGCCCTAGTTCTAAGATGCCCCCAGAAATCTAAAGTGTCCCCAAACATGCAAGCAAACTCATCAGAAACCTAAAAACCAAACATTAAAACAAGGGGAAGCAGTGACATCTTGCCACTCCATTAAAATGCCGTCAAGTCAAACCTGGACGAGTGACCTGCATGCTACCGAGTTTAAGAGGAAGAAACCAAAACCAAGCGTGGCAAGGACGCCAAGATGCCAGAGCCGCCACAGGGCGAGACAGCCCGAAGTTCAAGGTGTGGAAAATGCTGATCTTAGGCGCAAGCGGGAACTCGGAAACGTAGCCATTCGCCGCGGGCGGGGAAAATACTCCCAATTAACCGGTTTCCCCAGATCCTCCTCAAATGGAAAACTCGCGGCAAATTCCCAGACGTGATGTCTGGATGTGAGCCTGGGCACGAGGCGACGGACCAATCTGGCCAGTGCACGTGGGTTCGGGCATCATTAGGCCATCTTAGCTTTCTTCCCAGTTTCAAGTGTTTCCATAGAAACAACGGGGAGGACTCCCCCCCACTGAATTCATTTTTTTTTTTTTTTAAGTAATATTCGTGTCCCTCTCCTTCCTCCAGAGGATCTATTATACCACAAATGGAGGCTTTTCTCCCAGCCTGTTGGTGCCGAGGGCGGGCGGGGGGCAGAGGGGCCGGTTCCGGCAGCTCCCTCGTGACCCCCTCCCCTCGCCGGTTAGTAATATCCCTGCCATTCCGCCAGGCTGTGGGGTACAGAGGGCTACGCTGTAATTGAGCTGTCAGCATCTCTGACAACCCCAGAAAGCCCCGATTATGCACGGCAGGGTTAGTGCCACACCTGTTATTGCGGGTGCCCTATTTGCGGAACCCGAGCCTGCGCCGCACACAGGTCAGCTCACCCGCGCGACCTTGCTGTCATTAGCCGTGTCTATTCCTACCTCACTGCTGAGAAAATCACACGGCGCGGGCTTCAAAGCGCCGGCCCGGACTGGATTCGACCAGGAGCTAATCACCCACAAATCCAGCTCAAATGGCAATAATTGGCTAAACCGTTCCCCTCTCCAGAGCTCAGCAGTAATTTGGGATAATAAAGAAAGGAATTATTCAGCTAACTGCCCCGAAATGTATGCTTTGTGACCGACACACTTCACATTTTAATAATGATGGACACAGAATCCGATTTAATACCGTGTCGGCCGAGTAACGAGGCCAAGAACAATGATGGCAAAGGGGGAAAAAAAAGTTTGTTAGGTTTCTCCCCTTCTGGGCCCCACGTCCGCCGTGAGGCCGCGGAGATTTCCGCCTCACGTTGGCTCTGGCTGGAATTATTAAGTCCCAAAGAGAGGACCAAATGGATTCTCAACGTGGGCGGAAAAAACCCGCCGAAGCCGGGCGCGTCGGGGCCACGGGCAGCCACCACCATCACAAAACACCTCCCTCAGCCACAGAAAACGAGAGGCCGCTAAGAAAGAAATGTTTTTCCACCAGGACTGACAGATCCCTTCTTGATTTTTCCGGTTAATATTATCTCTTGATCACCTCGTTTTTCTTGCCTTTCAACCTGCTCCTTTCTGTCGCTAGGTTTTCAGCAGCAGGGACGGCAGTATCTGCACGTAACGGCTGTGGGGGGACATCTCCGACGCTGAGCGGAGTGTGGGGGGCTCCCTGGGGCACCGCGGGGCAGAGCGGCTCGACCCCCATGGTGGCGGCCTCTCCTCCCTCCCCGGCCGGCCCCAGGGGCCGGCGCACTGCCATCTGCAAGCGGCTCTGAGCAGCCAGGAGGGTTCTCTGTTAGCTTAAAAAAAAAAAAAAAAAAAAGGAACCTGAACCCCATCGCCTGCCCAGGAAGCCAGCGCACCCAGGCATCAGGCGGTCAGAGCAGGGCAGTGACGGAGGGGCTGATGCCTTCCTGGCACGGTGGGCTTGTCACGAGACCCAGTCCGTGCACCTGCACGGTGACACAGGGGCGCCGCAGTGAGGGGATCCCGTAAAGCCTGCGGCTGCTTCTTTGTTCCAACAAACAGTCCCTGAGTCCGTCATCTCCACATACGCTGCACAGGCCCTGGCGACTGCCCCTTAAAGTACATCACCCGAGGGCCAGGCCTGTGCGCTGAGGTCGGACCGAATGAGAGTCAAAAGCTGGTAGAAATGCCAGGCATGCCGTGGAGAAGATTTCACGTCTACAGAAGCTGTTTAGAGGTTCTCTGCGTGGGGGACCCGTCCAGCGACAGCTGCAGACCCGTTCTTCCTGGGAACTCACCTGCTCTCGCGTCGTTTCCCTCCTGTGTTTCTGCTGTTTGCTCGCCCCCGACTCCTAAAGGCTGCCGTGCTCAGAGCTCACCTCTCTCTACCTGTTACACTGTCGCCCTAGAAAACTCTCACCACTGCCTGGTGTTCCACAGCTAGTGTGAACTCACCTGTGCAGACCGGAGCCTGGAACACACCCCCTCCTTGGCCGGTGGCCCCGTCCACGTCAGTGACCCCTCACTCCGGACCTGCTACGTTGTGAGGGCCACCGTGAGCCTCACGTGACCACCCGTGGCCAGTTCTGAGATACGTCGCTGTTGAGCATAAACTACATACCCATGTCTGGAAGCTTAGTAAGAGAAAAAGATGACCCTTTAAAAGTAAGGGTCAGAGAGAGAGGAAGACACAGATACTGAAACAGGCTCCAGGCTCTGAGCTGTCAGCACAGAGCCCGACGCGGGGCTCGAACCCACAGACCGCGAGATCATGACCTGAGCTGGTCGGACGCCTGACTCAGTCACCCAGGCGCCCCACCACCTACGTAGAGTCAGACGTGGGGCTCAAACTCACCAACTGTGAGATCATGACCTGAGCGGAGATCGTGAGTCAGACGCTTAACCCAGAGGCGCCTTGATCCTGCTCCCTGTAACGCGGCTACCAAACGTGTGGCTCACGTTTCGCTTATGCCGGACAATGCTGTCCAGACGGCACCTGCCCCTTCGTCTCTGCCTCGCTAGCCAAACGGCGAGGCCACTTTCACCCTACCCATTTGTTTCCTGGAAGCTGGCAAATAACAAGCGATCAACATACGCCTGCTGAATGACTGCACAAGTGAATGAATGATTATGACCATCAGCACGAGTGTTGAAAGGCTCCGTGGAGATTAGATAAGTGTGCAAGGCTACAGGACCAGTAAAGCCCGAGTCCACGTCGTCCATGGGGCTCTCGGCCATCATCACTGCGTACGTATGCCCTGCACTGCATGGGAAATGGGTCTGGAATAACATGCTCATAAAGCGATCTCACCACAGACGAATCAATAGTCTTCCTGCACATACTGTGAGTGTAAACCACTCCTTTGGATACGCGAGAGACACACAGAGGATCACTACCCAGGGTCTGGCCCTCTGGATTCTTCCACTTGTTGTGGAAACTAAGGTGTGGCTATAGGTAGAGGAAGGCAGTTCAAGCCAAGGACCGAGTTCCTACTGCAGGAATCAGAGGAGGGAAGGGTCACTTGTCTGCTGCCTGGTTGGGATAAGAACAAGGTTTGAGCCGACAGCCGTGTTTCGATTTCAGGCCAGTCCTTACGCAAGGATGGCATCCGCTTGGCCAATGGGCTCCCGCTTCCCTCCCCTGGACTAACGGCAGATGGCACTTGCCACGAAGAGCCGCAGAAGCAGTGAGCGCAGCGCTCCAGGCGGCCTCCACGATATGTCCCAGCTGGCCCAGAGAACGGGTCCCACGGCAGCCCCCGGAGGCGCGGAGCCCTGGCCTGCAGAACCTCCCCTGGGCGTATGAGCCGCGCAAATACTTCCTTCTGCCGGTCCAGTCGCAACGATGCAATGATGACCACCACGACTGCTACTGCTCAGCCTCTGGGAAATGGAATACCATCACGAACGGATTAGAAATTCTTTAAAAAAAAAAAAAAATGAGATTGTGCTTCTGGAAAAACAAAGCGCATCCAGTCAGTGTCCGACTCTGGGGCTGTCTGTACGCGGCACTGTCACCAACCCCCCGGACAGCCGGGTCCCTGGTGGCCTAGATACGCCACAACGTTGGTTTTCTCTTTGAGAGGGTCGCCCACCAGGTGCTGGGTCACCAGGATGTCCCAGCTCACGGGGGGGCTCCGTGCTCTTGGTCTTTTGCCTAAAGGAGTGAACTCAAGCAAAGAACAGGGCAGGGTTCACAATGGTTCTCTTCTCCAAAAGGTCCGTTTTAAGCGGTGTTAATGGCACAGATTTCAGCTAGAACTTTTCTACAGATTTCCATGTCTTCCCCACCATTCCCATTTGAGAAAACGATAGGCTGCCGGAAACTGTGATGAAATGGATATGTACATACGTGCATATGAACAGATACATACAGATATGGGTGAAGAAGGTAAAGGGTCGTTCCCAGAACCACTCTCTTGCTGAGTAAGAACCAGTGTTCCTACCAGACCACCAGCTGCCCGCAAGGGACACCGGTGGGTCCTTTCGCAGACAACAGCCAGTGAGTCTGTGTGCATGAATCTGGAGCCAGGGAAGGGGACACAGGGGTCAGCACGCGCCCGCGATCACAGGCGGAGGCTGCCCTGCCGCATATACGTGGTGTATGGATGACGGGGGTGATGCTGGGTGTGGGCGGCTTGGATGTGCTTTTCTACTGAATGTCCTCCACGAATGTCTTCTCTGCTCCAGCTCCGTGGCCGAGAAAACGACGGGTCACTGCTGCCATCAACAAGGAAGACATCCCCAAATTGTGGACTAAAATCAAATGGTGCCTGTGACAGCTCCCCAGTATGAAAAGTCTGAATCAGGGGCACCTGGGGGTCTCAGTCGGTTAAGCGTCCGACTTCGGCTCAGGTCGTGATCTTGCAATTTGTGGGTTCGAGCCCCACGCCGGGCTCTGTGCTGACAGCTCAGAGCCTGGAGCCTGCTTCCGATTCTGTGTCTCCCTCTCTCTCTGACCCTCCCCTGCTCTCTCTCGAACATAAACAAACATTTAAAAAAAGTCTGAATCAGATTTCTCAGCACTGGTCAAAAATGCAGCAATGGAAATGACCACACAGAGCAAACTATACCTTCTTCCTCAAATGTCACAGTTTAAAATACGTAACAGGATGGAGTAGTGTTCAACAAATCTGATTCACCACATTAAAAAAAATTACCCTAGGGGACCCGCTAGAGAAGCTGACTGTTAACCAGGACAATCTAATGATGAAACACTGCAAGCATTGTGTCAGCAAGTTAAAAATGGCCTTGTTGTTTCAATATAAGAATCACTTAGTATATACTATATACAAAGTGTTGTATTTCATGCCCCATTTACTGTAACATATTAGTGGGTTCAGTCATCAAGTAACAATTGTTTCCTTGCAGGGTTCAGATATTGGGGAGGGGGATCTCCAGTGGGAGAAGAGCCTTTGGAGTTTCAGACGGCTGTACGCGTGTACAGAGACTCGGTACTGTTCATTCTAGAAGCCCGTCGACAATATTAGATAATCGCACGTCTACATTTTAGCAAATAACATGATCTTGGTGAATGCTCATTTTTTTTTTAATGCAACTAATTGAAACACTATTTGAAATGCTGCTCTTCATTTAATTAGTTAAGATTATTCAAAAAGAAGAGTGGGTAGCAGAGCCTTCCTGCAATTATTTGATTGATTCACTTCACTGTTATGTCAGAAATAGGGGCGCCTGGGTGGCTCAGTTGGTGAAGTGTCTGACTTTGGCTCAGGTCACGATCTCGCGCGGTTCAGGAGTCGAGCCCCGCATGGGGCTCTGTGCTGACAGCTCAGAGCCTGCAGCCTGCTTTGGATTCTGTGTGTCTCTCTCTATCCCTCTTCCACTCATGCTCTGTGTCTCTCTCTCAACATAAATACATTAAAAATTTTTTTTTATTTAAAAAAATGTCATAAATACTAGGGAAAAAAAAAAGATTGCAACAGCTACCACCCGTCTGCAAAGCAAATGCATGTACGGACTGGCATCTCAGTACTTCTTACATTAGAAAAGAAAATCCAGGGGCACCTGGGTGGCTCAGTTGGTTAAGTGTCCAACTTTGGCTCAGGTCATGATCTCATGGTTCGTGAGTTCAAGCCCTGACTCAGGCTCTGTGCTGACAGCTCGGAGCCTGGAACCTGCTTCAGATTCTGTGTTTCCCTCTTTCTCTGCCCCTCCCTGCTTTCTCTCTCTCTCTCAAAAATAAACATTAAAATAAAAAAAAAAAATCCAAAATTGAGAGTAAGACAGGATATATTTCACCTGTCGGGATTCTCTTTTATTGAATGCTACCGTAGATACGGTTTTATTTATCTATGATGGGAAAGGAGAAGCTACGAGAAGACGGTGGTGACCAGACCCCTGTGCAATCATAGAACGCTAACTCTTTTCTGATTCTCCTTGAGAGACGGGGAAAAGCAATAACTGCAACCTATAGTTTCAAGTCGGGCAGACACGGTTAAAGGCAGGCAGAGAGCTTGCCTGTAGGCAAGGACTTCCAGCAGAGCTTAGAACGAGGGTTTCCTTTCTGCCTCCAGTGCCAGGATGCTCACAGATCAGCTACTTTTCTGAGTGCAGGTTTTCCGGCATAATGCTTTTTCCTTCGTTGCGGGGCACTTACCCCTCTATTGTTTTCATGAGCATCTGGGTTTCTCTGGGTAGAGGGTAGAAGTTGAAAGAAGGAAGAGGAAAAGACAAACAATGGAGAGAGGTAGGGTTAGCCCTCAGCTTAGCAGGACTCGGGGCACGAGACAGGTCCGAGAGGGCAAGGTGGGCTGTGTGGTGGGTGATCCCAGCCTCGTGCCTTCCGGAGAGCCATCCCCAGCAGCCACGCGACCTCCGCTCGGTGGTGGTGGACGGCGGCAGTGCACAGGAGAGACCCGAGCTGTCCTAGAGTCCGAGCTGTTTGTCCTTTCTTGCTGCCCAACGAGGCTGTGCTCCAGGGCGGAGGCATTTCCAGCTTTTGAACTGCTTGCGGTGCTGTGAGGGGCACGCGACACCTTTGCAGACAATAGTCGAGAACTTGTTCGGCAAAGCTTGGGTTTTTTTTTTTTTCCTTCAAAGGTTGAAATTTGTTCTACGGATAAAAGTAATGCCTTTGGGGAAAATAACTCTAAGGCATTTGTGACAAATGCAAGTCTCTCGGAGCGTCAACCCGCTATTGTGTCAAGGTACAGTCCGCTATGGAAATAGTTAGAAACGGGAAGCCAGAAGTTTAAAAAAAAAAAAAAAGGTTCAGAAAAAAAAAATTAGAAACTAAAGTAGGCTGATCCTATCTGAAAGCCTGGCAGATCCCGAAAAGTTTGTATTTAGAGGTAATGGGCTCCCATATTTTAAAAAGGGGACAAAAAAGAGGGTTGTATAGATTTTAGGACAGGTGGCAGTCAGTATTCTCCCAGGAAGAGAGAAGGGTGCCCTGGCCTTGGCAAATCATCCCTTCCATTGAACTTCTTTTAAAACTTCTCCTGGGTGGATAGGGAGTTAATAAAAGAAACAATATGTATAAGAAAATGCAAGGTGCCCAGAGTACGGCTAATGGAATTTGATGCTGGCTTTAATTTTAATGAAGAAAGTCGCCAGTAGCAAAAAAACTGTCAGCGGCCGCGGAGCGCCATTAATAAAGACGGAGATGACATTAGTGCCCCGCGTCAGTACAAAAGGTTCCCCTCGCTTCACGCTGTGCTAAATTGGCTGCCCAATTTTTCTTAAGTGTCCATTCTATTTAGAAGACAATTTATTAATTTTTGCCATTCATTGTCAGTTGACAGGCCATCATTTCGGAGCCCGAATTTTAGATGAAAACTAATTGAAAAGACTGGCAGTATTTATGAGGGGTATTATTTGTCAATTACAGCAGCAAGACTCCTTGCTACCACCAACTTTGATGCCCCTGCTCTCTGGGTGTGAGGACGGTTACTGCTGGCATTAAAATATGAGTGAGCCTTTCCCGGCTCATCAGCTCATCAATTTCACAGGCATGGAAGGAGACCACCTTTCATGTTATATGAGCCTTTCATGGTAGATGGATACGTGATAACGTTTGACAAAGGGGAAGTACACATCAGGTAATGAGTACATATAATTGTGCACACAAAATATAATTCATTGTGAAATAATTCTTATTCATTACTTTTTATCATCTCGGGGGTGAGAGTCTTAAGAACTCCTTAAAAGGTTCGCTTTCTACATTTTACATAGTTGTGAAACAATTTCCTCCCAAACTACTGTATCCTAAATAAATTCAAGTAGATGGCTATGTTCTGAGCGTCCATTTGTCACCTGGGAGGCTCAATGCCTTTTGAAAAAGAAACAATAAACCTTATCCTTTATAAGGAAAAACACTTTTTGGTGCTGAAAAGCTCGCTAGAACTTTGCGGCTATCAAGTTAGAGAAGTGTGTTTTTCCAAACACCTGACATTCTTGTTCTACAGCAGGATCTTTTCATTTTTGAACTAATGCCACCAAAATGCTCGATAACATGTGTTAGAGCAATGAAGAGTCATGTGCTTACCAGCCAAAGAAAAAAATAAATGAATTATAATCTTTTATGCCCTGCTTGGCTTTCCTTTCTGCAGTTATGCGGACGGTGGAATTTGTTACGGATCGCTATAGAGGCTGAATTATGTTCAGTGTGAATTTATACAAAGCTAAAGGTCTTGGCAATTAAGAGACTCACTTTGCCGAAATGGCAACGCTAAATTAAACGCCTGTACGGCCACGACCATGGGGCCTGGTCAGTGAAGATTCCCTGCTACCGCCCAGGCACCACGGCCGACCGCAGCTCTCCTCACCTAATGCATTACAAACGGTCTAACAAAAAACACGTACGGCGGCACAGATCAAAAGTCGTGTTTCAGGAGGAACTTCAGCAGACTTCTGGTTCTTCAGTGCTTTTAACTGGAAAACCTGTCTCTGTACTCAATTGATTCCCAAATGACTTCTGTGCTGAATTCCTGGAAATCAGTTACAGACACACACAGAAAATGCTTGTCTATTCTTCTTCCCTTATCGCTAACTGGCCTTGTGTTCGCTACTATCTGAGAGCCGGTTGGTTCTTCTGTGTCCTTCGTGCGCCGCGCACGTGGGGAGAAACACAGGTCTGTGTGTGATGTGTACCACAGTCAAGTTGTGTGTGTATCCTCTCTCGTTGCTTCTGTTTTAAAAGAAATGTCTGCAAGAAAGGTGCGCACTCCTCAATGGATGTGCCTTGGGCCACCTGGGAGAGGGCAGGGCACCGTGTCTGAGGCCTCCTTGTGATGCTCGGGAAGGTTCCAAGGAGAGCGGCATCCCAGGAATGGACCACCTCCCCACGGAGCTAGGGACTGCTGAGCCAGAATCTGGGGGGCTCCAATGAGGCCTTGCCACCAGGAGGGTCTGGCTCCCACATAAACAATTCTGGGCCCATTAAATAAGGAGCAGTGGAGTTTGTTTATCTCTCTGCTCACCTACGGCCACGTCCTCTCAGGCACTGCTCGTACACTATGACGCCCAACCAGACCCCAGAAACTAAGGAGCTCCTCAGGTACCAGAGCTCATGGCGTGAGCCGACCTTTAGCAGAAGGTCTTCAGGGTTCAGCCTCAGGCAGCACTACCTGATGTTTTGACATTTTAATGGCAACTCCGGGCAGGGGATGCTTTTTGGTGGCTGTCCTGCACCCCACCCCGAATTCACTTGTCTGCGCGGATCGGACTCTGCGCGGGAACGTAGCCTTTTCCCATCTTGGCCTGCGTCCTCTGGGCAAACATGAGGTCTTACATCAAGGTCATTGCCTGGCCACTGACCTAACTAGAGAGAAACATTTCTGGGACTTCTGTTTGAGTCTACTGCCGGCTCGTATGTGGAAAGGGCAGAGAACCACACGTACCCGGGTTTCGGCACACAGAGCACCGGAACGTGTGGGGCCCAAACCCAACAAGATCCGAGAGGTGCCTCCTGCTGCCATTATCTGGGGTCACCCTTGCACCTCAGTGAGCCAACAAACCCTTCCCTGCTGACACAGGGTAAGGTGCATTTTCTCACACACACACCACCCAGGGAATTCTGGGTGAGCCGGGGGACCTGAACAAACCTAAGACAAGGAGCCACAGCCTCACTAAGGCTAAAGTGAGGTGAACATTTTAATGCCTTTGGTGCTCCTGAGATGGGGTTGGCTTCCTGAAATGCAGCAGCCTCTCAACCACTGAAAGACCTGCAAAGGGTGAAGGACCCCATGTCTCTACATGATGGTCAAGGAATTCTCCTCCCCCTCCCCCCCCCAGATGCCTGGTCATCCATTTACCAAAACCACGTCTTACTAGTTCAACCAGACATCCCCAGGCTAGACTGAGAGAGGCAGCTCAGCCTCCTGGTGCGCCCAGCATTTCAGACGGAAGAGGATTAGGTACGAGTAAACATGTACCTGCGCTATGAAAACCAAAAGCCCAGGGCAACAAACCTAAAGGAAAGGAAGACTGAGACCTTATACCTAAACCTGGAATCACTCTTATTTTTCATTTAGTGCAACTCAACTTTAAAGCTTCAAGAATACATCTAAGATAAAATAAGCTTAGAATTATGTTTGAAAAATGATAAACCCGTAATGGATTTAATAACTAGGTCTCTAAAATGTTGATGCTATTTAAACAGAGGATGGCAAAGAGAATTTAGAATTTCAGGTGACATCAACTTTTGAATCAAACGTATTACTGGCTGAACTTGAAATGCCTGCCACGCTACTGTTAATTCCTCGACATCTCCAAGCACCCATCTTGCAGGTAGACTTTCGCCCCCATCCTTGGGCTGGTCAGACCCCGGTTTCCAGACCCCGGTTTCCACTTGCTTGTGCAGCCCCAAGGAACAGCGGAACGGTCATCGGCAACGCTGACTTCCTACGTGGCCAGCCTGAGAGCGCCCCAAAGGACTACCCTCACTGTTTCTGCCTTTGAACCTTTTCTGCTTTTCCTTCACACAACTGGAAAGGGACCATTAGTGATCCCAGTTTAAAATAAGGGAGATTGAGGGGCGCCTGGGTGGCTCAGTCAGTTAAATGCCTGGCTCTTGGTTTTGGCTCGGGTCATGACATCATGGTTCATGAGTTTGATCCCCGTGTCGGGCTCTGAGCTGACAGTGAAGAACCTGTGTGGGATTCTCGGTCTCCCTCTCTCTGCCCCTACCCTACTCTCTTCTTTTTCTCTCTCAAAATAAACCAACATTTAAAATAAAAGCCAGTACAATAAGGAAGGCTGAGATCTCAGAGGTCACATCCCTGGAACGCGGAACTGAAAGGCAGGGCCTCCTCGAAGCGACCCGACCCCACCGAGGAGGGGGCTGCCCACCGCCCAGGGGGACTTTGGCCATGGAAGTGACCTGGACTCTCAAGGATGCTCCACAGGACAGGGACTCCAAAAATAAGGACGTCTAAAAAACTGTTTCTGGAAATTTGTTCCAATAACTTCTTGATGGGAAAGAGAAAAAAAAAAGCGGTAAGAGAATAAAGCTGTAGAAACCAGCCAGTGTTGAGATGCTGCCATGAGGCCCCTACCATTCCACCAGCTCCACACACACATGATGCAGGTAAGACCCAGACGGGCTGAGATACTCCCCTAAATCATGGCTGACGTGTAGAAGCGGCAGGACCGGGGGCCATGCTGGCTGGTTCAAGGCCGCTTGTTCCCGCCAGCCGCTGGCCCCACCGCATCTTGGCCGAGGTCGAGGAGGCTGTCATTCTGCATCGACAACGCAGCATTTGAAGGCAGAACCATGAGTCAGTGGCCGGTCTCTGTGAGGAAGGGCAGAGCAGCCAGCTGGGAGGTGAAACCCACAGGGTGGCCCACTGGACCCCACCGAGGACCTCACGTACCACCAAGGGGACGGGAGCGGCCAGGGCGTGGGAGAGCTCGCGGCTTTGCGCCTGTGGTTTGCACGGGGGCCACGGCACACGGTTCGATTGCAGGCAGAGGAGGAAGGGGGGCTCCCGTACACTGTGCGCCCCCTCGGTAGGGCTGGAACAAGGAACCGGGCTCCCACCGTCCCAGCCGGGACAGCAGCTGATGGGGCTCGGTCACTGGTTTTCATGCTGGGTGTGCTGGAGGTGACCCCAAGAACTCTGGGCCGCGACACTTTCTCCAGCTAATTCCGCATCCTGGTGCCAAAGTGTCCCGGGAGCCCATGCATCTAACTCCTTTTGCTCTTTCCACAGAATACCAAGAACTAACGTGTTTAACCATAGCTGCTTCATTTAAAAATGAGTCGCTCCGACTGGCTCTGTGCCAGCATCCAGCATGCGTACTCACGAGGAGTCTACATCCACCAGGAATGCGGGCTACGCATGGCGTTTCCCCGATGAATGAAACCTGAGGACGGTCTGTATTTGCAACCAAGCCCGACACAATCCACCATCTACCGTCCCGAATCCCAGGGCGTCGGTCTGCGGGCTTCCCGCCTTCCTCCCCACAAAAGGGAACTCGTTTGTTCTATAAATTTCAGCACTTGTAAATGCACTTATCATACTTTCCTCCCTAAATGAGGTTGAATAATATATTCGGTCTGATTAAATTTTCATTAACATTCAAAATCATTACTCAGTCGTATCGTCTGGTGAAACATTCTGGCTTCTGAGTCCCCAAATAATTACCAGGGGCTCGAGGACCGGTACCTGGTTCTCTACACGTGGACAGACGGGGCTGCTGCCTGGGCTCTCTGGAATGGACGCCGGGCGCAGACGGCCCGGAGGCTGGCACTGCCTAAGCTGCCGCGTCCCTGGCGTGCTGGGGGACTTACCTGCCCTGCCTGGGGTGCATCCGAGACAAACAACTAAAATTACAAGGAAGTTGGCATTAGAAACCCCGAGTTTTTGGAATTCAGGATCCTCAGCAGTAAGGGGCCACAACCTTGTGCTGAAAAAAAAATTCCTCACTTAATTTGCCTAGACGCAAGATTTCCAATCTCCCAACAGAGAAGGCAGGAGTATAGCGTGTGGCATGCAGTGGAGACAGATCCCCTTCTATGGTCTCTGATTTTAATGCCTTATGTGTTCACCACTGCTTGGACCCTGAACAGGCAAAGCTCCAATAAATGGGATTTTTTTTTAAAAGGGATCCTCAAAGAAAGAGGGCAAATGCTCATTGATTTTCTCCCTTTGTGCAGCGAATTGCCGGGCCATAGAAATTAAGGGGTCTTTTGTAAGTTGCCCAACTTTCTGGAAGAGCACTCCATTTTTCCAGCTCTACCTCCTTTAACCTCTTTGTTGGAAGGTGTCAAAGGTCTATCAGTGATGCGCCCAAGTCAGGCTGGAGCGCGGCAATCTGCGGGCTATCGGCCGATCTGGGGTCTACCTCGGTGCGACTCCCACCGCTAATTCATCACGGCCGGGACAGCTGGGCTGATTGCCGCCCTTCCAGCACAATGCGGGCCGGCTGACCACCCCGGGCCCCGGCCGGGGGAGGGCCGGCTTCGAGGGGCTGCGGCGGCCCGAGATAAGTGCGGGCTGTCAGCGCAAGGACAAAGAAGGGCAGGCCCTGGGGAGAGAAAGGAGATAAAAAAAAGATTCCTCACAACTGCTTTATCTGATGAGGGTTATGGCTAATTAATTATAAACTCAATTACCTAACCCTTACTTCAGCAGTCTCTATTCATTAAGAGATAAAACTTGACTGACGGCTAACTTTCCCCAGCACGCGGCCGCGCACAGCAGGCTCCCGTCCACGCACCCTCGCCGGCACCCGCTTCCCTACAAACCCTCGAGGGGGCCCGCACCTGCCGCGCTTGTCCGCGCCGGCCCGACGTGGGGTCCCCCGTTCCCGTCTGGGGCCCCCTGTCCACGTTGCGCCGGCAGGAAGCCGCGGCGCGCAGATGCCAGACAATGGATGTGACATGCGGCCCTTCTCGGGGGTCCCCCGGGCTCGACGTTGAGCTGGCCGTTTAGCTTGGGTGCGAAAGCCAGGCAACGGGGCCTCGGGGCGAGCCTTCCTCCTCCCGAGGGCGCCTCCCAGGCAGGAGGGGGCAAGGAGGGAGCATGCAGGCAGGGAATATTTTTAAACCTACAGCCCCACTTCCCCTCGAGATTCTGGACAGGCCTGACCTCCTTTTCCAGCTCCTTGCACCTCGTTTCAGCGCCGGCGGCAGCCCACAGTCCTGTCTCATCAATAGGCTCTATTCAGCGCAGGTTGTTAATCTCTTTCACCCTCTCTGCTTTGCCCCCTTTAATGTATTTTCATGTCTATAAGTTCTTTTAATAAGCTGGGAGGGTCCGCGGGAGAAACACTTCAGGTTCCCTTACTGCTCGGCGCCAAAACTGCCTGGGGCCCATGCAGACGAGGTGTGCTGGCCGCGGGGCCCGGCAGCCGCCCCTGCCTTCCCTGGCGGGAGGCCGCAGGCACCTCGGCTGGCGGCTCCGCGCGGCCACGTGCAGGGGGCGCTCAGGACGCGCCTCCCACGCCCGCCTTCCTCGGGCCACGAGCCCCGCACTCGCACCGCCCCCGGCGGCCTCGCAGGTGGCTCTCCGCCCGGACCTTGGGGGTTCAGCACCCCTCGCGGGGCCGGCTGGGTGCGACGTGGCGGGCGCTGCCCGGAACCCCGCGGTCGGTGTGTCGGGGAGGAGAGGGGCGCGGTGCACAGTGAAGGAGGCAGAAGACCCTGGGTGGGGGCCCCGCACCGCCACTGACCTGCTATACGCCTCCAGGCAGGTCGGTCACCCCTGCCCCCCCCGCCCACCGGAGACCCTGGGCCCCAAGTGGACGCAGACCCTCAGGAATGGACTGGACAGTGTGGCTGGGGCAGGTCCGCCCTCCCATATAGACGCTGCCTTTAAACGGTGCGCAACGGCATAGGGCCCGCCGCGTAGGGAGAGCAGGAGATCAGGCTGCTCAAGTGCGCACAGCGGTGTCTCCGCCCCGGCCCCAAGGTGCTTCTCCACAGACCCCCTGCCCCCCGCTGGGCAGTCTCAGGTAAAGAAAAGCCTCGCCGTCATTTTTCAGACGCAGCCTCTGAAACGAAAGCCGCCTGCAAGGACCCCCCCCTTCCCCAGCGTGCTGACGTGTGACACGGACAGCTCTGAACGCAGCTCCAGATGCACAGGAGTCGGGGGCGCCCACGGGAGCAGGTGACCACCCCCGGGCAGGTGATTACTTCTAGAACCTGAGAAATGTCACTCATTTGTAAGTGTGATTACAAAGCAGGCAGCAGCTGTCGATGTTTCTATCGTACTGAAGTAAAACACAGGATTCCTCACGTACACGTCCGAACTGCTTTCTGTGCGAGCGAGGAGGGGCGGCCCTTCCTCCGTGAGTCTCCAGGCCTTTGGCTCCTGTGCCCCGGCCTGTGCTTCCTTCGTGGCCCCCGTACCGACTCACGTCATGCCTGTGTTCTCTCTGCGTCCCAGGAGGTGCGGCGGACGGTCGCAGCCCGGGGCAGGGACAGGGGGCCTGGGTCTGCTCCGCGTCAGCTCACCTTCCTGCCTTCTCCTTTTCCCCCTCTGCTGACGGGGGAGAGCCAGCGAAGGAGACCGCAGGGGGAGCGAAGGCGGGGCAGGAAAGGTGCGCACGAGCAGGCAGAGCATCTGAAGGTGTGAGAGTTCTGGATTCACAGGTGCCAAGGACGCATCTCCTTCCCGCGCCTGGAGGGCAGGGAATGTGCTGGAAGGTGAGGCAGGAAAGACCCTGTGTTCTGGAGCAGGATGGGCGAGGGGTCAGGAAGGGGGAACCTCCAAGCCCACAGGAAGCGACCAGCAGTGGGCGGTCTCCTCCCTCCAGAGCCTGGAACAGAGGGGGCTGGGGGGGAGCACTATTGTGGTGTAAAAGCTCTCACGGTCGCACCCTGAAAACCTGCGGCCTGATGGTGACGTTCCGGAAGCCTACTACAGCACAGGAGGAAAGGCCGCTAATGCTGAACGTAACGTCGGCTTGTTTACATCATCAACACGGCTCCCGTAGAGGAATCACTCTTAAATTTGATTGGAAACGATGAATACTAGGAGAGGCATTCGGAAAAAAGTCAGTTAATTATAGTCATATGTGTGGTCATAATTGGCCCTTGTTGGCCAATAGAAGGAAGACATTTGCAACTTTTCCCAGGAAATTATATTCTAAATCCTTCACGAGGTGGGCCTCATCCTTTTTCTGAGAAAACTTGATGGCTGTCTTTAGTATTCACTGGCATAATTAGGACTGCAGTTAATTTCATTAAATTCTCTTGCTGCTAAATGAAGCAGATTATGAGACATCTTTTATTGCAAGGCGTGAAATTACAGCCTGTCAGCTGCCAATGGTGGGGTGAAACTAATGAATTACAGGGTAAATAACACCAGAATTAACCAGCCAATTTAACATAGCGCCATGGAACAAAGTCATTCTTACTTGGGGCTTTAAGGAACAACATGGCCAGCAGACCCCTAAGACACACACGTTACGGGAGCCTCTGTCCACCGAAGGCCCAGGCCCTGAGGAGCAGGCGGGGCGCAAGGGGAAATCGGCCGTGGACACAACTCAAGGCCTTCTCCAATACCGGAAAGGCACTAAGAGCCCAAGCGAGAGAAATGCCTCCAAATATCTATAAGAAGGGGCAAAACGCTAATTAGTGAGGCCAGCTCGGCGTTCTCTGTTGGAAGACCAGTAACACTCGGTCTGCCTGCGGTGTGTGCACTTGGCCGCGCATGAACGGGGGGCGGGGGTGGGGGTGGTGTGGGGAATGTGGAAGAGCTCCGAGAACAGCACCTTACAAGTGGACTACGTTATCCGTATTACACTCGTGGGCAATGCCCTCATCGTGGCCATGACAGTCAACGGACTCTTATGTTCACTGTGAACTGTTTTGCCCTTTTGTTAAATACAAATCTTTGTGGAGGCCATGATTATTTTCTTCCTCTTCTTAACCACGTGCTGAGACGGCACAGACAGCGTAGCAGCTCCAGGGTAAGAACCCAATTATTTGCCCGTGACCATGACTCTGCCGGCCAGGCACCTACCACGTGCAGACTCTGCCGCAGGCGCCGTGCTGGGAGAGGCGGGGGAGACACGGCGACGTGACCACTCCACCAGCGAGCCACTCTGGTAGGTGAGCACACGCATGCAGACGGTGCAGGCCTGACCAGGAACTGTTTAATGTCAAAGGTTTTAAATGCTCCCTCCCCATTGTGCTGACCATCCTGTGACATTAGAAGACCTTATAATCCTGGGATGGGAATGGAGTTTAAAGTATGTCGGAAACAAACTCACTTCGTGGGATTTTGCCCTGCTTGGTAAAAGAAACGAAGGAGCCCCAGGCGCCACAGGCCAGGTGTCCTGTTTGAAGGTCCAGCAAACCCGGAAGAGGGCATTTCATGATTGGAAACACACCTGCAATGGTAGAAATGATCCCTTCACTGTGCTCATACTACTAAGTTACGAGCATTCAAAAGTATGGAAAGTGTTTCTTACTTGATAAAATGACAGATCAAATTACCATGCTTAGAAGAGTTTTATGGTAAACCTGATTCATTTTAACCCCGTCATATCTTTTCAGAGATGTAATTTCCTCCGGAGAATGAACTTCGAGCTAAATAATTTATGAAGGGGTTCCTGCTGCTTATGAATGTAATCTAGCCTATGTACACAGGGCCCTGACATCCTTTCCACAGTGAGCCGTTTTCCTTCTGGACGAAGCTGCAGGCGTGAGTCGCGTGCACGGAGAGGGCTCTGCGTTTCGGGACTGTATAGGAGTCAGAAGGGCTGCGCCTGAGGGAAAACAGAAGATGATCACGTGTTTCTTGGTTCTGGAGACCTTTCAGAAGCAGTGGATTTTTCTTCTGAGCGGAGCCACCTTTTCACTTGATCTTTGCCAAACGAGAAGCCCAAGAAACCATCTGAATGGTCTCCTCTTCCTTGGTTTCCAATTCTTCAAATAGAATGGTTATCCTTACGGGCCCCTGGTCTCCTGAGATGCTGTTATTTCGACATGAGATTCACAAGGCCACGTGGCCCTGGAGCGCGTGCGGGTCGGCCCGAGTGGGTCAGCTGCCTCGGCATCAGCCTCCCCGCATTTGGCTCCGCACGGCCGGCCTGGGGGGTGCCCACCGGTCTGGTTCTCAGGCTCTTGCCCGCTGGGCGGCAGTGGGATTCCTTCTGAGAAGAGAGACACATGTATTCTCACACACCATCCGGATTTCAGGGGTGCTGTGAACTTCAGGGAAAGTGCCTACAAATGGCTTTCTTCAAAACCTTTATTCCTCTGAGTCCTAGATCCAGATTTCCAAACGTTCAGTGAGGTGTTTCACAAGCTACCTTTTCAAATTCCCCCGCCTTCAGACAGCAGCTCACCTATACACTCTTGATAAAATACAGAAGAAAACGAAGTTGGAGCATATAGCGGACTAAAGGTTTCCACAAAGGAGGAGGTGAGATCTAGTCTTGAGAGCTGTTGTGCCGGGGGGTCCCCACGACTGCCCTCAGGGGCGCTGCTCGCTGGGGGTACCCCCGGGACCAGCCTGCAGCCGTGTGTGCGCGGCTGTGGATTACTCTGGTGCTAAGGTGCAGAGCGGTCAGCAAAGGGAGAAGGAGAGAGCAGGGTGGGGGGGTGCCGGGGGATCAGGCGCAGGCTTCCAGGAGCCCTGGGACACCCCTGATTCCTCCAGCCACGGGCTGTGATGACATGTGTGACATCTGTCTACCAGGGACACTCATTAAACGCCTGGCGCTGGGGACCTCCCAGTGGCTGGGCCCGTAGGCACCCTCTGCCTGGCACGTACCTGAATTCCAGCGTCCCAGGAGGAGAGCAGGCGTTGGCCCCGGCCGTGCCGTCTGCACACAGTGTGGGCACAGCCGGCCATGCTCATCCGTCCTGGGGACTCTGGGAAGCTCCAAAGTTCCCGGACACCAGCCGAGGGCCACCTCCCAAGCAGGCCTTCCCAAGGTCGCAGCCAGGTCGAAAAGTGGGCAATAAACGGCGAATATCCAGGAACGAGTGGGGAATGACGATATGCAAGGTCAACGGCAGGCCCTGCTTCCTGACTCGGTGACTCCATGAATCATGGACAGACACGCAAAGACACGGAGAACTAGTGGCTCGGGAACACAGGACTGAGACGAAAAGGTCCGTGGAGATCAGCAGGGGAGAGGTGAGCCGTGGCGAGAAACTGCCCTCAGGCCGAGGGTCGGCCCAGCTCCGTGACCCTCCCCCACAAGCCACTTTCCTCTTGGGGGTGTCGGGCACCGAATGATTCCTGCGCCCGTGTCTGTTACATACCTGCTTCCACGCATGTGGGCACCAAGGTGAACACATCCCAAATGTGGTCTGAGCTGCACTAATCACAGGATTAGCCTCGTGGCCTGGTGTGTGACTCAGGACGTGGCTGGGGGTCTGGGGGCCACCCCTGGACTCTCTATGGGCCCCTTTCCTGAGATCCTGGGGCAGCCTGGCTCTTACCTGTCCCCGCGGCCCCCAACATGCCCGGTTCCTGGGATAAAGCTCCAGCCTGGCATAAAGCAGAGCCCAGCTGCCCAGTCCCCACGAGGTCCCGGGGACACCCCGGACAGTCAGCTGTAACCGGGGCCCAGACAAGAAGTGCAGTCTAGCGGGGGAGGCGGAAAAGATCATGAACTGTCACGACGCGGTGTGACAAGCGCAGTGGTGTTTGTGTGCTGAGGGTCCTTCAGGGAACTAAGGGGTAGAGCGCACACGAAAAAGGGCATCTCCCTGGGCCACGGGGAGGAAAGCCAGGAAGGTGTCCGAAGAGGAGGCAGCGCTGATGCCAGTCCTGGGTGGTCGGCGGGGAGGCAGCACCCGGGCCTGGATACGGGCCCAGGGGGGCTGGAGCGGGGGCGGGGGCGGGGGTGGGTGGGCGGGGGTGGGGCAAGCTGGCCTCATGCTGTGTGAGATGCATGAGGCCCTCGGGACCGTGGGGAAGACCTGGGGCGCAGACCCGGCCCCAGGGGCAGGGGGCTGTTTCCCGTCTACAGATGTGGTTCCCTTACCCCCATGAGTGCCTGCCATGCTTTGGAATCAGTTGGCAACACTTAAGAATGGGAAGATCTGCCACGCAAACCTGGACACCCGGCTTCCTTTAAAACCTCGGACCATCTGGGGTGCCTGTTTGCCTCAGTTGGTTAAATGTCCGACTTTAGCTTGTGGGTTGGGAGTTCGAGCCCTGCATCTGGTTCTGCGCTAACAGTGTGCAGCCTGCTTGGGATTCTCTCTCCCGGTCTCTGTTGGCTCTCTCTCTCTCTCTCTCAAAAATAAACATTAAAAACCCCCAGCAAACTTGGGCCATATGGGAACACAGGGCAGAGTAAGGTGCTGCTCCTGGAGGTATAGGAGGTGCCGTCCCCGGACCCAAATGCTTAAGCCCCACCCTCAGAACGCGCTCTCCAAAATGCATCATAGGTTTGCAACTCCTGCATTAAATTTTATTCATTCAGCCACAGACAACACAAGTCCCAGCTGTCCGCTGACGTCCTGGGGGCGGGTGGGAAGGTGGTGGAGAAAGCAGTACCCAGAGGATCAGGAAGATCTCCAAACGCTACGGATCCTGGAGCAGACAGGCTGAAAACAGACGTCTCGGACTCAGGGACAGCGGGGCGCCATGGGCGGGAGCCCAGAGACGATGGAGGGCACGGGGAAGACGGGGCAGGGGAGGGCTGTCACAGAGACGGGCACCGCAGGCTCGGAGGGGGTCAGGGAGCCGCAGCCCCAGGGAAGAAACTCACGCGGAAGGAGATGCGACGTGGCCGTCACACGCTGCAGGCGTGAGGCTGCAGGAGGAGCGAGGGGCACAGCTTCTCTGGGAACGGGACTGTCACTGGCCCCAGGAAGCTCAGTTCTGCCAGGAAGAGGGGTGTGAGCAGCAATTCTGAAATTTCTCCACGGGGAAAGGACGGGAGAGACAGCGTGGGGAGGGAGGGGAGACGCAGGGTAGAGGGACGCCGGGAGGGGTGGGCAGGAGCCCGAGCCACAGGGAGGAGTCCGACCGATTCCTCTGGCTTTGCAGAGGTCCGCGCAGCAGCAAACAGCCATCTGGTTTTGAACACCGTGCCCTTCGTCTTACACGGAACATGATGGATGAGATGAAAGTGTTTTCAGTTTACAGAAGTGACAGACAGGAAAGCAGGAGCCATCAGGAGGCTTGGTGGGTACTTCCCAAAGGACCGCTTGTAAGAACATCACCTTCGGGGGGCGCCAGAGGGGCTCAGTCGGTTAAGCGCCCGACTTCTGCTCAGGTCATGATCTCACGGTTCGTGGGTTCGAGCCCCGCGTAGGGCTCTGTGCTGACAGCTCAGAGCCTGGAGCTGCTTCAGATTCTGTATCTCCCTCTCTCTCTGCCCCTCCCCTGCTCACACTGTCTCTCTCTCTCAGAAATAAATAAAAAAAAAAACATTAAAAAAAAAAAGAACACCATCTTCAAATTCACGGGAATACAAAGAACCAAGTCGACTTGGATGCAGTAACCTGGACGTAAAACACCCACCTGCGGTGGGTAAACGGCACGCCCCTTTACTAACAGCCCGAGTAAGATCTAGCGGCGGCTCAGCCATTCATCCACACGGGGAGCATGTAAGGGACCCAGTCAACAGTCCGTGACAACAACCACGTGGAGGAAAAATGTTTGCGACTTCTGTGGGTGACAAGGTCACAGGCTATCGCCACTGCGGTTGCTGCCTACCTTCTGAAGGAAGTGCTAATGTGCTTGGAGGTGGGTGGGCATAAAGATGAACCACCCTCCCCCCATCCGCATTCTCAGATCCCTGAATCCCTTTGCGCAGCACCTTTTAGGGACTCGGGCTCGAGAGCACCTGGCGTGTGCTCTGCACCCGGGCACGCACCGCAAGCGTCGCCCACACGTCCAGCTGCAGTGGCGAGCGAGCTGGCGCGCCTTCCTCGCCCTCGCCCATGCAGGCTTTGCTCTTGAACGGGGACATGAGGAACAGAACGGAGGCCCACACCAGGAGGAGCGGGGGAGGGCAGCCACCGGGGAGCGCCTGCTTCTGGAGAGGGCCTCCTTCCGCGTGGCTCCTGTGGGAGGAGGCGCGGATTATCCACCATCATCGTGGACTGGTGACCACAAGGGTTTTACTGATGGCGACGCTTCTGAATGAAGTGCTCGCAGGCCTTCAACTCCCTGGTGAGAGTGTAGGCGAGGCTGCGAATAACAGAGGAAGGAAGCAGGGCCTGGAGCTTTGGGGGAAGGAAGAGGGTGGCGGCGGGTGTGTGGGCGGGGACTGGTCACGGGACATCGCAAGGCGTGACCAGGACGAGGCTGTGAGAGGGGGCACTCGCTTGAAATCACGGATTCCTTCCACAGCGACAGAAGACTCCAGGAAGTCACAGCTGCCGGGGAGAGACTGGCCCGTGGTGGAAAGCCCACGGATCCAGAAAGGGAAGGCCACACGACGGCGTTCCTCAGATGGCACCCCAGCCCTCTGCGCTCATTCAGTGTGAGTCCTCGATGCCGCACCCTCTTCTGTCTACAGCCGCCCCGTCTATACGTGCGGTCCCCACACATGCACCTTCAGCCCAGGTCTCCCCCAGCTGCAAAACCATGCACCACGTGGGCGCGCTTGGCTGTCCCATGGGCTCTGCAAACGTGGGAGGTCTACACCACGTGACGCTCACTGCTTCTTCAGGGGGCCCATCCTCCTCCCCCCACCCCCTCTTCTCTCATCCTGCGACTGGACCATCTTCTCTGACGCTCTCAGAGCCAGAAACCTCAGCACCATCCTTCTCCCTCATCCGCCTCTATCAGCTGCTGCCATAAATCTCCCAGGTATGTCCCCTTCCCTCTACGCCTGCAGCCGCGGCCTCCAGGGCCCTCCCCAGGCTTCACCAGGCTCTCTCGCTTGGACCGCTGCTCTGCCTCCCTCCCAACTGGGCTCCTGCTCCCTCCGGCCCGGCCTCACCCGCAGCCAGAAGGGCGACGCTCAAGTACATCATGTCTGAATACTGCTAGGATTCAAACTGCCAGTAAGACCCGGGCCAGTGGACGTTGAGTTTGGACCCATCATGTGCAAAGCTTCCAAAGGAGTCAGAAAAGGAGCCGAGAACGAGGCCAGAAGACGGGGGGTGGGGGGGTGGCGAGAACAGGGCAGAGAGTGAGCAGGGTTTGCTTTCTCCCGAGGTAAATGTCACTGTGCTACGCTGCCAAGCCATTTCTTTCCTTACATGGTTTTTCAACCATTTCTTCACAATGGTGGAAGCCTCCAGAAAGGCTATCAGTGGCTAGTGGCTTATTGTCATGACAGACTGGCCATCACCAGATGTGTCACCCCGGGGAGCCCCCCCACCCCGATGCCTGCCTGTAAGTCCACGAGGAAGAACACGGAACCCAAGGACTCAGGAGTAGGTGGATTTCCCCAAAGATCACAAGACGGTCTGATTACAAACATTCCTCTTGAATGTTTTGAGTAAACAGCTAATACACTCTTAGCTGGAGAATTATTTTGCTCATAAATTATTTCAGATTTTAATTTTCCCCTTTTCTGGTTATGCCGCCTCCCTTCATTGACTTTCTCATTTTAAAAAGAAGTTCATAATTCTTTATAAGTTTCTCATCCTGAGTTTGGTGACATCTATTTCGGAGTGGAAATCAAGCTACAAAAATGTCTTTCAAATGATGATAATCCTCGTAAGGAATGACTTCACGTGTGAAGGCAGAAACACCCCTTCTGCTACGCGTCCCATAACAGGAGGCATGAAGCAGCCTCTTCCGTCGCTGCCTAGGGTTCGCCTAAAGTGGGTGTTCTCCACGGGGCAGGATGGCTACGAAAACCGATTTTACCAGCAAACCCCTCTCCCTAGAAGCCCACTTACAAAGCCTGCCTGGCTCCTCCAACATTATGTCGATGGAGGGTGTGCATGTATCTGTACGTGTGCACAGTGATGGGCGTAGACATGCCTCCAAGATTAAAAGCAATTGGTCCAAAGGCTTTTCTGAGTCCCCTGTGCAATGTTTAAACGGAAAAGAACTACCTGGCATTCTCAGACACTTTATTCCAAAGTCATCCTATTGTGTTTAAGCTCTTTGCACAAAAGACCACTTCACGCTGAGTGTAGATTAAGGTCCCGGGGTGGGGGGGAGAGAGATCCCCATGTGCACATCTTATGGCCTCCAGGCCTGTGTCACATTCGATCTCCAGCACGGGTAATTTGTTAAATACTGCAACATCCACAGTGTCTCCTGAATAAATCCCATGTTCACCAGAGGCGGCTTAGAGATGACGTTAGGTTTCCAAATTAAATTCCTGAGTGGCGACATTTACACAGCAAGTCTTAGAAACTGGATTTCTACTATGAATCCAAAAAAGAAAAAGTTTTTACTTTTTTTGGTTTTTATTCATTTTTTGAGAGAGAAACAGAGACAGAGCGTGAGCAGGGGAGGGACAGGGAATGATGGAGACACAGAATCCAAAGCAGCTCCGGGCTCGGGGCTGTCAGCAAAGCCTGACGCGGGGTTCGAACCCACGAACTGCGAGGTCATGACCTGAGCCAGATGCTTAACCGACTGAGCCACCCAGGCGCCCCTTAACTTATGCTTTAAAGAAAAGTCTTTAACCAGTTAAGTTCCAAGAGAAAAGGCTTTCTGTTCATGAAATTCCATCTGCAGTAAAGACTCAAACACCAAGGGCAGTGCGTACAAAATGCAGAGCCGGAGTGAATGCTCCTTTCTGGTCCCCCCATCCCTCCAGCAGTTTCTGTCATAGCGCCTGGTAGAGTCTGATACACACTACAGATGCTGCGATAAGCCTGGCTTTCGTGCTAGGTTGTGAGTTCCTGGACTGGGTCTCATTCAGGTCAGCCGTTTCATAAGTAGGGATGGCAGCTAACGCATGCGCGGTCAGCAAGCGACACCAGAAATCATCTGCGGTTGGTTGAACCATTTCCTGATACTTTGGAGGCGACTATTTTGAAATACTTCGGTTTTCTAAACCTAACTTATATGTGGCAAAAACTGCAAGAATGAATACTTGGAAAGCATGGCTTCTATTCTTCCTTCCGGTATGTGAAATGTTGCATCGAATAATTTCTTTTTGATTTTTAACAGAATTATTTTGAAGGCAGAGGCCTATTCATCATCTGTGGTGCCATTTAAAGACATTCGTCACAGGTTTCCGCTGTCCTGGAACACGTTTGCAGCTCTGTGCAGTAACTCTGCCGCTCCATGCTACACTCCCTTGAAGCCAGTACTCCTCACCTTCCATTTTTATACTTGCTTAAACTTTTCTCACTTACCTGAAATTAAAAGTAATAAATTTATTGATGAGAGAGAAGAATCTCCTCCCACAAGTAATGACTATGATTTAATAAAGTGAATTTGAGGTGTTTGCATGTATTTGCTTTTACATGAATCCACAGAGGAGGATGAGAACTACGATTTCCTGACCTATCACTCGCTGCCGCTGCCTTATAGAGGTTACCTATTCTCTTCTTCATCCACCAACGACCCTGCAAGGGGACTATCCTGTCATTCCTCTTTGACACATGAGGTGACTTGGGTTCAGAGAGGGTGGGGGTGTTTGCCCGAGGTGCACGGCCGGCGCGTGGGGTCCCTGAAAGCTCTGATCTTTGTACCTTCCAGGCAGCCCTGTGCCCAAGCATCCGGGCTCATACCAGCGCTGCCTACTTTGATCCTTTCTGCTGAACATTCCATCTCAGTAAACACTTAACTAGTGCTGCTTCCTTTCTTTAATGTCACACTGTGAGATCATATCTAACCCGAGCTAGTCTCCAAACCCTTGACCCCACTACGCCTCTGTCTGCCTGGCCCATGACCTCCATTTCCCACCAGCATTCGGAAGTGTCCACAGAGATAACCACGAAAATAACAGTCGCTGGCGTAACACATCTCTTCCCTTCTTTTTGTGCTCACGTCTCTCTTGCCTTGGTTCTATTTTTCTGTACCTCGCTCTAAGCAAGGAGGCAACTGCAGAGAAAACCCCAAGGGGCTAGATTCTTCTGGAGCTGCTGGGATTCAGACATGCCCATCGCACCAGCTAGGCAGGGGGCTGCCTTCATCCTCTCCCTGTAAAGTCGATGAGCCCAGAACTGCTGGAATCAACCATCTAAACGGTTAATTTTAAATGCCTGCTCTTAAAAACATGCTGTGCCTCCATGCAGTCTGAAATTGGGAGGATCCCAGAGAAGGAAAAGAGTGTGACGGACGGCAGATTTCGAATTTCCAGCCAGCTGCCTGGCTGCACGTGGGCTCAACATTGACTATGTTCCTTTGACGCGAAGTATTATTAAGTGACGGAATTCTGATGCGAGTATTTTGAGGGAGTGCAATGCACTTCCCACAGGGCCGCTTCTGAAGGACGGCCCCCCTGTGGATCCCCACCAGACCCCGTGGGGGGTCACTGTCACCTGAGGCTGCCTGCTGCAGGGCTCGCTCTAATCTATTGGTTGGCGAGTTACCATTCTGATCGCTGTACCTTTACCGAAGAATTAAGGTAACAGGAAATTTACAATACGTGTAGCATCGTAAGTTTGCTTCATTCAGAAACCAGCTAAAGGGCTTTAGAGGCTTGCTGTTCGGTTTACTTTTTTGATTGCTTTGCCACTATGTAAATCAATTTGTTAATGTTCCTTACAAAATGCATGAGCCAGTTATACTGACAAACACACAAAGCTCATTCGTAATTAGCAGTTAATTAGTAAGAAGGAACAGATGCTGTTGGAGTTTCAGGAGGCGAACAGGTTCTGTAAACAATGCTTATAAATCTAAATGAATTTATTAACCACAATACAACTGTCAACATTTTGTTGGCAACCATACAAAACATGGCGGAGTCCCCAAAATGTCTCTGCAATGTATTAATAATCGCGGTGACAGCAATGGCCTCTCCAGCCACTGACTGGCTCTTCTCAGCCACTCTTCCTTTTGTCTAGCTGGGATGTGGTGGCTCAGTCATTCCTTTCTACCTTCAACGTCTATACACACGGATTAGTAAACCGCACAAACAGTGTTTTACGTGGAGCAAACTTTCTGCATTTTGACGTGCTACCCACGGTGGAAGTCAAGGCCCAGACGCCCCCGGGAGCTCCCTGTCCATCGGGGAGCCAGACATGCACTCCCCCCGATTGTCTCCCCAAGGAAAAGTTGACCCAATGTGCCAGGTAACCTAATAAAGGCACAGCCCAAGTGCTAAGGGGGACGGTGGGGGTGGGGATACCCATTAGTACAGACAGTTTCAGAGAAGAGGGGCTCCACGGGCAGCACCATACAGGTGTGTAGGTGACGGGGGAGCCTGAAGGATGACGCAAATCCAAGCTCACGAACCTCTCTGTGGAAGGCGGGGAGGCACCAGACACATAGGGTGTTAAGATTCCAGAAACGGGGGCGCCTGGGTGGCTTAGTCGGTTAAGCGTCCGACTTTCGCTTAGGTCATGATCTCGCGGTTTGTGGGTTCAAGCCCTGCGTTGGGCTCTGTGCTGGCTGCCGGCTCGGAGCCTGGAGCCTGATTCGGTCTGTGACTCCCTCTCTCTCTGACCCTCCCCTGCTCACGCTGTCTCTCTCTCTCTCTCCTAGAAAAAAAAAAAGAATCCAGAAACGGCAGGGAAGCTCGGTGGTGGAGGAGGGCTGGACACCTTGGTGCACGAGGCGAGGACCCACTGAAGATCCGAGGCTAAGTGGTGACAGGGTCAAACTGGCATTTTCTGAGAGGGATCTTTGGCCCCAGGGCAGACTCTGGGGCAGGGGGAACGTGAGGGACAGGCAGTCCCCTCCAGGGAGTTCGTCCTGCAAGCCGGGAGAGCAGAGCAAACGGGGAGAAGGTGGGGAGGCGTTCCCTGGTGAGGTGTGAAGAAAGGTCATGGCTGGCTGGGGCGGGGACGGGGTGGGGGCTGCTGCGGGGACACCATGGTCTTAAGCAAGTCTCTTTTCCATGGAGCTTCTCAAGAGTTTCGCCACAATTAATGGATCAAAGGCTCTCAGGTGGCCTCTGTTGTAACTTAGGGGCACCTGGGTGGCTCGGTCAGTTTTCAGCTTAGGTCATGATCCCAGGGCTGTGGGAATCGAGCATCGGGCTCTGTGCCGACAACGCGGAGCCTGCTTGGAATTCTGTTACCCTCTCTCTCTGTCCCTCCCCTGTTCAGATGCACGCTCTCAAATCCTCTCTCTTTTAAATAAGTAAATATTAAGAAACAAAAATAAAAGTGTCCAGGCTTAGAGTCTGTCCTGCTTGCACACGGTAACTCCCACAGGGTCGCAGATAGAGGATCTGTGCCTCTGACGCTGTGCCGGCCTCGTTCAGGTGGGCTGCACCGAGGAGAGGGGTCCGGCTCGCTGTGGACGAGGGAGGGGGAGCCCCACGCTGTCTCAGGAAAGAGGGAGCCACTCTGAGCCTTTGTGTGGGTTCTGGGCCCTGGTGAAGGTGTCTTTACCAGAAGCTGGGCAGCTGGGAGGCCTCGCTCCCCGAATGAGGGATGGAAACCTGGGCAAGTGGTCTGCTTGCGCTGCGCACCCACCACCCACCGCAGGAGCCCAGCTCACGTTTACGGCATCCCGCCTCTGCCTGGGGGGGTGGGGGGTGGTGTGTGTGTGTGTGTGTGTGTGTCTGTGTGTCTGTCTGTGTATCAGGGAGAGCAATATGGTAACACAGATACAGTTAGAATTTCAGAACTGAATTATACATGCCGTACGACTTCTCTACCTCCCAAGATTATTTAAAAAAAAAGAACAAGGATTAAAGAGCAATTGAGTTTTTTAAAAAAATATGTGTTTTTAATGTTGATTCATTTTTGAGAGAAAGACAGAGCATGAGCTGGGGAGGGACAGAGAGAGAGGGAGACACAGAATGTGAAGCAGGCTCCAGGCTCTGAGCTGCCAGTATAGAGCCCGACGCGGGGCTCGAACTCACAAACTGCAAGATTATGACCTGAGCCGAAGTCAGACACTTAACTGACTGAGCCCCCCAGGCGCCCCTCCTGCAGATTTTAAAGCTTAGTTCAAAACCTGTACTGGATGGAGTATAGCATGGACCCGACCAGCGGAACAGAAGACAGAGTTCCTGAGACCCTGATAGGTAGGAATGTGACCAAGGTGGCATTCCGATAAGCAGGGAGTGGGTAAAGGTCCCTGTCGACGAAAGGTTAACTAGCTAAAGAAACAAAGAGGTCGGCAGTAAAAGGATGAAGTTCTAGAAAGACCTGGAAGAAGAGACCTTTAAAGCATAATAAAGGAGGAAACATAGTATTAAGAAGATTTGACCCCAAAACTCTGGAAAAACTTGTCCATGTCAAAAATTACTGCAAATAAAATGGAAGCCAAAAGGTATATGAGGAAAATATGTAACGTGTATAAGAGCAAATGGCTGGGGCGCCTGGGTGGCTCAGTCGGTTGTGTGTCTGACTTTGGCTCAGGTCACGAGTTTGAGACCTATATCGGGCTCCAGCTGTCAGCACAGAGCCTGCTTCACCTGTTCACCCCTTCTCTGCTCCTCTCTTGTTCATGTGCTCTCAAAAATAAATACTAAAAAAAGATGGGGGGGTGCCTGGGTGGCTCAGGTGGTTAAGTGTCCGACTTCAGCTGAGGTCATGATCTCGTGGTTGGTGGGTTCGAGCCCCATGTCAGGCTCTGTACTGACGGCTCAGGGCCTGGAGCTGCTTCAGATTCTGTGTCTCCTCCTCTCTGCCCCTCCCCAGCTCACGTGTGGTTTCTCTCAAAAATGAATAAATGTTAAAAAACTTAAAAAAGAACACACACAAATGGCTGATATGGCTAACAAATAGGGAGTTACCAGGCCAACAATGAGAACACCAGTAGAAAAATGAGCCGGCAGTTAGACATGTACTTCACACACAAAAAATAAAGGCAGCCAATAACAATTTTTAAAATTGATAAAAAAGGAAGTTTGTCTTTTTCAAACAGGTAAACATAATTCTAAGACATTCTAAAAAAAACCCACTAAGATTGAAAAAACACATACATAAAACACCCAAATGTAAAAGTACGTAGAAATATTGCTCATAAAAGACTGAATTGTTCTTCTTCTGGAGAACAATTTGGAAGTACATATCTAAAGACTTATAATCCATATGCCCTTTGACCAAGCAAATCTATTGCTGGAAACTTACGCCAGGGAAGTCGGGGGGGAATGAGCGTCAGTGGGACCTGGCTGCCTGGACGTCCCGTCCCTTCTGCGGTCCAATAACAGGATCCAGCAGTGCAAACGGATGGTGGGGGTACTGTTCAAAGATGCCTCTGAGGCTCAAGGTTGGCAACTGGAAGCAGGTTTGAAATGGCTTATATGGTGTGATCTCATTTACAAATACAGTTGAAGATTGTATTTTTAAATTTATTGTATTTATAAATACCGGGTACTATTCCACCCATTCACTCAAGAAACATTCACCGGGCACCCAGTATGATATTAACCGTAACCGGGAGTCACGATTCCTTCCCTCATGGAGCCCAGAGCAGATGGGACCGACCAGGGTGTCACAGAGGTTCTGGGGGGACGGGGGGCGAGGGGAGGCCAGGAGACAGGAACTAGTCTGCACCGGGGACAGGGAACTCTGACATGTGTCCGAGAAATGTAGTAACCTCGGTTAGCTCAGGGGTGACTTTTCTTCTTTTATTTTTGTCCATGTATGTTTTCTAAGTTTGAGACAATGGGCACGTATCACTTTTTTTTTTTTTTTTTTTTTTTTTGTAGGTTGCAACAATTCCGCCTACCTCTCTGGTCCTCCCCCATCCGGCCTGTGGCTCCTCCCCACAGGCAGGGGAGCCTCTTCTCCCCGCACCCACCCCAGGCACCAGGTCCTCCTTGTAGCTCCGAGTCCTGCCAAGCCACCCCCACACTTCCTGGCCTCCGTCCAGCCTCTGAGGCTCAGGCAGCGCTCCTGCCTACGCCCTCACCCTGGCTGCCCCGGGTCCATCCGCAGCGCTGCGGGGCTGGAGAATCCCTGCACCCCGCGGCCGGCCTGCCGAGCGCCGCCATCCTTCCTCTCTCTCTCCAAAGACGCCTGCTCTACGCTTCCTTGTCGCCTTCTGCTTAGATCCCCAGCCCATCGGCAGCCCCAAGCCTCACCACCCTGTGACCAGGTCCATGCCTCAGGAATCAGAGGTGACACGGTCTCAGCCAAAGGAGAGCCTGCCCTTGGGGGAGGAGGTGCGGCTTCCCTTACTACACCTGCGAGAAAGTGGGGAGAGCCAGCCTCCCCCCGGACCCGGGTCTGCACTGTGTGCCGGGGGCTCACGTGCCTTCTTAGCCGGGGGCGGACACGGTCCTCCTTGAACAGGGTTGTTCCAGGCAGTAAACACGGCAGCAAACAGGCAACTGGTTACCCCCCCAGCTGTTACGTACAGATGTTGCCAGTGATGTGGGACACGGGGAATTATCATCCATGAGAACTTGTGCACATTCCTGAATGCTTATTAATTGGCATTAAGTTTAGAATGCCTGCAATATATGGCGTATAAAAGGTTTCACCCGTTCTGAACGTGACACATGCATAAGGTACTGGGAAGAATGAATTACAGAAGCTTCTGAGCAGTTACGTAATGAAACCAAGGATTCTGAGGACGCATTTCCACGCCGGGTTTACCGGCTGAAAGGCTGAAACGTATGCAAGCATTGTACTAACCCCCGAAGGAAACACCTGATGAAACGTTATAGGCAAACCGAGCCGGCCCAACGTCAGAGGAAAGGGGCACACTGATGCTGACGGCAGCGGGCGCCCAAGGGCGACTGTCAGAAGAGAAAGTAGGAGAGGTCAAGAGAACGAGAAGGCAGGCCACAGGCTGCCACAGACACATCCGACAAAGGAGCGTTGCCGGAACGTACAAAGAACTCTCAAAATCGACAGGAGGAAAACAGCCCACTTGAGCTGAAGAGTGAGAAGATCGGGACAGAAAGCTCACGAGGAAAGGCCCACGGGTGGCAAGGATCCTGAGGAAAGGCGCTCGGCACCAGGGGCCGCCACGGAGGCGCCAACGGAAATGAGCGACCCCTGCACACCTGTGGGCACGGCCCAAATCCGCACCGACGACAGTGGCAAACGCGGGCGCGGAGCCGCGGGAACGCTCATTCACTGCCAGGGGGACGCGGCGGGGTGCGGACGCCTGGGAAGACGGGCTCGGCAGTTTCTCACTAAACTAAAACTACGCTTGCCGTGTCATCTAGCAACCACACTCTTCGGTATCTGCACCAATGAATGAAAACTTACATCCACACCAAAGCCTGCCCGCAAATGTTTACAGAAGCAGCTTTATTCAAAATGCCAAAACCTGGGAGCCCCCAAGATGTCCTTCAATAGGTGAACAGACAAACAGTGTGTTACACGCAGGCAGTGCAGGATTACCGGCACTAAAAAGAAATGAGCTATCAAGCCATAAAAAGGCCTGGAGGAACCTTGAATGCGTGTCACTAAGTGAAAGCGGCAACGCTGGAAAAGCAGCCTGCTTCATGAGTCCGACCGTACAGCACATGGTTCCGGAAAAGGCAACTGTACCCTCACGATAAAAAGGTCGGTGGTTTGCAGAGGTGGGGGGGTGAGCGGGAGGAGCACAGAGGAGTTTGGGGGCGGGGTCGCCGTGCAGTGTGACGGTAATGGCGGAGGCAGGTCATTGAACATACGTCCAAACCCACAGAAGTACGCACCAAGGGTGGCCCCGTGGGAACTGTGAGCTCTGGGTGACAATGACGTGTCCATGCGGGCACGTATCGCTGTGGTGTGGGTGCTGGCAGTGGGGGGGGCTGTGTGTCCGGGGAGGGGAGGGGGGCTGGTGGAACTTTCTGTCCTTTTTGCTTGACTGTGCTGTGCATCTAAAACTGTCCTAAAAATTAAAATCTATTGGTGATGATGAAGGATAGAGAGAAGAGGAAAAAGAGGAGGAAGAGGGGAGGAGGAGGGGGAGGAAGGAGAGAGGGTGTAGGGAAGAGAGGGATGAGGGGAAGGAGGGGGAAGAGAGAGCCACCGACAGCTCTCACCCCCACGAAGAGTGTCCAGGAGGTGCAGCACCAGCATGAGCCCCGTGCCTCGTGCCGCGAGGCGTCCTGTGAACGTACGCTGTGCCGGCCACGCACAACTGCCTCGGGACTCGCCTACTGGGGACACCTGGTGACCATGTCACTCCCCAGTGACATCTCACCAAGTCTCCGCCCCCTCCTCGTTGGGACAACTCATGACAGACGTGTAAGAGTTGCGAGCCAGACTCACGGACAGGTGCGTCTGAGAAGGACGCGGCTGTTCTCAGCCTCCGATGGAAGACAAATGAAAAACCCCACGGAAGAAATGACCTGTGAACGCCTTCACGACCTGCTGCGAGGTGGGTGGTGTGGGCAGCTTGTTAACCCGGGGGGGTGGGGGATGCCCGCCTGGGCCAGCAGACCCTCGGGCTTGCCTGGGGACTGACCCTATCCCGGCTCGGATCTCCAGAAAGGGAGCCCGAGTCCCCCCCAGCCTCCAGAGCATCTTGTGAAGAACCTTCATCTTTCTGAACAGAAGACTTCCTGACCTGCACACCCCGAGAAGAGGATACTTATCGGGGGGCTGCTGAATCATCGGATGTTAACGGGAAGGAATCCTTTGAGAGAGAAACAGCGAATGTGTTGGCTGCTTCCATGGCCTCCCAACCAGAGGGGACTTGGTGGCTGGCTCTGACCCGCCTGATGGCCTATGTCCTCCCTGGTGCCTGGGAGCACACACTCCCTCACTGACACCACCGAAGCGCAGACAACTCCAATCCACTGCATAACTAAGTGGCCTGGTTAAATGCAGCTACTGTACTAAGCAAACCAACCCGTCACGGCCACCAAAACCGTCAAGGCCAGTAGTGCCATCTGCCTGACGTCATCACGGCAACCACAGGGCCAAGGTCACTCCCATCCACGCCTTCCGAGGCCTCCCCACTCACTTCTCCCTCCTCTTTCCTAGGTGGGGTCATCACATCGTTTCCGTGGAAGCTACCGTCTGCAGAGATGGCGCTCTGCCTGCCGTCCAAGCCCTGCGTCACCCAGTCCTAACCCTTCCTGCCATTTCCAGAGAGCGTCCAGGTCTGTCTGTCACCATGAACTTGTCATTTCCCACAGCCCCTGCTCCCCCTGCCACCACACTCCCACTCTCCACAGCACGCTGTTCACGGGGACCCTTCCCCTCCCCCTTCCTGGAAGAGGCTGCCCGGGCTCTCTGTCACGTGTCCCCCACGCTCAGGTCTTCCTGTCCACAGCACTTCCTGCACCTGCCGCACAGTCCAGCACGAAACACGACCCAACAGCTCAAGGACAGAAGTCACCGTCACGCTCGGACACCAAACCCTCACACGTACGTGGCATTTCCCGCAAAGAAAGAGATGCGGAAATGACATATGCCATTTGAAAAACTAAAAAGCAGTCATCGCCAATGTGAAAAAGAAGCCTCTTTACGGTGTATACAGAGCTGGTGTCATGATTAATCTTCCCAGAAAGTGAGAACTACCGAACACATGAACGCGTTCTCCGGGGCGATCCAGGACCCACGTGGCCAGCACGGACTCACACATCCAACTGGGGCCCTCATGACTCCGCGTTCTCAGCCGCTGGTTAACACGGTACAGGGTGCGTCCTGAACAGACTTCCACCTTCGGAAACCAAGGTGACACAGAGCGGGTGCTGCCCCGGTGCTATAAAGGACACGAAGAAAATTAATCTGTGACCAATAAAATGGAATTCCGACGAAGGTCACGCATGGCCCGGCTCCCCCTCTTCAGGAAATAAAAGGCACCGTCAGTACCGGCCAGGCCAGGAGCAGGGGCTACGTCGGCCAGGCTCTGCCGCAAGCCCGCGGCGCAGTGAACCCTTCAAACAGGCAGGTTGTAGAGAAGGTCCTGACGCCACCCTCTCTGCCCTCACCCTGTCCCAGATCCCGAGACTGACCTCTTCACAACAGCCCACAGACGACAGCTCCAAACGGTGACCCCTGACCCCCAGGACTGAGGACAGAGTCCCAAGAGAGGTGTCCTGCCAGTGAGGACTCGTGCCCGTTCTCGGAGGCCCCAGCGCCAGAGGGAGCAGCAAAGGTGCTGTGAGTCCGGACACAGGTGCCCGTCACCTGGCGTGGCCCAGCCCGTGCTCAGCTGTGCGCCACCTGGTCTTGGAAGGCACACGGGGAAGCCGCGTAGGTGAGCAAGAGCTCCCAGGACTCTCTCCTCCTCCTTCCACTCTGAGGGCAACACACTGTCAAAGGGCACTTGAACCTGAACGCTATGCTGGCCCGTCCTCCAGCCCCCCAGCTCCTGAAGTTTACCAGCTAAGGCACTCTGCCCTGGGCAGGCCCTCGCCGAGCCTCCCTGGGTCCTTCCAGAACAGACGTGACCCCTGGGAAGTCACACAATGCCCGAGCCTCGGTGATACCAGTTCAGCGTGGCATTGAGGAAGCAGATTTATTTCTCCGAGCACCTGCTCTGTCTGTAAAACGGGAAGTCCACTGTTACCCACGTAAGGTGGTTTTAACCACGAAGGGTTTTCCATTCAATAAATATTTATTGAGAGCCTGCTGCTCTAGAGGCTTGGGATACACCAGTTGCCAAAAAGGTTAACAACCAACCAACCAACCAACCAACCTCCTGACCTCATGTGGAGGAGGCGGACACACGGACGGGTCAGCCCCAGGGCCCGCTCTGAGTAAGAGTGTCGGCAGGCTCTTATTTCATTGTTCTCAACAGGTTTCCTCTTCCAGCTAATCTTGTGCCCAAGAAGGTACCGGAGTCATGCCCACTGCTTCCCGGAAACCCAAGAACAAACCAGAAAACACGTGTCCCCAAAGAAGCAAAAGTCACTATGATTATCTGCAGTGTCCTTTCTTTGGGGAATGTGTCATAATCCTGTCCAAACGCCCCATCTTCCTGTGTGAACTCACCCCATCATTGGGACCCACGGGGCCCAGCCACGCTCCGGTCCTTGGGGAGCCTTGTGCACCCCCAGCGGGAGTCTCACTGAGTCTGCTTGCTCCAACCCCCCAGCATTTCCAATTCCAGAATCTTCTCCTGACGTCTCTCCTCCCATGCACCCCGCAGTCCCCCCAGGGCCCTCCGCCTCCCCGAGGGAAACGGCCACTGCCCAGGCACACCCTTTCGTTCATGACGCTCATGCTTCTCCAGTATTCTGACACATCTTTTTGTTCAAGCTAATGGTTTTTAAGGGAAACCTCCAGGACAAGCCTTGGGAGTCACCCCTCTGACACGAATGAGTGACAGACTCAATTCCCAAAGCTGGTGGCTAGTGTGACACCCACTCTTTACAGCTCACAGAGGGGGGTGGGGGGGTCATGGCTCTGGACATTCTGCTCTCACCCGTCTTTTGGAGGGCTCAGGCAAAGCATCATGGCAGGCCAGAGAACTTCTAAAAGTCATTGATAAGCCCCATTAATGTATCCAAATGTCACCTGGTCAGTGTGAACCATTAAAAATTATTAGTACAAGTCTTAGTAGTAAGTCATTAAAGTGCAGAAATATCACGAGAAATTTTGTGGAGAATATTCATCACCTTGGAGCTGCACTGCCGGCCCTCACTTCCTGCTCCAAATCCCACAGTCCTTGCACGGCAGGAGATGCAGCCTATGGTCCATACCTGGGCACTCAGGTCAGGGTCCCAGTAAACCCGGGGCACTCAGGTCATGGTGGGAGCTCAGGTCAGGGCCCCCGTAAATAAGCAAGGTGAGCTTCAATAGAGTATGAACTTCACTCAAACATCTGGAGACAATCAGCAATTTAACCACAGAAAACATACTCAAGTGTGAGATACACTTATGAGCCAGAGATGAAAGTCACATATATTTAAAAACTAAAATGTTTAGAGCTGTGTCCTAATCCCTTGAGGGGACGTATTTCTGCTCCTCTACGGTGTGAGGAGAAGCGTAATTCAAGACTACAGAACCGCCCAGGGGTGTGAAGTGCTCCCCCCACTTCAGGGTCTGTGATGGGACCTGGTGTCAATTTCTCTAACAAGGAATCCGCCATCCATGCCACCTGTAAACCCAAAGCAGTTTTCTGATCTAACTCCATCAAGGTCAGTGGCACTGGGGGTGGGGGTGGGGCTATAAAACCACTGCTTCTGGGGTTGCCAAGCTAAATCTGGGTCATTCTGAAATAATCAGTGGAGAAAAGTGATAAAGATCAAGTTCCCTAGGAACTTCCTCGAAGGAACTTTCAAGATGGCAAAGTGTAAGAGAGAAGATTTAAAACAGAGGGTAGGGGAGTGGGTGGAGTTATATGGAGCTCGAAGTGAGTAAGACCGCAGTGCATGATGTGAGGCTGGACATGCACCTGCTCGCCTTCGTTGGGCCCCCCGTGTGCCCAAGCAGCACCTCCTGGCAGAGAGTGTATTGTGCCTCCTGGGCCCCCAACAAACCATGAAAATGAGGAACGCACCCATCTGTGGGCAGCGAGAAGGACTCTGTCTGAGCACAGGGCCCAGGGAGGTATTCCCTCTCTGTCCACTGAGGCCAACGACCGGCCAGGATGCTCTTTCATCGAAGGACATGCTCAGCAGTAGCCTAGCGGAGTGTGCCTCTTGCAACCGGGATGGCTTTTCGTATTTCAGAACGAACATTACCTTTTACTGCCATAACTTTGAGCTTTTTAATGGAGACAAGGCTAAACGCAAACAGTGTCTGCTTCTCCTAGCTGAATACAAATCATCATCACGGGTTTTTAAGAGCAGACGCTGAAAAGTACATCAACTGCCTTGGATTTAGCCAAAGCAAAATGATATTTATACATGTTGGGGATGGTACAGGAGGCGACAGAAAAGAAAATATCACAGATTGGCCTGAAGTGAAGATCATCATATTTTCTAAAGAGTCTGCTATGTTCCCTTTGGGGCCGCAGATACAGCCAAAAGGTACGAGAGATGTGTTCTTCACCATGAAGATGAGGCTACCCTTCTTGTCTTCTCTTAAAAATCTCGGGGCACCTGGGTGGCTTAGTCGGTTAAGCGTCCGACTTTCACTTAGGTCATGATCTCGCGGTTCGTGGGTTCGAGCCCCGTGCTGGGCTCTGTGCTGACTGCCGGCCCGGAGCCTGGAGCCTGTTTCAGAGTCTGTGACTCCCTCTCTCTCTGACCCTCCCCTGCTCATGCTGTCTCTCTCTCTCTCTCTCTCCTAGAAATAAATAAAACATTAAAAAAATTTTTTTAAAAATCTCAAAGGACAATGGGTGCTGCCTCTAGCACGGAGCAGCGCAAACACGTACGTGAAACCCAGTGTCATTTCCTGTCCTTCAGCCAGCAGGAGGGTGAGGGGCAGCCCCGAAGCGGGGGTGGGGGGAGCCCCTGTGCTGTAGCGCACAGTGCTCTCCTCTGACCCCCCGTCCATCCCAACAGGAGAAGCGCATCTCGTTCTCTTCCAATACCATTTTGAGGAGCCGTCTACACTTTCCTACAAATGGTCTTTTGTACGGTTATTCTTGCTGAATTGCAAACAATAAGACTTCCATAAATCAGGTCTGCCAAATCCCCTCCGCTGTTGATAATAAAATGAGGGCTCCCATTAGGAAAAGGAAAAAAAAAATCAGAGAAACCTCCTCAAACACGAGACACATAAAACCGCGCTTCCTTTTTGCTGAAATTATCCAGTCCCACGAATGCACGCACTGGTTACCTTGATGAGAACACATAAAACAACAATATGCTGGTTGTAGTTAAGGCAGATATTTTTTGGTTCTGCAAATATGAGCGCAAGCAGTCTGATGTAAGGACGTAGCTAATCTAAGGGTGAAAAATATTTTTATTGCTCTGGGAATAGTCACTGTGAACTGTATGCAACAACAGAAAGGAGTGGGGGTGGGGGGAAGCTCATGCAGACCCGAGAGAATTACCAAATCAATTAACAAGTAATTCAGGAACTAATTTCTATATTGCCTCTTAGCACAAAATTGTATCTTTAATTTCTCCCGTAGTAAGCATCTCTATGATGGTCCTAGCACATACTGCCGCTGTAAATGAGTTTACAAGGATCTCTTTTTGATTGGCTATACAATATTATTTCTTCACAGTTCAATGCCACTGTAGCCAAGTGCTCTGAAATATTTAATTATACTGGTAGCTACCGGTTACCAATTTGCAAGACCCACAGTGAGTACAGTACATTTTAAAGAACTAGTAATCAACTAATTAAAACCACAGTGAATTCCAGATACTCCAATTACAAACAACCGCTGTGGAATACACTTAGAGGGTTTCCGGAACGGGGGAAGGAGACCTCGCAGAAGGCCTGGCTGTACCGTGGAGCGCGGGTGCCCCCAGCCGCACACCCCGCCATGCGGGCGTCATTTAGAAGGTGCGGCGGCTGCGGTGGCCTCTGGGTGGCTCTGTGCCTGGACGTTTACCGTAACTGAGGGAGCCACACCGCAAGCCTGGCCGGAGGTGAGGTCGTTAAATGAAAAGACGGCAGGGCTTTGGAGAGGCAGACGTGGGTTTGAATCCCATCGCTGCCTCTTACTGGCTTTAGGAAACCGTGCAAACAAAGCCTCTGCTTTCTCATCTGTAAAACGTAAAGAAAAGCACCCGGGAGTCTCACCGGGTTGCGGGGCCCTCAGCAAGCCTGCGGGATAAATAACTGGCACCGGTGCCAGATCCTTTCAAATGTGATCATTTTTCACAATAGTGAGATCAAACAGCATGAAGCTGAAGGACGCGGCTTAGGAAAAAAGTGGCCAGTCACAATATAATCAAGAGATGCACTAACATTATTTGTTATTTCTACCAAGTTTTTAAGCCCAAGGGAGAAGACCGTGCCCAGGATGTCTGTGTTAACAGCAGAAAGAGCACTGGAGTGAGTGTCTGAGAAGACGGGGCCTGGATCCTGTGACATTAGGAGGTGAAACCCTGGGCAAGTCACAGAACCTTCCGGGGGGTTCCATTTCCCTACGTGTACAACGTGGACCTTTTCTGGCTGTAGAAACGGCATGTTTGTGATGCGAGGCCACGGTAGGCTCAGTACGAATACCAGCAGAGCATATGATTGTTTGGGCCAAAATGGACCGATCAGACGGGGGAAAAACCCTCTTATGGTTAATACATAGCATTTTTTATGTTAATGTTACATAAATATATAGCTATATGAATACATACGTACATATGTACATACAAACATTCCTCATTCTCTAAAAGGAATTACTTAAGAGAAATAGGAGAAATCTTGAGTTTTCATGCAAAAAAAAAAAAAAAAAGATCTGAGATGAAACCCAAGAGATCTTGGTTTGCAAGAGGCCCCACATAAAGCTTCCTGCTTTACAGCAACCTGGCGCGGCACCTGGGCCACAGGGGCGCTCAAAGCCTTAGTCCCTCTCGGGATGTGCTGAGAACCTCCCATGTGCCTGCCCTTCAAGGCCCCCAGCCTCTGGCCCCTGGTGAGCTTGCAGACTGCCTGCCCCTCCTCACCAGGTCCACTCACACTACCATGGCTGACAGCACCTACTTGCCCTGGGGCTTCCTCCTCACCCCAGGGGGCTCCTCCCACCCCCTCCGGGCTCCTCCTCACCCTGGGGGTCCCCCAGCTCCTCCTCAAAGGCCCAGCAAGTTTCAAAACTGTCCTCACTCGCCCCTTCCCTCCAACACAAGAAGGCCGAAACAGGCTTTAATTGACTGTTCTTGGATGGTAAATCAATGGAAGACTAAAGAAAGAAAGAAAAAAGATCACTGGGACAGTCTTAGCTGTCCTTTCGGGCTGTGAAATAATTCCGTGTGGTACGTATTACTAAAAGGCAATAAGTATTTCAAAGTACTAGCGTACGTGTAACTACTGATGTTGAAATTTCCTTGATTAGAAGAGGCATTTCGTGGTATTTAGACTCCTAGCTCATTCCTTATGAAGGATGGGAAATTTAGCTTTGCTCTACTTACACACACACACACGGCACCCAGGGCATTTTATTCAAGGCAACACACGTTGATCAGAGGGAAACTGTCTTCATTTTTAAAAATCTACTTTTTAAAAAAATTTTTTAATGTTTTATTTATTTCTAGGAAAGAGAGAGAGACAGCATGAGCAGGGGAGGGTCAGAGAGAGAGGGAGACACAGACTCTGAAACAGGCTCCAGGCTCCGAGCTGGCCGTCAGCACAGAGCCCGACGTGGGGCTCGAACCCACGAACCGCGAGATCATGACCCAAGTGAAAGTCGGACACCTAACCGACTAAGCCACCCAGGCGCCCCTAAAATCTACTTATTGAATGCAACTTATATCATTAAAAATGTTTTCACAGACTATCAGCATGGTCTCAAGGTATTTCTCCAAGATGTTCATCAATTCGTGGTCATCAAAGGGAAAAATAATCACTTCCGACAGGGAAACCTGACAGAGCCCCCCTTGGCCGAATGGCCAAGGTTAATACCACTGACAGGAAGATGCATCACGTGCCCCCTGCAGAGGGCACCTAGGATAGAGCACTCCTGCCGTCCCCCAGCCCAAGCTGCACAACCTCAGCCCAGTCACGCCAGGCAGTGCGGGCTGCAGGGCCCTCTACAGTACATGCGGTCAGCATTCCTAAGACGACAGCAAGCTCATGGAAGGTATGAAAGACCACAGAACACTCTCAGGGTGGAGGTGGCCAAGGGGGTGAAGGGACCCCATGTGCACAGGGACCCTGGAATCAGAATGAGGTCTGCAGAGGAGCTCAGGACACAGGGTCCCGGGGGTGATCCCTGCACTGCGGCTGTGTGAACCTGCTGGCCTGGGGGGTGGGGGGTGCTGGGTGCAGGGTATCGGGGACTCTGTTTTTGGAGCTTGTGCATAACTATTTCACAACAAAAGGTTGAAAATATTAAAGGCCTTCTTTATTTCTCATTGTGTTCCTATTCGTGCAACTTTAAACCAAGTATACATAGATTTTCATGACAGGTACGCTTTCCATTATTATTTTATAAACATTTGTCACACCTCTAAACAGTCTCTGAAAGTTCTAGAGGCTGTCTACCCTAGCGTTATTTAGGGACTGTTACTAATTAACTCCTCACTGGTGAGATATCTGTAGTTCAGGGGCTTCGATACTATAAATAACTCTGGTATGAACATTTTTGTACATCTAAGATTTTGTCCCTTTCTCTTGGTGAATCATTCCTTTGGGATAAATTTCTAGCAGAGAGATTAAAGGGACAAAGTGAATAGAATTTCTTATGTCCTTTATGTACTGCTAGGTTATCCAATGTTCAGTAACACAGCAATGTGTTTCTAAAACATTCTTTTTTTTTAAAGTTTATTTTTGAGGGAGAGACAGAGCATGAGTAGGGGAGGAGCAGAGACAGAGGGAGACACAGACTGTAAAGCAGGTTCCAAGCTCTGAGCTGTCAGTATAGAGCCTGATGCGAGGCTCAAGCTCACAAACTGTGATATGACCTAAGCCGAAGTCAGGCGCTTAGCTGACTGAGCCACCCAGGTGCCCCTAAAACATTCTTTTTAAACTAACTTTTGCTAAGAGTAGAATTTTATCATGCTTTGTTAATTATAAACCAGAGCATAAAATGATCTCTCATTGTTTTAAATTTCTAATACTTTAGATATCACCAAAGAAAGGCCAAATATCCATCCACGTTTATTTGCTTCTTGTGGCTCTTCATTCAGTCATCTCTTGAGGGTTACTTATAGCCTTAGCAATATGTCTCTATGGCAAATATATTTATATATTTCCATAAAACTTAATGCACATTAAAAATAATATTAATTATTTTCCTACAGAATAACTTCAAGAGGATAAACATATTCCTGTTTTTAGCACAAATTATAATCATGATGTAGAATGAAGAATAGGATAAAAACCTGGCAATTACAGAACATTCCAGCATGATGAAAATTTGCAGGTTTGACATAAAAAAAATCTTTACAAACCAAGTCATATAATGAAGATACCTGGATGGTATTTCTTCTGTATGAATGATGAAAAGTAGCAGAGGGGTTCTAGAAAGAAACAGTTTTCAGAAATGATTCTGGTCACTGACAATGGTTTGGTTCTCTGAAGGTTAAAAAATGTACCTCCTGGGGCGCTTGGGTGGCTCAGTCAGTTAAGCATTTGACCTCGGCTCAGGTCATGGTCTCACAGCTCATGAGTTCAAGGCCCGTGTCAGGCTCTGTGCTGACAGCTCAGAGCCTGGAACCTGCTTCAGATTCTGTGTCTCCCCTTCTCTCTTTCCCTCCCCCACTTGTGCTCTGTCTCTTTCGCAAAAGTAAATAAATAAACATTAAAAAAAACTTATGTATCTGTGTCATACCTAAATATAGTATTCTATGTACATGAAACAGAGTCAAACATAAAGAAAACTGAATTAAAATTGATGCCGTTTTTCAATGTAGAACAACGCTGAGTACGTCTCCAATGGAACACACTCTATAGCTCGTCCACTACCACTGCTTGTCTCCTACTCACCACTGCAGGACAGGAGCTCAGCCAACTGGCACCTCTATGGAAGCGTGTGATGTGCAGGGGAGCAGACACGTGAAGGATGCACCTGCGGATTCATCAGACAAGATGGCAGCCAAGATCCCAAGACCTGATGAGTGTCACTGGAAGGAGGAGGGCAAAGGACACTGCCTCTCCTTGAGGACAAAGTAGGTGTTTCTAGAACAGAAGGCATTCCACTTGGGCCCCCAAAGACAGGAAGATTAAAGGGACCAGTCGCCACCAAAGCTCATGTTCAACAGGGGAAGGGAAAAGCCCCAAGAGACCCCATGTGCCTAGACAGGGGTGAAAGTCTCCTGAGCCAGCCCTGACTGACTGGTAAACCACTGGGCCTGCAGGCGACCTTGGGTCACGCTGCCACACGGGTACCGTGGTCGGTCCAAGTGCCAGACAGCACACGCTTTCCAGGATGGCCCCACGTGAAACATGGAACGCTACCAGGCAAGGACAGCGTTTACTTGGATTTTGATCTGGTTTAGAAAAGACGGTCGTTGTGAGCACAGATTCAGTCAGGGGGAATGGGGCAGGGAAGATTTTTCTAGAAACATACTTGAGAGGACTCCTGGATCTGACACTTGCGAGTGCTGAGACCTCATCCGTGGCATGACCTGGCCTCCCTATAGTACGGTAACTGATGCGCAACAGGCGCCCGGAGAAGGACGGCCTGCACTGTTCTTCTACGCCCAACACGGTAATAATATGCTTAATTGTGTGGACTTCCTAAGCAGATGGAACTGCAAGTAAACACGGCCGGGTGCAGATCTCACTGAACTGGGAAGACTAGGTCTGGGGAGGCCTAGATGTTAACCGTGTCTGTTCTAGAAACATAGCTCTACTATTCGGGACTTTATAAAAGATGTCTATGTACGAATATATTTCCCATGCCTAAACCCTTCTGTGCTTCTTTCACACTATTTCATCAACTATCTACTTTTTTTTTTTAATGTTTTATTTATTTCTAGGAGAGAGAGAGAGAGACAGCGTGAGCAGGGGAGGGTCAGAGTGAGAGGGAGTCACAGACCAAAACAGGCTCCAGGCTCTGAGCTGGCAGTCAGCACAGGGCCCGACGCGGGGCTCGAACACACGAACCGCGAGATCATGACCTAAGCAAAAGTCGGACGCTCAACCGACTAAGCCACCCAGGCGCCCCAACTATCTACTTATTTAATTACAGCTGTCAGCTTTGGTACCAAGGCTCTGAAAACCTGGTCATCGCTAAGTCAGCTGAAGAGTGGTGCCCTTGGCGAGATGCAGGAGAGGGTGTTTATGCTGCTCAAAACTACCTGATAAAAACATCACTATCTGCTGTCCTTCCTGACAAGAGGTCCCCTTCTCTAGAACTCCGGGTGAGAGCTCTGGAGCGAGCGCCCCACTGTGGGCCTGGACCACGCGTGGGGGCCACGGAGGCCCCAGGATGCCTTGGGCACCAGCAGGTAAGGCCCGGGCCCCGTCTCCGTTTTGGGGGGGAGGTGTCCAGTCCAGCAGCCAAACGCCCCATGTGGCTCCACTGTCACTGTTTCCCACAGGAAACGTGAGATTCCGATGGCCAGTGTGACTCCTCCCCCCAGGAGGACAGGTGCCCACTTCCTATTCACAGAGAACAAAAGCCAGCTTGGGAGGCGTCCCCGTCTGTGGTCTAGGTTGTCATATGCAGAGTCCCCGCATCTCCCACTCACAGCTGCTCGACAGAACGGAAATGAAATCAGATGGTGATGCTACAATTTTCTCAGGCGTCTTTGTAGATGCCTGTTTCCACAGCGTTTGCAAACGTGTGGACGGTGGTGAAGGGTCTACAGCCCCTCCAGGCACGCATCACGCGAGACGATCTGAACCTTCGCGGCAAGGTCTCTGCGATCCTGCCACACCTTTCCCTCGGGAATGAGATGCTTATCTCTACTGGCACCTTCTCCTGTACCCGGGATATGCTATCAAAACACACAGCGCTGTGGCCTTTATCACAGGGACAGGTCAGGTGACTCAGGACATAACTGATGTTGTGCCTCTAGAAGGCCAGCAGGGGAGCTGGGTGTAAGGTAAACCCCAGAGCCGCGGGCACTCGCGGACTCCACAGGCGTTCGTGGCCATCCCCAGCCACAGGCCTGACATTTGCTCCTGGTCCGGAGCAGCCACCTTAGCCTGGAAACGGTTCCACTGAAACCACGGATTACCGCAGCGTTTCTTTTTAAAACCTACCTGATGGGTCCCCGCTGCCGTCACAATTACGAGACGTGCTGCACAGAGAGGGAGCTACAGGCTTCGCGACAGCACGCGTTCCCCTAAGTCTTATTTCAAGCGACCACTGTTTACTGAAACTTAGGAGGATTTATGCTGAAACTCTCAAGTCAGGAATGTTCTGAATATCGTGTGTTTGTTAACCAGGACACAGAGCCCACTTCGTGGGCTCTTTCGATTCTCCAACATATGGACAGGAGTCCAGTGGCCTTAGCTTGTAACATCGGGAAGACTTACTGCAGAAGAATATTATAAAGAAGTCTGCAGGTGGCCCTGTGGTCACACACACCTGAGCGCCTGTCTCAGCTCTGCTATTAATCAGCCCCATGTTATGGGCTGAATTTTGTGCCCCCCAAATCCACACGGGGAAGCTCTAACTCACAGTGTGACTATACTTGGAGACAGGGACCTGAGCGATGTAAGGGAGGTGAGCTGAGGCCCTACCCCAGGATGACTGGTGGCCTTGGAGCAGAGGAACAGAGCCCAGGAGTGGCTGCACAGGGGAGAAGTGTGGAGGACAGAGTGGGAAGGCAGCTGTATGCAAGCCGGGAAGAGGCCACAGCAGAAACCAAGGCTGCCAGCCCCTTGCTCATGGACTTCCGGCCTCTAGAAATCAGTGTCTGTTGCCATAAGCCTCTCTCTAGGGCGCCTCTGTCATCGCAGCCCTCGCAGACTAACTCGCTGTGTGATGTTGGGCAAGTTACTTCTTTTCCTTGGGTCTTCCTTTTCCCGTCTGTCGAATGGACACAGTTTCTGGCTCCTAGAAACAGTCAGTGTTGGTTACTGCCGATACTCTGACGGGTTATAATTACCCAGCGTCCTAAGCCCTATGGGATAAAGCAGCAAGAGGGAGGAAAGCCTCGGATCAGGAAGAACAGTGGCCGCGATTGCTCTGCAGAGGGTGGCCCTCGGGGACACTGCCTGCAGGTGCAGTGCCCTTGGTGGGGGGCCCTGGAGCCCCGAGCTCTACGCTGTCCTAAGTCTCCCACCCCGACACCGCCGTGCGGAAACACGGCAGGACGCCCCACAGCTGACACGGGGAAATAGCACGCCTCCCAACACCCCATCAAGGTCGGCCGGAGCCCCAGCCCTTCCAGACGCCCCTCCTCACACCCTCGGCTGGCACCCCTCCTTCCCACTACTGTGCTCATTCTGTCCCCTCCTGCCTTTGGCAGCTGCCTCCCCCAACCCCTTTCTCCCCCCCACCTCTCCAGCTCAGCAGAACCCATCGTTCCTTAGCTCCTGGGGCTCCCAGGGTCCCTTCCGCACACACTCATTCACCAGGACTGGGGAGGTCACGGGCTGGGGTCTTCACCGCACATCCGAGCCCAGCCCGGGTCATAGACACCTTCCCCGGCACGGAACCCAGCGCACATCTACGCAGGTGAGCCCAGCCCGGGTCACAGACACGTTCCCAGGCATGGAACCCAGTGCACATCTACGCAGGAGAGCATGTGACTGCCACAGGCTGACTGTGTCTGATAAGAACTAATGTCCAGAACAAACATTACTGATTCATCCCAACGAAACCAAACCCCGGCGATGCCTGCCAAACGCGTGCTCCGGGGAACTTCCCTCCGCTTGTGTGGGAGTGTATGTTTCTCGGCTCGCAGGGAATTGGGTTTCACCATCACTGTTGAGCTTTTAGAGAAAATAAACAACATTTTGCTGAAATGAATCACTTAGTCAGATCCTCTCCCGGCTCCTGGATTTGGATACACAGAGGACACATTGAGTCTTCCAGGAAAGAACATTATGTCTGCACCGCCGTTTACAGCGTACAAAGCACTTCACACACTTCACACACGGCTTTGTATCATTCTCCCCCAGCTCCCAAGACCGGGGAGGTATCATTTGAAATTGCTTTGCAGATTTATATTTAAATGATACGTTCTGTATTTCAGTTAACGTAATTTCTTCAAGCATTTTGTACAGGCCATATCGTTGTCCCCCACACTTTTGCAAAGGGGTCCCGGGGGTGGGGGACAGTGTGTCCCATTTAGTCAAAGACAGACGGCTGTGACTTCCTTCCTCGACATCCAGACATTCTGAACTGTTTTTCCAATGACGGTATGATATTTGAGGAGTCGAATTAAAAGCATGTGACACACCCACCTGACCCATTAAATTAATAATCGTAATTGGCTGAGTCTGTCGTGAACCAGGCCAGATGCAATGCTCTCAGGGAGTTGTTCACCCGAGTGAGGTAAATTGGCTTTCAGGGCACTGGGGTCTGCGTCAGTAAATTATCTGCTTCTGGGGAACTAACTGGGCCCCTGATGCCGGGGCCGAGCTGATTTGCCACATGGGTGAACAACGTATTCCCATGGCGCCTCTCGCTCACCTTGGTTCCTCTGTGGTCAGGCCTGACAGCGTGAGCCATCGTGCAGACACCTCGCGGACGCCGTCGAGAGGGCGGCGCGGGCCCGCAGAACTGGCCGTCCTGTGCTCCTGGGAGGAAGAGCACGGTGCTCCCTCCTTCCCTCCTCTGCCTCCGTCTCCCCAAAGTTCCAGCCCAGTCTTCGGCTGGTTTCCTCTGCCGAAGTGCTGGCTGGCAGTCGAACAACGGGTGGCGAATGGTGTCCAACTTCGAGATGGGAAAGTTGAGCGCCATCAGGGGGCTTTGATTCCATCAGCCCCACACAATCCAGCCCCTCGTGCTGATCCCCGGTGCCAGACAGTGCGGGTCAGCGGCCTGCGGCGGGCCGGCCGAGGGGGTAGACTCCAGAGGTGCCCTTCACTTTGACACTTGCTTTCTTCTACTCAGCTGAGAATCAAAACTGTGCCCTGCTTCAAACGGGCCCATGGGCAGAGGACTCCCGGAAAGTTCTGCACCGGTCAGCGCTTCCACTCAGGGCTTGGGAAGGGTTTTCTGGTGGCTTCAGGAGGCTGCTGACAAGCGTCCGCTCTCCTGGCTGACTGTCCACTCTGGAGGCGACCATGACATCCAGGTTCAAGGTCAAAATTAAGACTTAAAAGCAGGTATTCTGAGGACACTCCCTGCCTCTGGTGTATCCCCGGGGCATCACACACTGACGTGTGCGGACCTTGGCCTGCAGCAGGACCTCGCAGGCCCCCGGACCCGGAAGGTGCCTCAGCCGAATTCGCGGGCCAGGAGCCAACGGCCCAGCGACTCCTACGTGAGCACCACCGCGGCCACCAAGCACCTGCTGCCGCACACACCCCTCCGCTGGCCTTTCTTCAGAGTCCACGGAGGCCACTTTCTCTCAAAATATCAACCAGTTGATGAAACAGATTAAAAAAAAAAGCTGCATAAAGAGGGAAGCAGATGCTGTGTTTTGCCCATAAATCTCAAAGTTCCTGATAAGGCCTGCAGGCACTTGAAGCTCCAAAAAACGAGCCAGCGGGCAAGGGACCACCCTAGTGATGACTGAGAAAGGCCTGTGGGGGGGCCCGCAGGAGCGGTCTGCACTGATGGGGAGGCGTCTCTGCCACAGCCTGACTCGGCGGCGCCCCGTCTACTTCCGGAGCGTCTCGTTACTGATGGAGGACACCCACCCCGCACGCGGGACTGAGAGAAAAGCTGGGAAACACTGGTGGCCGGTCTCATGGTGGGGAGGCCAGACTCCAAACAGAAGCACGACAGAGCAAAGACAGTATGTCTCCCTCTTTGGGATGCTTTGGGGTCTCGAAGGAGACAAACATGCTCTCCAAGTATGGAGGCTCTCCAAGTACGGAGGCTCTCCAAGTATGGAGCCTCCCCGTGAGGGGCTCGTGCGTCCCACCAGGTAAAACACGTGCGTATCTTTCCAGTGTGTTACACGCCAGGCACGCGGATGGAGGTCTGAGAGGTTCAGACACACGGCCGTGCCCGTGGCTGAGCGGGAGGGGAGGGGCGGGCCCGGCTCCGGCCGGGGGTCTGTGGGGAACGGGAGAGGCCAGGGCTGAGGCCGCGTATCTGTACCATAATATAGAGATTAAAAGATGCCAAAGGGAAGGAAAGAAAGGAGAGCGCACAGCTGCCGTCCCCCAAACAGACCTCCCATCTGCCACCCACGATTTGCATGTCACCTTCTCCGGGCTCATTTGTACTTCATTAACTGCCATTGACTTAACAAGATTTATGCAAATGACACCAGAGGAGCGCCCTAACTCCCACTGCAATCAAGTGATTATGTATGTACAACTCTCCACAGCAATGAAAAATTAATACGTGACAAGCCCACTCGCCGCTGAGCTGGGCCTCTGGCTTTTGTTACTTTTTAAATTTTTTTTTATTTTTCTTGCTTTGCTTTTTAATTTTTATTCCAGCAGGCTTTATCTTATTAGTTTAAAAAAAAAAAAAGAGAGAGAGAGAGAGAAAAAGAAAAAATAGAACACTCTGAACCAATTCTCCTCTAAGGCCCCAGAAAGGACGAAAAAGGAGAGGTGGGTCCGGGTCCTCGAAAAACAAAATCACTTTGCAGAAAATTCAGTTACATTCTCGATGAGGAATCTTTAACCACGGGAAAGGGGGAGCGACGGAGTCCTCACCTATCATCATCCAGCTCAGCTCCCACGCTGGGGGAAGGAGCCGCTGCTCTCACAAGGAACGAGCTGGAAAACGTGAGCAAAACATGGTTAAAATAATCCCCTGGAACTCGAGCGATCTGTGCGAACACGAGTCGGCTGCAGGACGTGAAGAACCGCCCTGCTTGGGTCCTAAACCAGCTGCCACCGGATTCCCAGGAGGAGGGGCAGGAAAGGGTCTGCGGTGAGTGATCAAAGACACTGGCCAGTGTGGGACCCAGGAGCCTAACCAGCCCCGCGGGATCTCGGGGGCTCTGGGGCCGGTTCTCTGCTGTTTGCGCTAAGGGCCCGCGAGCCGGGGTGCGGGGCTCCCACGGGCAGAGCAACTCCTGAACACGGCTGTGCGTGAGGTCCAAGTCCTCTGTGCCGGGAGAAGGGCAGGAGTGGCAAACGCACCACGGGCAGGGGCGGGGGGCGGGGGGCGTGAGTGTGGCCGTGTCATCCCTGGAGAAACATGTTGTGGCTGTGAGTCTTGGAATTTTCGTCTGCATAGGCACAAGGTTTTTGTGGTTTTGTTTTAAAGTTTGTTCACTTATTTTGAGAGAGAGAGAGGATGCGCAGAGAGAGAGTGAGAGAGAGGGAGGGAGGTCCTGAGCAGGCTACACGCTGTTGGCACAGAGCCGGATGCAGGGCTCCATCTCACGAACCATGACATCATGACCTGAGCCGAATCAAGAGTCAGACGCTTGACCGACTGAGCCACCCAGGCACCCTTGGGCAGAAGGTGTTTTTGTCTGAGGTCAGGGCTCACCTGGTTAATTTAAAACACAGAACTTTGCTTTTCAAAGCTTTTGGAAGACTTTTCAGCAAAAGATGCAGTGGGAGCCAAACCCTGGTCCCCTTGGCAAGCTTCTAGAACATGCTGGCCACGTCTCCTTCCTCTGCAGCCCCCGCTCCTCGTTTCTAATGGCCGAAGTCACCACGCCGGGAGGGTCAGGAATTCAGACCCTAATGGTCTCGGATCCTTTATGAACACGGCGTGCACGGGCACGGGGGCAAATCTGTACGACCATCTCTAGACCCACATCAATCCCTGCGACCCACAGAAAGGCTCCGACAAAGGTGCCCTGAGCAGGGCTAATTTGAAAATCCAGCTTTGCTGGAATTAAAAGAAATTCTCTCTGGAAGGTCTACATCCTGGCGTGTGGAGGGACTTCGGGGATCATCTGGGGCCCATTTAACAGATGAGGAATCTGAGGCCTGGAACATTCTGCCGTGGGTGGTGGCGCAGCCAGGTGTGACCTTCTGGGGAGGGGTCTGCCTGTGGCCGCACGTGGGGGCAGCAGCGAGTAAGGGACAGAAGCCACACATGCTTCCCAAGCCCGACTCCTTGGGAAAGCAGACCATGATTTAGATTTCGACGAGATTATTTTGAACATTCACAATTGAAAGGCTTCCAAGGACTGGATAATACTCATTTTACGCTTGATGGTCAATTCCAATCGGCACACGTATTGAAAACCCAGCCTGTAAAGCACCTCCCCATCCCACCCCCGCAGATGAGCCGCGTACAGATTGAGTGAAGGTTCCAATTACACGGGGGGCCTGCCCGGCTCGCGTGGAGGGCAGCACCCCCTCCCCCATCAGCAAGAGGCGTGAATTAACGAAACAGTCTAGAATTAAGTTTTAATATTCCCAAAAGGAAAGGTCCCCGGTCTAATTTTTTAAATGAGAGAAAAATGAGTTAAGTGATTTCCATAATTCTAGTTGCAATGGCATCGGTGGCAGAAAAATTCCACATTAAAATCGCCTTATCGGACATCTCGGGTTTATAAATAAAGGCACACAAAGGAAGAATAAGTCAGTAGGCGCGTGGACCTTGATGCTAACAGAACCATTTTAGAGCGAGGACATCACCCACCAGCGAAGAGGAGGGAAGACGATTTTCCTTAATGGTGCCCCGTGCTAGTCCACACATTTGTGGCCCAGGAGCTAGAACGTGTTTGTCACAACACCCTGTGGAGCACCCACTCGGGCCTCACCCGGGAAGCCAGGGCCCCAGTCAACCTGTTCCCAAGCATCCACATCAAACCCGCCTGGTCCCTATCGCTGCACTCCCGAATGCACTGTGTTTGTGCACAGACTCTAGCTCTTTGTGAGGGTGGCCGGGGCCAGGCCGGGCTGCGGAAGGCTTTGGAAAACGGAATCGGTGTCCGCGGTAGAAGCCGACTGAGAGCGATCACCCAGAGGGACAAATTGGTCACAGCCGTGTTCTTAAGAGGCAGAGTCATTATTCTGCCCAAGGATCCCCACCCCCCCAAGCAGAATGCACTCTCGATCAATTGGACTTCTTTCACAAAGTAAAAGATGCTGTTTCCAGGAGCCACAGTGCTGGGTCGAAGTCTTTATTTTTATTTTCCTTGGAAACATAATAGCAAAATAGGTCACGTGAATCCCCATTTTACTTGAGACGCGAAGTGATTTGGTGCCTGGTTTCTGGGCTAATGAAAACCTATTTCAGGCTAGCAACATAGGCCAAAACAAATGCTTGAATTCAAGTCCTGTTGTGTAATGAGGAAGTTTAATTAAGGCCCCACATTACAGCTGTAAATGTTCCTTTATATAATAAGGTCTAAATGAAACTGAACCTAATCAAAGTTACAATTCCTTCATTAGCAAATTACAAACAGGAGCGCGCAGCTGACACACCGGCCATGATTATCACAACTAATTGCCTCGTTGTTACAAACCAGCCTGAAACAGTGTTCAGATGTCCGTCTGCGAGAGCAAATTAGGGCCACATCGGCTATTCCTGTGATCACAAGGGGCTCTTGTACAGCGATCTGATTTACCCCTGTCGACTGGCGGCCAGCGGCCCAATCAAAGCCGAGCTACAAAGGCAGCCTTTGAAGCCAGCTCAGCCTCGAAACACACTCCATATGCAGCGGGCAGACTGTACTTCATTAGATCTGTTGTCACATTTTCCCTCTTCTTATTCTAATGATCCTATTTTAATACACACAGGAACCTCTTCTAATTGATGTCAAGTGAGTGACTTCTACATTCATCAACAGAACACATCAAACAAACCTTGGTGCGCGAGCCAGCATCATAGCAAGGAGAAACCCGAGGTGTGTGTCCAGCGCCAGGGAGGGAAGAAAGGGGGAAGCGGCGTACCTGTTTAATTGGGATGGCTCGACCGCTCCCGATGCTGTCTGCTCGGCCCTCCAGGCCTTTCTTCTCTTTGTCTGGGTCACTCCCTTTCCGAGACTGCAAAGCAAAAATAAAGTTAGCGTTTGGGTAAGGGCTGTGGTTCACGGATCCGTGGGTCTGCCCTTATTTGAATAGTTTCTGCACGCCCACATGGAGAAGGCACGGATGATGTACCCGTGGACGCATACACGCACGGGAAGCAGACCGTTTCGGGCTTTGGATTTCCACTGATCCGTCTTTTTACAGAGAATTTTCTCAACTTTTCTCCCTACTTTCCCACCGCAGAATTATCTTTTAATTCTTTTTAAAGAGTTCAAAATTCAATTACTGGAAACCAATGGACCATACAGGGAAGTAACACCCAACAAGAAAACACATTCTGAGGCTGCAGTTAACCCAGCCGAGGAGGAAAGGCCTCCTTCCTTGCGGCTTGGTTGGGAAACCTACCACATAAATGTACATATTTAATGGATGTCTGAGGGATGTTTAAATTCTGCTAACGACGGAGCTGAGCGATTTAACAGTACGGCCTTCTTTCGCATCAAGGTGCCATGAATGTTGTTGTTGTTTTCTTGTAATTTTTTTATAATGGCTCCCAGATGGTTAGAAAGCAACACCCTTCAAAGTCAAACCGGTGTGCCACCCCACAAAACACAGCAATGGGGGCAAAAGTTGAAAATATCTTTTTTGGCAAAATATCATCACTTGGGGAAAAACGAGCAGCTTAGGTGGTCGAACAGTCTCGTCGGTGGAGCCGCTGACGTTCTGTGAACGGCCTCGGGAGGGCGCGGCCGGCAGGGAGGGCGGCCGCGTGCCACCCAGGGAAGCCACCACCCCACGCACACAGTGACTTCGGCGAGTGGAAGGTGCGCCGCGGCTCCGGCTCCGGCTCTCGATGGCATGAGAGAGCGTGAGCACAATGATTTTCTGACAGATTTATTTTATTATGAGAGAAAGATCTGAAACTCGTCCTCCTTAATAACTGTGCTGACAAGTGACAACTTCACTCCATTACTTTTCAATGGGAACATTACTCACGCAATATTGAAAATGGAGAAACATTTTCGTGTGCTTTTCAAATCGGAGATGATATATGAAACGGAGAGACTTTGTGGTGTCCGGTGCAGCAATGAAACGCTAATGGAATCCAGTTTCAAAGGGTATAAGACAGGGCAGCTGATTTTTTTTTTTTTAAATATTAAAAGGGGCAACGTCATGGGGTATGACAGAGAGATGTCCCTGTGGTATAAACTCAGATGCGGCACTTCAGAGAGCACGTGTGCTCGTCAGGAAAGATGCCACTTTGTTGAGTGCAAGAGCCGATATTTCCTGAACACCTACTATGTGCCAGGCACCGCGCACCTCTTTTCTTTAGGAGGCTAGCAGCCTGGAACGGGGTAACCAGAAATGAAACATGCAGCAAACAGAAAGTTGTAGAAAAATTAAAACAAAGTTTGTCCATTTGGGCTAAGAGGCAATGGGAGATACTTATCAATTCCTTGTCATGAATTTTAGCCACAGGGTAAGGGCTCACTTTTCTCTTTAATTAATTCTTTAGTTAATAATGTACAGTTACAGCTATGAAATAGCCCTAAATTCTCCTTTTGCCATATCTGAATGCACAGGCAAGTTAGAACTCGAGGTTTCTATTTGTAAAATAAGATTCAAGGCTCCCAGGGATAATATTTAAAAAAAAATTTTTTTTTAATCAGCAGAGATCATTAATGGAGCTTTTGGAATTTGATGAATTCCAAACGTCCCAATTTGTTAATCCGCCTTCATTATTCTCTATTAACCAGAATAATTAACAAAACAAACATAAAAAAAAATGAACGTCTTCCTCAAGGCAGCACATCTGTCCCCACAGTCCCTCTGTCTCCAAGCAGGAGACTTCCAGATCCCGCAGAGGCAGGATCCTGGAGAAACAGACTCAGTGCCTGATCGCATGTTCGGGGGTGAGGGGCCTTGAAAGTCAGTAAGACTTTGCCGCCAAAATGCCACAGAGTCCCTGATGGCTCTAAGGGTCTGGCAGAGAGAGCCGGGACACGGGCATTTCAGGGACAGGGTCCCCCAGCCCCACGACTGCTGTCCCCCAGCAGGCTGCAGTCTCCCCGATAGCACGGACCCCCTGGGCACAAACACACGCCGATCCGCAGTGAGTTCCCCGACTCATCCGCCACCCGGGGACGACATCCCCAGCAGCGCACCCTTGTGCTCCCGCTGACACGGCTCCGGGACATCCTCGAGCAGAGCGGCTCTGGACACCAGCTGCACATGTCAGGAGCGACCACGCCACCCACACCTGGAGGCTAACAAGGGCTGGCCACCCTCCCACGGTGTGGGGGGTGGGGGGCAGAGAGAGACCTCCACTGTTGCCGATGCCAAACACGGAGAAAAGGGAGGCTGAGGTGGCCTCCTTCTTTGCAAAAACGTTTACCTTTTCCCACGTGATGTAAGATGCCACGGAGGGGACCCCCCACCAACCACCTGCGCGCGGGGATGGGAAGCATCTCTGCAAGAGCCGTCGCTGCCCAGCAGAAGCCTGCACGTCCCCTGCAGCCCATCACCAGGCGGAGGCTGCCGGCCACACGGGGACAGATCCACGCTCTCCTCCACTACACACACGACACACACGTGTATTCACACCATGCACCTTGCTGCCTATTCTTACTGCGAGGTTCTTGGAATCTTTCCACAACGCGGTCACTGGGTATGCTTGGCTCTGTTTTAATGGGACCGGTGTGGTGGGGTGAGCTTTTGAAGGGACCCTGTCAGTGAGCTGTTATTTTAAAATCTGAAAAGAGGCAGGGCAGTGCCCAGCGGTGCTAAGTCAAGACACATGCTTGACTCAGTTTAAGATGTGGATACAGACAATAAACAGCAAATTCAAGATCACGCGGATCCTCAGACACGGAGACAGGGGGTCGGGTGGGGCTGAGCTCAGGACGCACACTTGGAGGGCCTCACCTTTCACCTAAGATGTGTTATTTCTTTAGTGGCGGCGGAAAAATGCTTGTGCCTGATGAGCTGTGTGGTAAGTGTGTGCACGTGCTTCCTATTCCTCCGTGTGAAAATATTTTCTCATATACCGTCTTAACCACGTGTACTTTAGGGCGGCCACGCTAAATTAAGTGCCCTGAGAACCCGTGTTAGGAAACCAGAAACTGAATGGATGTATCCTTTTAATATTCTTTTCTCAAAAAGAAAAAAAAAGCTTTCGAAAGCAGTAAGCAAAATAAGATAGAATTTAGCTTCTGATGGATTCCTATGGCAAATTTAACATAAACTGGCGACTACTGGAGAGATTCTGAGTTTATTCCAGTTAGTGTTTATGCTGGTTTATTCTAGAGTGCATGTCATTTCTGTCTAAAAATGCATGTGTACGCAACCAAACATCTGTGGCCGGAAAACGAGAGTCCAGAGTGGTTGGTATGCTTGTTACAGGTCTACTTTGTAAAATTTATAAGCATGGGATTTGAAAAATGATGTGTGTACTACTTAATTCAGTCTGGCCTCTTTACGACACTCTACTAAATAAGGTGGTGAGTGCCCCTTCACCCGGGTGTTACAGCTCCAGGCTGCAGGGGGTTTTACTCACTACGATGTTTGGCCCATGGCACATCTGTCCTCCTACTAGAGGCTTTTAAACAAACACACGCTTTGCCACTTTAAGCCAATAATTACCAACAACTGCCAGGGATGGAGTCTATGAATGTTACATGTTTAAAAATAGGTGCGTGCTAATAATGAGGATTTAGTTTCCTAATTGCTACCATTCCAAAATTAATTTGCCGCTTCTCATTCCTTGGATGACACTGACATCTAGTGGAGTTAATATTTCTAAGGTCTTTAACTTAAACATACGCACACGTCACCATGACCGCCGCCGCCGCCACCACCGTTTCGTTCAACGTCAAACCCGGTGACGACTAACATTTGGCTCCCGTCTGAGGACTGAAGCCTCTTTCCCTAAACACCATGACGCAAACCCACCATGGTGCCGGCTTCCTTCACTGCCCCACGTTTCTCTTCCCGCAAAGAAGAGACTCCATTTCTGAAATGGTTTACTCTCAAACTGGTTTCCGACACTGAACGAGAAGGAGACGAGGAAGGAATGACACACAGGCTCACGGGCAGGCTTTCGCATCATTAGGTCCACCGATCATGGCGCGATTAACGGGGACAGGAGGAGTTCTCGCTGGGTCCGGCACCTTCCCTGCCTGGCCGGGACGGCTGGGGGCACCTCCCCCGGGCTCCTCTCGGATGCGCACACCTGTGCACGGCCCAGATAAGCAGGACAGTGGCCCCGTCTCCTCGCCTCTCTGCTCCCCTCTCGGCCCTATAGTCTCCAGAACACCTTCTCTTGAATGCGGACTGACTCTGGCAAGACCTTGTCCTGACAGATAGGAAATCTGGCCCCTGCAGACAGCAGAGGGGAAGGACGTATTTACTGAGTTACTATTATTTGGAATCGTCCCGCCTTAAAGATTTCTCCTTTGTAAGCGACTGGGGTCATCACAGTTTGCCTAGAGGGCAGGGCCAGGGGTAAGATTTTTCTGGAACATTCCAGTTCCAGAGCCAGCCTCATAAGGGGCAGGAATGAGGATCTGCCACAGCTCTCCTTATAAACAGCCCCATTTTTAAAGATACTTCCTGGCTTCTCACCTCTTTCCTTAGAATAGAAACCAAAGCCAATGACTGGTAAGGAAGGCATGGTGTCCTTTCTTCCTGCTGGGTCCTAACAGGTGGGGCCAGGATGCAGAGACCTTCCTGGTCCCTGTTCGAAGCCCTACTCCCAGACCCGCTGGCCGCCATCCCTCCCTGCACCTTCCGCAGCTGGTTTCCCCAAATCTGTGGGTGCACGCAGCCTGTCTGTGGGTGATACCTCTCCAACCTGGCGTGCACGGGGCTCCGGTGTCGGGCCCCGCTGGGAGCTGCTATTACTCTGGGTGTAATTTCACTGTAAGGCCTCCGACACCATGAACAAATTTAACCAAACCAGACATTCACGTGCGTTCTGTAGAAAGCTAAACACCTCGCCCCTAGGCTGTCACCTGACCCTGTACGGCTTTTGCTGAGCGCCGTCCGAAGTCCTTTTTATACCTGCCACTGTATGGAAAGAAAAATGAAAGCCAGGCCACGAAGACGCTTTGCCCCAGGGAGCATCCTTCTAGCATCCCCTCCACCGAGAACGCTGTGGTTTGCAGTTCAGAGAGGCTAAGCAGCTTGCCAAGGTGGAACAGCTACCGGCAGTGGAGGCTGGGCTCTGAGTCTGGTCTGTCTGGTCCTTGCTCCGCGCCCCCTCCCCAATCCTCCCCCCCAGCAATGTCCACCGGAACCGACACGGTACAGGGCAATCGGGCACAGGAAAGGGGAGGGGCCATCGGCAGCCGACCTTGGCGGTCATGACCGTCCGGTGGGAAAGCCACCTCGAACGTGGTAGGGAAGGCGTGGGGGTGTCCCGTGCTTCGTACCCGCAGGCGACACCAGAACGCCATGTCTAAATAAGGGCAGCAGGTGAGCAGGGACCCCAGCCACCCCTGCAGAGCCCTCCTCTAGTTCAGGACAGGAAGCACCGGACTTATCCGCACCTCAGGCAGCAGCAGTTGGCCAAAAGGAGAGGTCCAGGGCGTTAGCACAGGGCGCCGACTGACATTAGGGGCCGGGTGACAATCTGGTGTAGGGCTGCCATGTGCTTGTCGGATATTTAGCAGCAACCCCGGGTGCCACCCATGACCCAACTGGCTCCCAGTTCTGACAACTCATAGTTTCCTAGAAACTGCCAAACGTCCCCAGGAACTTTAAAAGCATATACTTGTAGGGAGCTTGGGTGGCTCAGTCGGTGAAGCGTCCGACTTGGGCTCAGGTCATGATCTCATGATTTGTGAGTTCGAGCTTCACGTTGGGCTCCGTGCTGACAGCTCAGAGCTGGGAGCTGCTTCAGATTCTGTGTGTCTCTCTCTCTCTGCCCCTCCCCCTCTTTGCACTCTTTCTCTCAAAAATAATCATTTAAAAAATATAATATAATAAAACAAAACAAAATAAAAGCATATATCTGTAATGCACAGACCTGGTCCCAAGAAAAAAAAAACATGTTCTTCTCAAGTCAAACGACTCCAGTCACAGGACAGTGGTTCTGCCTGGAGCTCTGGGCTCAACTGCAGAGCCTTTCACGACTGACTGGTAATGTCTGCCGTCTGCGAGGGAAGGGACATGGTCGTAGTGCCATTGCCTCCTCGCCAGCTCAGGGGTTCTCTGCATCCCAAGCGTCCAGGGAGCTTCTAAAAACAACACGTGCCTGGGGCCCACGTACAGGCTCTGAGTTCATAAATCTAAGCCCAGATAGCCGATCTACAATTTTTAAAGGCTCCGTGAATGACTCTGAAGAAAAGTCCGAGAGGAGAGCCTCACGTCAACGAGCCTCTCAAAACACTGAAGGCTCCTGGTGCCGAGAGCCACCCCCAGGGGTAGGCTCTCAGGCGCTACAGCCCGAGAAGAAGGAGGGGGGTGTCTGTGCATCCCAATGGCTTGTGTATTTCACGTGCAGGTCAGGGGCACCTATCTGGGACTTCTGGGCACAAGTCACCTTGTCTTTCCAGTGTGACCAGTCTCTCTCTGGAGATGGAGACAATCACAAGATAATCAATACTTCACACAACCCCTCACTCTTCCCTGCGCCCCGAGATATTCACATTTGACTCAGTACCCCAACCTTTGCTGGGCATCATTCCCTTAGTCTTCCACAGAAATCAGTGCTCCTCGCCCCAACTTCATGTGGATTCTACAAGTAACACTACAGCACGTGGACAGGAGCTGACGTTGTGGGGGGGTCACCCTCCAGTCCCCTCCTGGGGACGACACTCACGGTGAAAAGGTTGGACCGGCGCTTGGACTGCTTCCGGACGGGTGTGGGCGTGTTGGCTGTGGGAGGGACGTCGATTCGAAGCTCCTTCTGGCTGGTGCTGGGTGTCGACGGGACAGAGGAGGAATAGTCGCTTAAGCTCCCGCCTCCGTTGCTCGTCTGAAACAGGGAAACACCAGGGTTTTATTAACGGAACGCTCCAGGGCCCAATGCGCCACCTCTGCGGGGTCAGAGGCGACAGGTCAGCGCGTCGCGCTGGAGAGACGCCCATGTGATGGTCAGATAGCTTCTCGGACGTGGCGAGTTGACCGGCATCAAGTAGAACAAGCCCTAACTCTAGAACATCCCAATCATATCAGGAAGTTACTTTTCTAAGATAAGTGACTTAAGAAAGAGAAGTCTCTGTCATTTAGTTAAAAATGGTGGTGGTGGGGGGGTGCCTGGGTGGCTTAGTCGGTTAAGCGTCCGACTTTCGCTCAGGTCATGATCTCGCGGTTCGTGGGTTCGAGCCCCGCGTCGGGCTCTGTGCTGACTGCCAGCTCAGAGTCTGGAGGCTGCTTCGGATTCTGTCTCCCTCTCTCTCTGACCCTCCCCTGCTCACGCTGTCTCTCTCTCTCTCCTAGAAATAAATAAAAATATTTTTTAAAAAATGGTGGGGGGCGGGGGGAGTTAAAATGTAATTATTTTCTACTTCCTCTGAAAAATGAAGGGCGTGGCTGAAATGACAGGCCCTATGGCTCCTTGGCAGCTCTAGATCAGACGCCGGAAGAGCATGGTTTTGCTCAAAGAGCACAACGCACACTCTGAAAATCTGAATACTTGGGGAAGACGTTTGAAGATGTGCAGAAAATGACAGAGGCGTACACCGGAGCCTTCAATATCCTGGACTCCACAGGCTCCTCCCGTAAATGCAGTTACTTCCTGACCCCCCAGGGGAACCGAAAGCGCCACACCAGACCCTCACGCTGCAGACGGGGCCAATACAACACCCGCCCAAGAAATGTCCATCGGAACCACATGCGCAGGCAAACCCGGGTGCACGGTTTCCTTAGCCGGCTGTGGGGCTGGTTCTTCGAACTGACCTTTATCTTGTTCGCTTCCAAGTAAATAATTTGCCAAAATGTTACCATGGAGAGAGAATGACATCTAGCGGGCCCAAGGGCGACGGCGATTACAACAGAGGGCTGTGACCAAATGTGAGCACGCGGGAGTGGGGTTAGCCGCTGAGATTTACCCACAACTGTTCAACCCAAAAGCGCACCAGAACCAGGGCCCACGCAGGGTAACTTAAATCAACAGTGAAGACAGCGGTGCGCCTGCACACCTCGGGTCTCTGGCCAAGCCAGCAGGCCTCATAACACAGGCAGCGTGAAGACAGGAAATGCTAAAGAATGATCCCCATAAAATCCGCTTGGCCACAGCGGTTTCCGAAGGTAATGCTAAGTCAATTACCAACATGCTGTTATTCATAAAGTTGAAACGAAAGAAAGAAAGAAAGAAAGGAATCTGCCTCAGAGCTGGCTGAGCGCACTCTAGGGACCGCGACGCGGCCCTCGGTCCGGATGTGACTCCCCCGGCCCACCTCGGCGTACCTGGCTTATGTGCACGGCGGACACCTGTGCGGAACAGACAGACGAGTGGCTTGGGGAGTTGGGCAGCGACTTGCAGGGCCCTATGGACAGCTGCTGCTTCTTCCTCGTGGCCACGATCTTCTGGGCAACTAGGGGTTGGGAGACACAAGAGATGAACGTGAGGCTGGCTTCCCAACCGGCAGAGATCACCGGCTGGGCCCGCAGGGCACCGCTGCCTCCCTCCGCAGTAGCCGGCTTCCTGGTTCTGGGCCACGACCACCAGCACGAACAGCCCGTTCCCCAGAGCGTCCTCCTTTCTGTCCCGCCCCCCAACTAAGGGCGGCCAGACGAGCAAACGCTGGCCGGTGGGGTGACGGCTGAAGGGTCATGTGGCAGCTTTCGGGAGTCTTCCCTGAGGGCTGCCCTTGGCCCACTTCTTCCTTATGTCTTTTCCCTTCTTGCTGCTGAAACTGCACGTGTGTGAGCACCTGTAGCCCCTGCGGCCACGGTGGGGACAGAAGCCACACGTGTTGGGACGCAGGACGTGCTGGCCCTCTGGCTACACCGAAGGCCTCGACAGCCCTGAACACATCACCTCAGAAGCCTTGAACGTTAAAACGAAACCAACAAAAATACACACCTGTCCTGTTGAACTTATTCTAACGTGACTTCTTCCAGATACTCTCAGCAAAAACGATGCTAAGAAAGACAGGATCACGTAATGAACCCCCTCCCACCTTGAGAATCAAAAAACCATTTTTTTTTTTTGCGCGGCCTAAAGAATTACCCTTAACTTTATAAGCTACTGCACAGAATTACATCCGAGGACATGTAATTATATCAAAGACTTTATTTAAATACATCACCTCACACATTGGAAGTTTATCTTAATCAATACAAATCTAGATTCAACCAGCCATGGAGTCTCTTGGCAAATAGGCTCGCTGATAAAGCATGCCGGCTTTAATTGGAAAGGAAGTCGACAATAAGAAAACTCTTCCCACACCAATAGGTGTCAGTCCGGAATAACTATAGCCTTTGTTTGAATAGATGGGTGTCTTTGGGGACTGGCTGTAATGGAGTTCAATGGTTTTCAATCCTTCTCTTGGGCCGGAGGATGGCTATTTTTAGAGACACCGGTGCAAAGGAACATGGCCCTCGTCCCTAGGGATGGGTTCTAACGCAGGAAGAGCACATGGAGTAGCCACAGACGGTTTCTCTTCCAAATGAACAACATTTTAATAAGGAACTGGTTTGTCCAGCGCTCACAGCTCTCACGGAAATGAATGGCCGTGTAAATATGATTACGTGAAAAGTGCAGGATATAAAAAATGGTCTCGGAGATGAAGCAGCAGCTTTATTAATTACAGCCCACCTCCAAGAGGCCTCTTATCCTGAAAGGATGATATCAATTAATTTATCTTCCCGCAGCGTATTGATCATAACCTTCATCAGCTAATCATGTTTAAATTACAGAGGAATATCGTAGCATTCCGTCATTTCAAAACCATTGGCGTATTGATCTGGGGGTCTTTGAAGACATATATTAGAACATTTTAAAAATCATTATGTGAACTCAAAAATAAAATCTAAGCTCAGATTCCAACTGCTGCAGAACACGCGCCATTCGGGCAAGATAGAATTCCAGAGACCAAAAGAAAGCGGACTTGAAATCATGACTGTTTGGGGGATTGCTAATATCCTTCTCTCTTTTTCTTTTTTTAAATTTTTTAATGTTTTAAATTTATTTCTGAGAGAGAGAGAGGCAGAACATGAGTGGGAAAGGGGCAGAGAGAGAGGGAGACACAGAATCCGAAGCAGGCTCCAGGCTCCGCGCTAGCTGTCAGCACAGAGCCCGACGAGGGGCTCGAACCCACAAACCGTGAGATCATGACCTGAACCGAAGTCGGATGCTTAACCGACTGAGCCACCCAGGCGTCCCTCATCCTTCTCTTTTTGAGGGGGAGGGGGCAGAAGGGTTTAAGGGTTTGACCGTCAATGCTGATGCACTCTCGTCATATTACCAGCCTCAGAGCCACAGTCCAGCCGGGTGCCCACCCACACTTGAACTTTACAGCTGGCAGAGACGAACACACAGGCAGGAGGAAACAGTGCTGCGCTCTTGGGAGAGCTCGGTAGACAGTTTCTCTACATGATTTCTGCGCTAAGGGGAGACCTGAGAAGCTTTCAAAGACACATTGAAGATGTTATAAAACCCTTGGATTTTGTGAAAATCCAAGTGCAAACGAGAGTTCTCGCTCTTCTGCTTGGAGGCTGGAGCTCATGGCCAAAGAGGACATTTCTATGATGAGGCTTCTCCCCAAGTGCCAGGCGGCTGTACGAGGCAAGACCCACACAGAAGGTACTACAATTCTCCTGTGCATTTAATTGTCATTCTACCACATTAATTACACAAACTGAAGCTACAACTTCTAAGAACCGTAGCATCTCTTTTCCCCTGTACTAGAACTTTTATTCATTTTGTCCTATTTTCCCATTTCCCCGTAATTTTCATGTCCTTCCTGCCTCTGTAAACAAATAGCAAGAGGAAATGATTTACGAATATTTCGTTCTGAAGCATATAGGCTGCTTCAGAGCCTAGGAAAACCCTTAGAAAGAGGGAAAAACTTAATACTGAACAATGAAGGCAGGTGACTCAGAAGAACAGCAGGAGGGAAAGGGGGCTGGCCTCCCTCCATAGTGAAAAGCTGAGTCTACCCTACGGTTAACTGCTTCTATTGTTACTTGAATGTCCCAAGCAAGTGACCTGAGGGGTAATGTCTCTGTGTGGCTCACTTCGACACTTTGCTAGGTGAATCGTTCAGGTGCACGAAGCTAGAGTGCCCACTGCTTCCTAAGACAGTGAGACAGCCCATCCCTCGGACGACCTACCTTGCCAAAGTCAGGGTGAATTCACAAGAGTGCCCCCCAGGGTAGCCGGGATGGATGGTGTGGGGGAGGGGGTGCGCCCCCTCCCCGAAGGCAATGGAATAGCAGACAGAGTGAGACAGTTCGCTCCTGACCTACAGTCCCTAACTGCTCGTGATGTTTACAACACTAGAGGGTTAACAGATTTAAAAATGAGTATCACCCCAGATGACAGTGGCTGGGCCATTTTGAACTGTTGAGTTTTTTTCTACATCTGCTTATTCAACACATGGAGTATCTTACATGTTTTAAATAAATACGTGGATGTGAATGAAGGGATAAAACAAACACAATCACTTGAGCTAAGAATCTGGAATCTGGAGGTAATGTTTCCTCAATTTTGGTGACATCCTTTACCAACTTTGGTGACGTGAGCTACACCTGAGTCCTAAACGGTGTCATCACTATGTAGTGAAATGTTTGCTCTTACACCCGACACGCGAACCAATTTCCTCAACCTCCTGATACTTTAGTAGAAGGCTCCATATTGTTTACAAAGTCACTTCTGCCACCATTTGGATAGTAGATAAAACATATCCTTTAACGAGGGTATCCATAATCCGGACATAAGGGGGTCCTGTTGGCTGGTAGTGGCTCTTACTTGATGTGAGTGACTGCCCTGAGATCATTTTTTATCCCACATTCTTCAGTAGATGTTCATAGATGTATTTCCATTCCTCAATTAAAAAGATGTTTATTTAAGAACTTAAGCAACAATTGGGGTGCCTGGGTGGCTCAGTTGGTTGAGCGTCCGACTTCAACTCAGGTTATGATCTCATGGTACGTGAGTTCGAGCCCCATGAGAGGCTCTGCATGGACAGTGAGGAGCCTGCTTGGGATTCTCCCTTTTTCTGTTCCTCCCTCTCCCTTTCTCTAAGTACATAAGCTTAAAATAAAAACAAAACTTGAGCAGCAAGAAAAGTGAGTTACACATTTACTTTCTCCACAAATATAAAATTTCCTATTGGAAAGATGATAAATGGCACCCTTTAATTAGTGATAAGAATAACTCTCCGATAGTTCCCAAATAAGATTTCATTAAATCCTGGCATGATGCCCAATTTCTGCTTTAACTTTCTTTTTCCAGCCATTCACACTGAGCGAGGAGAAGAATGCCTGCTCACCGTGGGAGTCGGTCCTGCCCCTCACCCCCGTGTCCGCCTTGCCACGGCGCCTGGCAGTCCCCTCCGAGAGCTCACTCAGCGCACATGGGCCCTCGGGCCACAGAGGAGGTTGACGGAGCGGACAGGGAGCTGGTGGCCGGGCTGGGGCTCAAGTGCCGTGAGTGTGGCCGTGTCACAGCGGGCGGCAACGCCACACGGTAATGGAATGTATTTCCCACCAGCGTCCCCATGGGACTCTACCTCCTCCAGGACGGGGTCTGTGCGCTTTCTCCACCACTTCTACCTCTTATCTGGATGGCGGATGAGAGAGCCAGCTTGGTGACTGGCACCCAGGAGCTGAGATGCTGGCTCAGTCGGCCGAGCTCCATTTCCAGTCAGCCCTCCCCCAGCAGGGGGCTCTCCAGACTATTCCTCTGCTCTCTGACCCCTGCAACCTGCCTTCTGTCTCCACCCGGGGGGCTGAGCCTGCCCCTGCTAAGGCCACTGGTGACTGACTGACCACAGGCCGCCATCTTACTTGACCTCTGGGCAGCATTTGGTATTGCTGATGGTTCGCTTCTTTCCTGAGCCATTTTCGTCCTTTCTGGATCCCGCCCTCCCCGGACCCCGCCCTCCAGTTCTCCTCGGCTGGAATTTGTCTCTCAGCCTCCTTCTCTGGCTCTTTACATGCAGGTGCCTCCAGACTGCCTCCCTCAGCCTTCTCTTACCTCCCTGCCCTCCACCTGGGGACAGTCTCCTCCACCTCAATGCCAGCGGCTCCCCAGTCTCTGAGAGCCTTGCTTAGAACCTTTCTTGCATTCTAGAACCATGCATCCAAGTAGCAGGTCCACTTCTCCCCTGGGAGAGTCCTCAGGGCCCCGCCGGAGCCTCACCCTTCTCCCACTGAACCCCGTGACTGTACCGCCACCAGAGGGGACACGGCGGATTCCTGATTCTACCACCAGAGTCTCAAATTCTTCTCCACGGCCACTGCCTTGCTCCGAGCCCTCAGTTTTCTGTGGCTGGCTACTGAAACAGCTTCCAAAACAGCCTGGTTCGCTGTAGCCCCCTCAACATGCCGTGACCCTGGCCTGTTGTGATCATGGTTCCACAACAGCTCCCGGCGGGTACACAGTTGTAACTGAAATTCCTTAACAGAACGGGGCCGTTTCATGTGTCCGAGGAGAGGACTCTCCACTCTGGTTATTTCCTTCCACGAAGACAGACGCCCCCTGCCCGAGCACTCCTGGCCTCTTAACGGGACCCCTATGGGCGCCCGACCCCCAGCAACATGCTGTCCCTTCTCTACCCTCCCATCTGGGGACCTGGGTGCTTGGGGCTCAGGGGAGAGGTGTGGGGCTCCCGAGCTGCCTGGAACCCGGTGGGTAACACAGTCTGACTCTGTTTTCCACAGAAGGAAGCTCAGAGAAGCTTCATTTTCCAGTACAGCTTTTCCAGTAGAAAGTAGTAATTTAATCTCTCGGGGGCCCAAGTCTCTGTTTCTTACTTGTTGGTTCAGAACCCCAGGGAGGACAAGGATCCCTTCAATCCCAGCCGCTGCCAGCTCCCCAGCCTCACGGCCAAGCCACGCAGAGCTCGCCACAGAGGCCACAAGGCACCGTGCGCTCTGACGCCCACTGCACAAGTTGTCACAGCCATCCAGAGAGCGCCCCCTCCTTCTCCAAGTCCTTCTCAGAAGTCGCACCTGAGCTCCGCCTCCCCCGGGGAGCCCACCTCTTCTGACCATCCATCCAGAGCCTCCGTGGAGGCCCGCACCCCCAGTACACTCAGGGGCCAGGGGGCTCCCAGGGAGTCTCCCCCCACGGTGGGTGAGCTCTGCTCCACACGCAGGGGCATGCACACTCACGCACACAGGGCATGCACGCTCACACAGTGCATATACATATGCACACTTGCACACACATACGTGCAAGCAGGGGCACGCACACTCACACATGCACGCACTTGCACACACACACGGGCACGCACCCTCACATGCGCGTGCACGTACACACTAGTGTGCACGCGGTCAGGGACGACTTGAAGGGCTGTGGCCCCACTGTCCACCCCTGGCCCCTAGCGCCTGGCGTTACCGGAACTGTCAGCAGACGACTGTAATAAACAAGACTGAACCGGGCGGGTGTCGCTTCGCAGCAAGTCCGGCCCGCTCTCCACCAGTGGAAAGATCCCGGGGCCTGCGGCTGCCTGTGCGCTGCTTCGCACGGCACCGCCTCGCTTCTGCAACATCCACAGCTAAGCCCCTAAATTAAGCTTTTTTGTTTCATTAACGATTATGACATTTTTGGCATAGTCCAATACATGTCAGTGAACTTAATCAGCAAAATACCTTCCCTGGTTTAAACTATTTGCTTGAATTAATCAATTAACAGGAACTTTTCAAGTAGCACCTCTAGGCCGGCAAAGGTAGGGACCGAGGCATGGGAAGAGAAGGGTGACCTGGTCCCTCGCCTCAGTGACCTCCCCAGTCCAGGAACCTCTTCACCCCACGTCAGGGGCTCCTGATTTTCCACCAGAGACAGAGGCACTGGGAACAGCCTCATGCCTGGTCGCTTCTTGATTCGTGATCGCAGACCCCCTCCTCCCCCCCGCACGGGTCCCGGGTGACCAGGCTCCATGGCGGCGGGTCCCTTCTCCTCCCCTCTTCCCAATTCGCCGGACAGCACAGGGGACTTCACTAGCCAACTGATTTCGCCAGGTTTTGCTCTTGAATATTCTATATGATTACATCCCTTACAACATCCACTTCTGCTACCTTAGCGCCACTGTCTGCGCACCGGAGCCTCTTTTGGAGCAAGCAGGGCCCTTGGATGAGCCCTGCAGAGAGTAAGAGCACTGGGGGCTGTAGCCAAGGATGGCGCTCTGAAAGCATGTCGATTTGACGGACACCGAAGAGCCACAATTAGATGCCAAGTGGACATTTGGTAGAAACTGAGCCAAATCTGAGGAAGCGAAATGAGAACAGGAACTGAAGTATGAATGATAAACTTCATACAAACAGTATTTAAAATGTTTACAACAGACACTTCTAAAAATCAACCATCAGGGCGCCTGGGTGGCTCAGTCAGTCAAGTGTCTGACTCTTGATTTCGGCTCAGGTCATGATCTCACGGTTCGTGAGTTTGAGCCCTGCGTTGGACTCTGTGCTGACCGTGTGGAGCCTGCTTGGAAGTCTCTCTCTCCCTCTCTTTGCTCCTACTCCATGGGCTATCTATAAATAAGTAAATAATCAACCAGCACGAGGCTCTAATTCTACACCACGAGAAGTGTTCTGAAAGCACACGGTGAGGATGGGCTTCAGCTTGGTCTCTGGTGCCGCCACCACCCAGAGGGAATGTCCGCTGCGGCGCTCACGGCTCTTCCCCTGGAACCACGAGGAGACCTCCCATAAATAACGGAAACCGCCGGGGACTGTAAATCTTCCGGTAACAAATAAAAGACCCTCTAACGTCTCAACTCAGTTTTAAATTACAGTTCAGTGATCATTAAACTATCTTATTAATTAAGAAGAAATTAATTACCAAATTATCTATGTACTTCTGAACGTGTGACTTCGTTAGGAATGAAAAGAAGTTGGAGGTGGGGTTCTTCTTGCCGGGAAAGTCTCCAAGGCAGTGGGTGTTACGGGAGGCGTGTGCTCCGTTCTGTGGGTGCCCCCGTCCCCGTCTCTCAGACTTGCCGTCACGTTATCTAAGTTTTGAGTAGGGAGGAAACCGTGCCAGAAAAACAAGTATAATAAAAGAGGGGGGGGCAAGGAGGGGGAGGGGGGAAGGGGGGAGAGGGAGACGTGCGCTCCTGAAGGCCTCTCGGGTTGTCGGATGCTTGACGACATTAGTGAACCAGAAAGATCCACCTGCACACCTGTGGAGGCCCCGCCCACTGGAAAATTCTGGACACCAAGCTGCATCCACCTTCCTAGGGCCAACGTGTCCCTGACCCTCGACGGGCGCAGGCCAAGTGGGTGAAGGAGCGAGCAGGTGAGCACGTTAGGAGAAGGCAGGGCAGGAAGAAGCTTAAAGGGGTAGGCAGAAACACATTTTTAAGGGTCTCGTGTGCAAAGAGGAGTGAGCAGTGTGGACTTTATCCCTGAGGCTACAGGGGCCAGCAAAACGCTCAAGGTCTGGGGACGGGATCCGTGTTTGGAAGGACACCTTGTGTGGGATGGAAGCGGCGGGTCCTGTCCATCTGCAACAGACAAAGGGAGCGTGGGGCCGTGCGGTGGGCGAGGGGCTGTGCCGGAGCTGCTGTGGTCGGGACGCCAGAGCCTGGCTCCCAGGGCTTGGAGCAGCACATGGGCTTCTGGCTTGAGACCCCTCCCTACAACTGCAGGCACTCTCTCCTTAGGCCTCATGAACACCCTCACGGGGCACAGGGCTCCAGGCTGGCCGTGCGTCATGGTACCGTTCAGGGCTAACAGGAGGAGTTCTCCCAAGGGGACCTAAGATCTATGCTCAGTGGCAGGATTTAGGTAAACCTCCATGGTTTAAAACCTTTCAAAGCAGATGGGGACACATGAACTGCTCTGAGTTATGGTTCTTGAAACGTGAGTGTATTGATCCCCTTCAGAAAGACAGCCTGGAGGGAGATGGGGGGGAGGGCGCGCCTGGGTGGCTCAGTCGATTAAGCTTCCGACTTCGACTCAGGTCATGATCTCAAGGTCCATGGGTTTGAGCCCCGCGTTGGGCTCTGTGCTGACAGCTCGGAGCCTGGAGCTGCTTCAGATTCTGTGTCTCCCTCTCTCTCTGCCCCTCCCCACTCACACTCTGTCTCTCTCAAAAAATAAATAAATGTTAAAAAAATCAGAAAGACAGCCTGGACCCTGTTCCTGTTCTCCGACCTATGTTAGATCTTCCCAGCGGCACAGGTGACCCGAAGGAGAAACTCATTACCCTCGACCTAGCGAGGATTTCATCTTCTCCGCCCCTACCCGGACGGTCACCCCACTGCTCTCTCGGAGGCCGACGCGTCCCAGGCAACCCGCCGTCTGTGCCGACACTACACTCGTCGTTCTGTACGCAGGCCTGATCGTTTTCACGTTCCAACAAAACAAACCATAAGCCATCAGAAGAGCTTCCTACCGGTAACAAATATTAGTAAAGAAGGAAGGGTACCCCGTAACCAAACAGGTCATAAAAATAACTGAGGGGTGCATGCAAAGGACATGCTCTTCTACACACTTGCTTTCTGTTTCCTTGTCAGCGAGAACCTGACAGGCTCTGGACAATAATTATCTGCTGTCAGCTGCGCCCTAAGCGAGTCATCAGGAGAAAGGGTGGGGGGTGGGGGGAGGGGGAATCCTTTGGTGACTTGCCTTCCATGCATCTCAGCACAAACCATGACTATATTTCTATTCTGTTAAAGAAACACGGCAAATCCAAAACAGGCCATGGTTTAAAAAGCCAAGTTCACTTTTGAAATTTTTTTGAATGTTTATTTTTGAAGGAGAGAGAGAGAGAGAGAGAGCGAGAGCAGGAGCGGGGGAGGGGCAGAGAGAGGGAGACACAGAATCGGAAAGACGCTCCAGGCTCTGAGCTGTCAGCACAGAGCCCGACGTCGGGCTTGAACTTGGGAACAGCGAGAAAGTCACAAACCGTGAGATCATGACCTGGGCCGATGTCAGGTGCGTCCCTGACCGAGCCCCCCGGGCGCCCCTAAAACGCCAAGCTCACTTCTGTTTCTTTTGGTGAAACTCTCAAGTCTTCCATGAAGTAATGAAGTCTGAATTCTTAATCTGAGATTCAGTTCTTGTCTGTATTCTTTTTATCTCGTTGTATTAAAACAAATTTATCTTCATTTATGTCGCAATTACCTATTAGGGTTGTTAATTTGCTGGAAATGAAGCTATTGTTTAATTGCTCCTATTAATCGGGGGATTTAAATGCCGACTGTAATAAACAGTTACCTTCAGGACAGAGCAAAGTCATGGCTGCTGACATTAATTTCAGAATTCCAGAACAAGGGGGGGCACTTCTACCATGTCCTGGACACTGGACTTCCTCGGTCATCTCACCAGAAGTGAAAGGACACATTAAGAGAAGCTGATGTTGAAAGGCGGTATATTCGACGTTTCTTATGCACGTATGTAATTCTCATATAAAGTTATTAGCTGTGGCCACGGGGACATCAAATGCGCAGGAAATTCACACCTCTCTTCACGACACAACTGTCCATTAGGAGACGAGCCCCAACCTACAGCTGCCAACACGAATGTGAGCCCCACAGGGGCCATGGGGACAGACCCACGATGCTGACCACCCGCTGGGCTCAAGGCTCTGAAGGACTCAGGGCCCCGTGTGGAGCCCCATGGACCGCAAACACTCACTTCTCTGAGAAAGAAGTGTTGATGTAACTCAACACCATATGTCAACGGTCTTTCAGCCGGTGTTGCCTGCAGGCGGTCTGAGCATGCGGCTTCCGGGGCTCAAATGTGCTTCAGTCAGCATCTGGCCCCAGGACAAAAGGAGGGCATTCCAAATGGCACTGCCTGGAGATCTCCCCCCACACACACACCCTCCCCCAGGACTGCATCTCCAAGAACAGGACGGTCAGTTCCGGGCATTCTGGGGGGTTCTTCAGCCGCTCTGTCCGACCCTCGACACGTGCCGTCTTGCGTCTGCCCCGCGCTCACAGCCATGCTGGCTCCTGCTCGGACCCTCCGCACCCTGGGCGGGACCTTCACCACGTCAGCCCTCATTCCTGTGCGGGCTCCTGGCTGGTTCTCCTGTCTGCGCACCTGCCCCGTTTAGATCCTCTCCAGGACTGCACTGCGCTCAGGGGTACGGGGCGGCGGGTCATCAGAGACCATCTCCAGCTGGGGGACCTCTCCTGTGTCTCGGCTGGCGGGCCAGCGCAGGGGGGTTAGAAGGGACAGCACCACAGCCCGCATCCGGCAGAAGGAACGTGGTGCTCGGCGAACGCCCAGAGAAGCAGGGCACCGGGCTGTGGGGGCTTGTGCTTCCCAAGCCCCGGCCACGCGGAGGACACTCGTGCCACTGTGCTGCTTAGCTCCTCGGGGCCCCCAGGGTCTCCACACAGGAATGAGCACCAAGGACCTCAGTGGTCACTCAGGGGGAGCAAAGGGAGGGAGGAGGCAGCCCAGCTCTGCCCGCCCCCCACTGCCCTCCAACCCCCGCCACAGCACTCACACTCGGGGATGAGCCCCACCCCTCAGGCACAGGTGAGGATGGGGTGAAACTGAGAGGCATGCATGACCCTGTGCTGCTGCATTGACACCAGTGACCCAGGGGGCTCCCGAACATCCCCGGTCATGCCTGAGCACTGCCCACTCCATGTTCACTCCGTGGGGCTGGGGAGGCCCCCCCACCGGGCTTTACGACATCCCTACTCACTCCCAGCTTATTCTTTCGTTACGTCACGGGGCAGGGGGTATGCGCCAGGCTGCCCGCGGGACAGGGCAGACAGTGGATCCCGCTGTCCCCACCACGCTGTGGGAGCATCCCCGTGGAAGAGGCCGTTCACTAAGGGTTTCCAGAAGCAGGGCTCGAACCCCCAACCCCTAGCCCATTTCAGAACTCGGCACGGCGCTCCAGGCCCCTGTGTGTCAGAGCGGGGACAGCTGTGGGAGCACGGACAGCTCTGCAGAAAGGCCCATGCTCAGGGTGGAGTGATTCTGGAACGCGAAATCCTGAGAAACTACAAATCCTGCAGAACACCGAAGAATCCTTAAAGCAGGGAGAATCTGGAAAAGATGGCCAGGGAGGCACAGAACGAGAAGTGTCATGGCCACGGGACAAACAGCACGGATGAGCCCACCTTCCAACAGACGCGGGGACGGCATGGGGCCGCCGGCTCTGCGCTCAGCCCAGAGGAGGTGGGGAGGCGGGGGGCTTACAAGCCACAGCCAGCAGAGGCGAGGGGGCTGCTGCCGGCCACGCGTCCCAGGGCTGCGCTCCGGGCATCGCCAGAGCCAGATGCTAAGTGGCCAGAGCTGGCAGGCATGGACACCCGGATGGGGGCGGGGGCTGGGACGCCGGCTGGTCACCTGGACCTTATAGACAGAGGACCTTCTACTTTAGGACCTTTCCAGCTCACAGGTAAGAAAGAAGACTGTGCTCTTCTGCTGTTTTGGGGCCATACGCTTACAAGGCTGAGCAGGGCGTCACTCAGTGTTCACCTCGCACTCAGTATTATATTGCACTAAGTTGAATACATGATCGTTAATACAAGTCAACAGAGCCAGAAAATAGCTAATGCAGGTTAGGTTAACCTGAAACGTAGAAAGAGGTGCCGAAAGCATCCCTCATGAGACTTCTGAAAGAGGGACACTCTCTGGACTGGGTCACTAAGGACCTTCCCACCAGGACCCCGGCCAACATGGTGCCGAACACAGACTCTGAAGACAAGACATTCCCGATGCTACAATTAGAGCCAGTGCAAATCCGTCCAGAAGGCCAGGAGATGATTAACTTTCTCTCTCACTTATCCTCATGCTGGATGCAAATCAGCGTCTTTCAAGACGAGGCCAGTGAATATCCCAATAAATTGGCAATACAATTTAGATGGCAGGCAAGGACCAGAAAGATAAATGGCTTAAACAAAGAGGGGAAAAATGAGCCTGTCACTTCTTCTCAACTCATCAAGCTGTCTCGCAGAGAAAGTTGATGATTCCGGAGCCGACATGCCCCTGACGCCCCCTGCAGGTGAAGGCTCTTCTCCCGGGCAAACGACAGGCCACAAGACAGACTGAGCACGGTTCACTAGTGAAGTGACGAGACAGACTCGGGGTGAAAGCGAGCAAGCGGGGTACCCCCGAGGACACAGCGTCCCAGAAATGCAGAACCAAGAGACGGCAGTAGAGGTTCTTAAGTGTGGACACGGCGAAGGCACCGCTGAAAAAAACTGAGAAAAGCATGAAACTGATCAGGCCGGGTTATTTGGGCCAAAGAAACTGCATAACAGTTTAAAGAGAGGGGGCGACGGGGGTCCACGAGGAACAGACAGACAAGGACCCCCACCGAGAAGGTGTGAGACCCACGGCCACGGCCACGTGCGGACTCTGCAGCTCCCTGGGGGACGGACGCAGGGACGGACCGCCGCCGGGTTCTTTTCCTGAAGTTAATAGAGTTTGATTAATACTGGCCTCGCCCAATGTATCGGGTCTAATTTGCTTCCTATTTGAAGATGTATGTTTAAGAGAGGGAAAAAAAGGGAGCTTCGAAATCTCTCTAATCTCCCCGTTTGCCACAAGCACGTTCTCCTTCGGAGAGCTTTTAACTTTCAAGAAAAATGGACTTATCTATCACAATGGAAGCTGTTTTCCTATTTCCAGAAATAATTATCCTTACAACAATCTCCATAAAAAAGACATTTCCCTCTTCAAGTGGGAGAGAAGATGTCTTCCTTGGAACCGGAGGAAATTATTTCTCTCCCCCGGCTTGGTTAATAACGAGCTGGCGGTGGTGGGCCCGGTGCAAGAGGCCTTCAAACAAGTGACAGTGACACACAGGCTGAATTATACAATGTAGTGTGATGCAATTAGGAAGAAGGATGACATGACAAAACAGATTTCCACTTGGTCTTCAACGGGGCTTCGTGCATTAAGTCATTGTAACGCTCTCCCCGCCGCCCATCAATTATTATTATGTAACCAGCGTCACCACCCGAGAAAGCCACCTCCTCAAATGTGCAAGATTCCTTCCGGCAGGTCTCGTCTTTTGGGAAACTACGGCAACATTAGGCATTTAAGTGAGACACCTTGGAGGGCCCAAATAAAGGGATGATACAATAGCTCTATTTAATTAGCAGAGAATTCTGGAGAATTCTTCCCCATAGACCATGGTTACTGAAGAGTTAAGCATATTATGTAGAGAAACTTTCCGTGTAAGTTTTTTTTTTCCTTTAACCAGAAATTAAGTTTATCAATTGCCATTGTAATTACTCACAGCACCTCAGGTAATTAAAAACGATCTAAATCTAATTTTATTTACATTTAGAATACCTGAGGTCATCGCCGATCGAGATTTCATGTTTGTGACTAATAATGTTTAAGTGTTAATTAGAGTCCAGTGGAGAATATGGATTGATTTTGAATTTGTAATCTGCTGTGATTTAGTGACGGCGAGGAAGTCACACTGTCCCTCTCTGTTACCGCCAGTTTCTATGAATTATTGAAATTCTTCAAAGAATCATGCACGTATTTTAATTCCAGATTAAAAAATTCATTCATCTTCAAACAAAAAAAAGAGTGGTCACAGTGACACTGGGTAGGAAAGTACGTCGCATGAAGTTTAGTTTCTCTGGACCCATCTTATTGTAAAATACCTGCAATTATATTTTGTAATTTTTTAATGTTTATTTTTTGAGAGAGAAAGAGAGAGAGTGAGCGCACACCTGAGCGGGGGAGGGGCAGAGAGAAAGGGCAACACAGAATCGGAAGCAGCTCCAGGCTCTAAGCTGTCAGCACAGAGCCTGACACGGGGCTTGAACTTGGCAACAGCGAGATCATGACCTGAGCTGCAGTCAGACGCTTAACTGACTGAGCCACCCAGGCGCCCCCTTGCAATATTTTAAGCTGAACAACCCCAGGTTTGATTTTTTTTTTTTCTCCGAAAATTTTCTAATGCAAATTTTTAAACCTGCATGGAAAGTTCAAAGAATGACAGAACGCCTCTCCACACGTGGATTCCCTAACTGTAATGTGTTGCCACCACGGCTTTATTACACGCCCACCCGCTGAGCCATCCATCTTCTTTTTTGATACATTTCTAATCCATTGCAGACATCAGTTCACCTCACCCTGATGCATTTCAGCATGCACATAATTAACTCACTCATTAACTGCTTAGCGCTTTTTTTTTTTGAGATTAAACACACACAGGGTAAAAATGCAGAAATCTTAGTCATCCCATCCCTTGAGGTATGTCAAATGTCACGGAACTCCAATCGCCATGATGATTCCGACGCTTCCATACCGCGGTGTGAGGGGGAGGGTTCCCCTGCGCCTGCACCCAAAGCAATCCTTTACTCCCACTTCCCCGAAGCCCCCTTCTGATTTTTTTTGGCCAGAGATTAGTTTTGCCTCTTGAAGAACTTGATGTAAATGGAATCATCCACTTTGTGGCCCGTCACGTTTGGTAGACACACGTTCTGCAGATCCATCCACACTCACAAGTCTTCCTAACTTCACCACCGGCGTGCCACACACCGGAGTCCAGGGGGTCCCAGTGAGATACAACGGTCCGTCACTGCCTTCTGACACCGCTGCCTGGGGAAGACGGCGCTCTCCTACCGCCAATGACCCCTCACCACCACTGTCTCTGGGCCCGCTTGGAGGAGTACCTGTGATTTTAGAACAGTCAACCTATTTCTAAACTTATTTGACCTGGGGTGTATGTGTGAGCTGTAGATAAAAGCTTATAAAATGACCCTTGACATCCTAAGTTCAAAACCCTTTCTCCTGGCCTCTGAAGTACTGTGTTAACCTGCCCTAGGAACATATCCCTCACTAACAAGAAACTAGGGAACACTGCCCCCGATGTCCTCATGGTTCAAAGTCACCAAGAAAAATGGTGCTAGAAAAACGCATGGTGGACACATTGGACACAAGTCACAGAATCACAGGTTCAATCCTCACACAGCAACCAGAAGGTCATGAGAAGCAGCTATTTGGATCCCAATAGTTTAAGAGGTTAAGAACTCAAAGAGAGTCCACACGGGGATGGCACTTACGGCTGAGACAGCCACCTCCTGTCCCTTTGGGACACACAGCTCCTACGCACACCTAAACTTCAACACATTCCCAGGTTTATCCCAGGCTCAAAATATGTATGAAAATTAAATCTGCGATACTGCCGCTTCAACACCATTCAGGGGCAGTATTTAAGGAGAAAGGAAGTGATCGTGGGGCGCCTGGGTGGCTCAGTCACTTAGGCATCCAGACTCTGGATTTCGGCTCACGTCATGATCTCGCGGTTCGTGAGTTCGAGCCCTGTGTCAGGCTCTGTGCTGACAGTGTGGAACCTGCTTGGGATTATCTCTCGCTCCCTCTCTCTGCGCCTCCATCACTCTCTCAAAGTAAAAAAATAAATGTTAAAAAAAAAAAAAGAGAGAGAGAAAGAGAAAGGAAGTGGTGGTGACTTTTATTTATTCAAAGAAGGGAGACTTTCGGCCTGGGGTCTGCAGTTCCTCCACTGATATGGCTACATACCACATTGTATCTATTAACACATGTTTACAAACAACCTTTTCTAGTGAAGCATTTGGGAGTCCATTTTAAGAGGAAAAAAACCCAACATGGATAGATAAAAAGAACTCAAGTGTGTGCTAGTAATAATTCAAATCATTAATAGCAATTTCAAGAATGAGAGAAATTAAAAGGAATATTCTCTCTTCACTGCAGACCCTCAAAATATATCTGTGAATGAGAGATGTACGTAAAAGGCAAATTTCACCCCAGGAAACTTAATACACTAAATGGTAACACTGTCAAAGAAAGTTTGGAAAATCTGGGAATTTATTTTCTTCCTCCAAAAAAGTACAATGTAAATGAGAAAAGGTAATAGTCTCGTCTTTCGTTTTCAAAGAACAGATTTCTCTTTTTTGTGATGTTTACTTTTTAGAGAGAGAGAGAGCAAGCGAGCGAGCACAAACAGGGGAGGGGCAGGGAGAGAGGGAGACCCAGAATCCGAAGCGGCTCCAGGCTCTGAGTGGTCAGCACAGAGCCTGACGCGGGGCTTGAACTTGGAAACAGCAAGAGCATGACCTGAGCTGAAGTTCGACACTTCACCGACTGGGCCACCCAGGCGCCCCCAGGTTTCTCTTTTGATGGGCAAAAACACACCAAAAAGACGAGGAAAAATAGAAGGTGCACAGTATTCAAACGTATTAAAGGCACACCCGACAGAGGCTTTGAACGACATGCACAGGAACCAGAGGATGATGGTGCGCTCTGCACCTTGCACTGGTGACTCTGTCCTGGAGGGCACCCCCCTCCACCCACCCCTGTAGCTCTCCTGGGCTGCAGCCGGACCCTCAGTGAGGAGCCAGCCCTGCCGTCCAGTCACATGCCTCCGAACGACAAATCCACACCCGACAGCAGCCGGACAGCACACAGGCAAGGTAATCTCCTTGCATCCCCGGGTCTAGAAGGCCAGGAGAGTCATCCCAGTGGCTGTGATTCACGAATACATAGCTTTGAGCCCCCTCGACCCTACAAAAGGCCAACCAGGACTTGTCATAAATCAAAGGCATTCCGTTAGAGAGAGAGACATCTGATGAGAAGATTAATTTACATCTCCAAAGCAAACCCGGTGATGGGAACGGGAATTTGCTATTTTTCTGTTTTTCAAAACCGCTATGCCCTGGGCACAGAGGAGCACTGGGTGCTCCCCTTCATCAGACGGCTTTCAGGTGCTGGAAGGCCATTAACACCAGAATTAACAAGTGTCCGCTGGAAGATGTCTGCGTTCGGAAAGCATGATTTAGTCTCCTATAAAGACTCAACTCTGCATTGGAGACTTTCTGGCCTTTATCAGCATTTAGGTACCATAACATCTATAATTCAGCCCAGAAAAGGCATCATCGAGCGTTTATTATAAATCTCACAGAACATATAAGGCCCCTTTGCACTTCAATCATTTGCTAACAGTTACAATAAGATTGTATTAAAAATTTAAACTGCCCTACTTAAGCAATTTACCTTCAAACGTCCATTTCCAGGGAATGAATCCAAGGGATATGAATGTCGAACCCGTGGTCAGATTTATTGCACCAAAGAATATTTCTCCTGATACAGCTCTGATGAGTGAAGGCTAATGACTTTAGTTTTATTACTTTTTAAGCACTTAATGGGAAAATTTAGACATTTTCACAAGACTGAGCTTAAACAAGAATGGAGCATTTAAAAATGGAGCTCTGTGAGATGACTTTGGACATCCCCGGATTAAATACAATCAGAGCACATTTTAAGGCGATGACTAATATCACAGACTTGCCTCTACCATTATTAGTATGGTTTTTTCTCCCCCTAACATCTTAAATATTTCAGAGAATATTTAGCAAAGGGTAGCCAGAGAGAATTTTATTATTATACGTGTAAAATTTTAAAGCCATTTAAAAAACTCCACAGTATTTAATTTTTTTTTTTTTTCCACACTCATAACCACCTACCAAAGGGAGGTCACAAAGGAAATACCGTAATTATCTCTGTGTAATTACCCACAGCCCTGGCAAGGAGCGACTGTTGCTACCACCAACCATACTGTCAGCGGGAAAATTACCTTTAAAATGTTCAGAGGCGAATCTAAAAGTTTTCCTTTAGTTGAAGTAATTTTTCCCCCTAACTTAAGCCCACAGCTGTGAGCCCTCAGATTTCAATTAATGCCGAGGCAGTAATCCTATCAATCACTGAGGACTATAAATTTCTTATCTTTCTCATTAGCTACACCGTTGCACAGCTTAAATATAAACATACCTTGCCACAGGACTGTAAATTATTCGGCGCGAGCGGCTCTACCCACCGTCAGAAGGGGTGGGAATGATTTCAGCAAATCCGTGGTGCACTTGCTGCACTAAAGCTGATTTACACTTCTCAAAAAAAATAAAAAACCACCGAGATTCACACTGACAGCGGATCTCTTTGAGTTTGCTTATTTGGCTTAAAGCTGGTAATGACCTGTCTTTATTAGTATTACTAAGTTTTATGTGCAAAATCCAATTTTCTGGGGAAATATATTTTTCGCTGCACCTGCCAATAATATCTTTTGCGGTTACCTGTAGCTATTAATTTTTTTAGACCTAAATTCTTCAACTTACTTTGAAAGCTGTTTACAAACACACACACACACACACACACACACACATACAAACCACTATCTTGAAATAAAATTGAGCACAACTGTATCAAAAGAAGGTGGCCATGGGGGTTGGGAGGGCCCCTCCCGGCCCCCACCCCACGGGACCTGCTACCTTATCTTTCTCAGGTTAGCGTGTGGACACGTTTATGGGGAGCCTAACGTGAGCAGCCCTGTTACGTACTCTCTACTTGGACAGTGGAGTCCAATCCTTTAATGAAACACAGGCCGTGTTAAGTACTTTTCTATAAAAGTAGGAACTTTATCAACTGCATGCTCAGAGCAGAGCTGGTGAGCATCTCGCCGGCGCTGCACAGCAGTGCGAGGAATCGGAACTTGGAATAGCTGACCCAGCTTCTGCCACAAGCTTCCAGTTTCCCATCACATCCACTTTATGCCTAATCTAATTAATTGTACCTTTCAAATTAAAATTGATGTGGCACATTAACTTCGCACCTTCAGCCTGCACAGCTCACGGGCTGATTGCTTCACCTGAAGGAAACCCGGCCGCGCGGCTCTAACCGTGGTGGTGCTGCCATCTAGCGGCGCCCTGAGCAGCCTGGGCTCTGGGCCCACAGATGCCGCAGGACCGCGGAAAGCTGCTGGGTTTTGACATGTTCTAGAACTGCCAAGAAAGAGCTTCGGGAGAATAAGCTAGGACGAGAAGCATTTCCTGCACACGGTATAAAAAGTAAACTGTATTCATCGCCAACTGTTTTCTGATTACAAACGCCCAAGAGGAGATGTGGCACAAAGCCAAGCCAAAAGCCAACCTCCAATCCAAACACAAATAGGTCACTCTGATGGAAGGTACACTGCATTTCAATAAAGCTGTTACTTAAGAAAGAAAAAAACTCAATTCCTCAAAGTTTCTAGAAGGATTTCCTTTCCCAAGTCCTCTAGAGAGGATTTATTCAGCTGCTGAGGATTCTTTGTTAATGACTTGCATTCACACTAGTAATTACTGATCACCTGAGGAAGGTGGTTACGTGCGACATGGAAGAGCATGGGGGGGGGTTTCCCAGCCAGACACCTGGGTGTCCATCTCAGCTCTGCAACTGATGACCCGGGCCGCTGGAGAGTGATCTAGCCATTCAGTGACTCAGTGTCCCTATCCGTACGTGCTACATGCAGAAGGACCACCTTGTGCCGGGGAAGACGATGAGGCGCTAGGGACACGGGTTGGAGTCTGAACACAGCCTGCTCCCATGGGGTCTCAGTGGGGGTGTCACGCAGATCAGTATCAGCACTAAGCTTACTGAGCCCCTAATTCTGTCGTCAGGATCTGCTCTGAGCATGCTGTCAGGACTAAGTCACGGCTGGTGCTGTGTCACCCCCGTTCACCAGCTGAAGAAGCTGACACCTTGCTCAGGTCGCAGGCCAGCTGCTTGGGAGGAAAGAAACCTTTCCTGACAAAGGGGCACTGGAGCTGCAGCCGCCAGGATGAAAGGGAAGCCAAGTGGGGAACTCATGACTCCAGGTACAGACTCTGCTCTGGGAGGTGAAAAGTCATCAGGAGGCACCCTCTGGTTATATGTGAATTTATCTTTTTTTCCCTTTTTTTAACGTTGATTTATTTTTGAGAAAGAGAGAGACAGCATGATCGGGGGAGGGGCAGAGAGGGAGGGAGACACAGAATCGGAAGCAGCTCCAGGCTCTGAGCTGTCGGCACAGAGCCCAACGCGGGGCTCGAACTCAGGAACCTTGAGATCATGACCTGAGCCAATGGAACTTAACTGACCGAGCCCCCCAGGCGCCCGTCAGTCCACCCGTGTCCAGGACGCTAAGGGAGTACTGCAGAAGGGCCATTTAAGGACTGGAGTTAGCAGACACACACAGTAATCCGAGGCACCAGGAGACTTCAAAGTTCAAAAGGAAATAGTGGGCAATCTTCAAATTAAGTTGTATGTTTGTATGGACAGCGCTTCCTTGAAAAAAAAAAAAAACGCCCTGAATTCCTAAAATTCGCTCCCAACATTTTTCTATCCTTGAAATACTTCCAGGAGATTCTTGATCACACAGGTGTACAACCTCGGCCAAAGGCATGGCTCGTCCATCGTGTGAGGTCCCAGGGAAGCCTGGGCCAGCACAGTGCAGCCTGTGTGCTGGACAGCGAGAGGGGCGGACGGGCTCTAACCCAGGTCTTCAGGGGGAGGGCGAGGAAGCTGGCGTCGGGAGCCAGTAAGCGCCTACCTGGGAGAATGGAAGCCCAGGTGGTGACGGCCCAGGAAGTGCCATTTTGCTGAGCTTCCTCTGGTGACCCATCCTGTCCTACAACGCGATCCTGAAGCTGTTTTCTTGTTCCGATGGAAAGAGTGTCATTACATCCACAATTTTCAGAGAACGGTCTTTATCCTTCTCTCAACAGAACTGCATCTTTGTTGGCTTAAAATGCTTTCCTGGCCGTTAATTTCGGTTGTCAGGACACCAGATGAAGGTGACATCAATGCAGGTCTCCTCCCAAGGAGGGTGACCCGGCGGGTACAGCTGGGTGCCCAGCGGTGGGCGAGGACAGCTGGAGCCAGATGGACTTGTGCAGGGTCACCGTACCCAAGACCATGGCTCCTCGAGCCTCCCTCAATCTTCCCCAGACTTTTAACCAAGGGAATCTTTTCCACGAGAAAACACATGTGGCTCTCAGGAGGAGAGAGCCTCAGGAGCCTCAGGAGGAGGCGGCTCTGAATATTCCCAGGTTGACACTGTCATGTGTAAACTGTGGCCTCCTCGGGGTGCTGGTGGCCTCATTCCTGTGGCCCAGACACTGGCCAGAAGACACAGGCGAAGGGACGTCACTCGGGTCACCTGGCCGGGGTTTCTCTCCCACGATGTGCGCATCTCTCTCATCCTAATTCTCCTTCGTGGGATGAAATACGGTTCTAATTACTTTACGGCTACATCTGTTTTCTACTCTGCAACTTCACCGAAAACACCAGAATACGTTCATCCGAGAGCTCTGATTGGAATCAAAGCCCCGCCATGAAGATAAAGGCGGCCTGCTGTAGCGAAGGTAATTGGGAGCAGCCTAGCAACTATTTTAATTACTGCATTTAAACCGGGCTCTACTTCACAGCCCTGGCGTTATTTCCATTTTAAACGCTTCATTTCTCAACCCTTGATCGCTTTGCTATCAGCAATTCTTAGGCTGCACACTCGAAGGTTCTGAGTTTTTGCTCTTATGTTCCCACAGGCCTACTTGTGATGCCCAAGTCTGAGTGGATCGGGCGGGGGCGCCGGAGTGACCGGAGGGCAGTGCCCACGTTTAAGCCGCCCCATGCACGCTGTCTAGGCCCGGCCTGGCCTCTGTACACACTCCTGTCCCCTCACCCAGAGAAGGGAGATGACAAACACCACGGACTCTTAGGTCATTTCTGTTCTCTGGATCTGCCAGGCATGGGTTCCTAAATGACATCTAGAGGTGCCTGGGTGGCTCAGCTGGTTAAGCGTCCGACTTCGGCTCAGGTCATGATCTCGTGGTTTGTTGAGTTCGAGTCCCACATTGGGCTCTGTGCTGACAGCTCAGAGCCTGGAGCTGCTTCAGATTCTGTGTCTCCCTCTCTGACCCTCTCCTGCTCACGCTGTCTCTCTCTCTCAGAAATAAATAAAAAACATTAAAAAAATTTAAATGTGATGTCTACCGTATTCTGGGGTTGGGAGACAGGGCGACATGCATCATTTCCAGAGAAAAGCTGGCTAGTATTTGAATTTCCTTTTCAAGACTTAGTACAGTAAACTCAGGGGGGCACCATCGGACTTCAGCTCAGGTCATGATCTCACAGTTCATGAGTTCAAGCCCCGCATTGGGCTCTGTGCTGACAGCTCAGAGCCTGGAGCCTGCTTTGGATTCTGGGTCTCTCTCTCTCTCTGCCTCTCCCCTATTTTTGTTCATTCTCTCTCAAAAATAAACATTGAAAAATTTTTTTAATATGCTAAGTTCATGGATTTGCATATTTAATTGCAAGATTGTCTATCAATGTGCACAAGACTAAAGAATTTAGCATTTGTCCAGTGGTAACTAGTGTCATCTGTCAATGCTCCGTATTTGTGCTGAGGACCCCAGAAACTGAGCTTGGTGGAACTTACCAGCAGGTGACAGATTTACCTTTAAGCAAGAAAAAAAACCAGAAACAAAAACACCTCTCTCAAATTTTGGTAATTTTTTCAAGAAAGACATTTTTTAGATGTGAAAACAAGGAAGGGAGCCGTCCTCACTACTCTGAATGAGTGCCCGACCGTCTCGAGAAATTACTAGAGGAGAGCTTTGTTCACCATGCACGGGTCCTAGAGACCCGCGCCAAGTGAGTCAGCCGGTCTTACTTAACAGGCTGAGTTTATACCGAGTTAACCTGCTTCCAGAACACAAGGGGAAGAGCTGGTTACCAAAAAATCTCGGTGCTTTTTTGTCCTACATCTGGACAGGGGAGGAGGGATAGGCCCAGAAGGGAAAACTCCGTCGAGGAGTCTACACTGATGGACGGATCATACAGTGATAAGAGGCAGGTATTTTCCTTCCAAGTCCTCTGAGCACATGACAGCTGCATTTCGGTTATTACAGACATCTCTGGAGGGAATAAACGGAAGACCTACCCATTTCACAGCTGGGCAAACTGAGGTGAGCAGCTGAACCATCATGCAGACTGACAAGATAAAGACGGAGCCCGGCTCGGCCGGCTGCCCTGGGCCGTGGGCCGTGGGCACCCAGGAGGGACACTTTCCTGGTGACTGACGAGGCAAGGAAACGAGACCGTGAGTGGATAATCTGCTGAATTCACGAGTCTGTGGGCGAGCAGATGCCCCGCAGCAGCTGTCTTTACGGAGTTAAATAGGAAGTTCGTCGAGGGAGGCTGAAGTTTCTCAGCGTGTCACGTCATTAGCGACGGCTCTGCGTGTCTGGTTATTAGCAAAGTTTCCAGAAACATCTGGGATGCGGCATCTTCATTCACTTCAACTTCCAAACACAGCAGTCGAATAATCCCACCTGAGCTTTTATGGTCTGAGAGCCTTGATACAGGTTTCATTTTCTCTGGTGCTGGTCTCGGAACAGAGAGGCCAGAACAGTAAAACACAAAACAGGGGAAAGCTAAACGGAGGGCGTGTTCAGATTCCTACTCAAATACCTTCCTATCGGTCCCCAAAGCAGGAGCACTACTGTCAACGTCTTTTTCTGTTGTGAACATTCTAGTTGGGGCAGAGACCCGGCGGGGCTGACGGGCAGTGTACGGCCCGCCTCCATCCCGGCTGGTCGGCGCCGCCGCACCGGAGTCGCACACCTCGGCACCCCTGGCACCTGCAGGACCCCAGTGCCTCTAGGACAGGCTGATGGGCGCGCACAGCGCTCAGCGAGTCCCCGCTGGGGCGGTCACCCGAGCCCCGTTCTCATGGTTGTGCGGCAGAAGCGCCTGACGTAGTTTCTTGCCCATAAAATGTCCCCCGTGTCACTGAAATGGATCTGGATTCTGTGACCACTGCAGAGAGACACGTGGTGGCCTGGGAGAGATCTCAGTAAGGTTCATCACCGAAAGGCTGTGCAGAAAAGAAAGCCACAGGAGAGAGCGCGGCTGCCCTGGGAGTTACAACACAAGAACGAGGGGGGTGGTGGTCACGGGACGAAAGGGTGGGGGGGGGGTCAAGGCCACCAGGTGAGGGCAGGATGGGGATGGACCATGGCTCCCGGATCCAGGAAGAAGGGTCACTGATGAGGACGGCAAGATGGGGGGGTGGGGGAGGAGACAGCGATCAGGGAGTCACTCGCTCCCACCTGGAGCGATGAACCAGGTGCCGGGACTGCAGCAAGTAGCCAGCAGGTGCACCGCCCGTCCCTGGCCTGAGCTCACCCGGCTGGGGGCTGGGACAGATGTGGGCTCTCGGCCGCCTCCCCACCAATGAGCACGCGGTCACCCGCTCCACCGCGTCAGAGAGCAGCCTTCTCCTTGCCCTCAACCCGCTCCTGTGGCCACGCTCGGCCTGCAGTCACCTGGGGGCCGGGGGGCGTGGGGGCCGGCTCCCCATAGCCCAGCATAGTCACTGCCACACCCTGGGTGCAGCTGGCACGCGTTTCTCCCTAGAAGCTTCCGTGCCTGCCTTCCTGAGTCTCCTCGCCTCCCCACCTGCCCTGGCCTCCTGGGGCTGCTCTAACAAGGTCCCACTAGCTGGGCCCGCAGCACAACAGGAACACCCTGGCCCAGTTCTGGGGGCCGAGGCCCGGTCGGTACCACGGGCTGAGCCAGGGGCCGGCACCGCTGTGCTCTCCTCCAGAAGCTCCGGGGGAGACCCCACCGTGGGCCTCGCCCAGCTTCTGGGGCTCGCGGCCACATCACCCCAACCTTCTTGTCTCCACCTCCTCGTGGTCTCCCACGCGACCAGAACTCTGCCCCTTCTTACAAGGGCACGTGGTTGTTCCTGGGGCCCCGCCCCTCCTCGTCTGAAGACCTTGAACCACGTCTGCAAGTCCATCGTTTTCGCCATAAGGCACGAGCCACAGGCTCAGGGGAGAGGCTCACCGCCACACCCTCTCAGGCCATGGCTCAGATACTCTTGGGCCCTGGAATGAGGCCCTGGTCCCTAGAACCCGGACACTGACTGATGACCCACCAAAGCCATTCTTTTATAAAGAAATTTTTAAACCAAATCTTCCAGCTTTTCTCAGTAGTTTTTAAAATATTTATGCGTATTTAAACTAAACATATGTTTAAACATACATATACGTGTGTGTATGCATATATATATATATACGTATGTGTATATATATACGTGGGGGGGGAGAGAGGGAGGGAGAGAGAGAATGCGAGCACGGCAGAGAGAGAGAGATACCAAGCTGACAGCACAAAGCCCAAGGCGGGGCTTGAACCCATGAACCATGAGATCACGACCTGAGCCAAAACGCTTAACTGACGGAGGCACCCAGGCACCCCTCTAAGTAGTTTTAATAACATTGAGAGGATTCTAAATGTTCTAAGACTTGCCCTTCAACTTAAACCTCTATTTTATTTAAATCTTTCGAATTTATATTCGGGTAAATGGATACACAGGTTTACAAATGGATCTTCAGAGAATCTCTCCTGGTTTTGTTACTTTGCCCGGAAGTGGAGGGGGACACAACGGCCTGTCTGGTCCTTTGTAATTTCTGTCGAATATATCATTTTTCTTATTTTGCTAGGAAAAGAGAGAGGCTCCCTAGGTCTGCCAGCCAGTGGCTTCCAGTGGCAGTGACTACCCGGAGGCCAGGTTGTAGTGCGAGCTCACTGGTGACCAGGGCCACTGGTGACCAGGGGCGCAGGCGAGGTGGCCCCGTGCCACACGGCGGGGAGGCGCACACAGCTATCCGGGAGTGGTCACTGGGCACCCGGGGCTCAGGCGAGGCCCAGGGACGTCACAGCCGACTGCAGCCGTGACCTAAAAGGTGCAATCGAAGATGCTTTGAGCAGGAAGTGGGCATTCCCGCTGCCCAGCAGGCGCTCGAGAATTCTCTACGGAACAGGTCTCGGGAAGGCGGGCCTCAGTGACTGGGAAGTCTATGTTGAGTTAAGAGTTTACAGAGGAATGCTGTGATGTCATAAAAACACAGACTTTAAAAGGAATGAACTAACACGGAGTAACTATTCTTAAGTCTTTTTAAAGCAGGTTATTTAAAAGAATATAAAGTCCCAATTTTGTTTTCAAAGTATTGAAAATAGACTCAACAGGCATTCAGTAAAATGTTTTTTAGTAGGTGGTGGGATCACAGGTGATCTTAACTGGCTCCTTTATAGTTTTCAATATTTTGATAAACAGCCGTTATTCTAATGAGAAATACTAAAACGCTTAAATATGTGTAAATAGATAATACATAAAGCATGCACAGCTGTGTATTTTAACAGAAACGGACCTGAAACAGAACTCTGAAGAGCAAAATCCATACGAAGGATGTGATGCCATTTTAGCAGCTGAGGGTCCTGCCCTCCTGCCTCATGGGGCAGACGCACTCAAGCCACAGAAAGTGCTGGCGAGTTCCTGCTTCCGCACCACTACCTGACCAGGTGGGCAGCGGCCCACGGAGCAGTCCCTGTGGTCCTTATGCGTTTGACTGCCTTTCTGTAACTGTCCCTCCTTAGGTGAGCCATCGTATTTCATCGCAATTAATTGCACATTACGCAACGAGTTCCTTTGCACATCACTTCATGTCTTCAAGGGCTTCCTCATCGTCTTCAAACTGCGCACCAGTGTGAGCTGGAAGGATTATCTGTTTGCATTTCTTTAATAACCACTTGGGGGCAGAGCCCGTCCGGGCCGGGTGGTCAGCAGGCACACAGGACAAAGAGCCCGGGGAAGGGGAGCCCCCGGGAAAAGATCCGGGCTGTCCATTTTGGATCTGATGGGGATTTTCACTCACTGTTCTTCCCAGTGGCCGGACTGGCTAGGGTTGGTGCTCAGGTCTATCATCAGGGAGGTGTTTGGGAGGTGAGTGTACTCCATCGGTCCCTAGAGAACCCCATCACACAGCTCTGGCGCACACGGGCTCCCCCCCAGCGGTCCCGCTGGGCTGCAGAGCTGTGCTCACTTTCTGCAGGTCCAGGCACCCGCCTCGGCGTCTTGCACATGGCTGAATGCAGACTTTATTGAATGCAGCCGAAGAAGCATCTAGAACCCAGGCCAAGGCTCCAGCTACATGGCCCCTCCCCCAAATTCTCTATTGCCTCTTGGTGTTGAAACCTGCCTGCGTTATCTCACTTCTGCTGTTGCTCAGTGTCCTGCTGTATTTACCCTATGCTGGGGGGCTGAGAAACGTAGGGCTCCCCGAGTTAGAGTAACTTCGTTATAAATTCTAAACACGCAGTTTGCAAGAAATCTGATAAAAAACCCCATCTGTACAGAACAGGCTGTGATTTGATAGGTTTCTCACTGGAGGTAACAGAAAGGGTTCAAGTCCCACTGACCACACAAAAGACATGGAAAATGTCATGATCGAAGGCTGTTGGTGGTAGATCAACTCACAACTTGATCTACGAGTTGTGAGTTGGAGCCCCACGTGGGGCAGAGAGATTACTTAAAATCTTTATTTTAATGTTTACATTTTTGAGAGAGAGAGAGAGAAAGAGAGACAGAGAATGTGAGTGGGAGAAGAACAGAGAAAGGGAGACACAGAATCCAAAGCAGGCTCCAGGCTCTGAGCTATTAGCACAGAGCCCGCAGCAGGGCTCAAACTCACGAACCAAACCTTGAGATCATGACCTGAGCTGAAGCTGGATGCTCTTAAAGGGCACTTAGGTGGTCTAGGTGGTCCAGTTAAGTGTCTGACTCCTGATTTGGGCTCAGGTCACCATCCCTTGTTTTGTGAGATCGAGCCCTGCAATGGGCTCTGTGCTGACAGCACGGGATTCTCTCTCTCCCTCTCTCTCTCCCTCTCTCTCTCTCTGTCCTCCCCTCTTAAATATTTTTTTTTTTTAATCTTAAAAAGTCATGATCTGAGATGTTACAATTTCTACTGGAATTTATGCAGGGGGAGAAAATAAAGGGTAAAAAAAAAACAAGTGGAAAAGAGCAGGGAGAAGCCCTCAACTGTGGGAAAGCAGAGGAAGGAAAAAAGAAAACCCAACTCAAAAGGCAAAACTCTTCTCTCTACGTGCCCCGGCCCACTGCCGGCCGCACGGAGCAGCAGTAGGTATGAGCTCTCAGAAGGGCCCTCAACTCCTGCGGGGATCACAGCCACCCCACGCCTCAGCCCCCCTCCGTAAGAAGATCTTCATTTCCCCAACTGATCGACTCCCTTCCCCCTGCTCAGGAACGTTGCCTGATTTTCTGCCATTTGCCCCCTCATCTCCGCCAGGCTGCACAAGGAACCATCGACGTCCCACGCAGGGGGCGAGGTGAGAGGCTGATGGTGGTGCCTCCACCCCAGACCTGCACGGCCACCTGCTCAGATCTGGTGTCGGACCAAGACGCAGACCCTAGAGCGAGCCACCTGGGCTGTCATCAGGCCAACAAGACTCTTGGTGAGTTCCATTAAGAGTAGGACGGAGTAAATAATAAATGTTTATTTTACTCTAATGAGAAAAAAATCTTTTCTCAAATTTTCTTTGAAATCTGAAGCTACACACAAGGCCAAAAAAAAAAAAAAAAAGCAAGAAGGGACTTGGGTTCCTTTAACCACAGGACAGAACATTCCGCTGCATCTTTATTTTGCCCTCCTCCCCATCGGAATGGATGAAACTTCACCTCTGTGTTCCTGTACAGCTGATCCAGTAACTTCACACGCTTTATGGGGTGCGTCTTAGTACAGGTCTAAACGATCTCTTAAACCACTGTGTTAGTTTTATTATGTCTGTATTCTCCACAGCGACAGCAAAGGGGGAAAAAATATGCCAGCGAGAATCATCCTTACGAGCTCTTCTGATGCCCCCTGGTGGCATCTCACTAAATTACAAAATCAAGTACTTGAAAGCAAACATTCCCTTTCTGCCGTATTTTCATCGACTCTGAGGCCTCTTTACGGAGCCAACGTTCTATTACGCACTTACTCTCTTACGTGAAGACTAAACAGGAGGTGCGCACAAACTTCCGTGACGCAGCGTGTCGCAAATAGTTCACATGCTGATTACCGTGTCACAGGTTAACTCGAAACTCCTCAGCGGTGATGCGGCTCGATTTTACTAAAAATAACTTAAAGGAGCTTTTTCATTCACTACCGGGTTTTAAGACGTATTCTGTGGGGGCGCCTGGGTGGCTCAGTCGGTTAAGCGTCTGACTCTGGGTTTCGGCTCAGGCCCCGACCTCACGGCTTGTGGGACTGGGCCCCAGGCCGGGCTCTCCGCTGGCAGCGCGGGGTCGGCTTGGGATTCTCTCTCCCCCCCCTCCCCGCCTCTCCCCCACTCACACACGCTCTCTCAAAATAAATAAGCTTCAAAAGAAAGGAATCTGTGGCCTTTCACATTTCCAGGACAAAGGGAGCCCGTGTGGCTGGGAGACAGGCCGGGCCTCCAGTCCCCGCTCGGGGCCGGCCGGGCTCTCACGTGCTTCCGGACCTGACGGTCTGCAAGCCTGCGGTTGGGGCAAGAAATGAATGTAAACGCAGAAGACACCCTGGTATTGTATTTAATAACATTTCGGTGCAGGAACTAGAGTATTTCTAGCACCCAGACGACTGCATCGCTGTTCGGAATTTTTCCCCCATGTTCACGCACAAAGTAAAATGTGAGGGAGCTTCCTGAAATTCCAGAAATCAGAACAAAACAGCGGGAAGTGTGGGGGCAGGAGTGCAGCTGCGGGAAGGCAGGTCACAGCGCCCCCTGCAGGCGCGCGCGGGTAAGAGGGAAGGCGCTGCGGAGGCGGCAGGGGGCGCCACCGGCAGGGCGCGGCCGGGGCGGAGAAGCCCCGCCTCGGCCCGATCACAGGCGGCCTGACGCCCCCAGGCAGGTTCTCCTGCGGGGACGGCGCCACCCCCCGGGGCCAGCGCCTGGGGCGGCGGACGGTCCGAGAGGTCGGGCCCCGGGAGTGCGCCGGTGCCCGCGGCCCACCCGGCACGGGACGGGGGCGGGGACGCAGGCGTCCGTCTTCCGCTTCCGTCCTGTGTGGTCTCCGTCCCAGGTTTCGCCACATCAAATACGAAATGAGGAAATAAGATCTTTATGTTCGCCAGCGGGGAAACGTGCTTCGAACGTTCTGGAAACTGGCCTACAGAGAGTCCCCGGCGGCCACTGCCGAAGGACGGCCCCCCCCCGGGGGGAGGTGCGCATGCGCTCCGGGCCCGCCCCGGGGCACGGTGGGCGTGGCCCCCCTCAGAGCCCTGCTGGGCGGAACCGGGCCTGGGCCTCCAGGGCCCCTCACGCCCGCCGGGGCCCTGACGGGGCCCTGACGCGACCTGACGCTCTGACCGGCGTTTCTCCGAAGGCGGCGGCGGCAGGTGTCGGAGGCGACAGGCGGCAGCGCGCAGGGGACACCGCGGGTCAGACGGGACGGCGGAGGCGCGCGGGAACGCACTCCGACGCCAGGGCCCACGCGGACTCGGGGCGGGCTCTGTGCCGCCCCCCGAAGCACCGGGGCCCCGTCTGCAGGCGCCGGGAGGCCCCCGCTCCACGTGGCCCCCCGCCACGCCACACCCCTGCCCCCGTCTCGTAACCAAACCCCTGCCTGCGGAAGGGGCGCTGCCGTTTACGCGGCGAGGCCAGCCCACTGAAAACGGCATTTGAAACAAAAGACTAGGACTCTTTTCTACCTGTAAGTGAGGAGCGTTTTTCAAGTGAAAGGACCCAGGGTGGCCGGGGTACAGAGAGAGGACGCCCGCTGCGGGCCGCCCGAGCCGGGCTCCCCGAAGATCAGGGACGAGGAGGACCGAAAAGCCCCCGGGCGCCGAGCCGGCGGCGTCCCCGCCGCGCGGGCTCCTGGAGAAGGGAGTAAGGACGGAGGCGGACTTCGGCAACGAGCGGAACCTAACCCAGACCCACAAGTGGGGGGACCCTAAATATCTGGTAGGCGACTGGGCCAAAACAGTAGTTGGATTCACTTACCGGAACGCAGAGGAATAATGAGAAAACCTATTGTAGAGAAAGTACGGAGGTGAACAAGCCGGTTCTACAAGGCCTGATAACCCACTTTCTGGGAACCCACGGGCCACACGCCGCACCCCTAACAATTACAGCCCCTGGGCCGTGGGGGGGGAGGGGTGGTCTTTACTTCTGTATTCCCTACCCTTTAAAAATAGCTTCTTTAGCAGACTGCACAAAATCCAACTGAGCGGTCATTTTTAGCCTGTTTTTCTTCACACGAACATGTGTGCAATCCGCTCGCACGGCCGACTTCTCCCTGAATCTGGGAGATTCTACACGGCCGCTGGCGTGTTCTCTCCTCACAACGTCTGCGGTGACTCTGAGCCACACAGGTGACGGGAGCCTGCCTCTGGGGCGGCCCAGCACCTGCTCGCAGCCAGACCCCGAGGCAGCTCGGCGCCAGCGCCGACCAGGCCTCCTGCGGCTGGGTACCCGCGTCGCTGGGGTAGAGCCACGCCTTCCGGTGTCACAGACTCACAACTTTCCTCCCTGGAAGACTACTCTTCCTTCTCCCTCATGATCCCAACATACTGGGGCTGCTCATCCAGTCATCAGCAGACAAGTCCTCAGTGAACAGAGGCTCCTCGGAATCTGGCTATGTCCGTACTCTCTAGGGGCAAAGTGTTGTCAAATAGAAGACTTCACAGTCAGAGAAAGACAAATATCCTATGGCTTCACTCATACGTGGATTCTATGATACAAAACAGATGAACATAAGGGAAGGGAAGCAAAAATAACAAAAAACCAGGGAGAGGGACAAAACGTAAGAGACTCTTAAATACAGAGAACAAACTGAGGGTTGCTGGAGGGGCTGGAGGGGGATGGGCTGAATGGGGAGGGGCATTAGGGAGGACACTTGTTGGGGTGAGCCCTGGTGTTACACATTGGGAGTGAATCACTGGAAATCTACTCCTGAAATCATCATTGCACTATATGCTAACTAACTTCGATGTAAATTAAAAACATAAAAAGGAAGGAAACAAAGAACATAAACAGAAGACTTAACCATTTCCGACTAACCTATTTAAGTAATATTTTCATATTGCTTTGATCAGAGGCTGTGGAGGGTTAAATAGGTCAAAAAGTACATCACCGTTTCATCATTCTGAAAACATTAGGAAGAGCAGAAGACCGTGGCATTGTGAACAGATTATGAACAAAAATAAAAGCCATTTGTATGCATTAATGATACATCAAGCTAATTCAAGCTGGCTCAAGTCGTTAACAGAATCCTGGGGCACATCCCCGCTCTGAGGCCACAGTGCGGGGAAGTATTAACACAACCATTTTCTGTGTCGTTGATAAAATTAATTCCAGGAGCAGAAGACAGGGGTCTGGACATGAAAATCAGGATAGAGAGCACACACACTAGGAGCACTAGCAGTGTGTGAGTTAAAGTGGGCGTTTATGCGCACACACGTGGGCACAAGCACCCACACTGCACACAGCGTTCCCGGCTCAGGGCAAGTGGCCTCCAGGGAGGATCAAAGCCTCTGTGAACACGGTAAGTGCACAGAACTGTGAGACAGAAGATTACTTATGGTCTCTTGTTTGTCATAACATCAATCTTGGAGTCAAGATTTTCAGAGGACTGCTCTGGATGTTATTTTTGGCAGAGTCAAAATGCCTTTTTCCTGGTAACGTTCCTCCGCCCCATCATAAAGGAGTTTAATGATGGAGTTTCACACTTGAGTCTGTACGGTTACGGCCAGCAGCTACAGTCTGAAAGATGCGTCACACCAACAACTGAGATACTGTCCCCCAACTTAAACCTCTTCCCCTTGGATGTGCGATTGTAGGCAAATCAAGTGATATTCAAAGGAGTTAATCCTTCTTGAAAGGTCCAGCCTCTGGGTTCACTGACCAGTCCAATGGATGAGAGAGAAACTCTCAAAATGGGAAATTTCTGGACAAAGAGACTCCAAACAAGAAACAAGCTGATAGCATATGTGTGTCCAATTCAAAATAGAATCTTAAAACATTCGAATTATTCCAAGGTCATCACCTTCAACGAGTTCTCAGATTATCCCTGACAGTGTTCGCTGGCGCCTGGTCATAGCCCCAACTTAACGCTTGCCCGTCTGTCAACTGTGCTTGGAGATGCCCGCAGCAGATCGGGCTCCAGATGTCTGGCTCGCCCAGAACACGGATGTTCACAGCCTCACAAACACGAGAAGTCTGTAACTCCAACTTTTGTTTTTCCTTAAAACTACTAATTCAAAAGTTCTTTTGTTATTCTTTTGGTTTTGCTTTTTTTATTAAGACCCTGAAAATATGACTTATTACAGCTACTGCTGATATTTTAGCTTTGGTATTAATTATTTCATTTTGTGACTTAACCTTGGTATAGAGAAAGCTTCTCTGGTTAAGAAACAAACTGAATTTAAAAGTGTGCATACAGGGGCACCTGCATGGCTCAGGCGGTTAAGCATCCAACTCTTGATTTCAGCTCAGGTCACGATCTCACAGTTCGTGGGATCAAGCCCTGCTCCGGGCTCTACACTGGCAGCATGGAGCCTGCTTGGGATTTTCTCTTTCCCTTTCTCTCTCTGCCCCTTCCCAACATGTGCTCCTCCTCTCTCCCAAAATAAATAATAAACATTTTTTTAAAAATGCATATACAGGGGCACCTGAGTGACTCGGTCGGTTAAGTGTCCGACTTCGGCTGAGGTCATGATCTCGCAGTCCGTGAGTTCAAGCCCCACATTGGGCTCTGTGCTGACAGCTCAGAGCCTGGAGCCTGCTTCAGATTCTGCATCTCCCTCTCTATCTGCCCCTCCCCGGCTTATGCGCTGTCTCTCTCTCAAAAATAAATAAGCATTTGAAAAACGCACATACAAATGTGCTGACAATGTCACGTTTCATAAAACTCATCAGTATATATCATTCACGCACTTTCCCATCCAAATATAAGCCAGGGCAAGAGCAGAAACAGAAAGACCCACCCAAAGCTACAGGTTCTTCCTCACAGAGCATATACCCTTCCCACCCAGAGAGGCTCAACCCAAAGTCAACTTCATGTCAACACCAGGTAGGTACCTTTTCCATTTAATGATAGATTATAAACAATGGGCCAGATGTGGCTCTTTTGGAGTCAACTTCCGGGTTCTCACTTCCCTGGGATTTGACCACTCGGCCAGGCAGTTGACAGCCAATGACACTCATCGTTAATGATGACTGCAGAGAAGGGCGGCCAAACTGGGGCCATGCCTGAGGCACTGGACTCAACCAACTCCCTGTAGAGGAACCTGAGAGCCTCTTCCTGCTCTTTCTTTCTCCTATTTCGGCCAAACATACATAACTTTCATCCTTGTTCTTAGAAAGTTCTAAAATACTAACCCCCTAGGGGCACCTGGGTGGCTGAGCTGGTTAAGGATCTGACTCTGGTTTTTGGCTCAGGTCATGATCTCGCGGTTTGTGGGTATGAGCCCCACATCACGCTCTGTACTGACAGTGAGGTGCCTGCTTGTGATTCTCTCTCTCTCTCTCTCTCCCCCCTCCCTCCCTCCCTCCCTCCCTCTGAAAATACATCAATAAACATTAAAAAACAATTTTAAATATTAACACCCCTGACTAAAGTATAATTTAAGCAGCTGAAATTTGCCCCATCATTATATAAACTAACTACCCATCTGTCCCAGGAAGTCTTGAATGTCCAACTTTTCAGTGCAGTGAGGGCAGTGAGGCTGCACCAAGGGGGGGGGGAGGGGAGGAGGGAATGGGGACACGGGGAGTGACAGGCACAGAGGCACAGAAAGCCATGGTCAGAAAAGGACACACAGGCCCGACCTCGGTGGTAAACGGGGCCTGTTAAGATCTACTATTTTACACCAAGCCCTTAAACTGTGACATAAATATTCGTCATTATTACAAATGATTAAAAGAAAATACACACAGACCCGTAATGGGTCTTCAGTATGTATTATTCAAGGCCAGCTGTACACACACATATCACTTGCCTCTAACCGTGAAAAACCCTACTATCGGAAGTGCTCCTTTAGAAAAGGGAAATCTACCAAACAGAAAAATAAATGGACTCCGACCCAGTCTCTAACACAATAAAGAGAAAATCATCAGCAGCAAAACAAATAATAACAGAGGGCACCCCCACAATGAAAATTAAGCTGGTTCCGGGAAAGCACGGGACAGAACGGACGGACACATCCTTTAGTGGCACAAACAAAAGACTGTGGCGTCAGCAAAACACCGCGGCACGGGACGAGGCAGCACTCGCAGCAAAATCCCTGAAGATTGCTCCCTCTTAATGATGCTCTAACACGTGCAATTAGGCTGTACAAACCGGGCTCATTAATACAGTGACTCTCGAGCTGGACGCTCCCGCAATTAGGCCCAGGCAGCTGCAGACATTTCATGCGAAATGGGATTCTTAGTACATCAGGATTCCCATCTTTGGAAGCAGAGGACAGAAAGCCAACAGAGGCTCCCTGACTTACCGAAACCCCCCCGGGCCAGTCACGCAGTCCCCCCTTGCCGCCCCCGGCTCAGCCCTGAGCATGGGGTACCTGCGCCCAGGGGAGCCACAAGCAGGCTGCGGGGAACCTAGCGAACAGCATCTATCAAAGCGCTTTCCAGAGCGTGACCCGAGACACGGCTGTGAAGAGCTGGCGTGATGGTGCTAGGAGCCTGATGTGGATCATTCTAGAATGGGACCACGTCGTCAGACAGGGTACATCACTACAGCCCGGCTGTGTGTGAGCCCCGGAAGCTTGAGGTTTGGGTTGTGGTAGCACCAGCCACGGGCAGACAGAGGCCTGCCCTTTCCACCCATGTGCACCTAAAACTCAACTGTTTCCTTTTACTACAACGTGGAACATCTGTTCTAGGATGGATGGTCTTCCACGCGAGATCACTGAACTGGACAGTCTGTAAATGGACAACCCAGTGACAAAACCCAGCCGTCTTGGGGAAGGTCAAGCAGACAGATGTTAATTTGTAATTTATCTAGATCTTGGTTTATAAGGATCTTAATCAGGTCCAGCAATTACTGTCGGAGCAAACTATGCTGCCTGCAGGCTTTCCCGTTTCCCTATGAGTGCAAGCTGAAGAAGGCGAGGAGTTTAAGCTTTACAGGGGGGTGTGCTGTGACGGCTAACACGATGCTTTCAGGTGGGACTTAACAAATGGCTACAACTTTAGAATGTACGTGTTCAGGATATTAAATTTTGCATACAAAACAGCTGGTGTCGGGACTCGTTACAGGAAACCCATAGATAAAACCATAGCGTTTTACAAACACAAATCTCTCTATTGGCTTATTTTAGGAGAGGGAGTGAGGGAGAGAGGAAAAGGGCATAAAGCAGCTCGGGTAAGGACAGATTAATTCTCTGGTAACACCAGCAAGTTCTACTCCTTCTGTATGAAAGGGAACCCCCTTTTCCTTAGATATCAGGCATCTTTAAAATGTCACATACCAGTCAGATGCCATAATTAAAAAATTATAAAACACACTCCCCCCAAAAAACTTAGGGGATTGATTGGCTCTAGTCCATAAAAGGTCAAAACAAACAAAAACCCAATTCTACCTCGTACTCAGTTTGAAGGAAAGAACTACACTGTGGCGTAGATCACTCTAGTCGGCACATGGCCATCACACAGGCAGTCAGCAAAACAAAAACAGAAGATGCTGTAAGCAAGGACATTCAATGCAGGACAGGAAATTTTAAAATGTTCGAAAAAGGGAATATGATTCACCATTTCCAAACTCTACCTTGAGGAAACTAAAATCCCAAAGGCCCTATCGTGAGGAGAGCCCCCTGGCAGAGCCCACTGTCCCCTTCCCAAGATGGCGCCTGCTAATGGTTTCACGACTTTTTACTACCTTTCAGCACTGCTTGGTCTTCTAGGGGAAGAATTTACTTTTGTCACTGAGTCATAATCATCGTAAGTTGTCCCTGAATGTCTAGGTTGAAAACTCGCATCACCAACACTACCCTCCTTCACCTACCCGGGGACTCAACTAAAATGGCACAAAAGATGTGTCGCTGCAAGGGCTTCTCCCACTCAGGTGGTTCCCTTAGGGAGTGAGCGCAACTCTTCTTTAGTGAGAATCATAGCATCAGAGAAACAATGTCTGCAGGGAATGAACTTTATTTTCCTGTAATCCTATATCTTCCTGTATCCAGGCTCCCGAGAGAACAGATAACCAGGGGTCCCAAAAAATATAACACCAACACAGAAATCACCGTGATAATGTTAAAAATACAATACCTGTAGCTGATCTCCCAGACATGGCCGGGGGGAGGGGAGGGTGGCAAACAGAATTGCACAGAATTGGACAGACTGAGAGACATGGGAGGGGGCGGTGTGCACGTTCAGCCCCAGACTGCTTCAATCCCCTGTGGTCCAGCCTGCGGGGGCCCAGGTCTCCCCAAAGGGCTCTCCAAACAGATGGGTAACCCTGGCCATGTCGCCCAGCAGCCCAGATGCAGAACCAGTGATCACGCGCATTCTCAGAAGGTGAATCTTATTAATGGGAACCCCTGATAGAGGCCAGAGAGGTCTGCTCCACGAGCCACACATACTCAGCAGTAGTAGGATCTGGAACCTCTGTGAGCAGGTGACAGGAAGCGACCTGATGGGTCACATTCCTCTTCCTCCCTGGGGCACGGAGCAAGCTTAGGTCTCTGCATACTTGGACTCTGACCTCGCAAAGGCCCTCTCTGTTCTCTACCTTGAACCAGAGGCATGGTGGGTGCAAGGCTGGTGCTCTGGTGAGGGACTCAATGAATGAATGAATGAATCCAACTACCTCTGTGCCTCCTTACTCCGCTGGTGCTAATGACGCTCCCTCCTGAATTACTTTCCAGGAGCCATTTGAAAATGGCACCATGGAGGGGTGCCTGGGTGGCTCAGTTGATTAAGCATCCAACTTCAGTTCAGGTCATGATCTCACGGTTTGTGGGTTCGAGCCCTGCGTCAGGCTCTATGTGGACAGCTCAGAGCCTGGAGCCTGTTTCGGATTCTGTATCTCCCTCTCTCTCTGACCCTCCCCTGCTCACGCTCGCACTCGCTCTCTCTCAGAAGTAAATAAAACATTAAAAAAAATTTTTTTTTAAGGGCACCATGGAGAGAAAAGTAAACAGACATTCTGTCTTCACTTTCAGGACACTAAGAGGGCAGAGGTAAAGAAGCAAAGACTAAAAGTCTCTGGTCCCTTAAAGAAGAAACCTGGAGAGCCAGTGGACTAGCAAGCTTGGCTGGGCGGCAGGTACAAACAAGGTCTGGCTGAGGTAACAGACCAGCTCCTCTTTTTCTTTCAGCAATAAACTAAATGTTACAAAGAAACTACCTGCACTTCTTTCTCTTTCTAGAATGCAAACATAAAAAGTGCAAACATAAAAATGAGTTCTAAGGCTCCCCAGAAAATCGGAAGAGAAATCCGCAGGATTTGAGTCTGCAAGTGGGCGGTGTACCTGCGCCTCTGCCTCGCTCTGCCCAGCCTTCCCCCAGGTGAGTGGGCAGGACCCAGGTCCCTGCCGTTTTAATAACAGGACGGTTAAGGCTCTGGGCTCTTGCTCCCAAGGCAGGCATCCAATCCAAGCCCAAAGCCTTTGGTCCAATTAGGTAATTTTTCTGAGCCTTCATTTCTTGAACCCTAAACCCGACTGTTTTTTCCTTAAAAGATTAAAATAGATTCTTACTCTTTGCAATTTCTAAGTACTGAGCACAGTCTCCACTCGGACAGGAACTTTTACCGGTAACAATTAAGGACTTTATGTATGACCTAATAAAAAGATATACCATATAATTACCCTACAAAGTAAAAGTAAACCCTTATTTTTTTAAGTTTCACGTATCTATTTTGAGAGAGAGAGAGAGAATCCCAAGCAGGCTTTGCACTGACAGCACAGAGCCCAATGCTGGCCTTGAACCCACAAACTGCGAGATCATGACGTGAGCCGATGTCAAGAGTCAATTGCTTAATCGACTTTGGTGCCCCAACCCTAAATTTATTTTTAACATTTATCTTCATCTAAACAGAAATATTTTTAAAGACAAAATCATAATAACAGTCACAGAAGCTGTAGTATCATGAGCATTGCCTTTCCTGACTCTGTACAATACCATTAAGTCCAAATATTTAACGGGAATGCCCTGTTTCTAAAAGGAGAAGTAACACAATGTACTGAAATCCCCTAAGCCTGGGAAAACACGCCAACAGCGTAATGTGCTTCACCATTCAAATCACAACAACGGAAACACTTTAATGTTATGTGAGAGGCGATGTTTGGAAAGGCCCTTCCCCTTCCCCTGCTGGCGCACCAACTTGCAAAGTGCTTCCACCACACTCCGGGTGCAGGGCAGGGGCCTCCCTGAGGGTTAACTAATTCTTAGGATTATGATGTAGGAGTTCACTTATTTATGGAAAGCTCACGATTGCAATAAACGCACAGGTAAGGCAATCACAGGTAAGGTGAGAATAGGCTCACCCATACAAGGAAATTCTGAACGTCGCCATCAGAGACTGGCATGCCTTCCGCAGAAGGGCCAGAGAGTCGCTGTGACCGTTTGGCCTCACAGCGCTTGGGCTGCTCGGAGGCAGACGGCGACCCTGCCCCGCAGGACGCCCCCCCGAACCCCCCTGCGCTTCTGTGCGTGGCTCTTCATGGGCGAACATTCAAGGTGCTGCGAACGCGGGCCTGCGCTCCCCCACCAGCCTCCCGTGGGGCCCGACACCCCACAAACGAGCGGGGCAGGAGGAAGGCGGGGAGGACCCCAGGGGCCTCAGCGGGATGCTGCGGCTTCGGACGCGCCCTGGGTGGCAGTGAGGACCGCGGGGTACAAAGCTCCCCGGAGGACACACATGCTGAGAAGGGGGTAGGGCGGGCCACTGCACAGGAGAGACCCCGAAAGCTTAGAACAAGGCGGTGCTTCAGGAAGGGGGAAGAAAATGCGATCTGGAAACGGACACGACTTTTGCAATAAAAAAAAAAAAGCGAGAAAAAAAGGTCAAAGTGTGCAAGCCCCACAGTCCCGTCTGAAAACGAATCCGGTCACTCAGCCGAGCGCACCCAGGAGCCCTGCAAGGGCGGGCGCGTCACTACCACTCGCCCGGGAGCCCGTCTGCGCTGCGGCTGCGGCTGCGGCCCGGGATTCACGCCCCGAGACCCGGGCAGGGCCCTTTGCGGGAGGCGGGGCTCTTCCTCGCCTTCCCGGCTGGCAGAGCCGCTCCCCCCACTTCCCGATGCCCCGCCCCCCAGAGACCCCGCTCCCCATCCGCCCCACCCTGCGCCGGTCCCGGGGGTGGGGCTCGCAGTGAACTGGGTCACGAAGAAACCATTCCTGCCCGGGGGTGCGGGCTCAGCCCTGCGGCAGCTGGGAAACGACGTGCGACTGGGGTTTTTTTTGGACGGGGGGGGAGGGGGGGGCCAAACTTGGCTTTTTCTCTCTCAGTTTACTCTCCTCAAAGCCTCACGTGCGGTACATAGCCCAGGGTTAGGAACCGGCTGCATTAAGAACCAGTAGCTACAGGGGAGAAGAAGCGGCAAGCGTCGAGTCTGACACACCGCGGGAGCCCTGACCAAGGCCTGGCCTTGAACGCGGGAGGTCACGTGGCCCCTGCGAAGGGGCTGCGGCTCTTCCGCACCTGCGCTCACACGGCGGGCGGAGGCGGGGCTGCGGTCACGTGGGCGCGGCCCCGCCCACCGCGGAGGCGGGGCCGCCCTGGCCGCGGGGGCGCTTACCGTCCTGGAACACGCGCTCCACGTTCAGCCCGTAGGTGGCGCACGTCTCGTAGTAGGTGCACCTCTTCAGGTCGCTGGACAGCTTCCGCGCCCGGGCGTCGTCGATGACCCGCGGGTTGGTGGAAGTTATGGCATCTGGAACAGACGGGCAAAATGCGGCGACACGGTGACCACGCGAGGCTCGGGCCGCGTCCCGCAGCGTAAAACGCCCCCGCGTGACGATGCCCTGGGGGCTTTCAAGCCTAGTTCACCCTGCAAGTAAGCGTCTCAAAAAGGGACACCCAGAAAGACCAGGAGAAAGGCGTTAATGTGGCTCCGGAGGACAACGAAACGGAGAAAAACACCCCACGCTCGCTACCTGCAGGTGACTCGGCGCACGAAGCACCTACGAAATGCGTTCTGGGAGCGCAATTGCAGGTGCGGCGCGCGCCCAGAGCCCCCCTTTGGGGTCCGGGCCCCTCCGGCCCAGGGATGCCCCGGGGATGCCCCAGGGACAGTCTGTGCTCCGCGGGGGGCGGTCCAGGTGTTCGGTGTGAGTCCAGGGCAGCCCGTGTTCAGGGCCCACCCGCCGCTACCCGCAGGGGAGAGGCTGCTGTGTTTGAGGGAGGCTGAGGGAGGCTGAGGCAGGGGTGGGCAGGGCGGGGGGGTGCGAACCGCGCCCTTGGGTCCAACAGAGTTGCTGAGCAGACCCACTTCCTGCAGGATCGGGAGACAGATGGGGACGTCTGGGCGGCAGAATGGAGATGCCAGGCACCTGCCATCAGTCCCCTAAAAAAAGAAAAATCAGCCTTTTTTCTCCCCCGAGATGCCTCCGCCCCAGCCCATCCTGGGTGCCAGCGTCGGACACGCCAGCACAGGAAGGTCAGGATGTGGCGGCCACGGAGGTGGGTGTGAGGCAGCCCGCCCTTTGCACGGCCTTCTCCTGCCGCGAAGCTTTCCCGCGGGCTTGAAGGCTCCGGTGCAGCAGGAAACCGACATCCGGACGCTCCTTAAACAGAAATCCACCAAGGGTTCCCCCACTAGTCGGAGGAAGTGCAGCCGAGAGAAGTCATGTGAGAGGGCAACGACCTTCTATATTTTGTTCACTTGGAGGCAGGAAGTGCATGGGACATTTAACTTTTTTAAGTATGAAAAAGGGGCATCTCGAGGGAAGAATTTATTCATTTTCCCCCCTCTTTTTTCTTACTTAGCTTCCTACTTTATTTTCAGCCCTAGGGAACGGGCCTGACGTGAGTTTGCCTCAGAGAAATCAAGACTAACTCTGATTCATGCCTCTTTCACGGACAATGACCTCTGCCACCTCGGGAGATGTTCCAGAACATTCCCCGGCAAGGTCTGTTAGAGGGATCTCTTCAAAGAACATCTGCTTGGCCCTGTCTTATCCTTAAAGGTTAACAAATTTGACCTAGATTTCACAACACTTAAGAAAAACACAAATTTTTTTAAAGGTGTAAACACCTTTTAGGGAAACGGATGGGTGGGGGGGAGCCTGAAATCTGTTGTCAATCCAGCTGATGATTTATCGTGGCCTGGAGTCCCTGACACTTCCACAGCCCCCCTTCCTCTGTGGGATGCCCAGCCCGCTTCTGTCCCGTCTCATCTTCCCAGGGACCGTGACACGTCACGGATGTGGCCGTGCCCCGTCTGCACCAGGTCTCAGTCAGGGTGACACAAGCCTGCTTTTTCATTCCATCCGTGACTCTGTGTCTGTTCAGGGCTCATGCCTTTCTCTCTCTCAAATCAATTTAATCTGCAAGCATTTAAAAATAGAACCTGCTTAGCAAACATCGCAAAACCAGCTTGTTCAGAAATGTCCATTGACAGGACCTTCACACAGGGTCCCTGGCTCCAGCACGAGGGCACACGTATTCCCAGAGCCCCTCCTCCCGCCCGTGGACAAGGCAGCGCCACATGCCACGCATCCCAAAGGGACGAACGTTAATCGTTCATCTTTCCCATTCCAGACCCTCCTGCCTCTAGGCCACCAACCCCAGCTCCGGGGAGGGAAAGCCCAGAGTCCCTATCTGTAGCCTGACCCTCCTTGTATCTGCAGCATCCCATAAAACCCGTGCAAAAGCACAAGGGTGCAGACTTCACAGAAAGCAAGTCTACAAGCAGTTAACAAGTACCTAGGGGTGGAACCTTCCAGAAGCCCACACTCGCTCCACCCTCTCGCCACTGGGGGACTTCTAGGGCACTCTGGAAGTCAGAGGTCTGATTCAGGACCAAGAGGTCCCTAATCGATAATACTCGCGTCCTGTTCGTTTGCGATGGGGCCACGCTGAAGTCTGAACATCATCTCACAAACGAGTGTGAAGAGACTGCCAGGAACCCCTCTTCCCCCCGGGCTTCCCGGCTCAGGTGCTCACTCACCTGTAGCCTCTTCAGATCAAATGGGCTCACTCAGCAGATGCTTATACAGTCAGCAGGGATCAAAAGGGGTAGGTCTTTGCAGCCGGGGACCGCAGGAGGGCTTCCCCGGGGTCCTCTTCCTCCTCTACAAATGCAGGGACCATCCTGGTGGGGGAGCACGGGTACAGGCGCCTTCCTGCGGCTGCGGTGGGACACAGTCAGCCGCGCTCATCCCCAGGGAAGGGAAGAGAGAGGGACGTGCTTCCGGCATCCCAACCAGGCGCCCAGGGAAACTGATCACTGAGCTATCATGGCAACCACTTCTCTTCTGCGTGCGTGCCCATGGATGCTTCCAGTGCCGTACACAAGCTCCTCCACCTAAACTCGGCTACAAGAGGTGGCCCTAAGAGGTGACCCCAGGAGGTGGCAGTCAAGGTCACGCAGCCAGGATGCGCTGATGCCAAGACCACATGGCCCCAAGCCCGGGGCTGGACGCCCCACTCCACTCTCCGCTGCCAAAACCCCAGCTGTGAAAGACGGCAACAGGTGGATCACATACGGCCTTCCGGCCTAGACTGAACAAGTCCCTGCTCCCTGTCACAGTGGCTCCCCAGAAAAAAGGACATTCTGAGTCTTAAATAGAAACCCATTGACTCGGGCGGGTGGAAAGGAGATGCCCACCCTCAGTCTCTGATTTTGCTCATAAGTGCCCTGGGCTGGCCTGCCGGGAGCAGTGCTTGTTGGGAAGGAGTCGCTGCATCTTTTTAAAGCAGGATGTGCTTTAGACAGGTCACCCACTCTAAAACACTACTGAGGATGTTCAGGATGTCACCTCGAACATGCCCACTCCTTGTATCAGGACAAGAACCTTCCTTCTTCGTACTGGCGCGCCCTTGTTTCCTGAGACCACTAGAGGGCGCTCGGGGCATAAAGAACGTCTTTCCCTTCGGCTGCAGGAATCCAAGGGAGCTGAGGCCACTGGCCGAGAAGCACGTGCTGCGAGAGCGCGGGGGGTGCTCCCCGTGAGCCCTGACCTTAACGTTTCACATCGAGCACACAGACATGATGCTTTCAGCCGATTCCACGCTACTTTCGTCCATGCAACGCACACACCGGCCCCAGGCCTGAACTCACTCTCTGCACACTAGAACAGATACCACGCAAACAGCTAGCTACGCCTGTTTCTTCAACACAGCCCAGTTCCTGCCTAGAAAAATCTCCCATCAGGGCTTGGAGAAAGGCAGACCAGAGGTGGATGTTCCGAGGAAATTCACAAAAACAGCATAGGAAATAAGAACAAAAGAAAAAATAGATGAAGGCATAATCCAAGTTTTCTTGACACGATTATGTTCTAAGTCGCCCCTGTTTCTGAGAAAGCAGTTTTTAAACTTAACCTGTCACCTGGTTCTTAACATTCTACGTGGCCTCATACTGAACACCCAGACGGTAGGCACCAGTGCATCAGTGAATGTGACTGAGAACAAGGCCACTTAAGGGATATGTCTCTCTGCTAAGATGCCAAGTTTTAAGTGACCTAGAAGAACATAAGAAATGTGCTCATCAGGGTTAATTCTCGACTCTGAGGGGCCTACAGTTAGGTAAAAAATTAGCCACAGATCATAACACATAACAAATGGACCGAAATAACACTGCTGTGTATGAGAACTTGGTAAGGTTTTAAGGATGCACCAAAAGTTAAAATAAACCAAGTTTTAATTGCTTATAAACTGTTTTACATAACCAAAGGAATGAAGATATCCCTCCTACAGAAAAAGAGAGAAAACAGACTATTTTCCCTAGAGCACCTGGGGAGGGTTATATTTTGTGGGTGCTGACGGTGATTTCTCCACAGAATCAAATCAGGAAATGTGACAATTTCAGTGTCAGGGATTTAGTGGGAAATTATTTCTTCTTCAGAGCATTTTCACGCTCCTCCAGCCAAAAACAGGGGCCGGGACTTCACTTAAGCTCCACGTGCAGCACGCGGACAGCACTCACCCTGCGTCCCCACCAGAACCAGAGGGATCTCGCTCGTGTTCCGGTAGTTGGCCATCCGACTGTAGTAGTGGTAAACGGTCTGGAAGCTGATCTCATCCTCTAAGCTGAAGACAAATATAACAGCGTCCACCCACATGGCAAACTGGGGAGAGAAGAAGGGGAGAAGGAGCTGAGGGACAGGGCTCTGGGAGAGAAAGGGTGGGAACGGCATCTGCGTGAGCACAGGACGCGTGGCCGGCAGCCCCCAGGGCAGGCCAAGTCTGATGCCTGACTCTGGCTGTAACACGCTGCTATGGTGTCACTAACATCCTCCCAACAGCCTGGAATGGGACCTTCACCCCCTTCCCACCCAGGCCACCGCATCTCCAAGGAATGCAAACCAGACACGTTCTCCCGTGGACGCCTCCTCTCTGTCCGGATCCAGCCAAACCCGGCCTCGTGCAGAGCCTCTCAAAGTCAGAAGACGGGCATGGATGGTACCTCTAAAGCTCTCTGTTGCACACTAACTCCCTTCCAGAGCCTTCCAGAAGCTTTGCGGGATCTCTTTGGGATGGGCGGGGCGCGGGGGCTCCTCCTCTGGGCTCCCACAGCCTGCTCAGAAATCCCCCACCCAGGCTGTCAGCCTCCTCCTTCTCACAAGAGGTCTTTGTGCTGGAAAGATAAGATGCCACTGAATTTTTTAAAAAATTTTTTATAGTAACCTCCACGCCCAACGTGGGGCTCGAACTCACAACCCTGAGATCAAGAGCCGTATGCTCCACTAACCGGGCCAACTGGGCGCCCCTGCCACTCAATTCTTAAAGCACCGTGTGAGGACATTACCACTTACGACTGGAGAGATTCACAAAGCTAATTAACAAAACTGGCAAAAATCAGAGAAAAACAGGAAAACCGCGCCACCACCTGGCTCTTGCCATTTTGTTCTCATTTTACAACTGCATCCAGGTGAAGCTACAGCAAAGCTCCCTCGGGGCAGGTGACTGTGCTGCTGGGCACGCACTGTCCTGTTCAGTGCGCATAACCGCCTGGGAAGGCCGGAGCCGACTGAACGGAAGGTCCCAGAAGCTCAGCGGCTGCCCAGGGTCGCACGTGATTGCACCAGCAGAATCGAAAGAAGGTCTGGCACCAAAGATCCTGCACTTCCAAGGGGAAAATGGAAAAATAAATAATCACAGCGTTCATCCTGTTCCCCTTCTCTGAGAAGCGGCAGTTCCTAGGTCAGCTGTGACAGCCAAGGCCCCAGCTCCCATGTGTGTGGGCGGATTTCCGGAGGGTGAAGCTCTGACTTCACGTGTGATTGGAAAGCATAGTCAGTTCCATGTGGAAACTGTGCATGACAGAAATTTAAACAAGCGTGAAGTCCAAATGAGAATGTGAAACAGGAGACCGAGATCTTGGAAAGAGCGGACCCTGGGACAGGCCCGATGCCCGCGCAGGGCGCCGGCGACCCAGGCTGACAGAGGGCCTGTGCCTTCCCCCTCTCCAGCGGGAGGCGTGTTTTCCCGAGCAGTGAGGGGAGGTGGCCCCGCGCATCTGAAGAGCACGGGGGGACCCGGGGACCAGACCGAGGCTGTGGGCACCTCCGCGAAGAGGACGTGCAGGCCACGCCCCTTCCTCCCAAGGGTGTCCTCATGGCCGGGCGCCCAGCAGGTGGTGAGCGCTCTGCACACACCCCTACCCGCCCCGGCGCTGCCTCCAGCAACGGCCGCGCACAAAAAGCCAGTTACTGGGCAGGGTTTTTGTCAACCCCGAGATGACACGAGGAGCCATGAGCCGCCACAACAGAGTCGTACGATGTCATTCGCGAAGCCCTTATGCTTGGGGAAAGCCTCGGGAAACACTGGGAAACGGTGAAAACAGGGTCGTGTGTCCACGTGGCTGGGGCCGGCAACCTGAACACAGGCTTCCCCCCGACCCCGAGCGTTCAAGCACGCCCTGCCTCATCTTGCACAAACCCTGCCTGTTGCTCTGCAGAGGCTCCAAGCTGACAACCTGCTCCAACCCCCCCACAGAGGGAATCTTCAAGGAGGGGGAGCCGCTGGGCGCACAGCGCTCCTGAACACAGTACGTCTAGAGCCAAGGGCTGGTCCTCGGTTTAACCGAGTAAGCGCGTTCTCACGGCCAGACGCCAGGACTGAGACGCCAGCGGGGGGTCCCGCCTCTGTCCCCCGGGTCGGTGCCATGCACAGGCAGAGCGCCTGAGTCTGTGCCCCTTCACCACGTCCGTCCTCAGGCAAGGTGTCCCGGCCTCGGCGCCCGCGGTGGAGCCAGGGCTCCTCGGCCCATCCTCTCGAGGGGTCGTCTGCAGGATTCCATGGGTGACCCCCACAGGGCAGGCATTCGCCCACCGCTCCTGGATTCGGCTCACAGTACGCACCGGGCCAGTAAGTTATTATGTAAGTAAAATAACGCATGGAGAATGAGTAACCCACCACCTGTGCCTTATTTCCAGGGTGCCTAGCCTTCTAGGGACTTCCGGAGACGCCAGACTGTGCTGTGTGGCATGGGTCAGCAGAGGCGCATTCGCGCCAGGAAGCCCAGTGAGCGAATCCGCCCTCCTCCCACCCCCACCGGATTTCCAGACTCCGGACCAGTGTGAGCCAACCACTAACAAGGAGCAGGAGAGGACTATCTTTCCAGAAGTCAAATCAACGGAGTTGACAAATCAGCACCAATTCTGTTTTTCCTTCCTTCTTAAAAACACAAAGTGAGAGGCACCTGACTTGGGCTCAGATCATGATCTTGTGGTTCATGAGTTTGAGCCCCGCGTCAGGCTCTGTGCCGACAGCTCAAAGCCTGGAGCCTGCTTCAGATTCTGTGTCTCCCTCTCTCTCTGCCCCTCACACTCTGTCTCTTTCTCTGTCGCAAAAATAAATAAACATTAAGAAAAAACAAAACAAAGCAACACAAAGTGAAAACCAGCCATACAGACCTAACTTCGCTCTAGGATTTTGCCTGAAGGAACAGAAGAATTAGTTTATCAGAGAAAACAGGTTCGTGGGGCCTCATCTTTCGTGAGCACACCTGATTTCTAGAGCCGTTTTTGTTGAATGGGAACCTCAACACCAAAGCTAAGGTCAAAGAAAGGCTGTGTACCATTTGCCTGTAATACTTACCTGCGCCTCTGGGGGGCCCCCTTCATCTCTAATCAGCAGCAGATAGCTCTGTCCATCAACAACAATTTCTTTCTTGAATCTGCCACCTGCCACACACAAAAAATCTGGTTACGCAAGAAAGACAGGGTGTGACCAGGGCAAACAGACGTGGGCTTCGCTTGTGGAAAAATACACCCTTGGCCGTCGCCCTGGAGGCAACTCTCAGTATTTAGGACCAGCAACCACTGGATTTTAAGAGAACTACTGAACTCAGGTTTAAGTGTTTGTCTTTAAGGACCCGTGTTCACTTCTGATTAGAGTGCACAGCCTCCCATGCAATGCCAGGATCACCCGTGGCTGAGAAGGGAAGAGTTTTAACATAGGCTTTGTTTGTAAATTCGGGAATTCTCTCTCCCTGGGAACACGTTGATGCACAGAGTTCAGAAACAGCATTGAAATGATCATTCTCTTGCTGAGTTTTGCAAAACTGGAACGAATTTTTCATGCTGAACGGGTGCCTAGTGTACAACGTTTTGATAAATTCAAGGGCTGAGAACCTGTATTCTCCTCAAGAGAAACCCAGTTTTTGAAAGGAAAACACAGAACATCATGGGAATGGTGTTTCCGTACTCACGGGGCACGAGTGGGAGGGGGATGCTCAGCTACTACACACGTGTTAGACAGAACTACTGGATGGCATCTCGCACAGGTCGAGACAGAGCGGGGCAGCTGGCTGGCGGGGGGCGGGGGGCGAGGAGTTAGCACGCCGTGTTAGCGAGAAACCACCAGGGACGCTGCCGGGGCGCTGTGTGTGTGTGTGTGTGTGTGTGCGCGTGGGTGCGTACATGTGTGCGACGGGGGCTGGCCCTCGACACCTCGGCCCCGCACACGCCCAGGCGGGGAGGGACACGCAACTGTCCTGTGCACCTCCTCGCAGCGCCCCGGGCCACACCGCCAGGCCTCTCGTGGACACAGGACACACGTGCACTTCTGGTCCTTCTGTCAGCCCCAAAGACAAACTACCTCTCGAGATTCCAGGCTCTGAATCCACTCTAGCCAATAACCCTCAGCAGGATGCTGACTTCTTGTTTCTGAGAGAGGAACACAGCAGTACCTGCTCTCATTTTCAGACTCGGGCCCAGACACCTTCCAGAAACGCCACCTACACCCGGAACAACCACACCCTGGAGAACCATGGCCGCAGAGCCTCCGGGCCCAGAGGCTGTGCGTCCGCCCTCTGCCTCCAGGGGTCGCGTGGGCTCTGGATGGGCGGGCTCGGGGCTCACCTTCCGAAGCGAGCACGTGTGTGCGCACACGGACACGCACACACAGACGTGCACACGCACGCAGATGCACACTCTTTCTGGGCGCTGATGCAACACGTAAAACCCACGTGCTTTATCTGGTGTTCAGTCCGCTCAATACGAAAAATGGAAGAAAACTTCCCGACATTCCAATAAAGCACACAAAGTCCCATTCCGACCCCCCGTGTGGCCACGGCGCTGGAGAAAGGGCGGAGAACAGAGAAGGTGACAGGTGCATCTGCCCCTGTGTCAACACCAGCCAATGACTCCTGGTCCCCGAATCACAGATCCCTTGTAGGTAAAAAGGTACGGCGCCCTCTTCCCAGCCGGGCTGTCATGATTGCATGGCAGCCAGGAAACCTCCGGCACACAGGAGAAGGCCCCGTGTCCCCAGGGTGACACGGCCACGGGGCCCGATGCTGGGCCAGCGCTCAGTGCGGATGCGGACGCTGCCACACGCCACCTGGGGGACTTGCCTTCCTTCCTCACCTCTCGCTACCTCAGTGTCCCCAGCTGTAAAATGGGACCACCTCGTTCCGCGGGCAGGCGCCCACCTGAAGGGCAAGGCCACTGGTGATGATTACTAGCATTATTCACAGTTTCTGCCAAAGGTCATCACTTGCTTTTATAAAAGACACACTTAGCATTTAATAAGCCTACTTATACTAGAAAAGTTAGCCCAAGTAGCAAGAATAACCTATCATTTCTGTATTTTTTTAAAACTTTTAAGAGATGCTGGAAACCTATTTCCTGGCAAGATGACCGAACTCAGCCTTACGTGAAAGCGCAGCGCTGGACGGGGAATCTGCTGTGGGAAGAGCCTCCGTCCTGTTGCCAGAGGCCTGACCGGTCACACTGAGGGCGACCAGGAAAACCCATCAGGAATCTGTGTACAAGTTCAAAGCCCTTTCCTCTGTTCCTGGTGCCTCCATCTAGGCTCCGGAAGGAAGGCGACAGTCACTGCCCCAGGAGACAGTGCGCTTCAGACCAAGTCTGCCGAGAGCAGATCTGATGCAGATTTTCCTCACATCACAGGAAAATACTTGTGCTCGGGGTTGAGAGATGGCCAGGCAGGTCACGTGACGTCACATCAGCCGGGCCCTCGGGTGGCAGGGACCGGTCTGGGCAGCACCTTACATGTCCTTTGGGCCACAGAGTCCTGCCTGTGCTCAGGAGAAACAGAACAGCGGTTTTCTGGCAGGCACAGGGGCCGCGTGCTCCGGGGCCTTCAGGCAGGCATGGGACCCTTGGTGTCCCAACAGGTATTTTTAAAACCCCAGTGGTCACCAATTGTCCCCCAATCTGCAAGCTGATCACCACATCCTGTGTAGCCACATCAATGTCACGCAGTGTCCCGCCATTACCGCTACTGCGGGTGGAGCTGTGCACCCCCACATTCGTACGCTGCTGAAGCCCTAACGCCCAGCGCCTCAGATTGATCTGGGCCCCTGAACCTATGACGGTGTCTGTAGAAAAGGGGAAACTGTGGTGAAGATGAAGGCAGGGGCTTTACAGCCAAGAAACACCAAAGATGCCCCCAAACCACGGGAAGCCAGGAGACCTGCCTGGAAGAGGTCTGCTTCGTGACCTTGGACTTCCGGCCTCCAGAATAAATCTACGTTGTGCTGAGCACCCCGGTCCCTGGCCCATCGTCACAGCCGCCCTGGTAAACTGAAAGATCCTTCGATGCCAAGCTTCTGCCCTCAGGTACGCCGTCACCAAGGGTGAGCTCGCACGCGGTCTCTCTCGCCACCCAGCTCATCCCTAGGGCACTTCGAAGCCCCTTTATCCTCTCCATCCAGACTGTCCGTATTCACTGAAACCACCTAGGCTTCTCGGCTGGGTCTCCGCAGGGGTCCTGCTGGCCTCAGCCCTGCTCTCAGCCTCAGGCCCGCCCCGTGATGCCCCATCACCTGAGGGGGCACGCAGGCCGCAGGGCTGGCCCCGCACCCCCAGCACCCGAGCGCACGGGGCACTGCCCTGGGCACACTGCCACACACGCCCGACTCCTCACTAGGCCGCGGCGTCTCCAGGCAGGAGGGGACCAGCCTGTCCCTGGGACCACACGAGCTCCCCAGTGCCAGCGTCCCTCTGCCGCCCGGCTGCCTCGCCTGCCTCCCCAGGGAGCGAGCTCCCGGGGGGCGCCAGCACCCAGCCCTCCCGTAACAGCGCGGGGCCGACTGCTGACCTCGCCCACCCGCCCTGCTCCGTAGCACCTGCGGGGTGAATGTCACATCAACTCTTTCGTTCCCTTCCCTTCAGACGCGTTTGTGGAGTCTTGTCGCAAATGATGCTTCCAGATGATTCAATTACAGCATTCAGGCCAAGAAAGGCTGGCACCGACCTCTTCTTGTTTCCTTTGTAACCTTGGCAAAGGACTCTAGACCCTCTAAAAGGAGGGAGGATCCTTTCTTCCACCCGTAAAGACCCCTCCCAATTCTAAAACCACTTCACATTCCCCTGGGATACAGAATTAGTATGTCTTTTCAGTATTTTACAACTGCAATTAGTAGACACCTATAATTGGCTTAGGTGATTTTTTTCTGGTACTACATATACATTGGGGAAAAAATTAAGTACTCCTATCTATTTGCCATGAACCTAAAGATTTAATAATTAGATAAAATTCAGCCAGGTGCTTATGCAGTAAGAATGTGATTAATAAGTTATAGATAAACTGCTACTACTAAGCATTGGCAGGCTCAACTAGAATGTGGCCACTGTGTACTGGGGAGATGTGGTCTGGCATGTAAATAAAACTCACTTTCTAAAGTTTTTTTTTTTTTTAAGATTTTTTTTTTATAAAGTAATCTCTACACCCAACGTGGGGCTTGAACTCACAACCCTGGGATCAAGAGTCATAAGCTCTACTGAGCCAGCCAGGAGCCCCTCTACAGTTTACTTTGGAAACAAAGGGCAGGGGCGCCTGGGTGGCTCAGTCAGTTAAGTGTCCGACTTCAGCTCAGGTCATGATCTCAGTTATGAGTTCTAGCCCCACGTCGGGCTCTGTGCTGACAGCCTGGAGCCTGCTTCCGATTCTGTGTCTCCCTCTCTCTCTGCCCCTCCCCCACTGGTCCTCTGTTTCTGTCTCAAAAATAAGCAAACAAAAACTTTAAAGAAACAAAGGGCAAAGCCACAGGAGGAAAGGGTGTGTGGCCCCACGTGGGTTCGCATTCCCCAGGGGCCACCCTCTTGCTATTTAAATTCAGATGCCCCATCTGGTCCCAGCTATCAGATCTTTTCCTCCCAAAATTTTAGTGGGCACCACCACACCCGCATCCTACTTCACTTTTCATAGAGATTTTTTTGATGCCTATTTTATATTCCAATTTCCAATGATTTTCCTGCAGGTCTATTCTACCCAATCCTGTGTTCCTAGCACTCAGGGGCCCAGCCTTCCCGGCTGCCGACACGATAAATTTATCACACGGGTGATGCTCAAGTTCCTGGGACTGCCAGAGATTATTATGTGCCATCAAACTACTTCAGGGAGAGTTTTACTTTTACAAAGTGTCCCCCACCCTGACCTCGAACTGGGAACCATCGACAGGTGCCTGGCCCAGCACACCTGTCTACAGGTGCGGCGGGTGCCGCGGGCAGGGGAGAGCCGACCCCGGGGCCCTGGAGCCCACACGCAGCTGCTGGCCCTGTACCCGTGATGGCGTCTCCACAAGGACGAAAACCCATGTGCCCCTCTGTCCTCAGGTCTATTCCAAAGACGTGGCGGGGCCCCCAGGGGGAAACGGCACCACGTAAGCACCCGGCAAAGACATGCGTCTCTGCTGGTCTGAACTCAGCCTCATGTGCGACTTAGTCATTTCTCTGGTTCACCCAAAGGCAAGTTCTCAGGCTTCCTAGGGAACGTCCCCGTTTACCTCTGTGTGCCCTTGAGCTTCTACTGTTAAGCGAGTCAGGGTCTTCATTTCTTCCAAAAACAGGTAAGAGGTGGACCTGACTGTGCCCACCAAGAAGAGGGACGCTGACATATGTGTGCTGTGAACAGCACCCGGGGGTACGGCAGTTCTAGACAGCTTCCAGAGAGACCTGAGGAAGTCTCTTACAATCCAATGTCATCAATTACTCTAAAGGTTTCAAGGTTTAAAAAAATTTTTTTTTAATGTTTTATTTATTTTTAGGAGAGAGAGAGAGACAGCGTGAGCAGGGGAGGGTCAGAGAGAGAGGGAGTCACAGGCTGAAACGGGCTCCAGGCTCTGAGCTGGCAGTCAGCCCAGAGCCCGACGCGGGGCTCGAACCCACGAACCGCGAGATCATGACCTAAGCGAAAGTCGGACGCTTAACCGACTAAGCCACCCAGGCGCCCCAAAAAGGTTTCAAGGTTTTAAATCTGGGATGCTTAGGGTGCATCAAACCACTGGGTCCCTCCTAATATTTAACTCACAGCAGGTGGGAATGACCTACAGTGGAGAGTGACTTCCACGGAGAGGTCTAAGTGCTCGCTGGCGCAGTCATTCCGCTTTGGGGGTGAGAGGGGGGGAAGCAAACCAAATTTTCCTATTAAAAAGAAGTTTTCTTGGGAGTGATCACTGCAACAGGCATTTGACGCTTCTGTTCCTATCATTTCATCTATTTGGACTGAAAGCTATTAACATGTTAACAGTTCTCTGAGCAAGAAAAAGCAATGCTACTAACAGACCTACAACACTCGATAGCTCACAAAGCACTCTTCTTCCCACATGATCTCCACTGCTGCTTGGGACACAAACATCACTACGGACACCCGCCTGTCCCCGAGGAGGAAAAGGTCAGATGCTGACCAAGCCCCCACACCAGCGCGTAGCAGGAAGGAACCCAGACCCAGATGTGTCCGGGGATCCTCTCCCCCACGGGAGATTCCGCTCAGACAGGGTCCACGTGACGTCACCCTGTCCATAGACGAGCCTCGCGGCCTTTGCGGAATCTCCCAGCACCCAGGGGCCCGTCGGGAACGTGGGGGGCGGGGGAGCCCACGGGGCTTTTCCTTGCTCTCCTCCCAACTCCAGCTGTACGGAGACCACTGAAAAGAAACCTGCTCACCGTGTTTCTTTTTTAATTGTGGATTTTCTTCATTTTTTCACGCACTGGGAAAGGATGAAAATGATTTTTGACTTTAAATACATCTGTACAGTATCATTTCCCTTTTCCATCAGAAAGGGGAGGGGCGTCACCCTCACCTCTGACACGGCTGGGATCGCTGTAGGCACGAGCTGGCCGCAGGGCTGGTCAGCAGTCACGGGCTGTGGCCCAGGCTGGGACACACACAGGGACAGAGTCCCCTGCGCTCCCCGCGTAGACTCTCCCCGCCACGAAAACCTTCCTGACGTTTGCCTACAGCGTTCTTCCCCACTTAGCCCCACAATTAAAGAGAACGAGTATCTACAAATTTTACCGTTTCCTAATTATTTAAGACAAGTGGAATGAGAGGGACACGTTGAAAAAGACTATGACTTTATTTCTCCCTGGGAGAATATTAAAAAAATCCATCACTGGAACGTGCCTGAAATTTTTTCAAGTTATTTTTGTCTTTTAAAATGTGATGAAAATACCAGAGTCAGTGACTTATTAATGTGGAGGTTTTACAGAAGTTTTGTACTGTGACATTTAAAAGGAATTTGGGGCCATGTTATTATTTTTATGCGAGGGAAAAGTCTCATCGGTTATGTATTCGTTTAAAAAACTTAACTGAGTCAGACTTCATTTCCTCTGCCAATTTTTTGGAAAACCTACATTGTTTACCAAAAAAAAAAGAGAAAAAAAAGTAACAACCACAGAAAGGGGCCAGCGGCAAGGATCAGCGCGCAGTTGGTTGCTAAGTACTTCCAGGGGTAAAACTCTCAGGGTCACGACTCCGGTAAAATGAGGGTGAAACACGTTCTTTCCTCGGGCAGGCCAGGGTGTCTGAGGACTTCGTTTCACCCGGATCCAAGTAAAGTGACGAAGGAAGATCGGGAAAGAAGCCAAGTTCTAGGTTAAGATGGCAGACTTGAACTTCGCCGTAATTGAGTTTCCTTTCCTTTATGCCTAATAAAATGAAGGGAAGAAAGTAAACAGCAGGAGGAAGAAAATTCAGGGTCTACTGAGAAAAGGGGTGTAGCTTCGCATAATAAAACCTCGAAAACAGTGGCCTGAAGATAAAAAAGAAGACTCTCGGGCTGCACAGCACAGGGCTCCTAACCCCCCCACACCCCCCAGGGGTTGACCGCAGCCTCCAAAGTGCAGAGAGGAGGAGGCAGAAGAGCCGCAGATGCGGACAGACAGCCCTAAGGCGCTCCGGAGGCGAACTCCACAATGCAGGGAAGGGGGGCGGGGAACGACATGTATTCCATCCCCCCCTCCCTGCTCCATGAGTGAAGAGACCCCGGTCCAGGACTTCCGCAAATTCCCAGGAAACGCAGAGCCGCCGTCTGTAACCGTGGTTTGGAGGTGGTTCCCGGGCGGGCGCGGTGACGCAGCGGTTCTCCAGCCTCAGGTCCTGCGGCCCAGGCGCCTCCCTGCAGGGGTCTGCGTGCAGGGCTGAGGTCTGGTCAGTGACAACGTGAGCAGAGCGGCCCAGCCCTCTGCTCCAGGACACTCAAGACTGGGGGTGCCTCCTACCACGGGGAGCCAGATGGCGGGGGGCCTCTGCACACCCCATGCCTGACTTGGAATGAGCGAGAGAAGCCGCCTCGGGGGCCGCAGCCAGTGTCGGGGGCCCCGCAGGGCCCCCAGGGCAGAGCCAGGAGCGCCCCCGTCTGGGCAGAGAGGAGGAGCAGGTGGCTGGGGACATGGTAAGGACAGCACCCAAGGGCCGGCGGAGGCGGGGGGAGCCAGGAAGGAGGCACGCAACCCGAGAGCCAAGCGAGATGAAAACATACGCCTCCTTCTCTAACGCAACTCGGAGCAGTCCTTCCAACCGACGGGAATGCCGGGGGGGTGGGTTTCAAATAGGAGACGAAATGGAAAACTCTAGAACCGAGGACCAACATAACACTTTGGAACTAACGAGTAAGATTTGAGAAGCATAAGGAACAGGAGTTTCGGACAGAGGCAGCTTGAAATACAACAGCTGCTGGGATGGCAAGATGGGGGGTGCTCCTGGGGCGCAAGCGAGCCGAGGACAGCGCCGTCTGACGAGAGCATAAATGCGGCCGCTGACAACAAATTCCTCCAAAAAGCACTACAAGACCCTTCAGAGATAAACTACAAAGGAATTTTCCAGAAATGCAGCAAGATCTGAATCGGCAGACCAGAAGAGCATAGGATGTTCCAGGAGAAAGTGACACAGACCCTCAACATCACTTTAAAGACGAGAAAAGAGGGCGTGGGCGGGGGGGTGGGGCTCAGTCGGATAAGCGTCTGACTCTTGGTTTTGGCTCAGGTCATGACCTCAGGGTTCATGAGTTTGAGGCCTGGTGTCAGGCTCAGTGCTGACAGCTCGGAGCCTGCTTGGGATTCTCTCTCTCTGCCCCTCCTTGGCTTCTGCACATGTCCTCTCGCTCTCTCTCAAAAATAAACCATAAAAACAAAAAAAGATAAAAGACAGTGGCCCTGGAGAAAAACTGCACCTGCCAGCAAAGGTGGGCTTCTTACCCAGCAGCAGGGTCTCAAAGTTCCTCAAAAGAACTTCTTTCTAGGCTTTTAAAAATGGTCACTTTAATGAGCATTTATATATGTGCATAGTTCTGGAACCGTGTCGTAGTTAACAATGAACCAAGTCCATGGTGCACATATATTTGACTGTGCCCAGCGAACTCCTACGTAAACGCAGAAACCCACCTTTTGGAATGTCAGGAGACTGGTGGCTTTGGTCTGGTCTTTTAAAAACCTCGTCCTGCTCATGTCTGCACCTGAAACTTATGCACACAAGTGCCTTGCTACAGGGCACGTCCCGCTGTGTCCTGCCCGACAAGCCGGACACACGTGTGGTGACAGCCGTCTGTGTGACAGGAGTCAGCTGAGGTTACTAGGTAGTTCACAAGCTGACTCCGGGATAGGTCACAGGGCATTTAGTGCTTGCTGTGATTTTGGGGGTGGGGGGGTGGGGGAGACGCCGTCTGGACAATTCCACAGAACGAGAGCAGTTGCTTTCATTAATTCAACATGGGAGTTGTAAAGTCCAGCCATTCCTTTTCCTTTAATACTCTGGGATCTGAGGCGCCTGGGGGGCTGTCGGTTAAGCATCCGACTTTGGCCGAGGTCATGATCTCACGGTTGGTGGGTTCAAGCCCCACATCGAGCTCTGTGCTGACAGCCTGCTTCCTGCTTCAGATTCTGTGTCTCCCCCTCTCTGCTCCTCCCCTGCTCATTCTCCGTCACTCTGTCTCTCAAAAATAAATATAAATGTTAAAAAAAAATTTTTTTTAAATACTCAGGGATCTATTCACTGGAAAGACACCCTGAAAAAACAAACAGGTTGATATACATAAATTTTTTTAAGTGTCACTCGTGCAGCTCAGGATTTCTAGACCTCAAGCCAACAGAACCAAAATTAACATGACAAGAAGGCGGACTGGACACTGGCCCCGGGGAACCTGACGCCCTCTTTTGTGTTCCCAGAGTGAGTGAGCTCTGCGCTGTCCCCGATGAGCCACATTATCGAAGGACCAGCGGACGCACCAGCGGCCGCGCTCAGAGGCCCCGCGGAAATCTGCTGCTGCTGCTGCTCAAACAGAAGCTGGGAAATTAAACGTCTGCGGAAGTGGTGTCCTTCCTGACAGTGGTAATTTCCTCACGTCTTAGCTTCCAAGAGCTTTGAGGGACACGCAAACCAGCAGTTTAATACAGAAAACCCACTGAGAGTTCCCTCCTCTGGCTGATGTCGTTCTTGAGGCTAAACTAAACCCAGCAACTCCGGGCAGGTGTGTGGGGTGGGTGGCCCCGGCCAAGGCCCGAGATCATTCTCACTACGTCGTATGAGCGCCCCTCCCCCACAGAGGCACCCGCTAACACTGCCGTACGCTAGCATTCTCCGCCCGAAGTTCTCTGTACTAAGAGCTGCAGAAGGTCAGCTCCTGCAAAGAATAAAATATGCCCGGCGCTGTCGGCCAGCGCAGAAGGCAGGCGGGCAGGGAGGGAGGCAGGGAGGCCACAGAGCCCAAGGCACCCGGGTTCCTTCTGCAGGTGTCCAGGGTCCACGCTCTGCAACACGGGGAGCGCCCTGCAGAAAGACCTCTGCGTGCGAACGACTCCCCACCCCCTGCCCTCGCCGCAGGCTCCAGGGGTGATGCCGGCCACCCAGGCCTCTAGCCTCGGGCCCTGCCTCTGTCCCCGGCCCGGGCATCCTGAGCCAGGCCTCCTCCACTCGCCCAGCCCTTTGGCCCTGGCTCCACACACTCGGGAGTCTCCTGTTTGGGGAAACTAGGACCTAAGCCCAGAGGTCTTCACTCCTCCCCAGGACTCAGTTCCGGGGTCAAGCACCTGCGGTGGACGGTGGTCGGCGGAGCTCCGCGCACACAGGGACCCGAGGTCCTTCCAAGCACCCGAGCCCAGCTGACGATCTGAAGGTGGTGATGTCGGGTTCTGGCGCCTCCCGGCAGCAACAAAGGGAAATGGACGCAGAGCCGCCTACCAAGGTCAACCCCGGGCCCACGCCTTGAGCGGTTCCCATGAGCCCTCAGGTAAGAACAGCACCTGCGCCATGGGTTGGGGGGGCACTCGCTAGTTCATGACAGCTGCCCGTCAGGGTCCTTAAACATCACAGGGGCCTCACGAACACCAGCTCGTAACTGCTACGTTACGATGACGACTTTGTGATTTCCAAAGGGAAACTCGCACTTAGAGGGTCTCGCCCTGCAAATCCCGTGAAACGGGAGCACACCAAGGCGGCGCCAACCAGGCAGGAGAAGACAGGGCTCTGATTCGCACGAGACCTTCCCTAACACTTTTCCTACCTTCGCGTGTTCCGGAAGACCCGGGAGAACAGGTCCGAGCCGCTGGTGACTCAGCAAGTCCCCCAGGGTGTTCCTTCACAGGCTCCACAGAGAAGATTCTCCAAGCCTCTGCTAACGGGGTCTGGGCACTTACCTAAGTGTGGGATGGGTTTCTAATCTCAGGCCAGGCTTCCAACGTGAGCAAGTGATAAAGTAACAAAGCGACAGAACATATCTGATTTACACGCCGATGACTCTCTGTGGTTCTTATTAGCCGCAGGCAGGAGTGTTGCTACGTGTGATCCTGTCCTTCATCTCCACTTGGACTTGCTCCCTGGCCCCTTCGGCGTTTCCTCCTTGCACCGGATGGACCCGGCCGTGGTCTTCTGAGCCACCACTAGCACTGAGCAAGGCCCGCTGGGTGCCACACACAGTGTCGGTGCCGGGAACAAAGGGAACGAGATAGAGTCTCTGCCCTCAGGGAGCAGACGGTCACGGACAGCGGGCAGGACAGCAAGCAGGTAAGAAAAGCCAGGCTTGGAGGGAGGGGGAGGGTGGGCACCATGAGCAGGTGCAGACCTCCCCCCAGAACCCAGAGTGGATGGGGCTGGGGTGGGGGCGGGGGCGCCCGGACCCGAATCTGCCTGCTAGAGAGAAGGGTCCCATAATGACAGCCCTGCTCAGTAAAATCTGATTTATAGCCAAATTAGTACACGGTTTACTGCAAAAGCTCCAGTACCCACCGCTGGGGTTGTGCCGGAACATTCCAGAATCTACCGCTGTCCCTGCAAGAGCCGGGGTGGTGACACCGAACGAAGTAGATTGAGTCTTGCACATTTGTTTCTCTGGGGTAAAAGACACTTATGGCTTCTTTTATTATTTCATATTTTGGGAATTTATTTGAACCATTAAGAAAAGGTACAGGTACAGAGAGCACTGCAGAGTTGGGCACACACTCCCCCTGGGATATTTCAACAAGGTTTCCTGGACCTGTGACGCTACCTGTGGCCTGGAGGGTCAGGGCGGGAGCGAGAGCGAGCGGGGAGGGAGCACAGACGCTGGGTGGTGGGCTCTCCAGCTCCTGGCACACTCGCAGACCCTCCCTCAGTCCCTCAGACTTACTGTTCTCGACAGTGTTATCCATGTGAAAATAACTTTCCATAGAAACAAAAAAAATAATAATGTGTCGTCACGTAAACTCTATTTTTTTTTAAATATTTTTATTTATTTCTAGGAGAGAGAGAGAGAGACAGTGAGGGTCAGAGAGAGAGGGAGTCACAGACTGAAACAGGCTCCAGGCTCTGAGCTGTCAGCACAGAGCCCGACGCGGGGCTCGAACCCACGAACCGCGAGACCATGACCTAAGCGAAAGTCGGACGCTCAACCGACTAAGCCACCCAGGCGCCCCACGTAAACTCTATTTTAAAATACGCAATCCTAGAACCGAATATGTCAAAGTAATGGCTTTAAAGAAGGCTCCTCTCAGGTAGCTCTGCTTCAAGAAATGAAAACAGGTGGCTCACTGTTAGATGGGGCCCTACGGAGAAACCGAGAAACGCTGCGTGTCTTAAGGAGCTGATGTCATTTCCACGCTCTGGGGAGGAAGCGGTCAGCAAACCGTCTGTGTCAAGGGCCAGACAACAAACACCTCAGGCACTGTGGGCCGTATTCTTCTTTTCTGTTGGGTTTCTGTTTATTGGCTTATTTATTTTTACAAAGCTTTAAAAAAGCAATAAGGCTTTGGGCCCACGGGCATGACAGCCGAGCAGGGGCGAGACAGCACTGCAGGAGAGTCCCTGTCACCTCCGCCGCTGCTCACGCTGACACTGGCACCTCGTCCACGTTGGGAGCGCTATGCTCCCCGCTCTCTCTGGAGACTCCGGGGCAGGGAGTGTCCCGCGGAAACAGTGCATGTCCCTCACTGGAAGGGGCCCAGGAGGCCTGTGTCCAGGCCTGTCCCCGAGAACACCTGCAGCGGCCAGCGCAGGGCGTGGGCTGCACCCAGGCCTGGCACGGAGCCCACAAAGCGCTGGAGGAGAAGGGCTGCCCTGGGCGCCCCGGGGGTGGGGCCTGCGTGTGTCCCTGTGTGTCGGGGCTGCTCAAGCCGAAGCTGACCCGCAAGGCCCAGGAAGATGCATCTGGAACATTCCGGAACAAGATTAGCTTGCACCAGCCACCGGGGCACAGTCAGGCACCTGCCTGGGCCGGAGAGGGCACAGGGCCCCAGACGGCCACACGCCAGGTGTCTCAGGACTACTGAGCAGCAGCACTGCTGAGGGGTCGCGGGGGCCTGGGCATGAGTGGGCCGCAGCCCTCCATCAGCACGTCCATCAGTTCCAACCCCCGAGCCTGTCCCCACGTCCCTCTCCAAAGCCAGGCTCCAGTCACGGCCCGTCAGGAACCTGGGGTGCTGCCTCCCTGACTCCCTCCAGAATGCTCCCGCATCAGCCATTCCTCAGGAGGGCCTGCAGGGGAAGACGCCACAGGGCATCCGCCCTGACCCACTGCCAGGCTACGCAGGACCCCCCCACCGGGCTCTGACAGTCCCTCCCTGTGTCCCCCGCTCTCGGCCGGGTGCTGAGCCTCCCTCCTCCAGGCAGCCCGAAGCCGTACCCCTCGTCCTGCGACTCGGAGGCAAGGACACCCCGCGAGACAGGCTGCGTGCCGAGCTCCGTTCCGCGCTCTCCACACCATCAAGGGACTCAAGCGGCCCTCACAGAGCAAGCGCTGTTTTCTTCTGTTTGTGAGGTTATTTTTTAAAGCAAAACGCTTTAAAAAAAAAAAAATGGGACTCAGAAAAGGGTAACAAGTGCCAGCTTCACACGGGGCTTGGTGGGGCCACGTGACCAGAAGGCAAGCCGCTTCCAGACCCAGGACAGGCGTCGCCTGCTCACCACACCTCCTACTCTTCCTGCCTCAGAGTCTCCCAACACACCACCTCCAGGAAGCCGGCCAGCATGGATACAACACCACACGGAGGAACAATCTGCTTTCTGCTTCTGGCCTGGCTCAGTCATCCGTGAACTCCCATCAACCATACAAAACTGTCATCTTTAGTGGGTCACTGGTAGCTTGTACACGTGCACGCGTGTGGACACACCCCACGGGCCGGTCCTTCTCAGAGCACGGGGAGGTTCCTGCTGTGCTCCACCCTCAGGCTGGAGGTGCCTGACTCCTCAGGAGCATGTGACCCGGAGGGGAGTTCAAGGGCACTTTCTTTATACAGCAGGTTCCCCAGGGAATTGTTTCTGGTACTGGCCCACCCACTGCTGCAAACTTTTATCTCCCTCTCCCTCCCACCAAGTCCTGCCCCCGGAGCTGGCCAGGACCCCAGAGGGAAGCTCACACTTGGAGCCGGAAGCGCAAACACGTGTGGTCAGACAGGATGTCACATGTTCTGCAGATGACGTTGACCTTGTTGACCTTGACTGCTCCATCTCTAATGAGCCACAACTGAAACGTGAGCTCCATACTTTCAAATTCACACCCAGCCTCCTCTGGGATGTTAATCTCTCCACCTTGACCCCTGGCCACGCAGGGAGCGTCTCTCAGCCCCTGTCCCCTCCTCTCTGGCCCAGACATGGCATGTCCCTCACCCTCTTCTCTTCCGTTTGCCCCCAGGCTGGCCTCAGCCCGGGATTTCTCCCTCTCTGCACTACCTCCCCCAGAAAGCCTCTCAACCCCGACGGTCAGATCGCCCTCGCTGAGGAACGGTTACAAGTGCGTGAGCTGTCCCACCTCCCAGGACCCGGGAAACAGATGGAGGGGGAAGGAGAGGTGGTCAGTTGAGGACATTGCGGGGGGGGAGGGGGGACAGAAAAAAAGGGTTCTGAGAGCGGATGCTTGAAGATCCAATCAAATGCCTAACATTCCAAAGTTTTCTGCCCTTGAAAACCAAGAAGGAAACGCAATGCCTGAGAAGCCCCAGGTCCACAGCCAAAGCGACACCGCAGGAGTGACAGAGATCCGCCAGGGGCAGCGCTGGGGCGAGTCCAGCAGTGCCCGGGGCACCTCCAGGGCACCTGGCTGTCAGCCTGCAAACCCAGACTCCAGATTCGTGAGTCTGGGAGGAAGAGCTACGGGCCAGATCGGTCACAACACAGGAAAAGTACGGGACCCCCAGCAAGGCAGCCAGAGGCACGCCCGAGCCCCTGCTGGAGCCACAGAAACAATTCACTCCCCCCCCCCGCAACACTAAGGGTCCTGTGGTCACCAGGCCACCCACGAACTGCTTGCCACCAACGGAGAGGAGACCTAGTTGAGCACAAATCCCACGGGAGCAAGAGGTGGGAGGGACCAGAACATATGCCTAGAGGACAAGAATCTGGGCCCAAGACAGGCAGCAAGGGAGCTTGGTGAAGGCACCTGATGGGGGAAGGGGTCAGCTCTGAGGACCCAGTGACAGCGTTCTCATTTCCAATACAAAGGTCACGCATTTAAGGCTTTAGGAAAACACCTTTGGTGTTAATGGTTCCGTAGGAAAAAATCATCTGCAACTACAAGGGTGAACCTTTCTGAGCCCTCCTCGCCTCTTCCCTGGTAAGGAAACTCCCTGGTAAGGAAACCGTTTTGTGACAACGTGTGGTGTCAGGAGGGGTCTCAGGAAGGCAGAGGCTGTGCAGACGGACAGCACACCCCGGCCTGCGTGGGGCCCCGAGTCCAGGGGCGGGGGTGAGCCTCGTGGGCTGGGGCCCTGGGGCCCGTCCCGGCAGAAGCCAGCACGCGCCCTCCCGGGAGCTCAGGGAATACAGCTCTTTGTCCAGAAGGCCCTCCTCTCTCTCTAGAAGGAGCAGTTTCTTGTTGAATTAATCACAACAACGTGGGAAGATGTGTTCTGAGTTCCAGATGACCAACTCTAGACACAATTTGATCTGCCAAGGTTCTCAAGGCCAAAACCACGATGACCTCATTTTTTTATATTTACTTATTTTTGAGAGAGAGAGAGAGAGAGAGAGAGAGAGCGCGAGCAGGGGAGGGGCGGAGACAGAAAGGGAGACAGAATCTGAAGCAGCTCCAGGCTCTGAGCTGTCAGCACAGAGCCCGATGTGGGGCTCGAACTCAGGCACGTGAGATCATGACCTGAGCTGAAGTCGGACGCTCACCGACTGAGCCCCCCAGGCGCCCCCTCCCTTTATTCTTACTTTACAGCTTTCTCTTCCATATAGAATATGCTTCTCTTTTATTGTTTCTTGGTGGCTCTACTAGGAATTTTAGTAGCCTTCACCTACTCTGGACATCACCTGAGCCTCCATGTGTGCTCGCTGGGAGAGGACAGAGTTAACGGACTACACTGCGGACGGAAGAAAGGAGAGCTCAGTGACATTTCCGCGGTCAGAGGCTGGTCTGAACCCATCAGGGAAGTGAAAGATCAGACTCCTGCTTGATCTATTAAACCGACCTACCAGCAGGCTGCTCATAATCTTAAGGTTTACAGATAACCCTCATTTAAAAATTATCAGGGACACATAACCACTTGGTTGTGGGTAACATGGTAAAATTATGTTGAAAACATTTAAGTGGCTAGATTTCAAAACGACTCAACTTTTATTAGAGTTTACAGATTTTTTCACTGGAACGTTAAACAGCACAAAAGGACGTGTTTAGAAATAAGCCCTAACATCTGTTGAGCGGTGGTAGCTGACAAAAATGTTTCTTACGTTTATTCGATTTGGAAAGGGTTCTGGGGGTGGCCAGCCTAAATGCATCTCATGTGTCCCAGAAAATATGGCTAAGTGTTTACCACATGGTTTGTGTCTAAGCAACTAAGTAAACATTCATTAAAAAAATATTTCCGACGCACGTGCTCCTGAGAACAGATCTGCTGCCCTGAGACCGACGCAGGCAGGGTCCTGTGTCAGGACTAGGGGAGGGGCAGCCGGCTCGAAGGGACCTCGCCGCCAGTACGTGCCCGCCGCAGGGGGCGGGGGCCACAGAGCTGTCAGCCCGCACGTGACATCCACATCTAGGGACGGACACCCCGGTACCTTCTGCCCCGTTTCATTCCAGTACTTCCTTGAAAACTTAGCTAAGAGCCATTAATTTTATAATCACAGGAAGGAGGGTCCGTGGCCATTCTTAAGCCTGTCTCCAGTGACCTTAAAACCTTCCACTCAAACCACCGGGCTGCTGAGTCCCGTCTTAGCTCATGGGCCCATCCCCTGCACACCCCCCCAGGGTGTGAGCGGCCCTGGGCTCTGGGCGCTTCTGCACAGCCGTCCGCACAGCTCAGCAGGGCCCACAGCATGAGGGGGAAGAACTGAGGGGTGTCCCGGACACCAAGTCTCAGGGCAGTGGTCCCGTTCTAAAGCTCAGTCTCTCCAGACGCCATAGCCCACAGCCTCCCAGCCTGCACGGGGTGCAGGGGCTCAGGGCAGGTCCACGCTGTCAAATTGCCACTGGACACTGGACAGCCTGGTTTCCGTTCCTCTTTCACTTTCTTAATTTCAAAGGGAGAGAGTTAAACGCCGCGTGGCGGTCACGGGGGTCTGTGGTGGGGAGGGGGGAGTGCACCGTGAATGTGAAGCACATACACGCGGTGGAAACTCCAATTACAAGCCCAAAACATCATTCACAATCCTAATTAGCGGCTATTAATAGGGCATCGATAGCAAAGGGGTAGTTTTCATCTGCTTCCTTTTACTGAAGGTGAATGGCAGCCGTGAAATTCCCATCAGAGGGGTGAAGGTCACACGCACACTCATCTCATCTGTGAGGGAGCCAGCAGTGAGCCTCCCCGGACGAGCCAGGGTCCCGCCTCGCTCCCCCCGCTGCCAGGAGGGGGCAGGCAACACGGTGCCGCCTGCAGCTTCTGCTTGCACACTGCGCGTGTGCAACACAGGGAGCGCCAGGCATGCGACGGATTCCAGCCACAGGAGAGATGGTCGAGCCCTGGCCCCGACGCCTGTGTGTGGCTTCATCTAGATCTTGGCAGGTGCGATGAAGAGGAGGTCAGACCAGAGAACGGGAGGCGACCCTACACCCAGGGACCAGCGCCCCCACGAGAAGAGGGAAATCTGGACACAGAGTCAAGGACACGGGAAGAATGTCGCACGGTAGGGACAGAGATGGCAGTGATCGGTCCCCAAGCCAAGGGGCGCCGAGGGCTGTCAGCAGCTGCGGCACAGAACAGACTCGTGCTCAGAGCCTTCCAGAAAGAACCAACCACACCAACACCTTCATCTCAGGCTTCTGGCTGCAGAGCTGTGACAACGAAGTTCTGCTGATTTAAGCCACTCGGTTTGTAGTCATTTGTTGTGGCGGCCTTAGGACTCTCACTCACACACACACACACCCCCACACGCACATAGGCACATGCACGGCTGACCGGATATTTGCCTGCACAAAATTTTACTCCTCGGATTACTCTGATGGACTCGCGGGCGCCCCGGGGAGGTGCCCACTTTTCCGTTGCTAACTTCCTAATTAAAAAACCCCACATAATATTGAAATCCATCCCTCATTTGAACTGCATCTTTAAAATTACTAAAATTGCATCGACTCTCCTTCCTACGAGGGTAAAATATCAGCGAGGACGCATCGCACAGATGGGAGATGCAATCACAACTGATCTGATGCCAAGTACGTTCCGGCAAAAGCCTGGGGTCATCCCGCGCCAGAGCGTTAGGGACGGAGGACTCGTCTGAAAACAGCAGGCCTTCCCCGCCTCACACGGCCTGCCACCGACAGGTCCCGTCACGGGTCACAGCAACGCTGAAGGACACTCACACGCCCAGTAAGTCAAGGGACGGCCAGGGGAGGGCAGGAGGGCGCCAGGTGCACGGCAGCCCTCAGAGCCCAGCAGCAGCAAGCCTCCCGCCTGAAGTCACTGCCGCGTGCGACCAGTCACTACGGCTGGTCACCAGCAGCCGCGAGAGGAAGAGGAGGACAAATCAGCCGCGGGCGGGCCGCGTGGCTCCCTCCACGGGCACCGCCCCAGCGTGGCGCTGGAGATGCCCGTCACCCGCTAGCTGCCCGAGAATCTGACCTTCAGTCTCCGTGAGCTGCCGCAGGCGGGGCCGAGCTACAATCGGCTTCACCTGCCGCCGGCACGCACGCGCAGGACAGGGTCCCTTCACTCGACGCGCTCCGCAAACCTGGGCAACGACTCGGTACGTCCTGACTCCAGAACGTTCTGGATGTGAAGCTTCTCGATGAAGCAGGTACAGGCCCCCGGTGTTACCACACTCAACAAGAACTGTAATCACTGTCTAGGCACGGGCTCCCTGGCGGCGACAAACCCAGGCTCTCCTGGCCCCTGTCCTTTCAGAAATAACCCGATTCTCCTGCTGTCCCGGAACTCGGCCAGGCACGTGGACAGGAAGTGGGGGTCGGCTCCCTGTGTGAGTGGCAGGGTCGTGGCCCCCAGGAAGGCGTGTGCGGGCAGCCCCTGGGAGAGAGATTCACTGCGGCCTCCGGGGTTCCCGGCACAGGGCGGCACCTGGCCCCAGTTCCTTCTGCAGTCAGACGCCCGGACGCATGTCCCTGGGGCGCACGTGGCAGCCCCAGCCGTGACCCAGGGCCGTGTGAGAACACAGGTGGGCATACTGAGCCCTGCAAGTTGAGGAAGAACATCACTGACAGTGCTTCCCCTGGTTCAAGAGGCCCTGGACACAGGCCCCACTGGAGGAAGGGAGGGGGAGGGGCGTCACGGTGGGGACAGGCATGCCCTCGCTGCAGCCACTCACGCCCCTACCCTTTGAAATCACGCGTTTTTAAAACTGTATGTGACGCTATGAAATTTCAATAGAATAAAACGTGTGAAAGCAGTGCGTTCATTAGAGACCATGGTTTAAGTCACCCCGCTGGGTACAATTTTTACTACTTCTGAAGCAGGAACATTCAAGGAAAATGCCTTTATGCTCAACAAAATGTAAAGGCTCCCGGCAAAGAAACCACAGCTCCAAATGTGATGGAAATAGCAAGTGGGGAAGCAGAAGAAGCCACAGAAATGACAGAAGCGCGCCGCGTGGGGACGGGAACAGTGTCCTCGGCTCCGGGCCTCCCACACTGACCACACCGGACGCCGAGCCCGACGCCAGAGCGTCGGCGGCACGACCAGGGCCCGCACCAGGTCACCGACGGCCCCGGCGGAAACCGGAGCATCTAAGGAGAGTGCAGGCAGATGTAGCGGAGCAGGGGACCGTGTGAGGTCAGGCCAGCCAGTCCCTCAGCACTGGGGCCACTGACCCACACGCCGCCTAACCCGGCGAGGAGGCAGAAAGCCCGAGAACGATGTTCCTACTCTCCACGTGGAATCGAAACGACTAAATTCCACGCTCAGAAACCGAGGAACAAATTCAACACCAGCACAGCGCAGAGCAGATCCCAGGGAAGAAGCCAGAAAGACCTGGATCCTTCTCTCCTTGCCCACACACCCCCCCCGACCCCCGTCTCCAAACCATGCCATTTTCTAGCATGTGCTAGAAATGTCCTCCATCAGACAGCCGCCCTGCTTCCCTCCTATCCCCACCCGGGAGCCTAGACAACCACCGCCCTAAGCCCCCCTCTCTGTGGACAACGGAAAAGCGGGCCTTTCCCTGAGGTGACCACCACGAGGCTGTGACGACAGGGTGGCGGAATTCTGCAGTGACAGCAGAGCCCCGAAGGGCCCCACAACGCCAGCCTTCCGGACTTTTCTGAATGGTTACGGACGAGAGTTAAATGCTAGAACAGGTGTTACAGGAAACACGGAAGCTACTCCTAAGAAGACATCTAAGGGACAAAACAGGGTGAAATGTTCAACTGAAATCAAAGGATGAGATGAAACAAAATCGGGTGACACACAGAACGAGGAGCGAAGGGAACACTACAGTGTGAAGCTGGGTCTCTCCTCTCTCTTCCAACAACACAAGTTCTGCCATGAAGAAAATGTATAGTTACCTGCATCCATATCTGCAAAGAATGGAACAGCCAGTAAGAAAAAGAAGGAACCAGAAATTCAGTGTCTCAGAGTTGGATTTTAAAAGGTTACACGGAGAGAAAATACAACTCAGAAAACTACCTGTGAACTCTACGTGCGTTAAACACAGGGGTTCTGTGGCTTCCTGTCACTGCACTGCCTTAACTCTACTTAAAGCAAAACATAAAACATGAACATGTTAACTCAAGAAGCAAAAGCCTAATGGCAAAAGAAATCTCCTGCTCTCATGCAAAATGATTCTTCAATGTTTAGAATACACTATATGGGGGAAACATACTCAAATGTGTGGTGGTGGTACCCATCTGTGACTACGTAACAGTATGTACGAGTTGCGTACAGACTTACTATCCGGAACAGACAAATGTCCGAGTCACGTTTAAAGGGGTGACCCTGGATTAACATTTGAAACGCCAGGACTGTTGGATAGGAAATAAATTCAACAGCACTTCACGGCTCTACTTTTACTGCTCCAAGCGCCAGAGGCAGTATCATCAGTGGCTAAAAATACTGCAGAGGAAACAACATACCTAAGGATTTTCACTGCCTGGTATTTTATTCTTTCTCAAAACGAGTGTATCACAGTCATGATTTAGATTATGCTACAGGAAACTGCCGTAAGCTAAAGGCTCCTGGGCTCGGCGTGGCCTGCCACACAGCATACCTTCGGGAGACTCCTCCTGGACGTAAGTGCCGGTCAGATACCGGTGCACCAGGGCCGACTTGCCGCTGGCCAGGTTACCCACGATTCCCTGAAACAAAGAATCAGACGACTGTTCAGTATTATTACACCACTCACCTCATCGATCTGCAAACGGGTGTGTGTGTGTGTGTGTGTGTGTGTGTGTGTGTGTGTGTGTGTGTGTGTGAGAGAAAACGTACAGTAAGTCTAGGCAGGACCACCAGCAAGCCCGCGGCCGGAGGGCCCGAACCTGGCTCACTGAATTCTCCGGAAGTGTGTGTGTGTGTGTGTGTGTGTGTGTGTGTGTGTGTGTGAGAAAACGTACAGTAAGTCTAGGCAGGACCACCAGCAAGCCCGCGGCCGGAGGGCCCGAACCTGGCTCACTGAATTCTCCGGAAGTGGAAGGGACTCCAACGCCCTCCATTTAAACCTCCTGCTCTAGGCAGCCTTGCCGGCTCGGAGAGCATCAACACCATCAGGACACACGGACAGCGACCTTCTTCAGGGCGCCGTGTGCAGCGGGCCCACCAGGAGAGTGTATGCCGAGTCGGCACCCCCCGCCACCAACTGTGCACCCTCACCAGCCTGAGCAGGGTTCGCAGTGTCAAACGGGGCATGGTGCAGCACAGAACGGAATGGGACTGGGGAGGGTATTCTGGTACATTCCACCAGGACTCTGGGGTTGCTTCTGGAACCAGACCAGCTGAGAAACATCGAGAAAGAGCCATTGGGAGGGACCGGAGGGGCTCAGCCCATGGTCAAGGCCACAGAGGGGTCTGGACCAGGTTAAAAATGCCCATCAAGAAATCAGGAGGGGCCATGGCTCTGGCAGGGAGCTGGTGGAGGTGGAGTAAAACACAGGACCCGGCGGGAAGCGCGGCCCGTAGGATACCTCCTTCAGGAAGAGGCCCCTGCGGGCACAGCCAAGATATGTGGACTTGAGGGCGGCGGCCCGTGGGGAGGGCGTCCCTTGGCCTGTGCTGGGGACCTCACTTCCTCTGCCTTCTCTGCAAGCTGCCCGTCAACACCCCCCTCCTGTACCCGTATCTTCCCCACCAGAACTTTCCTCTCTGCCTTTAAGCATGCACACATCAATTCTTTAAGAAACACAAAACAGCCTTGACTCCTATGAGGGCCAGCCTCCCCTTTCCCACCAGGGCCGGGCTCCCTCCCGCCTGGTCCCACCTGCAACCCTCAGGATCTCAGGTGCTGATCCAGGAGCCGGGAGGAGACTGGCCCCGAGGTCCCTGGCCCCGAGGTCCCTGGCCCCGAGGTCCGCGATGGCCTCGTTGCTAAAAGCGCTAGGCCTCCCCGCGCTCCTGGCCCGTCACTGGAAGCCCCAGACCAGGTGCACTTTCTTCAAACCTCCTGCCCTGAGCCTCCTCCTGGGATTCCCTCTCTGCCCACATGAGCGCTTTCCAGATCTCCTGGCTGCTTCTAGACCCTGGGCTCTCGCGCCCCCCGTGTGGCTGGCCACGGCCCTCCCGCCCTCAGTACCCGCTGCTGCCCAGTGCCGTTCTCCAAGCCCCGGTCACACAAGTGCTCCACGTGTGCCCCTGCACGTGCAGATGGCACGCTCTCCCCCCAGCCCCGCTGGCTGGTCGCCCTCTGTGGCCCCACCCCACCCGGCCTCCCACACCGGAAATGTGGAAACCATCCAGGATTCCCATCCCCGCCCCCCGAGTCCCGGAGCCCCCGTGCTCCTGAGGGCTTCCCCACTCACACCGGGTCACGGGGGCAGACGCTAGCTGCCTCCCTGCCTCCAGGCTGCCCTCTGCACCGGGAGCACCAGCGAGGCTCCCGGAAGCCGCCTCGCCCTGCTGGGCCTGACACCTGGGCCTTTCCTCCTCAGGCACCTCCTGCACTATTCCTGCTCTCTGCTCGGCAAGCACGTCGGAGGTCACCTCCCCCGAGAAGCCTTCCTAAAGCACAGCCTCCACCAGGCACCTCTCCTCAGAGCCCCCCTTAGGGGCCTCCTCACAACACCGTCCGGTGACCTGGTTTTACCAGCCTCGCTCCGTGGGTCTGACGGGAGGTGCTGATAACCCCCGAAGCGCAGGGTGTGGGGGCTCGGCCCCGGGGTCCCGGCGCTGCACCCGGCCCGGGAGGCTCCCGGCAGCACCCGCCGTGTAAACGGGCAAGTGGAGGAGTGCACGGCTCCAGCACCAGCACCAACAGAGATGCCTGGTCGCTAGGGCACAGGGCCAGGCGACGCGGGCAGAGCCAGAATAAAGATGTTTCCCTTTCCGACGTGACTCACGGCCTCCCTTCCACCTGGGGCCTCTCTAATCCGCGAATACCTACCTATTAATTATTCGTTTGCTCAAGGGCACCTGCTGTTTGCCAGCTTCCTGTGGAGAAATTCCAAACCAGTGTGTGCAGCAAAATTAAATCTTTAATTAAGATTCGAGTTTCTCCTTCCTGAGGAGGAAAACGCTCAAAATCAAACCCCGCTCGGTGTGCGCTTCCCGCACGAGGTCCACTCCTTCCTCCTCGCGCACCAAGCCTTGCGGAGAACGCGCTTCTCCTGCAGGAGGAGGAGGCCCGTCCTGGGGTTTGGGGGGGTGCGGGGGGAGGCCAAGGGCCGTCCCAGAGACCTTCCGCTGGCGCCCCAGGGGCCGTGTGTAAACTTGAACAGCTGCAGAAACGAACAGCGGCCGTGAGGCGGAAATAAAATGGGACACGGGGGACGGACACGCCCTCTAGGCTGTGACGCTCCTCCAGGTTCCACAACGGCTTCTAGAAAGAAGGACGAGAGCTCCCCCTCGTCTACGGGCTTCGTGCGAACAGCTCGGGAGCACGGGTGAGGTGTCCGGAAAACGACCGACGGCCTCCCCTGGGCCAGACGCCGTCACCGCACCGCGGGGCCTGCCCCGCCGTCGGGGCCCCCGTCACTCAAGGGCAAAGAGCACGGTGTCCGTTTAGACGGTCTCTCGGGCATCCCAACCTCACTGCTTGCCTGCTACACTTAGCGCAGTTCTGCTGGAAAGGAAATCAAGGCCGTCAGTAAAGATCCCAGCGGGGAATCCAATGGAAACCCACGAGAGGGCGTGACAAGTGGCTACGGCTCCCTCTGCGGGCCGGACGTCGAGGGCCTACTGCGCTCTCCGCCCGGACGTGAGCAGGGAGCACCCACAGCCTGCCGCACGGGATGGCGAGCGGCGTCCGGCTCCAAGGGCAACCGGTCATTGGTTGTCCACGCAGAAGACGACTCGGGAGAACACGAGCCATGGCACCACCTTGCCTGCAAAGGAGGCAAACACGGAGATTCTTTCCTCTGACAGGTTCCAGAAGATTTATTGCGAAACAGCACATAAAGAGTCCATGTGAGGCTTGCGATTATGTCATTGAGCTGCTGCGTTTGTGACACAGAAGTCAGGGATCCCGGAGGCGATGACCTAAGGGGCCACCTGCCTCGGGGGCGTCGTGCGAGGGCACAGAACAACGGCCACCCTAGGGACGCACAGGGGCTGCCTCTGAACAAAGGAGCACTTTCTGGAGATGCGGAGAAATCCTGGCACAGAAGGGCCCTGCCGAGGACAGGCCGCCTGGCCGTGCTGACCGGAGCGGGGCCTTCCCGCCGGGGTCTGTCCGTCCGCACTCAGAGCAGGACAAAGAGAACTTCTTCCGCCTGAGCAGAGGCCCAGTGCCTCATCCGGGGACGCGGTCAACCTTCAGCACGTTCCAGAAAGCCTCAGGACGGTCACACTCGGGGAGCGCGGGTCCGTGCTGCCTCCTAACGTGCCCTTCTTCCGCACCTCTGGGCATTCACTCCAGGAAATTACATGTCTTTGAAACACCATGTTGGCTCCGGCACAACACCCCCGAACTCCGCAATTCAGACAGGTCGATACCCGAGGATCACAGTCGGACTGTAATCCTGTCCGGGGGACCCGTCGGCCTCACGCCGCTCCGTGGAGTTAAGTTGATTTAATGTCAATGGAAAGTCCAATTTCAGCTCGTCCGTCCACGGGCCACCCTGCAAGCGCTCAGGGGCCACATGGGGCAGGCAGCCGCGGCCGGGCAGCGAGACAGAGGAGGGGCCCGCTGGACAGGAAGAGCAAGCCACGGGTTCAAATCCCACACTGCCCCCTGCTGGTGGCGTGCGGCTGGGGAACTCTCAGGACTTGAGGGTGCTTCCTTGTCTTGATGGGGGGAGAACAGGACCGAGTCGTGGGCAGCAGGCAGGTGACAGCAAGACGCAGGTGAGGCCCACACCGCACGGCCGGCACAGAGCGAGCGCCTCCCGCGCGGCCCGTCGCCGTCCCCACGGCACGCTTCCTGTCGCTGTGCCCTGCTCGTGGAACATGCAGGTGCCCGGGGCTGTTTCGTGGGGCTGAGGGCGTCTCTGCAACGTGCATCCCCGCAGACCTCCAGCCCCAGTGCGGCCAACTCTGCAGTACTCACTCGACCGGCGCCTCCTGACCGCGCCCGCGGGGAATCCTGTGCCAGGCCACAGAACGCGAGGCAGGACCCCGGCTTCGGGAAGGGGTGCGGGGCCGGCAGACCCATCGCCTCCCCCCAGGAAGGACACCTGCCGGCAGGTGCTTGCAAATAAAGGTCAGAGCTGTGGCGGGGAGGGGTGTCCCCCAACCAAGACAGCCAGCGGTGGCAGCGGGGACGGGCATGTCGGACACGACAGGGAGGCACGCGGATCTCAGCGAGGCTTCCCACGTCACCCTTTACCTCTCAGGTTTAAACACGTGTTTCTCCTGGTGACAAGTCACATCTATACTGTCTTCCGAGTCCAGCACGTTCCTTGTGGGCCCAGTCTCTTCATCTCAGAAGCGAAGCACGTGCAGGATCAGGCCCCTGCCCTGGGTCACCCGCGAAGCACTACTGAGGCTGGGCCTGTGGTGTCCGGGGGCCTCCGGGGGGGTCGCTGGCAGCCAGACTGGAGCCAAGAGCAGCACGGAGCCCGGATGGAGGGCACAGGGAGGGAGGGGCTGAGCACGAGGGGCCAGGGCGGACAGAGAGGCCTGTGCCCAGGCCGCCCATCCTTGGCAGGAATGAACCAGAAGGGCCTGTCTGCCTGCATTCTACCGTCAGGGCCACCGCTGGGGGGTTCAAAGCAGATGCCCAGGCCACACACCTGTACACACATATACACACAACACACACACATTTATGCGTAGAAACATATATACACATACACACACACACACGGCACACATAAATACACACAGGCATATGCAGATCTACACACACACACACACACACACACACACACACCCTGGGCAAATACACACACATCTATGTATATAAACATACACAGAGCACACAAATTACACGCACATACACATAAGTATACATGCATGTATACAGATACGTATCCTTACACGTATGTAAGTACACGAACATGTGCATACACACACACGCGTGCACACACACACACACACAGATACTTCTCCCCAATGCTATTTACATTATGACAAAGAACATGACTATTTAAAGGTTATACTGGTCCCTTCCCCCCGTCCTAACGTGAGGAACATGGTGTACACGTGCTCAAAGCTGCCGTTGCAAAGCACCAAATCACTTTTTACGTACAGCCATTTGAAGCTTTAAATGATCTCACTGAAAGAATAAAGTTTTTAATAAACACAAAATCTTCTTTTAATTTCGTGTCATTACTCTGTCACACAGTAAACGACCAGTGACATTTTTTAAATGATGAATTCCAAAACTTCACAGAAACCTCCCACGGCATCCTGGCACAGGACAAATGAAGGCGCGTCTGTGCGTGTGTGTGTGACACTCTCGCACATGTGTGCACACGGGCAGGAGAGCCAGAATGATGGGCGGACCGGCGTGGCCACCCCAGGCATGCTCAGGGCTCTGGTCCCAAATGGTCAGCTGCACCTGGCCCTTCCCGGGACGTGCCCAGAAGCGTGGCCCCACCAGGGCCCCGGGACAAGCAGGCCCCTCGGGATGCAGGCCTGGGCGTGCCCGCACGCCACGTCCCGCCTCTCACACAGCCCCGCTCTCCTGTGGGTGAGGAAGGATGACCACTGAGGCCAGAAGGTCCACTCACCACTTTGAGCTCCGGGACAGATCGACTTAACGTCCATTCCTGGCTATTCACAAAGGCATCTGCAAAACAGGAGGGAGAGCAGAGTTAGGTGCCACAACCCACTTCAGGGCAGAGTCAAAACGCCCCCGATGTGCCACTTCCCCAGCCAGAAAACCACCGGGGACGGTGTAGACCCACATCCTCACGCCACTCCCACCCGCTTCCTATTCCAAGTCTGGGTCTCCTAAACCGCAGTGCACACTCCATCCAACCCCCAGGGGCTCCCAGAGCTTAGTTCTTCCCCACCTCGAACGTCCCTGCCGCCCGAGGCCCCCAGGACCACGCTGTCCAGGGGACGAGTTAAGACCCTTCTGATCCTGCTCGTTTCCCATCTGGGAGTCCAAGGAGGCCCCAGGTTTTCCCAGAACTGCCCCTGGAGCCACTCCTGGTCTTTGAGTTGTTCACTAAGATAGTCTCGTCTGAAATCCCACCAACCAAGTCACGCAGAAATGACGGGGCTTGGAAAATCCCAGTGTGCACGACACCACGGCCATCCAGACTTCGGAAGGCTCTGAGCTGGGGTTCTGCACCTCCCAACACAGGACACGGCGAAGATCCAGGCATGACTGTAAGATGTGTCCCAGAGACGAGGGGTCCCCAGCCACCACGAGGGCCCCCGCAGAGACCAGTCCCACCCTGGCCAGCACGGCGGGCGGCCATCACGGAGGTCAGGGCAGGTGGGCCCACCCACAGCAGAGGACGCAGATGACCGGGTGCCCCAGCCCCCTGCTCACCATCCCTTAAGGACAAGACTCCACACAGCCACGCGCACTACGCACTAATGAACGCAGGGGGTGAGCTCACAAAGACATGGCAATTGTCCCCCCCACAAGCAGCTGAGGGCCAACACCTCTCATTCCAACTGGGATTCACTTTCTATGTATTTTCCAGAAACTCAGAGAACTTCATCACTGTGTTATGTCCAAGAAGTAGTAAAGTGATTCGCAAAATACCTGCGAGTCAAGCAATGCCATCAGTTTCAATAAATGCACGACGTTCTCATCAAACCAGTGCAGGGACGGACGCAAGGGGCATAAGCGTGCGATTCCGCTGGGGACGGGATCACGCAGGGGGCAAGCAACGCGTCTGGAGGGAGCGAGGTGGGCACTGTCCACGGCGACACGAGAATGAGGTAGGTGGCCGCCCAAGAGAGCAGACCCCGCCGGCCCTGCGGGATGCTCGGGAGGTGGGACGGCCCATCACAGAGGCCTCTGTGCTCAGGGAGAAGACGGCGGGGTGGCCGGGGAGAAGACGGGCGGCCGTAAGCAGACGGGGAAACGCAAGGCGGATGCAGACACGTCCGGGGGCCCGAAACCTCAGCTGGAAGCTGGAAGGGGCCGGGGTTCGAGACAGGAGACCCGGGACCCCTGGGGATCCGAGTGCCTGGCCGGCAGGCAGAGGTGCGTCAGCAGGAACACAGAAGGAAAGACCTTCATGAAAACGAGAAGCACGAGCTGCTTCTGCCCCCCGGTGCAGCCAGCACATCGGGGGCTGACTACTGGGGGCGCACATTAATTGTGCACCTGAACGCCCAGTCGCCGGTGACCCAGCAACCCCTAATGCGCCACCGAGAAGACACAGCTTGCACACAGATGAACACCGATGGTGTCAGCACGGAGACGGCCGGGGTGGGCGCCGGGCGGACGGCAGCTAACACCTTCCCTGGTGACCGGCGTTGTAATCAAGTCGCAAACCACGTCTTTTCGGTCCTCAACTGTGCTCTTGAACGAACGGGGGATGTGGCCTTATAGGACCTACAGGGTGACCCCAGTGATCCAGGAGAGTCAATGACCGTGACGCTCCCGACATGAGCTGTACGCTCCAAGTGTCCCAGCTGTGCCCTGGCCCTGTAGCGTGTGAGGAACGCACGGCTGGGTTGGCAGACTTAGAATCTTCCGCATAACGGAACACTAAGGGGCCGGCAAGAACGCACGAAGGCTCAACATGCAGAAATGCAACTGTCCCCAAGCCACGGTGAGTGGGGTGGGGGGTGTGTGTGCAAGGGGCACTACAAATACAAGACACACAGACAGGCGTGGCCGAGAGTTCCTCCGGTCAACAGCTCCTGACTGAAGGACTGGGAAGCAGGCGGTCTGGGGACGAGAGCAGCGAGGAGACGTTCTTGCACGGTTCCCTCTGTAAACCTGCTAACCTTTCTCCCAACTGGCATGTAAAACACGTGTACAATACAGTGTTTAATAGGAACCACAACAATAAGGCAACAGGCCTTATTGAATGAAACGGAGCAGGATTCCTCAGCGGAGTGCTGATTCTTTATCGCCCGTCACCTAAGGTTGTATTGTATTTAATACAAATATTAAACAGGCTCTAGAAAGGGCTGCCTGGGTGGCTCAGGTGCTGGAGCGCCCAACTCTTCATCAGGGCTCAGGTCATGATCTCACAGTTCGTGAGTTTGAGTCCCATGCTGGGCTCTGCCCCTCCCCTGCTCGTATGCACATGCGCTCTCTCTCTCTCTCTCTCTCTCTCTCTCTCTCTCTCATGGTTCGTGGGTTCGAGCCCCGCGTTGGGCTCTGTGCTGACAGCTCGGAGCCTGGAGCTGCTTCGGATTCTGTGTCTCCCTCTCTCTCTGCCCCTCCCCTGTTCACATACACTCCTTTTCCCTCGCTCTCACCCTCTCAAAAATAAACATTAAAAAGTATAATTAGATAAGTAAATAAATGTTTTTTTAAAATATGCACTAGAAATTATGCAGGCCCACTGGACAAATGTCCAGGGCCATGTGAACACTGGGACACAGGTGTGGCACCTCTTTACTTGCAAATACATCTCAGCTCTGATGGGGATTTGTGTTAGTGGCCATCAGATTAAAATAAACGCTTAACTGACAAAAAAAAAATCTATCATCTTCCATTTAAAATAATTTACAAACTTATCACAGGGGCGCCTGGGTGGCGCAGTCGGTTACGTGTCTGCCCCTTGGTTTCAGCTCAGCCTCACAGTTCCCGAGTTAGAGCCCCGAATCGTGCTCTGTGCTGGCAGTGCGGACCCTGCTTGGAATTCTCTCTCTCTCCCTCTCTCTCTGCCCCTCCCTGGTTCATTCTTTCTCTCTCTCTGTCAAAAATAAATAAAACTTAAAAAATACATAAAAACTGTCATCACTGGTCAGAACAAGGCTGCCTCAGGCGAGGCTAAATGAAAAATAACCAAAGATTTGCAAAGATGAAGATCCCGGGATACGTCTTTACCCTCCTCCCCTGTCAGACCTTTCTGGGGGCTGGAGGCCGTGGGCCCGCCTGGGGGAGCCGGTGCATCTCACGGCCAGCGGGCCAAGGGCAGGCTCGCAGCCCGACTTCCCTTCAAGTGCCCAGGGCAGCGACGCTGGAAGAATGAACACGCACCGGAGGCACACCTGTGGGAGTGTGTGTGTGTACACGTGTGCGCACACACACGTGTGTTCTCAAGCCAGCTAGGAATCCAAAGTCACGGAAGCTGTGTCTTATTTTTGGAAGAGCCCACTGTGTGCCCCACTCAACGCCCCCCTACCTCGATAGGTATTACTAAGAAAATGCATCCTCATACACCGGCTACGGAATTTGAGTTTAAAATAAAACACAGCGGTCACCGACGGGCGGCTCGCAGCCTGCGGGCAACACCAGGGCTCCCTCCGCCACCATCTCTGGGGCCAGCAAGGCCCCCGCTGCTTGGGGCCACGGGCGACCCCAGCTCAGTAGGGAGAAAGACAACATGAAATCGTTTCTTCCCATTAACGAGGCACCAACTCAAATTACAGGACTGAAATTTAAATATTATTAAAAAGAAACCCTCAAAGAACTCCAAGATGAGGGACCACGAAGTAATGAGGAACTTTTACTTGGAGTAAAAAACCCAAACTACTAGCTTCTCTGGAACAGAATTCTGAAGGACACAGCCCTAGACAGGCGTGGTTACGGAGAGTCACAGGGTGGGGTCCCGAGGACACAGGGGCAATTACATGAACAGGCAGATAACCAGTTTCTCAACATCAGGGGGAAACAATGTTTTCAATTAAACAGAAATTCTTTTTTAAAATATTTGCATTTTTGAGAGAGACAAAGTGCAAGCAGGGGAGGGGCAGAGAGAGAGGAAGACACAGAATGCGAAGCAGCTCCAGGCTCTGAGCTGTCAGCACAGAACCTGACGTGGCGCTTAATCTCACGAGCTGTGAGATCCTGACCTGAGATGAAGTCGGGCGCTCAACCGATTGAGCCACTCAGGTGCCCCTCAATTAAATAGAAATTTTTAACCTCCTTTATTCTGAGTTGAGAACCAAAATATGTGAAACTGAAGGAAAACACAGCAAATCCCCACTGTCAAAGTGGCACATATCCCCAGGCCATGCCCATGGCGTATTACTGTTTTGATGTTCCAGAAAGTTCCAAATAACTACAGGTGCGTGTCAGCAGAGTTCCTTCCCAGCTCAACCTCGTCTGAAGATATACCAAGTCCGGGACACCTCAGACTGAAAATGCTTGGTAACCAGAGGTACACACAGGGTCAGGGTCATCGTCCCGAAGCCGTGCGGAGCGGCTGCCCCAGCAGGGTGTCCAAAGGTGAGGTCCCCGGGTTCGAAGAATTCGCGCTCACAAAAGGGGTGCAATTCAAAGTATCTGGGTGACCAATTTAGGAGTGCATTTAGCATGGGGATTTTTGTATTTCGGCTTACCTGTGTTTTTTCACAGTCGACTTTCCTTCATTTTAATCATCTTTTTAAATATGCAATGAAATAAAGGTGAGCGGGGCTGTGCCCGGACTGTCACTCCAAGTTGGCGGAGGCGGCCCGAGGCAGGAGCTGCTCACGCTGCACTGCTTTATCCCCGCTTGGGTCCCCCGCACACCCAGGGTCCTGAACAGAAAGCACGTACACACGACGCACGGATATGGACGAGACACCGATGGGGAGGGGGTTCAGGGTCACAGCGGAAAGACCACCGACCCTGGGGCTGCCCAGGCCCCTGCTAAAGACACTCGCCTTCCGCTTCCAGCAGATGCCTCACCGAGAGGGCCCGCTCAGCAACTGCACGGGGGCCAGGGTGGGGGGTCCCCACTGCCCGCTCTGCTGCGGCCAGCTCTGCTCAGCGCCCCCTCAACCCCTGTTCTTCCTTCTGAGGGGTGGGCATGAGTCTGGACTTGCTGGCGCAGTGCCCGTGCTGCTGGTGGTCGTACAAACGCCCAGGAGAAAGGCCCTGCCTCCCTCTCCTCCAGGCAGGGCCCCCTGCTCTCGGGAAAGGTGCCCCCGCACCGGTGTCCAGCTGGCTTCCTCCCCCGAGCACAGGGTCTGCTGATCTACCAGCTGAGGGTGAAACGAGGGCCTTCCACGAGGCCAAGAGCAGCTCGGACAACTTGGAAATGCAAACAGAAGCCTGCAATCACCTGCCAGAGACAGGAGCCTCCGGCTCCGGGCTGCCCTGCTCTGCTGGCCCCAGGACCAGCCTGCCTCCGCGTCCCCCTCGCGGCGCCCCTCGATGACATGTGTGCACGTGTCCTGTTTGGCTCCGCAAGACATAGGCTGTGGCCTCTCCGAGGGGACGCGCGCACGGGCCGGACCGTTTAGTGGGTCTCAGGAAAGCATCCTGCCTCGCGGCTGATTTCGCAGCCTCGCGGCTGATTTCAGAGAAAAGCTCCAATCCCCAGAGTACGAGCTGCTCTTCTAAGAAGAGCACTAGAGAAAAGCCAAGGGCCAGAGAGCCTGATCCTTCCAGAACCTCCCCTTCCAGAGCCACCTCCAGCCACACCCTGAGACAAGACTCCGGACCCCAAGGAATGCAAATACCCACAGATGCTGCCAGGTAAGGGGACGGCCCGAAGAGCATCTGGAGCAGGAAGAAACCAAAACCAAAACCATCCAGCTGTTCATTTTCATTTTTACTCCAGGAAGAATGGCGAGGGTTCCCTTGCCCAGATTTTCTTGAAATCCGTCCTGACTACTAAACTCCCTTTACTCTCTGCTTGCTGCTAACAGTAACCAAGGAACCCGGCTTTAGGTCTGCCCTCAAAAATATTCATATGCAGAACCACCAATTTAACCGGGGATTTTAAGGCCCTCATTACACTGCACCAAAAATATACGTTCTAGCTTGAAAGCCAGACATGTTCCTTTTTGGAAACCTCCCTGTGCACCAAAGAGCAGGAGCGGACGCACGACGGGGCGCGGATGGGATGTGGGGGCACATGTCGGCGTCCCAAGTGCTTCATCAGCTCCCTGCCGCCCATCAGGGCTCACGGATTGATCATCTAACTCTAATGGCAGGAACACACACGAAGACAGCACCGGGCAGGCAGACAGAAGCACGATAATCCCATATCAGACTTCAGAAAACCAGCTGTCCCCCTTTGTGCCACTGTATTTTGTACTATCACAGCACCGACTCTTCAGCGCTCTTGACGTTGAAGGCAAAAATTCAGGTCCTGAAACGGACAGAATTTTGCAAACTGGCTAAGAAATTACGCCTCATCCTTGGGCACTCCCCCCCAACACTTCTGAGTTAATTTACATGTGGGGCATGAGTGAAGACGGCCGCAGACCACATTAACCTTTGGGTTCCAGCAATCCCCAGGAACGCTGGGGGTAAAATCTAAAATCTACCAGCGAAATTACCCCTTCTTTACATCCCATTTCTGCTGAGCCTGGACCGAGCAGTTGCACTTTGACATCAGAAAAGCACTGAGCTGCAGTGTGACTTCCTGTGGGAAAATGAGCACTCTGTAAGAATAAACACAGGAATCTAAACTTCACATTGAATAATTAAGGACGATCTTCCTAGCATGTCAGGCAGGGGGCGGGGGCTAAAGTCAAATAAAAAAGGGATATGTCTTGGGGCACCTGGGTGGCTTAGTCGGTTAAGCGTCCGACTTTCGCTTAGGTCATGATCTCGCGGTTCGTGGGTTCGAGCCCCGCGTCGGGCTCTGTGCTGACTGCCAGCTCAGAGCCTGGAGCCTGTTTCAGTCTGTGACTCCCTCTCTCTCTGACCCTCCCCTGCTCACGCTGTCTCTCTCTCTCTCTCTCCTAGAATTAAAAAAAAAAAAAAAAAGGGACCTCCTGCCCCATCCCTCCCACTGACACAAATGTCCTCTCACCAGTGACACCCCAGGGAAAGGCTTCTCAGGAGCCCAGATTTGATGAGTAAAAAGCACATCTTCTTTACAACGTGCAATTACTTTTCTTTGAGCTACAGGCAAACAATGCAATTTTTCCATCAGAGCTAATTTGGTTTGGAGACAAATGATTTCAGTAATTAAAAAAAAAAACAAAACCTGGGGCACGTGGGTGACTCAGTCGGTTAAGCATTTGACTTCAACTCAGGTCATGATCTCACAGTTCGAGTTCCAGCCCCGCGCCGGGCTGTGTGCTGACAGCTCGGAGCCTGGAGCTGCTTGGGATTCTGTGTCTCCCTCTGTCTCTGCCCCTCCCCTGCTCACGCTCGCTCTCTCTCAAAAATAAACAAATATTTAAAAAAAAAAAAAAGCCTTAGAAGAACATTGCTCAGAGTACACGTGCTTTTCCCACTGTCCATCAACCCTGTACATCCATAGTGAACAAAGCACACAGAGAAAACAAAACACAGCATTTCACTCGTGTTTTACAATTGAGCATGTGATGCTGACGACCGTGTCCTGAGCACCTGCTATGATCCAGGCTCATGAAACGGCGCAGCGGACTGAGGGTAGCGTCTCACTGCCCCCAGCTGCTGGGTTCAAAGGTCACATCGGCAGGGGCAGATTTGAACTCCCTCCCTCTTTTATCTTCTGTGTTCCTCAAAGTCTATTCCCCACCCTGCTCTGCCTCAGACTCCAGCTCAGAGCTTCAGGACCTTTACTGAAAATACAAGCTGGCCAGGATGTGGAGGAAGCAAGCTGGTGCGGCCTGTGGGTGGGAGCGTAAGCTGGTGCGGCCACTGGGGCAAGCAGTATGGAGGTTCCTCAAAATATTAAAAATTAAAATGCCATATGACCCAGTAGTTCCACCACTGGGTACTTCCCCCCGAAGGAAATGCAAACACTAATTCAAAAAGATATCTGCACCCCTACGTTCACTGCAGCATTATTTACAACAGCTAAGACGTGGACGCAACCTAAGTGTCCACAGATGGGTGAATGAATAGACGTGGAATAGATACACAGTGGAAGATTCACTCTCGTGAGAGTGGATGAGATACTGCCACTTGCAGCCACACAGACGGACCTGGAAGAATGATGCTAAATGAGCTAAGTCAGAGAGAGACAAAGGCCCCATAATTTCATTTATACGTGGAACAAAAAACCAACCAGAAACATGAATCGTAAGTACAGAGAACAAACTGGTGGTTGCCAGAGGGGTGGCGGTGGGGGGTGGGTGAAATAAGCAGGGGGGACGAAGAGGCACAAACTTCCAGTTATAAAATAGATGAGTCACGGGGAGGAGGGGATGAGAAATGCAGTGTGACTGTAATGACAGGTAGGGACCTCACGTAGCCCGGACAGCACCCGGTGACGCACACCTGACCCGAGCATAACCTTGTGTGGCAACGATAACACTTCAATTAAAGATGAAAGAATTTCCGAATGTGCGTTTCCAAAGGGCTCCCCACAGGAGGTCTGTGCTCCCTACGCCAGTGTTTCAGCTTTTCAAAATTTGCTCAGCAGACACTGCAAACGTAGTAAAGTTGCAATGTTGGGAATTCAGACCGTGGGGGACAGGAGCTCACCTCCTCCCGATCGATGTCCAGGGTCCCAGGGCAGAGGAAGTCAGTGCCAGAGCCTGGGAGACAGGAGTCCTGGTTGACGGTGTTCTCAGACTAGGTGATTTTCTGAGTCTGACCCTCAGTTTCCTCACCAGTAAAGTGGAGGCATTTCCCTCCGACAGATTCCACGGTGACTTGAGGAGAGGATGTGGCCTGTGTCCAGCAAAGGGCCCGACTACCCACAGGAAAGCCCTCCTGCTGCCTCTGGGGGATGATGAAGAACACGGCTTCAGGTACCCCATTTCCGGGGGTACCGCAGCCACTGGGGTGGACACATGCCATCCGTTTTGGGGCCACGAGCGACAGTGAGCCACAGGAGAGCCAAGCTATCACACCACAGCTATCGTAGCGCAAAGCAGCCCGTAGGTCTAAACTGAGTAAAACCAGCTGAAACGTACTGCCTGTTAGTTTTCGATCCCAGCCCAGCTTCTATGGCATTGAACCAGGTGCAACTGCGGTTGAAAGGGGTTGAAAAATGGCAATTTCATATGGCTCAACCCACAGCCTATGAATGCGTGGGCAAAAATCATATCCATGTGGCATAATTACAATACATACGGGAAATGCTGCAGAATTCTAAAATCCGGAAAATGCCTCTCTATTCAGAGCAACAGAGCAGGAGCACTGAGCAGCTAAAGCAAGAGCTCTTCCCAGGGACTTGAATGGAGATAAAGCCACGCCTCCAGGAGCCCCGCCCACCCGGAACCCCGCTTCCCAGAGCCCCGCCCACCCGGAGCCCCGCCTCCCAGAGCCCCGCCCTTCCTCAGGGCTCAGAGCCGGAAGCTAAAGGCTCACTACTGATCTTCATTAGACAACGGAGAAGAAACCTCATTTCCCTACATTAAACTCACCATCATTTGGCTGCTGGGCTCAATCCCCAGCAGAGCTACGGACTCTTATTTCTTCTTCCAAATTATCAACCAGAAGCACCGCATGCGGCCACAATTAGAACGACTTGATGGTCTCTCCTCCCTGCGATCCCATTTGGCTCCAGGGACCACACAGGTTCCAAGCAAAACTCGTGCAATTAGACACAAAGGGTAAAAAAAAGGAACCTGAAATTGCGGGTGAAATTTTACAAACAACGCAGTATCTCAGGGGCTGAGATGCTTATTTAAAAACCTTACATTTCACAAAGATTTTATTAAAACAATAACAAAAAAACATTTGTTTTGAGCAATGGAAAAGTGAGGGAGCATTTATTTTTACTTTAAAGCATTAGTAATCCCAAACTATAAACCGGAACAATGGGAAAAAGCAAGCGCATCCCCACGAAACAGGAGAGTGGGTGGGGGCCGCAGCTCTCGCTGTGGCATCATTTCTGTGCTGAGAAAGGAAATGCACGTCCTTAATAAAATAAAGAAATCCATTTGAGTGCAGCAGGAAAGAGCCACGCTGCACACTGGCTAAAACATGATACGTTGAGGACCAACAACGGAGGCCTTAACAGCAGCGCACTGGCACCGTCTGGCATCGTATGATTTAATTTCTTATGTGAAAATTTCTGCATCTCTGTAATAAATGGGATACAGCGTAAACCACGGGGATGCCAGATCTGTGGGAAGGTTCCCTGCAAGTTCAGGTTGCCTTTTCCAGCGTCCTCAAAGATGCACAAACCAGATCCACACCCCCATCCCACCACCAGACTCGGCCTGCTAGGCAACCCCAAGCACCTTCCCTTGAGCCATGATGTGACCCAAAACCCTTCCTGGCACTATTCACGATTAGCTGAGCCCTCTCTTCGCTCCCCCAAGGGGACCCTGAAGCAAATGCTGCCCGCCCAGATGAACTCCAGGAAATGCGCCAAGTTTTTAACTTCTCGGAGGATCATGACTCCCTCCCCTACGCTGTTGTCAACAGTGTTCCTAAGTGCACTGCTGTGCGCCTGGTTCCGGAGCCCCGACACCACCCTCATCGTGGCTGGTGTGCAAGAACAGCTTGGAGGATGTGTCTGAGGATAAGCAAAGCAGAGGGTGTGAGGACCCAGGAAAGAGAACGCAGAGGAAGAAGCCTCCTTTCCCTCTTTGAATATGAAAACAGATGCCCATCTACAGCCTCAAGGAGAGCAGGAGAGCCAAGCAGAAAGGGTGGGGAGCAGGTCCTCTGCAGCTCCGGGCCTTTCTAGTAAGTCCTGTGTTTGCTTCAGAAGGACACGCATTTCACTGCCCATGCTGCTTCGGATAGTTGGCTCGTGAGCAGGAACTAAACGAGAAGCCTGGGCCCTGATTCCATCCATTCCCGTCCCACTGTTACAACCCCAGGGTGGCGCCAGGTCCCGCAGCAAAGGGCCCTCTGGGGCAGTGCTGGCTCCCCACGCCAGACGGCCCTGCGCCCCAGCTCTTGTTGACCCGAGCCAGGACACAAGCATTTACACACGCACCGGTCACAGGTCTGTCTCCGAGCTCAAGGCAGGGGCCGCATGTCAGCACGGAGGTCCCCAGATGCCAGGCCCCTCCTGGAACTGCTGGAAAACACCACACCTGCCGAGCCCTTAGGTCAGCAGCCTCACTCCCAGTTTTAACTCCCAAACCCCGACAGCTTGGGGGCGAGTTTGGATGCCATCCCTGGGGAGTGAGACGTCACAGGAAAAGCAGGGCCCACCAAGCCTTATGCAGAAAGAACATGGTTGGGGCGCCTGGGTGGCGCAGCTGTTTAAGCATCCAACTTCGGCTCAGGTCATGATCTCATGGTCCGTGGGTTCGAGCCCCGTGTCGGGCTCTGTGCTGACAGCTCAGAGCCTGGAGCCTGCTTCAGATTCTGTGTCTCCCTCTCCTCTGACCCTCCCCTGCTCGCGCTGTTTCTCTCAGACTCTCAAAAAAAAAAAAAATAAAAAAACATATTAAAAGAAAAGAATGTGGTCAAAACACCACTGATGAGACAATAACAGTTTCCAAATTTGGGCTTTGCGTTCTGCGAACCTTGTGGTAGCAGGATGCAGTGGGGACGCAGCTGTTCACTTCCCGGAGCATGTTTCACGGCTGTGAAATGTGAATTCTGGCTGTGAAATGCTCCAGAGGTTTTAGAAGGAGGGAAAGACTCAACCTGGGGTTTGGGAACCCCACTGACCCTGTGGGGAATTCAAAGGGGTTGCAAACTTTCAGGAGAAAAAAGACATTCCCACTTCAATTTTTTTAAAATGTTTTTATTTATTTCTGAGAGAAAGAGACAGCATGAGCAGGGGAGGGTCAGAGAGAGAGGGAGACACAGAATCTGAAACAGGCTCCAGGCTCTGAGCTGTCAGCACAGAGCCCAACATGGGGCTCGAACCCATGAACTGAGAGATCATGACCTGAGCCAAGGTCAGATGCCTAACCGACCGAGCCACCCAGGCGCTTCTAAAATTACAATATTTTTAAAAGCCTTCACTATAAGCAGTATATATGCACATAGGAACACAGACACACAGACACTGATGCGGGGCTCGAACCCACGAACCGTGAGATCATGACCTGCGCTGAAGTTGGACGCTCAACTGACAGAGCCCCCCAGGCGCCCTGAATTCCGACTTCAAACAGGAATCCAGGTGGCGCGCTGCCGTGTTAGAGAAGCCAGCCCCCACCTGCCCTGAAACAAGCTACTCTCACAGCCGCCGCCCAGAACTGTATCCTCTATTTCAGCCTTTCAGCCTCAGGACAATCCCAAACAGAGACCCCACCCGAGGTCGCCCTGGCAGCAAACCAGCCGGACGCAGCCTGTCCCAGGCCCGGGCAGCAACACCCGACCCCCCAGCCCCGCCTCGCAGAGTAAGGAAAACTGTGGGGCGCGGCATGGGGTCCGGCCGTGGTCTGTCTGTGACACCTCACCTACCACGGCTCTTTCCTTCCCGTGTGCCCGCACGCGCCGGGGGTCAGAGCCCAGCGGATGCCCACGGGCATCCGGGCTGCCAACAGCCACCACATGGCCCCCAGACCAGCAAGAGGGACAGGCCTCTGCCCCATCAGCTCCACCGCTGGGACACTGCCTCCCCAGGCTCTGAGCACAGAGGAGGCTCCAAACGGTCCCCCAGGAGGGCTCACGGTGGGGCCGCGGGTCACGGCTTCCGTAACGGGGGAAGGTTACCAGGGCTTTCACTGTACGGCCGGTGCGATCACCAGTCCTGAAACACTACCAGCACCCACGGCACAGGGCTGCAGTGAAGTGTCCCCACACAGTGACCCTGGGGACACGCCCCCCCCACAGACCCGCCCGCCTGCACGGCCAAGGACACACAGCCTCCCACAGCGGGTTCCCAGCACGGCCGAGAAGCCGCGATCGCTGTCCTCAGACCCGTCAGAACCCACATTCTACAAGACTTCAGACAGTAAGCAGAACTGTTCAGGATTCCTTAAAACAGGTTAATGCCTAAAATGAAGCGGCAGGATCCCCGAAAAGGGAAATGGCGAAATAAGGACCATTTAGGAAAAGGCAGGAGTGGGAAATTATGAGGGAAAATGGAATCGGTAGTAGGTTAAATTCGCAACCACTTTTCTGAGCTGGTTTACAAAGGTTTTCCTTGCTGGGGTCTGAGTGGACACACGGATTAGACGCCGAGGTGGGCAACGGCCGCTCTACTTGTGACCTGAAGACAAAGCTGAAACAAGCGAGATTTCCCCTGGTGAAATTAAATGCTGAAGAAAACCGGAGAGAAGGCGCAGATATTTACGACGCATACGCAGGATTTGTCCGTCCTGGCGGCCAGGCAGCTTTAATTCCACAGAGAATTGGACACAATCAGTAACATTTCTAAATTCACGGCGCAATTAACGTTTATGATAAGAGACGGGCTGACAATAGTTGACGATGGATCCAGAGGATGACAGGGGACGAGTGATCAGAATTCACCGGGTCCCTACAGCCCCGGCCAGGGGACCAGGGACCCCATGCCCCACGGCAGGGAAAAGGGCACAGAGAGGCCGCTCGTCTGTCCCCATCACCCACAGAGAAATGTCACCCGTGGGGCTGCGAGGAGTCCCGTGAGGTCAACCACTTCTGCAGGACGTCATGGGGACGGACCCCCGGAAACACGGGGCAGGCGAGTGGACGGGACAGGGCAGAGCTCGCTTCACATCTGCGCTCCGCACCCACAGACCTGCGACTCTCAGACAGTCATTTAGACTCTCTGGGCCTCAGTCCCGTCATCTGTAAAACGGGAGGGCTGCACAGGGTCCCTTCTGCTCTCACTACCTGGAATCCTCTCTTCTAGAACAGCCTTCCATACGGGCCCACAGCTGCTAGTGCCTGGGGTGGTCCCTGCCCCGCTCACCACTCGAGCCCACGCTGACCCCCAGGGAGGCGTCTGAAACCCCGGATCCTTTACACGGCCTCATAACGGCCTTCAGCTAAAATGATCCTCATCTCAATGTCAATAAAACTCAAACCAAAACAAACTAAAAAAAATAAAACGAGGGGGATATTCTCTTCATAGGATGGGGACAGGGTCCATCTCGAGAGTTAGCCTGAATATTCTCCCCCCACCCCAACCCCCCACACACCTGCAGCCCATCAGCAGGAAACGGGCAGTGATTGCACGGCAGCTGCGGTAAGAATTAGTGTGCTGCCCATTAGCCCGCGGTGCCCGGCAAATCTAACCTGGTCTGCTGGGCTGGCCGACACGCGGCTCCGTCTCTCCTCTCCGTGGGCTCCGTCCTGGCCTCGCATCCAAGACTCCGCTGGCCTGCCTTGGACATTCGGGGTCAGTACCGGTCGTGTGCAAGAATTAACAACTGGGGAAACAAGGGGCGCCTGGGGGGCTCAGTCGGTTGAGCGTCCGACTTCAGCTCAGGTCATGATCTCATGATTGTGGGTTCAGGAGCCGCACTGAGCTCTGTGCTGACAGCTCTGAGCCTGGAGCCGTTTCAGATTCTGTGTCTCCCTCTCTCTCTCTGCCCCTCCCCTGCTCATGCTGTCTCTCTCAAAAATAAACAAACATTTAAAAGAAGACACTGGAAAACAAGGATGCCAACTCCCTCCCCACCGCCCCCTGCACTGCCCGCCCCCTCCCCCAGCAAGCTCCTTCTCCACCGTCCTGTTCTCTGCACAAAAGAGCTACACAGAAAGGAGCTGGCAGTGGTCATGGGCATCACCGGCACCTCCGCCTGACGATGCCGTGCCGCGTCCACAGCGACCACCTCAGTCCACTCAGGAGGCCCCCAGGGAAGGACAGTCACCAGGCTCAGCGCTCAGGGGTCCTGGGCACATCAGTGCTCTCTTGGTGCCACCTGCCCCACCTCTTACCTCTCTCGCCAAGCGCACCCACCCCTGCCCAGCTCAGCAGTCATTGCCGTAACGGACAGGTGCAGACCCCCCCACCCCCCAAACCACCACGCCCTCGACAAACCCCAGCCACGCACGCAGAAGCCCCAAGACAGACGAAGTTTAACACCCTGAGCACAGAAACTGAGTGACAGGACGCGCCACCTGAGCCCGTGACCGCACGCCGGGTGACTGGCTGGTCTGACAGCATCGACAATGGCGAAGATGGTCTGAGTCTCACCCAGCTGATCTCACAGCGGGGGCGAGGGGGCGATCCGAGGGGCAGGACGCGGCGCGGGGCGGGGAGTTATGCTAACGATTTAGGTTTTAATTCTCTGCTGTGGGCACATATTATTTCTATAATAAGAAAAGGCAGGAATGCTTTCTCGGGAGGAGCTTCTTTGTACGCCCCCAAAACTACAAGGTCAGGGGCGCCCGGGGGGCTCAGTCAGGCAAGCGTCTGACTTGACTTCCGCTCAGGTCATGACCTCTCAGTTCGTGGGTTCGAGCCCAGTGTCCACGCTCAGCACGGAGTCTGCTTGGACTTCTCTCTCTCCGTCTCCCACTTTCCCTCCCCAGCTCGTGCGCACAGACACACACTCTCTTGGGGGGAAAGATTTTAAAAAAGAAGAAAGAACCACAGCGTCAGATGACCCATCCTTGTGGTGGTCAAGGTGGCAGCTGGTGGTGCCTTTAAAGGTCAGCCTCCGCGTCCAGACACCACGACGCATAATGAAGAAGGAAACGGCGGAGAAGGTCTCCAGTATTTCTGTGCTTCTTACTCGGCAGACTATGAACGTCAGAGATTCTCACCTGGTTATGAAGTTACAAGGTCCGTTTAAGAGGAAGTAACAGATACGAGCCCCTAACATATCTGTTCCCCGACTCCCGGGTGCCCCGCCGCCGTCAACACTCCCTGCGCAGCCGGCACCGCTCACCGCCCCTTCAGGAAACTCACCGCGTTGGGGAGGCTCCGCAGGACGTCCTGTTAACGCCATGCAGGCAAACCCAGGTCAGACTGGGAAGAAGAAACCCGAGTCCCCCCCACCTCCTGGTGCCTACTCGCCCCTCGTAACGTGGCCTGAGTGTGAGGCATGCTGACCTTCTAATTACACCAGGGGCCAAGCAGGTGCACAGAAAGGGGCTTCCTAATCTGCGTATTCCTTATCCTTTACACTAACCTTAAAGCTACCTGGGCAGTTTCTTGCACGCCTTCCAGTACCAGACAGCGATTTCTTTCACCTTTTATAAAACGTTCCCGGGATGTTTTGCAAAACTAGCAAGAGATCCAAACTGCTGTTTTCCAAGTGGAAGAGCCGTTAATTACCACCTGCTAGGATGCGACTCAGAAGACCCCTCTTACTGCGGAGGAACCAAAAATATTTCCAGCAGACAGAAGACTTCCTACGTGTGAGTAAAGAAGCTAATTAAAATCAATTCTCCATTAACGCGAGAGGATGGCAAGTTCTGCTTCTGATGGGCTTCTAAGGGGTTTCTAGAAATACCTTCCTGTGCTCACACGGGCACGGCCCCGTCCTCCCCTCCAGCCCTGGGTACCTGCGTGCGGAGTGGGGGTGGCTGGCCAGTCCAGGCTGAGACCCCACCAGTCCCCGCCCTGGGGGCGAAGAGAGTGGTGCGGCCCGAGGACATGACCCTGAAAGAGGCACACAGACTGCCCCGGGTCTCAGGGCGCAGCCCCCTTACCAGCTTGGGAGAACTCTGAGAACCGTCCAGTGCTGAGGGCGTCCTCGGCCCACCTTCTCAGGGTGCCTGGACTCCTGTGACCGCGCCCCAGCCCCACGCCGCCCTCAGGGCAAGCCCCAAGCTGCTCCCCTCCCAGAGCCTGCGGCCTGGGGAGCTGGCCCCCCACAGCGGCCGGGCCCCACGGGAAGCGCTGCCCACCTGGGAGGCTCGCGGGCCACAAAGCACGGGTGGGGGCACCCGAATCGGACACAGGTAAAGCACCCTCCCCGCTCACGGCACCCTCCGGCGCCCTGACGGGGCCGCCCACGGCGCGTTCGGTTCACTCCCTGACTCGTTCATTCACCCGCAGCCAGGCCCCGGGCCAGGAACGAGAGACGCCCGGGGGACTCGCTCCTACCCGACGCCGCCTTGGGGAGCGGCAGTTCAGAGCAGACGACTAACAAGCTGCAGAGACGACCACGCGGACGCGAGGCGGGCACACAAGGGACGCGGGAGAGGCGGGCTGGGGGAGGGCTAGTCAGGAAGGCTTCTCGGAGGTGCTGGCGTGGGGGGGGCGGGCAGGAGGGACAGTGCCCACTCAGGCGGGCAGTGAGCCGGGGGACGGAGGGGAGCAGGGTCACGTGTGGCCTGACCTGAGGCTGCCGGAGCAGAGTTTAGATTTTATCACGATGGCAGTGGGAGTCCTGGTGGCGCGGATGGTGGGAAGGCAACGGGAGGGAGCTGCGCCTTCGGCCGATGTGTGAGATGTGAGAGCCGAGCCGGCTGTGGGGGGCAGGCCGGAGGCCCCTCCCGCCTCAGACCCAGGTGCTGGAGGTAGGGAAGGAGGGAAGCGGGGATGGAGTGGGGGTACAGAGAGAAGGGGGGAAGGGTGCACCCACAGAGCCGCTGGGCACCAGACGCAGGCAAAGGCCAGGCGTCCGGCTAACGGGGCAGAGGGAAGGTGGACACCACGCTCCGATATGGGGAGATGCTGGGGGTGCAGGGCTGGGGCGGGCGGGGACCTGCGCAGCGGTGTCCGCACCCACCCATGATGCTCGCTGACCGTGCAGGGGCTGGTATGGAGCCTGCCGGGAGGGGCCCTCAGTTTCCGGCTTAGGATACAAAAGCCCCTTGGATGGATATGCAAACCCATTATGTGGATCTGGTGTCTGAACTTACTCTGTTGAACTGACTTACATCCTCTGAAGAAAGTTTAGGGCTTTGGGTCATGTGGTTAGCTGTCAAGATGGTGTTCAGGATGGGGGGCAGGTGGAGAAGGGCCGCATGAGGGAGGCCACACCGAGAAGGAGAAGGAAGAGGCCTCTGCGGGGTGGGGGGGGGGACCCTGAGCAACAGGTGATTTTCTAAGGGAGTCCTGTGGGCATCCACCGTGTAGCACCAACGACCGACTGCGGTTCTCTAACCATTTTAGACCCAGTGTCTCTGTGCAGGAGGGGGGAGGGGGGAGAAAGACGTGAATCAAAGCCCATCACCAACTCCTGGATGCTTTAATAAGATGCTGGGATGTCTCAAATGATTCATCTTTTTAATTCTTAAGTAGACTCCACACCCAATGTGGGGCTTGAACTCATGACCTGGAGATCAAGAGTCACGTGCTCTACTGACTGAGCCAGCCAGGGGCCTCTCAAATGATTATCTCTAACTTGAGGCTGTAAACAGATTTTCAAGACGTGTTCTATTTACTTTTGTTTGCTGCAGTGGAAGTGGGTAGAAATCCCTGCCTAGGAGTCTGTCATCTGCCAGAACAGCCTCTGAAAAGGCCCACCTGTCCCCTCCGTGGCTGAGCAGGGACATGGCAATCCCCACAGGGCAGCAGAGTACCCCACAGCCCGGGCCCCTCAGGAAGGGGAACACCTCCCGGGGCCCTGCCTGGTCTGGGAATGGGATCTGGGGGGAGGGAGAGATTCTTCACTAAACAAGCCCCCCAACCCCCGTGGTGCTCTCCCATCCGAGACCTCTGAGATCCCAAGCTCACGGCCTCATCACAGGGAAGTCAGCAGCGAGTGATTTCCAAGAAGGCTTCGGGCATATTTAAAATAGCAGCCCCGAGTCCACGCCAAACCCTCCGGCCCAGACTCCAAGTGTTTACATGGCTGGATTTAGAACTCTGAAAATAAAACCTCTGGTTTTATTCTCAAAACCGATCTCACTGCTGGACAGAAGGGAAGGGCTCCAGTCAGGAGCTAAGAATACACTGCGATTTGCTTCTTGGTTATCACCTTTATTTAAAACTAAACCTGTACTGAAGTGTCCCAATCGTATGGCATCAAATGCTCCCATTGGGGCTCTGCCTCTGGATCAAAACACAAGCCTGCAGGAAGGGGGGAGGGGGGGCAGGCTCCCTGCACCTGCAGCAGCCTCACCAGCCCGCCGGCGCCAGGTGCTGCCTTCACCTTCAAAAGGGCAGGGGTCAAGGTTGACAGGTGGGACTCAAGGTCCCTTCTAGCTCTAATTTCCCAGGTCATCTTTTTTAGAAACGTGTCCAGAGTCCACTAAAAGTGCAGCACTGGCCGCAGCTGTGGGGGACAAGATGAGAGAAGCCTCTGGGACCATCAGCGACGGGGAGAAAGGACACGTGTCAGCACTGCCTGAAAGCCAGGGAGGACCGAGGGCTTCCAGGCACCCACGCGTTGACAATCACATGGGACTCAGCACGCACACGCAAGCGTTAGGTCCAGGCGCGTACCATCACGCCAACCCAGTCCACGGGAAACAAGCAGAAGCACTTTAGAAAGCACCGTACACCAAATAAAATACCTGAAAATAAACTTACCCGGGAGACGAAAGATCTGTACTCTGAAATCCGTAAGACACAGATGAAACTGAAGACAGACAGACGAATGGAAAGACATCCCAGGCTCGTGGGCTGGAAGAACCGTGACTGCTGAGATTGCACACTGGCACAGCCATCTACAGCTTTCACGCAATCCTAGCAAAGCAGCAACGCTATTTTTCACAGAAATAGAACAAATACCCCTAAAACTCATATGGGACCAGAAAACAAAAACACCAAACACCCAAAGCTGTCTTCAGAAAGAAGAGCAAAGCTGGAAGTATCACAATTCTCAAGCTCAAGATGTAACACAAAGTACATACATCTATATACAGCGTGTATATATATATACAGTACAGTATACATATATAGCATGTATACTATACACAAAGTAAACTACAAAATTACAGTAATCAAAACAGTATGGAACTGGCACAAAGCAGACACACCGATGGATGGAACAGGGTAGAGAACACAGAAATAAACCCACGCCTGAACGGTAAATTAACATATGACACAGACAACAAGAATATCCAATGGGGAAAGACAGTCTTCAATAAACGGTGCTTGGAAATCTGGACAGCTACGTGCGAAAGAATGAAGCCAGACCACTTTCTTACACCACACACGACAATACACTCAAAATGGATTTAAGGCCTAAATGTGAGACCTGAGGCTTAAGAATCCTCAAAGAAAACACAGGCAGTCCCCACTTGGTCACCGACCTTAGCACGGTATTTACGGATCTGTCTCCTGAGGCAAGGGAAACGAAGCAGAAACAAACTTGGACTAGGCCAACACAAAAAGCTTTTTTGCACAGTGAAGGAGACCAGCAACAAAATAAGAAGGCAACGTGCTGAATGGGAGAAGGTCTTTGCAAACAAAGTGTCTGATGATGGGTTAGTAACCGGAATACAGGAAGAACTTACACAACTTAGTACCAGAGAAACAAATAATCTGATTAAAAATGAGCAGAGAGGGGCGCCTGGGTGGCTTAGTCGGTTAAGCGTCCGACTTTCGCTTAGGTCATGATCTCATGGTTCGTGGGTTCGAGCCCCGTGTCGGGCTCTGTGCTGACTGCCAGCTCGGAGCCTGGAGCCTGTTTCGGTCTGTGACTCCCTCTCTCTCTGACCCTCCCCTGCTCACGCTCTTTCTCTCTCCTAGAAATAAATAAAAAAACATAAAAAAAAAAAAATGAGCAGAGAACCTGAATAAACATTTCTCCAAAGATGTCCAGATGGCCAACAGACACGTGAAAAGATGCTCAACGTCACTCATCATCAGGGAAATGCAAATCAAATCTACACTGAGATCCCATCTCACACCTGTCAGAATGGCTAAAATCAAAAACACAAGAAACAACAAATGTTGGCAAGGATGCGGAGAAGCAGCCACCTTGACTCACAGATAACGGAAATGTAAAGTGGTACAGCCACTGTGGAAACAATGGAGGTTCTTTAAAAATTTAAAAATAGGGACGCCTGGGTGGCTCAGTCAGTTGAGCGACCGAATCTTGATTTCAGCTCAGGTCATGATCCCAGGGTTGTGGGATCGAGCCCTGCATCAGACGCCACCTTGAGCATGGTGACTGCTTGAGATTCTTTCTCTCTCTTCCTTTGCCTCTCTCCCTTACCTGCATTCTTTTTCTTTTTTTAAAATGTTTTATTTATTTCTAGGAGAGAGAGAGACAGAGAAAGAGACAGCGTGAGCAGGGGAGGGTCAGAGAGAGAGGGAGTCACAGACCGAAACAGGCTCCAGGCTCCGAGCTGGCAGTCAGCACAGAGCCCGACGCGGGGCCCGAACCCACGAACCGCGAGATCATGACCTATGCGAAAGTCGGACGCTTAACCGACTAAGCCACCCAGGCGCCCCTGCATTCTCTCTTTCTTAAAAAAAGATTAAAAATAGACATACCATATAATCCAGTAATTCCACTACTATTTTCCCAAAGAAAATGAAAACACTAATTCAAAAAGATACATGCACCCTTGTGTTTATTGCGACATTATTTACAACAGCCAAGATATGGATGTGGCTTGAGTCCACAGATACGTGAATGGATAAAGATGCGTACATATACACAATGCAGTATGACTCGGCCATAAAAAAGGAAAGAGACCTTGCCATTTGCCACCATATGGGTGGACCTAGAATGTACCGTGTTAAGCAGGTCTGAGAAAGACACATACTGCATTTCACTCATACATGGAATCTAAACAACAAAAACAGATTCCTGAAAACAGAAAGCTGGCGACTGCCAGAGGGGAAGGAGGTAGTGGGATGGATGAAATCTGTGAAGGGGATTAAGAGCTACAAGCCCCCAGTTATAAAGTAACTCAGTCGCAGAGATGGAAACTACAGCCCAGGAAGTGGTCGGTCCTACTCTAACAATGTCGTATGGTGACATGTAACCACAGGGCGGGTAGCGTCCTGGTGAGCCCTTGAGTGACGTACTGAGTGTCCAATCACACTGCTGTGCACCTGAAATGAATACAACACCGTGTGGCCACCATGCTTCAATAAACACGTGTACAAACCAGGAGGGGGGGCGCCTGGGGGGCTCAGTCGGTTAAGCGTCCAACTCGATTTTAGCTCAGGTCGTGATCTTGCAGATCGTTAGATCGAGTCCCACTGACTGCACAGAGCCTACTTGGGATTCTTTCCTTCTCTCTTTGTGCCTCTCTCTCTCTCCCCTCAAATTAATAAATAAACATTTAAAAAGAGTTTTTTAACTAAAACATTGTAAATACCACTAAATGTCCTCAAGTGCCCCGGAGAGTCCAGAAAGGAACGCATCCAGCCCGACATCTCAGCTCTTTAAATCCTGCCAGGCAGGGAGGCTAGAACGCGAGCTCCCGGCCCAGCTAGCTGCTCAGACAGCAGCCCAGCCCTGCCAGCCAAGTCTGCACAGGCGCCCCCGTGCCTGCAGAAGATTCTAGAAACACCCATTACGAGTTGCAGTGGAAACGTCACCAATCTCTTACCGGGTCTGAGACGGAGACGGCAGGTTGGGGAAGACCCCTGTTGCAGCCTGCCAGTGTGAGGTCCATCAGAAAATGGACCCCTGTCTGAGGGGTGCCTGGGGGGCTCAGTTGGTTAAGTGTCCAACTTCGGCTCAGGGCATGATCTCATGGTTCACGGGTTCGGGCCCCACATCGGGCTCTGTGCTGACAGCTCAGAGCCTGGAGCCTGCTTCGGATTCTGTGTCTCTCTCTCTGCCTTTCCCCCATTCACACTCTGTCTCTCTCAAAAATAATTAAGTGTTAAAATTTTTTAAAGAAAATATTGTCTGAAACAAAAATCAATGGAGGCAGGGGACCAGGCGGGGAGGGCAGGTGAGAAACAGACTTGAGACCTTCAGAACCTGCACAGGACAAGACCATGGGCACCACACCACCCACTCACTCTCTGTGGCGCCACCATTCTCCTGCACAAGCCCCCCCACCCCCCACCGAGGTCCAAACATGACAGGCTCTGAGGCTACACGGAGACATCGGCTCATTTCTGCACGTTAACAAAGGCACCAAGTTTACACCGGGCCACACGGTGGGGCAGGGGGACGCAGCCGCCCACTCTTCCCACGTGTCACTCTGGCCCCAGTGCCGGGCCGCCTAGGTGTGACGGGACCTTGGGCCTGCCCTTCCATGTCTCCACAGATCACCCGCCAACCCCACTGACCTCCAGGGTAATTAATAACTCACTTCGGGGGCTGGCGCCGGAATCCAGGACTGGCGCCCAGTCCGCCACACACACTCAGGGCGTCGCCGCTCTCTCTGCGCTGTCCTTGCTTTACCGCCACAGAGCAGCAAACAGGCTAAAAACAGCAACAACCAGATCTGTCCTGGGGCGGCAGATTGGTGGCAGGGGGACCACAGTGCAGGGCGGAGCCTGACCCCGGCCTGGCCCTGCTGCCTACAGGCTCTGCACCCCCGAGTGGCCGCCGGACACCGCCAAACACGGCGACTTCCCACCGGGCGCCCCGGAGGGCCGTGTCCCCCAAAACCAGGACAGTCCTCCTTTCAAGGACACCGTGTGGGCACCAGCCAGCACACGCACGGTCACAACAGACACGTCCACGGAAGGGGGAAATTCCAGTCCCCACGGCCACCCCGACCCAACTCGGGAAATGCTCACACCAGAGTCCAGCAGGCTGGGGAGTGACGGGGTGGGAGGAGATGTGCCAGGCAGGCTGGGCACCTGAAGGCCTGGGGAAGGCAGAAAGTTCCAGAAGCGGGTCTGAAGCAGAGGGGCTGCCAACGTGAAAGGTAGCGGAGCTGGCGGGATCCTCGACGACCCTAGGGACAGGGACGTGCACAACCCTGGGACCCGACAGTCTAACAGGCACGCGTGGGAAGCAGCACCCACAACGTGAGCGCCTCAACCGTCTACAGGGGCCCGGCGTCGAGGCCGAACGACCTTTCTGGGACGTGCGCAGCATTCTCTACACAAATCACGCGGTCCCCGCAAAGGCCCGTGTGCTACAAACGAGGGTCAGGTTCCAAAGGCCAGCGCAGGGATGGAATTCCGGAGAGTTCCTGGTGGACACGGCCGCCCGGGATGCTGGACCCAGACTGCGCCTGACGGAACCTGAGAATCTGATCTGCTGCCCAGGGAGCGACATCTACCTTAAGACTTCAAGGAAAAGGAAATGCCACACGCTCTCCTGCAGCGTGGAAAGTTACTGCCTTGGGAACGTGGGTGTGTCTGAGAGCCAAGGGCCAGAGTCTCTGGCTCAGAATCACACTCCCGTCTCTGCACACAGAGGCCAAGGGATGCTGCCGGCTGCACCCACCTGACCTTGGCCCTGACTGACATCAACCGAACATCGGGTGAAGGAACGCCCAAGTCACAAGGCCTTCGGGATTCTACAGGACGGTAGAGGGGTGGTGGGGGCAGGGTTTGGGGGGACAGAACCAGGAACATGGTTATCCCAAATGCCTTCCTGGGAACAAGAATGTGGAAGTGGCTGTAACCAAACCGGCCGTGAGTACCGTAAATATCTGTGTGTTCTTCCCGAAGGGCCAGCACGGCGGCCTCCAGCCCCCGCTGTTAACTTTTCAGCTCAGGGCTACCTCGCCTATTGAGGTGGTTGTAAAACTTAAAAATTACTGATTTCAATTAAACAAAACTAAATTACCTTATAAGTTTTTGTATTTACATAACTGATCAGTATCAAGGAAAACGGTAAACTGTAATAAAAATTTAAAATACATATAAAAAGAAAGGCAAGTCCATTTCGAAAACAAACATCAGTGGATCTGATGTTACCTCTTTCTGCGGGATATTTTTTTAAAGTTTGTTTATTCTTGAGAAAGAGAGCACAAGTGGGGGAGGGGCAGGAGAGAGGGAGACAGAGAATCTGAACCCGGCTCTGCGCTGACAGCAGAGAGCCTGATGCCAGGCTCGAACTCATGACCTGCAAGATCATGACCTGAGCTGAAGTCAGACACGTAACCAGGATATTTTTTACCCATTTCATCTCAAGGGGAAGAAATTTTTTTTTTTTTCTCATAGACAGAAAAGCTCATACACACAGAACCTCATTTTCTGAGCCGGCCGGTGAGGTAGCAGTTCCTTCCAGAATGTTCCTTGTTATCGGAGGCGGGGGGTGGGAGGTGTCACCACTGAGGAGGCGACAGCAGATAACAGGGACAGAACACATACTCCGTTCAGTGCCGGAACCCACACACTCACATACGTCCCTGATGCCCCTGCTACTAGCCCAGGAAGACAAGTGTCATTATCAATACCCATTTTCCAGATGTGGAAACTGAGGCACAGGGAGGTTAAATAATTTGCTCAAGGACACACGTCCTAGAAAACGACAAAACCAGACATCGGGCTCTAGATGCCCTCCTCAGCTGGCAAGGCGCCCAGCTCTAGGACCAGCCTGCAAGGACATCACAGCACATTTGTCACTCCTCCTCGGTGAGAACACGCAAACGGATGATGGCAGAGCCTCGTCGCTGGGCAACACACGCAGACCAGGCCCGGCCCTCTGGAGGCCTCGCCTCCCGTCCACACGTGCAGAGAACAGGAAACCCACAGGACATCGTTCCGCAGCTGTGTCTGCTGTCACACGTCAGTAACCCAGCAGTCCACAGCCCGGCGGCCAGTGAGCGCGGTTCAGGCAGGCGGCAGAGGCTCCTGCCTCCGGGAGGCAGCGGGCGCACCGATGCGGAAAGGCACAGTGAGGATCAGCTTTCTGAAACGAACGCATCCTTGGCCTGGATCAGGAAGGATGTGAACCCATAAGCTGCAAGGTAATAATCTTCTAGTGACATGAATAAAGAAAGAGGGGGGAGCGATTAAGCCAAAAGAGAAAGATGACTGTTTTCTCCCGGCTGGTAATTTTCAGGTACAACGGCCGATAATTTGAAAAGCTGCAGTTACATGGAGCATCGTGGGAAAATACAGGGTGACACCCGAAAAACAAAATACAGGGTCGGTTTGTCCTCGCCGAAGCTTGAGGACGGCATCTGCCTCCTCGTGGCACATACACATCCAGGCACGGCCACACGCCTGGGACCTCCCGTCTCTGGGTCTTCTGCACAACCTGAGGCAACGCCTGCAAGTCAAAGACCATGTGGAAGAGCCACGTGGGGCGGCGCCTGCTCTCACACTCACCCCCGGCCGTCCTGAGCATCGGCCAGGCGGCGGGTGAGCCCTCACTTGAATGGACGGGGCAGGCGGGGCGCAGGGCAGGTACAGGACACGCCGGAGCATCCTGCTGGCCTGAGCTGTGGCCAAGACTAAACCCGGCCCTACTGAAGCCTGTGGATGCACGGAACATTCCCTCCTTCCTGCCGGCTCCATGGTTCCACTACCCGCCTCAGTGGAGGCATCCTGGGAAAGCGGGCGAGGAGTAAAACGCCACGATGTCATGCTCAGACAGTGGAGTTGGGGGCGGACGATTTCTGGGTGGCAGGCAGAATTCTTTCCGCGTCTCGGATTAGCCAGCAGAAGAAAGCGGGAGCCACAGGGAGAGGGGGAGGCAGGCAAGAGAACAAAGAGATTACAGACAAACCTCCCCTTCAGTCTGGGAGGCCACTTCCCAGGGGACCACAGGGAACAAAATCCCCAAAATCCTCCATCCCGAAGGGGCCCTTGACCTTAAAACTGGGACAAGGCTTTAAGACCATCAGTCCCAAGCCCCCCAGACAACAAACACAGCACCGTGTCCGACATTCCCTGACTGGCCCAGGCACGGAAGCCTCCAGAGACGGGGAGCTGTCCACACCAGACGGCGGCCTGTTCCAAACTGTGCGGGCTCGTGACAAGTGACTGCCTCGTTGTGAGGCAGAGTCCCGTTCCACTGGGTCCTTCTTATGTTCCCTTCTCAAGTACTAGGAGCCAAGTCTCCGTGCTTCTGGGTCTTCTCTTTCAAAGTAAAAATCTCTAGGGTCTTCAACGAACTTGGCTTCCAGAATCTTCCATGAGCCAGATCAGGAAAGCAGATTAGGCACCCACTCTTGAATGCGAGATCAGACTCTCAGAAGGTTGGGATTCCAGTTTGAGAATGAAACTCATCAGAATAAGCTCCAGGCGTGCCTAGGTGGCTCAGCTGGTTGAGCGTAGAATCTTGGTTTCAGCTCAGGTCGTGATCTCACAGTCCATTGCTTGAGCCCCACGTCAGGCTCTGCGCTGACAGGTCAGAGCCTGGAGCCTGCTTCCGATTCTGTGTCTCCTTCCTTCTCTCTGCTCCTCCCCTCCTCATGCTCACTTTCTCTCTCTCAAAAATAAACATTAAAAAAATATGTATCTTTTTTTAAAGGAGGAGGAGGAAAAGGAGAAGAAACAGCTGTCGATGAGCTACCTGTGTGGTACCAAGGGAGACAGAACCGGCCGTGCTCGGGTCCCCGACACCTGCCCATTGCCAAGGTCACGCAGGATGGGAGTTGCGGGAAAGCCATTAAAGGTATGCACCCCGAAGTCCAGAATCCTGTTTCACCTACTTCACAGGCCAACTGGCGTCTGGTTGCTCTGCAGCCCTCGCTATGTGAACAGACAAGCACAAACTGGATAAACGGCGCCGCCCCCCACCCCCACCAACTGAAGAAGTGACGCCTGAGTGACGGTGGTCTGGGCTAAGAACTGGAGAGACGGGAGCTCGCCAGAGAGGCTGGAGGCATTGTTCGCGGACTCAACTCTCAAGGGGCCGTCGGCGGGACGGGGGAGAGCAGCCCGCGCGATGACAGGCACAGAGGAACACAAGACTCCCTTTGACATCGACTCGAGTGAGCCTGCGCCCCACTGGCACCCACAGACGGTCCACGGACTGAAGAGGGGGTCTGCGCGCTCACCACAACTGGCCCGCCTCGCCCTGCCCTGCCAAGCCCTGGACGCGGTATCGCCCCAGAAATAGATTCCGCGCTCGGTACGTCCCCGGCAGGGGGTACAGAGGAAAGTGACCCTCATATGCCCTCTCCCTCCTGCCAACTGAAAAGGCACCTCTTAAAATGATCTGCATTTGTTAGATAAGGAGGGGCCAGATCAGCCCTGTGCAAGCCTCCCCGGCGCGTGCCCCGGCACCGAGTGAGGGGGAAGCGTCCACTTCCCAGGCCGGGAGGGCGGATTTCTCCATAAGCTCCGGGTCTGCAGACCCACCCGCGATGTTAGAACTGAAAAGCAACCCTGGAAACGGAAATAACGAGAGACTAGGTAAGAAAACGGGAGAGCAAGAGATCCTGAAAAAGCCAGCCAGACGTGGGCTGACACATTTTGAATCACAGAGGCCTCTACATTAATTCTTAATTAAGAAGACAGAAGAGAACGAACGGGAATGCCTCTGTCAACTGGAAAACATCACAAGAAACAGAATTCCGAAGGCGGCCGCCTGCAAACAAGGAAGCATCCGCACCCGGCGGACTCTAATTTGGGCTGAACAAAACCTAGAGCAAAACCATGGCAGACAGATGGTTCTGCTCTCAAAATGATGCAAAGACAATAATCTCCCTTCTTTTTGCTAATCTGCTGACCTTAATACCAGTTCTGTTCATCACCTGGGGATAGAGCTGCGGCTCTACTTGTTTCATCTCAATCACTGTCCTTAATCAGTAAAAGCTTTACTTTCCTTCATTATCTTACTCGCTGTGACATCATTTTAAATTAACGATTGTTTCAAATCATTGTAGAGAGAAAAAAAAAAAAAACAGCCTGAAAGAGATTTCCTATGAAAAACAAACACCTTATGCTAAACAACAAAACAAACCAACTCACTGTGGAAACCATAACATCTGTTTTCATGCCTGATGTTGGTGAACAGGAATGACTTCTTAGATGTTAACTATAGAAACCCCAGCCAACTTGCCGGCGGAGAATCTCCTCTTTTCCAGTAGTTAAACTCCTAGTGATCCTACAAGACCCAAGTCAATTTACCCCTCAGGGAGGTCCTGACTAACCCCTTCTTCTGCTCAAGGACCTCTGCTCCCTTCGTTTCTGCCAGCCCTTTCATTAATTCCTGCCATAAATGTTTAGTAAAAGTCCAAGTGTCAACCACAGTACCCTGAACTCTGTAGCACGGAGAGAACACAGGCTTCGTTCCATGCCCAGGAGGGACTCACGGTCAGAGCTGGCAGGGATGCAGACGAGGTTATTATTACACACTGGGATTAGCAGCACTCAAACGGAGGAATGTGGTGCAGAGAAGTGCCGTCAGGCCTCCCCCAGCCTATGAAACTGGGATTCACTGGAACCTCTCCATCCCCCAACAGGCTATCGGGCCTCTGAAGCCAGGAGCTATGCCTTCGTTAGCTCTAGCTCCCCGCTCCAGCTCAGAACACACCACGGAAACGCAACAGATATTTGTTAATGCAATAGAAAAGCCAACAACTATTTAAAAAAAAAAAAAAAAAAAAGAAGGTTAAGTACCACCAGCACTTTATAGTGGATTCTTCTATTTCCAAAGAAGAGGTGCCTGTTAATTGTACGAGCAGCCGGATGGCTGCGAGGGGCTGACGTTAAACCGGAAGACATCATCGGATGATGGACTCAAATGCCTTTGCTGGCACCATATTCTGGGCTGGCGTTAACAGGTGACTCTGCTGATATACTGGGCTCTGAGTGGAGAAAATTAATGCAGCAAGACACAGCCCCGGCCTCCAGCGCCTGCTTACAGTGTCTCGGCCAACCTTCAGGGACTGCTCTGTTCTCCAGGAAAGCAATCTGACCTTATAACAAAAACGACAAAGGTTTTCCTAAATTACTATCTAGAGTCATTTATAAAAAGCATGTGATTTCCCAACTACGGAGCACGTAATTAGAGCGCTTCACATGAGAAACTGAGTTACACTGTTTCTTTAAAACCATGTATGTCCTTTCCAATAACAAAGCAAGTTAAAAAATAAGAACATAACAAGCTTTTTCAGTAACTTTATTTCATTTAATTGCTGCTTCCTCTCTATCTCCACTTCAGTAACTTTTAAAAAAAATTTTTAACTATACAACAGGCTATCAAATTGCACAAGCTGAGGGGCGCCTGGGTGGCTTAGTCGGTTAAGCGTCCGACTTTTGCTTAGGTCATGATCTCGCGGTTCGTGGGTTTGAGCCCTGCGTCGGGCTCTGTGCTGACTGCCAGCTCAGAGCCTCGAGCCTATTTCAGAGTCTGTGTCTCCCTCTCTCTCTGACCCTCCCCTGATCACGCTGTCTCTCTCTCTCCTAGAAATAAATAGAAAACATAAAAAAAATTTAAAAAAACAAAACAAAACAAATTGCACAAGCTGAAAGATACAAATCAGGGGAGTCAGAAATTAAAGAACAAAGCCACTCATAAAAACGTGCTGTCAAATATCAGTTGTAAATTACTAATTTAAAAAGCTAGCCTCAGTCAGGGCTATCGATGAATCACTTTATCGCGGTAATCAATCCTCCAGGACAGCATCAGAACGCCCTAAAGATACTTGCAGCCCTGGCAGGCAGGAGGGGTGCGGAGAGCAGGCGCTGGGACATGACACCCCACAGTGTAATTAATCATTTATTATTTGATTTTTTTTTTGCATTAAATTATATTTGTGTCAACAGACTCCGCCCTGGTACACGTGTATCAGGTAATAGGAAACTGCCCTTGATTGGACACACAGACTCTCTGCAGCATTCACCTGATGGTTATAAACCAGAGACAGAAGCCTGCTGTGGGTCTCTGGGAGGCGGATGTTTAACAAGGAAGAGGAAAGGCTGAAATAAGTGAGCATCCCAGGGATGAACAAGTATGAGAGAATCACCATACAAAGGTGAGTGTTCCAGCCCTTTCATCCTGAAGCTTTAAGAATACAGGGAAGGGTGCCTGGGTGGCTCAGTCGGTTAAGCATCCGACTCCGGCTCAGGTCATGATCTCACAGTTCGTGGGTTTGAGCCCCGTGTCAGGCTCCGTGCTGACAGCTCAGAGCCTGGAGCCTGTTTCGGATTCTGTGTCTCCCTCTCTCTCTGCCCCTCCCCAACTCATGCTCTGTCTCTGTCTCAAAAATAAACTATAAAAATTAAAAAAAAAAAAAAGAATACAGGGAAAGGGGTGTCTGGGGTTGGGGGGCTCAGTTGATGGGGTGTCCAATTCTTGATTTCAGTTCGGGTCATGATCCCAGGTTGTGCTCAGCATGGAGCCTGCTTAAGATTTTCTCTCTCTCCTTCTGCTCCTCCCTTGCTCTCTCGCTCTCTAATATAAAAACTTTTTTAAAATACAGAAAAACCATATGCATGTGATGTGTGAGCCTGTGTTTTAAAATAAGACTAAGCATCTTCCTATCCTACTACTAGCATAGGGATCTTGTGTAAGATAAAACCTGTAATTCTAAGACCACATAAACTATTTAACAGTTACTTTGCCTTTTAAAGCTCTTTTGCCATGGCCAGTTCACAATGACTGTAAGAGTCTGTCTGACAGAAGGAAAACCTGCCTCCGTGACAAATGTGCTCTAATTTCCCTTAGACTTCAAAGAACTTCAAAACATTTTTTATGTTTATTTATTTATTTGGAGAGAGGGGAGAGAGGGGCTGTGAGAGAGAGGGAGACAGAATCCCAAGCAGGCTCCGCACTGTCAGCGCAGGGACCGAAGCGGGGCTTGGTCCCACAAACCCTGAGACCGTGACCTGATCCGAGATCAAGAGTCGGATGCTCAACCCGCTGAGCCACCCCAAGAACTTCAAAGGTTAATACGGTGTGGCCAAGACTTAAAGCTAGGGCTGCTGTGCGTGACGGGTGCTGCATTTCAGTTCCGCGACAGTTTAGCCGCAGTGCTGAGATCAGGAAAGGGCTGAAGACAGAAGCTTTATTCACTAATGTTTCGTGGATTCTTAATGGCAAAACGTAGCTCTCATTCTGAGCGTACTTCCCAGGCCTGGCTGCACACGAGCGGCTGACTGTGGGATGCCACCTTCTGTAACACACAGCATCGGGGCTTCCTGAAAGCAAACTTCACCAGGTCCTGAAGACCTACCCGCCCCCAAGGTTTAGGCAAGATGTTGCGGACCTTTGTCCTATGGACCTTTACAGGGAAACTGAGCCTGGGTTCTGCTGGGTCTAAATGTTACCTTACAGTATTTTACCTTGAATTCAGAACTTCACGCAAATAAGCACCTAATTCTGAATGCCGAGGAAGCAAATCTGTAGAAAGTAGGAACGTATAATAAAAGGAAAAGGCCTAAAAGGTGTGAGGGCCGCATCTTATCCTGCGATAGACACTGACCTGACAGCACCCCAAGAATAGGGGCACTTCAGGCCTTTTCAGGCAAAGGCGGGGGAAGGACTTGGCCTTTTTTTTTTTTTTGGTGATTACCCAGAACTTCAGAATAAAGGGAGATCCTGGAATTCGCACTGTGTGTGCCATACCCTAGTTCACATACGCTCAGTTTTTCTACACAACCCACAATGCTGGCTAGTGTTATGTCTCAGACCAAAGTAATTCCGCCCTGAGGAGGGCTGGCCACAAGAAACAAACAAACCGAGCGTTACCATAATTATTACCATTATAATCTTACACTGCCCTAGACAGAAAAAGTCCAACACGCTTTATGCCTCTACTTTCCAAGTCTCTTATCAATCCATCTGACCAGCACCCAAATACCCAAACCCCAATACTTCTAACTTGTATCACTAGGCAGCACAATGAAATGCATTCTTCCTAAACCATGTGTGTGCCTTTCCTCCCACCCCTTCCACGGGTGCTTGTCTGGAACCCAGGCAGCTAATTACTATTTTCCCCAAACCCAGAACAAAGATGCAAGCCTGCTATTGTAGGCAGAACCTGGTCCTGTGGATTTGAACTTCCACCGAAGGCAATTAACAGCAACAGCAACTTCGCAAGCACAATGGACTTTAACAAAATAACTCCCATCGTTTCTTAGTATCTTAAGAGCATGCAGGGAGGGATGGGATGATGGCTGGAGACACAGTCCCTTCTAAAATATCCCAAGGCAGCTTACCCTGCAAGACGTGTGCAAGTTAAACTAGTGCAAACCTGCAACAGGTAACTTTATATTACAGCCTCCCCTTAAAAAAAAAAATCAGATTTAAACTCTACTGCATGTTCAAGTGCTTAATTTCAAATATTCTCTAACACATTTCGAGGGTCATTAGAAGCATATTAGAACACGACAAGGTTTATCTTCGGTTTACCTTAAAAATACTTGAGCGAGGCCAGTGATTTCTTTGTACTGGTGGCTTTAACACAGACCCCAGGCAGCTGGTAGCTACCTCGTGAGGTCCACCAGGGAGGGATCCTCGCTCCAGGGGTGGGGAGTTACCAGCTGAAAACCTCTAATTAAAAGCCCAGACTGCAGGGTCTGAACTACCCTCATCTGTACCAACAGCAGGGTTTGGTGATCTGATGATTTCTCGGTGGTGAAACGCATAGGGACCGAACCTTTATGCCTCTACCGCCAACCTGGGTGGGGTGTTAACCCGGCCCCTCCACTCGCCCGGCCTCTTCCCTTTAGGGTGAATGGGAGAGAAAACGTGTGGAGGGAGAGAAAACCATCTGTGTTTTGCCATTTCTGGAGGATTCTGACTCCCAAACACGATCAGCTTACCTAATTTTTCAAAGAGAATGCTGTCCCGTCTGCCTTCAAAACCTTCCCGGCAAGTCCCTATGCCTGTGGCAAAAGGGAACTGAAGTTTGAGAACAGGCTGAGGGGCTGCGACCATCCCTCCCGCAGGGTAGAATACATTACTAGCAAACGGAATCCCTCCCAGATCCGCTCTCCAGCTGGAGGCCTGTGTCCCTGCCCACTGGGGTGAACCATCTTTTCCCCCCGAAGGCAGTAGATAAGCACTGGCCCGGTCAGGGGGGCCACTCACAGAAGGCGGCGCCTCGGGGGAGACCAGGCCGGAGGAAAAATTAACCCGGAGGAATGCTGCAGCTGCAGGCCAGGCCGCCCCACCTGCGAGGCAGCTTCGCGGCCAAGTCCCCGGCAGCCCACAGGTATCACAGCCGGGCAGCGAGCCCACGGCCCTGCCCTAGAAACGCACTGCTTGGCAAGGTGATCTCTCCCCAGACACACTCAGGGTGGGGAGGAATCAGACTCTGAAAGGCACCCCCAGGCACAGCTGGAAGTAGAGGAGTCAAAACCTCCCCGACTGCAGCAGCGTTACTGGGGAAGAGCCCGCAGGACGCGAGTTCGCGGCTGGCGCGGCCACCTGCCGGCTGGCGGCCATGGCCCGCAGGTCCCTCGGCTACTCCCGAGTCCCAGCGTCCTCGGCTCGGCAGGGCCGCTGCGGAGCCAGGCCGGTTCCCACCACCGCCCGCACCTCCCCGGCCGCGCTGCCCACCTCTGCGCGGGGACCCGTCGATGCTCTCGGCGCTGGACGAGTGCGCGTCGGCCGGGGCCCTGCGCAGGCTGAAGTAGCCGCGGGTCCGCGAGGCGCCGCTCCGGGGAGAGGGGCCGCCGGGCGCGCCCTCCCTGCGCGCGAAGATGCCGCTGAAGAAGCGCAGCAGCCGGTGCTCCGAGGCGCCGCCGGGGCCCGCGGCCGCCGCCCGCGCGCGCTCCAGCCGCTGCAGGTCGCTGTTGTCCAGCGTGCGGTTCTTGCTCTTGCTGCGCTCCCAGCGCTCCAGGTCCGAGAGCGCGTCGTTCTTGCTGAGCACCTCGCCCACGTCCAGGGTGTTGCGCTTCTCCGAGGCCGTCTGCGCGGGGGCCCCCGCGGGCTCCAGGACGGCCCCGGGGTCGGCCGCGGCCTCGCCGCCGGGCGCCCAAGCCAGGCTCCCCGAGCTGCTGTGGCGCCTCCCGCGGCCCAGGGCCCGACTCCGCGGCGCCTCGGGCCCGCTCCAGTGCCTGAGGCTGAGGCTCCGCCGCAGGGGCGCGGCTCGGAGCCCCTCCACGTCGGGGCTGCCGGGCGCGGGCGAGCCGGGCCCCTCCTCCACGGCCGGGGGGCTGCCGGCCAGGTCCGCGGGCTCCGGGCCGCGCGCGCAAGGCCGGAGCCGCCCGAGCTCCAGCTGCCCTGTGCTGCGGGTGCGGAAGGTGCGGAAGTCCCAGGCGCGCGGCCGGCGGCCCTCGGGGTCCTCAGCGCCCGCCGCCGCCGCCTCCTCCTCGGCCTCCTCCACCAGCCGCCCGGGCGCGTCCGGGGAGCGCGCGGGCCGGGGCCTCCGAGCCGGGCGCGGGTCGGGGCCGCCGGGGCCCGGCGCGGCCAGCTGGTCCTTCCTGACCATGGTCACGGAGATGCGGTAGACGGTCTTCCGGGGGGGCGTCCCGCGCGGCATCGTGTCCGCGGGCGGAGACGCGGGCTCGCCGCTGCCGTCCAGCAGGTACATGTCGCCCGGGGCCGTGGCCGCCGCGCCGCCCGCCGGGGCCCCGCCGCATCCAGCGCGCCGCGGGCCGGGACGCGCGGCCGGGCGGTCGCGGGGAGAGCGGGCGCGCCCGGGTGGGCCCACGCCCCCGCTCGCCGCTCAGGCTGCGCTCAGGCTGCGGGGACGGCACCGCTGGCGCCCGCCGGCCGTGCGCCGCGCGGCCCGAGTGCGGGGTCCGGGCCCGGGGCGCCGAGCCATGGGCCGGGGCCGGTGGGCGGAGCGGCGCGCGGGCGGTCAGGCGCGGGGACGGTCTCGCCGGCAGGTGCGGCCGCGGCGCGCGGGGCCCCGGGCGGGCGGCGGCGCCCGCGGCTTCATTGTCTACGGCGCGGGGCCCGCTCGCATCTTCAGGCCTTCTCTGCACCGTTCGGCGGCTCCGCAGCCTCCGCCACTCCCCGACACGGGCCGCGCGGGCAGCTGCGCCGGCCGCGGCCGAGGGCGGGCGGGCGGCGGTTTAAAGTGGAAACGCGCGCCGGGGCGGGGCGGGCGGGCGGGGGCCGACGTGCAGCGACCGCGGGCCGCGCGCCCAGCCCGGCGGCCGAGTCCCGGGAGCGCGGCGGCGGCGGCGGCGGGAGCGCGGCCCCGCGGGCAAGGCAGAAGCACCGGGCTGGATCGCCGCCGCGCGGACCGGAGCCGGCACGGGGCCCGAACCCTCACCCTGCACCAACTTGACTCTCCGGGCGTGGGGCGTGTCCTGCAGGCACAAAACGCGGGCCATCTCCCACCAGTTAATCTGAAGCATCTGTCCTACCCGGAGAGCTCTGTGGAGGATGCAACTCCAACCATGACTTCTTTAGAAAGCAAGAGATCGCAGGTACTTGTTACTAGACTTGAACTTGGAAGAAACAAGTGCTCATCCCGGACGGAGGGAGCAAGGAAGGGACCAGAATGGCAGCTTCCCCGTGTTGGCACCGCCCACACCACTGCCCTCCAAGCGAAGGAGCACGCAGTTTCACTCCTCAAATACTGATTTGGGAGTAAGTTGCCCGATGTGTGAGATAAGCCCCTGCGGGTAGGAGGTAAGAGACTTGCCTGTCCAGGCCTGTCCACCGCCTGCCGCCTCCGCTTTTACACCTGTAAGGTGAGGGTGAAGAAAATGGAACTAAACCCCAAGCAGTCTCCTAAGGACTGTGTGCCAGGCATTGTGTGTGAGTGCTAGATCCTGCCCGCTGGGTTTCTCTTCCATCAGATTTCCTCCCTGCTCCCTCCTGGCTCCAGGGATCAAGGTCCTTCACATAACCTGAGGCAGCACAATATTCTTAGGCAGATCAGCCTGTCAGTGCTTTGTGAGGTCTTGAATGTAGGGGTCTCCATTTAGGAAAATGTCATAAATCAAGTGTCCACTAATCAAACTGGACGCTGACACAGCCTTCTCACGGCCTGGAAATACCAAAGACGCGGACAGAAGCTGTTTCCAAGGGACAGTGCCCAAGGCAAGGCACCACTCGGGCTTCTGTGACTGTTTCCTAGGCCCGGCCTCCCCTCCCTGCCTGTCACCAAATACTGTGTTCACAGCACTGAAAAAGAAGATACAAAACGCATGACGAGGTCTCCTAGGAAAGAGGTTATAGCTTAGGAAGTCTGGATATTACTCAAAGTGAAATTAAATATTCAGATTTAATGACATAGATCAGAGAGACCGCTAGTTGATTCCATTTCTTTTTAAGAAGACACTTTAGAGCAAAGGGTTTTTAGAATGGGGAACATACTCTATATGACACCATAAGGGTGGACAGGCGTCATTACACATTCATCCAAACACACAGAATCCACAGCCCTGAGAGTGAACCCCAAGGTGAAGTGTAGACTCTGGGTGATACTAACATGCCAACATCAGTTCATCGATTGTAACAATGTGCACTCTGGAGGGAATGTGGGTACTGGGGGAGGCTATGCATAGGTACGGGCAGGGGGTATACAGAACTCTCTGTACCTTCTGCTCAGTATTGCTGTGAACCAAATACTGCTCTATAAAAAATAAAATCCTTTAAAACAAAAGTTTAAAACACTTGACCACCCCCAGTGGCTGTACCTGCACAGGACTGCCACATCCCCGGGCCGTCGCAAGCTGTGTCCACCGACTCTTGGCACTCAAGGGTTCAAGGGCAGTGCCTCTCACCTTCCTCAAGTGCAAAGTTAGGGATCCCCAGGACAGATGGGGCTTACCTTCAGAGTGCCGATGGAAAGCCCTCTTTGATAAGACCCAGGAACCAGCAACTTCCAGAGCGGGAGACAGACCGTAATCAGCTCAGCTCTCAGAATGAGGTTTCTAGAGCCCATCAGCTTATGTGGATGCAGAGGGGTCTCAGAGAGAGCGAGTGCTTTCCCCAAGGCTGCACAGCTCACTGCTGAGAGCTAAGCCTGGCATTGGCTTGGGGTCACACCACCTGTGCTCATCCCCCATGCTACCATGGCAAGTGTGTGTGTGTGTGTGTGTGTGTGTGTGTGTGTAAGCATCTGCATTTGCTTTGTGGACGGCAAAGAAAAAGATATGTGTAATAGTGAGCTCAATGCTAATCAGATGTAAATAATATCAACATCTAGCAAGCTTCATTTACTCATTATTCATCAAAGGTATGAGGGACACGGACTGCAATGCTACGGTGAGAAGGCAGGGTCTCTGTCATGAAAAAACGGTGTCTTCAAAGCCACGTGGTTTCACACAAAGCTGGTGAGGGGGGTACAAGGAGGGGAGGCAGAGCAGAGCCCCACCAGTCTCTCACGGTGAGCACTACTCACACTGGCGGGAAAGCCCACCCTTTCAAGGCAGCAGCTGTGTGGACAGAGAGATCAAGCCAGCGCTAAGTGGAGACTCAAACTCCACTTGCAGAGGTTCAAACTCCACTTGGGGGGGGGTGGGGTTGTGGTGGGATCAGAACCCAGGGCTCCTAACTTCGCCTGGGATCTATTCTCACTGTTTAAGACCAAGGCGACTTTCAAATATGGAGGCGAGCTTTCCTCTGAAAGTACTTAGCGCATAATTAAGACACAGACCCCGCTGTATCCGAGGCATTCGTGGAGCCAAAGGTGAAAAGTAAAACCGCGTCCCTTACGCGCTTCGCTGCGGAACTGCTGGGGGCTTCCACGACGCCAGCTCGGTTATCTAGAATCCAGCCCAGGGTTTGCACATTGCTGAGGGAGGACTTGGTCTGCAGAGTAGAAGATTCCATTTGATCCACCTTAGACCAAGAGGAATCTCAGATGGTGCTAAAGGACAGAACCTCTTTCAGCCACAGCCAGGACGTCCACTGCCCCGCCCGGCTTCTGCCTCACGAGACAGTACTTCTTTTCCACGCCAATGACAATGATTCCACGCCAGGCCTGACGATCCAGGTTGAAAAAAACCCGGGAGAATCACCCCTCCCTACGGCCCTGGATACATGGGCTCGCCCGATGCAAAGAATCGGAGGCTCAGATCTTGTCACTCCAAAATCTAAATCCCCTTTTAACGCAGCCAGACCTGCCTTTTAAAAATAGGAACGGCCGCACTATATGTGTTCAGGCGGCACTATGCTTTCTTTCTCTGCTGCTTCTTCGACTGACCCCTCTAGACAATCACTTCTCAAATTTTCCTGTGCCTTAGACTGTATGACCGTTTTGGCTTATTTATAAAAAAAAAAAAAACAAACACAAAACAAAAGCCTGTGGTTGTTATCACTGCTCCATCAAAACCAAATAGCAGACCAGGAGCGAAGCCTCCCGGCTGCAGGGGCTCCTTACAGGGAAGGACTGCAGAGGAGCCTGGGAATGGGGAAGCAGCCCCCGCTGTGCCCCCATTCCATCGCCACCACCCCCGCCCCCCGCAGCTGGCTTTGCACTCCTATTCCAGGTTGAGGGGACCTTTTGGCCACCTTCCCACGACCTCCCCTGTCCTGGGCCATTTCTAGCTATCTATAAATTAAGCATCTTCCATGCGAGTATGATTTCGCAAGTGTTACGAGAGCTGATAAGCCTTATTTAAAGGAAATCTCTGGTAGTCAGCAGAGCCATCTGCTCCTCGGGCTGACTTTCCAAGTAACAGAACTTGCCAGCTAGTAATCACATTTCCAGCATCACAGCAGAGCCACGTGTGTGGGCCACTGGAGCCGGCCAAGCACTGACCTCGCCGGGGCTCTGCACGCCCACCCCAGCGGCCGCACAGCGCCTCCCCCGCTCACGGGCACTCTCAAGTCTATGTTCTGGTGGCGGGGTGACTGAAAGACACAGAAGCAGCCAAAAGAAAGGCATTTGTGCCAAACCAGCAGTTTCCCAACTCACCTCTGGCAAGAGGCTCGAGCCAGATCACCGCGGGAGGAAGGCTTTCCGCTCTCAGACCTACCCTGACACTCGGCTTCTGCACCAGGACCACCTGCAGTCGCCCTGCTTGGGCTGCACTCGCGAGGAGCCCCTTTTTCTCCTTTTATAGCTGGAGGTGGAAAGAGGAACACAAAAGAGATAGGCCCTGACAAATCGCAGAGGGACCCGGGGACTCGGTCCCTAAGGCCAGGACGTTCCGGTCTCTGAGCACTTACGTCCTACCTCCGTTCTTCCTCGGGGCCAAAACCGATGCAGCCGCTGCCACCCCGACCTAGGACGGTCCCGTGCGTACGAACACGCAGACACAGGAAGGCCACGCCCGGGCTCCACGCTCGTTCCAATTTTAACCTGAGGCCCCGTGGTGTCTTCTCAACGGGCGGCACCAACTACGCTCTGGATGGAAGGAGCCAGAATAACAGGTCAGCAACTACTTTAACCAAAACTGGATCTGGGGGGCGCGCTTGAGTGACTCAGTCGGGCTCAGGTCATGCTCTCGCGGTCTGTGGGTTTGAGCCCCACGCTGGGCTCTGTGCTGACAGCTCAGAGCCTGGAGCTGCTTCGGATTCTGTGTCTCCCTCTGTCTCTGCCCCTCCCCGGCTCATACTCTGTTCTCTCTCTCTCTCTCTCTCTCTCTCTCTCTTTCTCTCTCTCTCAAAAATAAATAAATAAACATCCTGTCAGTCCACTTCCCATCTGAAGGCAGCCAGAGATCAGAGAATCAGGCAGTTTTATAAGAGGCCGGGAGCTGGGTGCCTCTGTGGGAGGGGTGGGGCAGAGGGGGAGTGAGAGACCTCCCCCCGAGTCCAGCTCGGTGGCCCTCGAACGAAGGGCTTCCCTGGGCAGCCTTCCCCTGATTCTGGGCGCCAGGTGAGCACGACGAGACACCGACACTCGGCAGGGCAGCCGTGCCGGGGCAGCGGCACAGACCCCTGTACTTTGCTCGCGGAGGGTCCCGCAAGGAGAATCAGAAACGCCGACCCCGGCAGTCCGTGCCCCCCAGGGTGATGGCGCGAGGCTCGCCTGCCCAGGCACCTTCTGCTCCCCAGCAGCCGGGCGGCGGTGTGGAGCGCACAGACTGCCCAGAGCCCTCCGCTGGGGGACGGGGCAGCTGCGAGGCGAGGGGACAGACGAGCGTCCTCGGCCACCGCTCTCCAGAAGGAAGTGTTAATGGGATAGGAAGGAGGCCGGTAGGAAGAAGGCAGAAAACGCGTGTTTCCTGCTGGAACGTTCAAAACAGGCTTCAAGAGGGGGTGGCATTCGGCCTTCGCCCAGACAGGGTGGTCGGCCTCCGCGCCACGGACCCTCTGGGCTCGGTCCGTCATTGCCCAGGGCCCATTCTGGGTACTGTACGGTTCTGAGCAGCACCCCCAGCCTCGCCCTGCTCAGGCCAGGACACCCTCCCCAACCCACGACAGCTAAAACTGTGTGCCAGGAATGCCGATGTCACCGGTGGAAGCCACTGCTCCAAAGGGACAGGCGAGGCATGCACGTGAAAGGGAAGGGGTGCTTCCTGCGTCTTTCCAGCCTCTCCGTTTATGATTTTATGGATGCAGCCCTTCTCTCTTGCCTCTGCGTATGATATGAAGACGCTCTAGAGGGTCCCTCTATAAGAAAGCAGCAATTGTTTCCAAATAGAGAGAACAGCAAGAGTTACAGACGAGGCCACCAGGAATCCTCGCTCTGTGAAAGGCAAGTCCTCGATTACCATTAGTTTAAATCAGTAAGTATCATGGACATGATTGAAAATGCTGGAAAAGAATTTTGCCAAAAATAAGTTACCCGGAATCCAAAGCATCGCGTGTTGTTTTCAATCAGAAAACACCCTAAGCATGGTGCAGGACGACGTGGAGCCCTGAGCCGCGTGCGGGGCGGACCGGCCAGCACTGAGCAGGTCTGGACAGAGCTCGTGAGCGCCTGTGACCTCAGGTAAGCTCGAAGGCCCGCCCTCTGGGGACCTCCCCCAATGAGCCTCTGCGGGACCCGAGCGCAGGGCTGGTCGAGCCAGCGTACCCCGCCATCTGGAGCTGCCTCGACACCCTGCACCCTCCCTTGGGACTCCTGCACAAGGTCAGGCTGGCATCCTCGGCTTACAGCAAGCGAGAACTAGAAGAAACCTTCATCCAGCCTATTTCACAGATACAGCAGAGGCCTCCACACAATCTGGTGCAGTGAGCCAAGAGGAAGCACAGAAAACCAAGCAGAAAGCTCACCCCCACTTCCCTAGGCCAAGGAGAAAAAGTCTTAACTTGAAAAATATGCCCGGAAGAGTCCCTTATGAGTAGCCTCTCTCTCCCCAAACAAAGGAAAATGTCAGAAATGTCCCCGTGGTCCTTCTTTGCTAAACGCCAGGCAAAGGTGACTTCGGATGAAATTCAGAGCAAACATCAGAAGCGTCACTTTGGTGACAGGAATCCACTCCCCACACTCTGTGGTTTGTGTGACAACCACAGCGCCCCCCACTGATGGCCACTCTCGAGGTGCTGGCTGTGGCCAGAGTGCCCCCCCACCCCCCCCGCCACGATGCTTGGCTCTCCTCTCTGGCCTTTGGCACTCTGGGGACACGCAGCTGAGCCATCAGGAGGATTTCATCACGGCTAACACACAACTGTGCACCTGTCCCCCGAACAGCTGCAAACAAGCTCTGGAATTTGTGTGGAGAAAGACCAAGGAATTCCTACCGATTACCTAATCCGCCAGTCTTCAAGTGCACACGGGACCGGGCCTGTGTGGTGGCCTTTTCCTCTACAGGATCCGCCGGAAGAGACTCTTCTAATAATACCGTCTGCACAATCATCTTCCCACGGACGTTACAATTAAAACACGAGAAGAGTCTGATAGCCTCGCCGGGTGGAAGCAAGTGCCAAGAGCTGTCAAACAGCCACTCCAGTATGTTTTGACAACTTCTGGACGTTTCCCAAGTTTGTTTTTAGATCCACTTGACCACCCTACCCCACCCCACCCGACCTGCACCCTGCCAAAGATTCGTGAAGTCCAGGACTTCTACGAAAATAAAAACTACAGGCCACCAATGACACCCTGGGAACTTCTGTCCGGACCATGGCAAAGCTCACGAAAAGCCTATTTGGGCAAAGTTATCACTTCTGCATACCTTCTGGGATTTGGCTGTGGAGATTTCTGGAAATCTTTTATCTGTGCCCAGGGGACGTGAAGGTTTGATACATTTCTACATGTGGAAAACAACATGAGTAAGAAGTGGGTTCAGAGCCCAGACCCCCACCCCCGTCAGCAGTGGGAGACACGTGACCACCCTGCTGCCCTTATTAGCCAAAGTGCCACCAGCTCTGCGTTCCCCAGGGCGGAGGAGACACACACCGCCAGCGGCTGGGACCAGCAGCCACCCCCTTGCTGGTTACGATTTGCATAAAAGCTCCTGAGAACGGGGAGAAGTGGGTCACGGGGCCCAGTTCTGACACAGTAAGATGAAATAAAACATCCGCGCAGCTCATCTGCCTGCCACGCACGCCTCATCAGCAACCCGCGGGCACCGAGCAGGGGGGAGGCGCCCCTGCGGCAGGAAGACACTGCTGGGGGGAGGGGGGGGAAGGAGCCACGGCAGCCCCAGAGCCCCCTTCCCGCGTCTTGATGTACTTTGTGCTGAGCTCGCCTCCTTGAAAACAATCCCCACCAGCTCCAGAACCTTCCATGAGGGGAGGGGGAGGGCTGGTAGACAAAACTGCCGTGGCTGAACAATCCGTGAGGCTCCAACATGTTTCCTGACCCTCCCCCGCAGCACCACCTCTGTCCCTAGGAGAGCGGCCGAGGACGGTGCCGTGGCTGGTTCGGTACCAACACAGTCCTCAAGTCTGGAGAAGGAGGTTCACGGCCCCTGGTCCATCCAGCTCTGGACACTACTGGCGGCGGAGACCCCGAACTGTCAAGTCCTATGGCCACCGGACACATTACTAGGTGGCCTGGCAGCGAGCGGAGGCTCATGCCGTGCCCCCGGGTCCCCTTTCTTCCTTGCACTGCCTCGCAGACACCCCGAAAGAGGTGCCTAGGGAGCCAGGCCACACTGCCTCCTGCACTCAGGTCTTCCCCTTTGCGGTTTCCTAAGGCCTCCTCCCAAGGTCACGCCCTTGAATCACCCAGGACCCTGCCGGCCCACCATCCCCTCCTGGGCCACGAGCGTCCACGACAGCTGTCTTCTCTCTCACGCTCCTGCTTTAGGAGGCTCTCCTAACACATCCGTCCTTTCCAATCCTGCAGACCCTCCTCCTCTGCCCCGCCGAGGCCAAGGGCACGTCCATTGTCTAGTGTAGCTACCATTCAGCAGGTCCCTGCCACCCGAGACCCCCCCAGGGACTCAGGCGGGTCCGTCCAAACTCCAGCCCACCGGACCAGGGCTCCTCAAACCGCGTGTGGGGCAGCAGCACCCGCATCGCCTAGGACTGCGGCCCCACCCCTACCCCGCACATCTCTGGGAGATCCTTGTGCATGCTCGAGAGTGTGAGCACGGGCCCCACTGCACATGCTCACACAGTGGCGGGCGCCGCGGCCCTGGTGCCCCGCGTGCCCACTCCGACGACGCAAGCCTGAAGTCTGCCCTGAAAGCACGGGGTGCCACACCCCCGAGCTGCCGCCCTCTGGGCCTCCCGGCCACACTCGCCTCTCCCGCTCAGAGCCTGGCAAATGGACCACGTACCATCAACCACGATCACCTCCTCCCCTTCAGCCAGCACCGGAAATACTCCGTTATCTCCCACTTAATAAAAAACAGAAACAAAAGCCTCCCCTCGCTCTGTGTGCCCTCTGCCCACCCCAAGCGCCTCCCGCCTCCTGAAGCGAGCACGGTCCTTCCTCCCTCTACCTCCCATCCTCTCCATCCGTCACTGCACTTCCAGAGCGAGCGGAAAGCCAGCCCTTCTGCTGTGATGGAAGCTGCAGACCACAGTTCCGCTCAGAGACTCCCCGTCACCTGCAGAAGGAAATGTCCACTCCTTAACCAGCACTCCAGGCCCAGGACAGCCCCGGCCACCCCTGCTGGGCAGAGGGGCTAAGGGGCTGAGTTCTTAAGCCAGAATGATGCAAGCCCTGTGTGCCTTCGGGAAAGTGACCTGGAGTCTCTGAGCCCAGTTTCATTTGGCAGGAAGGCCGTGAAGACAGGGTAGCTGTGACAAGGACGTGGGTATAGATGTGACAAGGACGTGGGTATAGACGTGACAAGGACGTGGGTATAGACGTGACAAGGACGTGGGTATAGACGTGACAAGGACGTGTGTATAGACGTGACAAGGATGTGGGTATAGATGTGACAAGGACGTGGGTATAGACGTGACAAGGACGTGGCTATGAAGCATTTGTCCCGGCGCTCAGAACAAACGTGTGCTGCCTGCTGCCTCCAAGGTCCTTCTCTCCTTTCCAGTCCTTTCCAACCCCTTCCCAGCCCTGACTGCGCCACACCCGGTCTGCCCAGGGTCGTCTGCTGGGCCTGGCAGGGTCAGCCAAGTCCTACTCATCGCTGGAGCCTGGGCCCACCCCCACCCCCGCCCCTCGGCACATACCTGGGCCACCCCTTCTCAGTACCAATCCCCTGCTCTGACCTCACACTTGCCCTTTACGTAACCCAACTCCCTCCCCCCCACCCCCCACCCCGAGAAGGCCAGGGTCCTTGAGACGGGACCAGCGACGGCATCTCTAGACCCCAGGCCTTATCAGTGTTCTGCTTAATAAATGCTGCCACCGGCGGTTAGCTTTTACCAGTGCAAGTGGCTGGTTCAAGATTAATTCTGGAAGGGAGCACAGTGCCTCGGTCATGTTGCAAGTAATAGCAGAGGTCGGCTGATGCCCGTTGATGCTGCGACGCCACCTGGCAGCCCCCAACCCCCAGGAGTTTATCTTCCAAGTGTCCAGATGGTGATGGAAAGGCATGGGGGGGTGGGGGGGTGTGATTCATGTCTTCCCGGGGCCACAAAACCTCTCCACTGATCTTGGGTGACTGCCCCTGAGAACATGTGACCCTCCTTCATTCATGGACCTTATGAAGCCATGCCTGGGGTTGGGGAGTTTCCAGAGTGCCTGGGGGAAAGCCTGTCCAGCAGCTGGCCAGAGTTGGGAGGGGGATCTGGAGCATCAAGGAAGCCCGCCAGGGACGGTCCCCTGGTGGGCAGCTCCTTCCCTGCCCACCGGTCCAGCCTGGGCCATGGTCACTATGCAAAGGAAACAGCCCAGATGAGAGTGGTCGGCTGGTTGGCCAAGATTCAGTAGCAAGCGCTGCCCGCAGGGCCCTGGGCCTGCACCGAGGTAGAAAGAAATGCAAGCCATCGATCCAGGAGCTCAGAATCCTCACGAAGAACCAGAACACCTGAAATCACTTAGGTCTATCTACAGAGGGGGCGATGGGTGGTTAACCCAGAGTTAACATGCGAACCTAACGGCTGGGCCTTGGTACTTTGGAAGTTCTCAAAATAATGGTTTTCATTTTTCAAATGGCACATTCCGGAAAGCTGTCGGGAGCTGCAAGGGGACCCTGCGCAGAGGACTGCACGCTAAGAGGCCCCCACAAAGGGCCGGCTGCATGTGTGTGAGTACGCAAACACACCCCCACTATACCCTGTCAAAGAATTTCCAGAGAAGCATCAGAGGGCACTGGGCATTTCTGGGCATGAAAAAGTGACTCTGTAGCAAAGGACATTCACGCAAAAGGACTTCTTCTCTGGAAGGACCCTCCAGGGAATGGGGGGTTCAAGTACAAGGAAATGTACCACTCGAGATGGCCATTCGCCCAAGTGTGCTAGGGAGGCTCCCCACACCTCACACCGTGGCACTGGCACATGCCCGCATTCACAGGGTGCCATCCATGCCAAGGCAAGGGGGTAACACGGGGCCTCCGGCCGCTCACACCGCCTCCACACCACGCAGGTGGCGGGGTCCACACTCTGCCAGCCTGGCCAGAGGCACCCGCGTCCCTGAGAAACAGGGCCCAGCAGGAGTGTGACCACGCTCTGCGAGCTGTGGGTACGGCACGCCTTTGGGGCACCTCCTGGCTTCCAGGGGAGATATAAAAAAAAGTATTTTACATAGACTGAAGGTTCCCAGGCCCAAAAGAGCCTGTATGGATGGGGTTACCACCTACCAGAAAGGCTCAGCCTGGGCTTAAAAGGCCCTGGGCATCCACAGGCCCACCGCCAACCCACACCTGACACTCCTGCCTAGACCGCCCAGGAGCCTGTACACCCCGCCTGACCCACCCTGTGCAGCCCAGGACCCCTCTATGGGCCACAAGCCTCAGCCCCACCACCTCTCAGCTGCCCCTTCCAATCCTGGACAAGGTCAAGGCCTGCGGAGGGCATGCCAAGGCCAGGGCCAGCTGGAGGCACTTGAGAGAGATTAACCCGTGAATTCAGTTTATTCCCCGCAATGCTCCTGTGACAGAAGGACTATCATCATCCCTCTTCTACACACAGAGAAAGTTGTAGTCACCGGTGGGAAAGGGGGCCCTGGTCCTCAGGGTTAAGGGGTAGAGCTGGACCAGAGCCCAGCATGGGCCCCCAGACTCGCAGAAAAAGTACCAACTCCACCCAAGAAGGCAGGCTGACGCCTGCCCCCCACCCCGTGTGGCCCTGCCTCTAGGGAGAGCCCAGAGGGGCTCCGGATGTGCAAAGGGAGGCTGCAAAGGGAGTCAGGGTGCCACCGATAAAACCATGAAAGGGCTTTGCTGGAGGAGGTCCTTCCTCTGCTGGGCAGGTGAGGGTGGGCAGGAGGGGGAGAAAGGGGAGGGGAAAGGAAGACAGCAAAATGGAAAAGACTTTGGGAGCAGGCAGGCAGAAACGGTGGTTAAAATACACACACACGCGCGTGCGCACGCGCGCCCCTCGCCCTACTTCCCAGGGATGGGACACTGAAAACACTGAAAACACAAGGCAGACTGGGCCCCTTTTCAAACTCGAATCTCCAGGACACCTACCAGTCCAGAGATTATCCCCAAATCCCACCCTGCTTTCCTTCTAGAGTTCCTGGGAAGACTGAGTAAACCCTCTGCACCCCCACCCCACGCCCTGCACGGGCTTCAAGCTGGCTTCTGCTTCCCCTCAAGACCCCAGGGCGGTCCTCACAGGAAAATCAAAGTGGCTCCAATTCCTTAAATCCACTGCCCAGCCTGTCTGCTGGCCCCACCTCTCTCTGCCTGAGATCCCGACCCAGTGCCTCTCACTCCTCCCCCTCTCGCCCCTGACCTTGACCCTGGAAGGCCACAGGAAAGTCTGCCAATCGTGGGGGACCTCCCTTCCCTAAAGCGGAAATACTCACTTATAAATAAGCCATAAATTCTTACCATCAGACACATTCCGGATATAATGAGATCAGTACAAAGGCCTGGGCGTTTGGAAAACTGAGGGCCTCGCAGAAGACAATGCAGACCTGCTGCCTATCGAGTCCGTCCCCGCCACGGGAGCGTTAGCAGTGTTATTTCCAAAGCAAAATGTCCTGGGGCGCCTGGGGGTCTCAGTCACTTGAGCATCTGACTTCCCCTCAGGTCATGATCTCCTGGTTCAGGGGTTCAAGCCCCGCATTAGGCTCTGTGCTGACAGCTCAGAGCCCGGAACCTGCTTTGGATTCTGTGTCTCCCTCTCTCTGCCCCTCTCTCCCTCCCTCCCTCTCTCTTTCTCTCTCTCAAAAATAAACAAACATTAAAAAAAATGTTTAAAGCAAAAACCTCATTTCTAGTAACAAAGACATTCTGCTAATAGAAAAGATGCGCACAAAGGAGCCAAAACACTTTACAATCGGGGTAAAAGTATGAAGGAAAAATTTCCATAGATGTTTCACTGGCCGCCAAGGTTTTCATGACTTTGACTATCAAGACACATTTTTCAAAGCTCATAGTCTCCTCTGGCTGCTATAACAGGGTGAGACAGACTGCGCGGGGGGTTAAGCAACAGGAGTTAATTTCCTCCAAGTTCAGGGTGTCAGCAGTGTCCATCTCTTCTGAGGCCTCTCTCTGGCTGGTAGAGGCGCCCCCACTGTGTCCTCACATGGTGGTGCCTCTGCCTGCCTGTGTCCTCTCTCCTCTTAGAAGGCCGCCAGTCACAGATTAGGGTCCGTCCTGGTGACTTCATTTTAACTTAATGACTTCCTTAAAGACCCTTCTTCAGGGGCGCCTGGGGGGCTCAGGCAGTTAAGCATCCCACTTGGGCTCGGGTCCTGATCTCACAGCTGTGAGTCTGAGCCCCGCGTCGGGCTCTGTGCTGACAGCTCGGAGCCTGGAGCTGCTTCGTATTCGGTGTCTCCCTCTCTCTGCCCCTCCCTGACTCGGGTTCTCTCTCTCTCTCTCAAAAATAAACAACATTTACAAAAATTAAAGACCCTTCTCCAAATAGTTCTATTCTGACATAGCGAGAGGCTGGGGGGGAGGGGGTTGAGCCTCAACATACGAATTCGGGGAGAGCACAGCTCAGCTCCTGACAGTAACAATCCTTAACGTAAGGGGAGCATTTGCTGTGTAACATTTGGATTTACCAAAGGCATTGCTTTTTCCCAGTAAAATCTCAAAGCAACCCCACCATAAACAGGCCGTGCAAGGCACAGCTAGCTCCCGGGCTGCCCGGTGCCCCCACGGGAATCACAGTTACCAGTCGGGCAGGAAGCCCAGCCTCCCTGCAGGATGACGGAGCGCGGCCCTCCCGGCCTGGAAGCTGCAGGGACCCGACGCCCAGTCCCCTGCCACTCTGCCACTCTGCCGCAGAGACCGGGGATGGGGCAGGGGCCATCAGTTTGGATCTCTGCCCTTGGCTAGAATCCTTTCCTGGGTTCCTCTAACACCAAGCACAGGTCACTCACAGATTAAACAAAAACCACGTACACACACAGTCAGCAATGTCCACTGAAGGCCCCAGCACAAAGCTGAATGGAATTTTCCTGCATCTTTTACACCCTTTTGTTAAGCTGCATTATTAACATGTACAAATCAAGATTTCAGGCTTCAAGCTCTTGGCATTCTCTCTCTCTCTCTCTCTCTCTCTCTGTTTATTTGTTGGGGGTGCCTGGGTGGCTCAGTCGGTGAAGCATCCGACTTCGGCTCAGGTCATGATCTTGCAGTTTATGGGTTCGAGCCCCATGTCAGGTTCCGTGCTGACAGCTCAGAGCCTGGAGCTGCTTCGGATTCTGTGTCTCCCTCTCGCTCTCTGCCCCTCCCCCACTCGTGCTCTGTCTCTGTCTCAAAAATAAACTATAAAAAAAATAAAGTTTATTTGTTTTCAGAGAGACAGAGAGAGTGTGAGCAGGGGAGGAGCAGGGAGACAGGGAGAGGGAGAATCCCAAGCAGGCTGGAGCCTCACCTGAGCCGAAATCAAGAGTTAGAAACATAATCGACTGAGCCACCAGCAGCGCCATTTTTGTTTTCATGTAGCTCTAAGAACAAGGATACAACGACTATCTCATGAAGAAGGCGTGTCCTTCGGACCCGAATATCGGCCTCCAGGGTGGACATCAGGCCCCACAATAAACGAAAGCAACGTGCTCATTGGCCAATGATCGGCGATCAGTGGCAGGGCAGCCGCCCAGGCTAGTGAAAGCAGGGTCTGAACTCTTGGCTTGGGTCTTATGGAAGTCTTTTTTTTTTTTTTTTTTAAAGAATTTGTGTATTTTTTTTTCAATTTTGTAACGTTTATTAATTATCTTTGAGAGACAGAGAGACACAGCACGAGCAGGGGAGGAGCAGAGAGAGAGAGGTGGGGGGAGACACAGAATCCAAAGCAAGGCTCCGGGCTCTGAGCCGGGCTCTGAGCGTCAGCACAGAACCCAACGTGGGGCTCAGACTCATGAACCATGCAATCATGACCTGAGCAGAAGTCGGATGCTTCACCGACCGAGCACCCCAGGTGCCCCAGGGTCTTACTGGAGTCTTAAAGGACGACCTGTACATCTTTGCAGGGAAGGAAAAGACATGCCAGCCACTGCCTTCCTGAGACGCGATGCCCGGCCAAGTCTGTGCGGCTCCGCCAGCCCCTTCCTGGAAGTATGGAAGCTCCAACTGCCTCGTCTCAGGCAGCATGGGCCCCTCCCTCTTCCTCACAGGTCCAGATCAAAGACCAGGACCTTCTTCCAACAGAGATTCCCCCAGGGCATGCACGACAGAGCCTCCCTGGGGATGGAATAAAAGGAACTTGTAAATCTCCAGTGACCAAATTCAAGCATGAATTAATCACACTTTCTGAACTGTACTAAGTATATAAGACACTACAGCTTCCTTCCCCACAGAGGAAGGAGCCCTGCTCCACGGAGGCCCTCTGCTCTTCTCAAATGCAGCTGCCTTGCTGGGGACACATTCGCCCGCAGCCTGGCCGGAGACACGTTCTGATTGTTCCCGGGCCGTCAGGTAAGCAGCAGCCAGCACTGTTCCGTTACCAGTCCGTCGGCTTTCCCTTTGGAAACTGAGAGTCGGGGGGTATGTCAGCAGTGAAATAAAGGGAAGCGGACACAAATCACGCACAGTCTATCCCATCAAGGCTGGGGGTGCTGGGCCGTGCAGCTCTAGGATGCTGGGACTCCCAAAGAGACCCCCGGGCACCGTTAGGATTACCATTCCTAGAAACAGATTCCAGACGCCTCACTTTCCAGCCCTATATCTGTCACGGCTTCCCACCCACCCGGGTTGTTAATACGCAGCAGGAAGAGAGCGGATACAGCGACAGCCACGGACGGCCTCCCTGGGGAATAAAGTGCTTTAGGGAACAAAAACGGAGGCAGTGACCCTTCTTCTACCTTTCAGCTTCTGTACACCTAATTAATTCCATGTTCTCGGTTCCGGCATGAATACATTTTCAAAGCATATGTCTGCTTTTAAATCTACGCTGACCTTGTGTGGAAGGCACAAATGCTTCTTTTAACACAGAACTAAAAATAAATAAATGAATAAATAACCAAAAAGCGGGATCACTCTGGGTGCAGTAATTAATATTCCTTATTCATGAAATTGCTTTGTTTGAAATTACAGGATTCAATCAGAAAGTCATTCTCTTCGCCAGTCTGCTGGGCTTCCGATATGAATGCAAATCACGGTGCAAGACACAACGTAAGGATTGAAAGTGCACTGCCTACTCCTTCTAAATGTTTAAATTTGCTCCCCTTATAGCCATGAGAAGCAGCTCAGAGACTCTGACAGCATATGTTGGATATTTTTATTCTGATTTTCTTGAGACCACGTGCCTCCACGGAAATACAGCAGACCAACGAGGGCGACTTTTCAGGGGAAATTATCATCAAGTGCCGTTGTGTGGGAAGGAAGGAGAAGACAAGGTCCGCAGGAAGCCCTGTGGGTTAAGACTGGACCCTGCCGACTCCAGGACTGGCCGCGGGCCCTCCTGACTACCGGTTTCCAGCTCATGTCACTTGTCATGTGTCACTGTCCCGAGATCACTTCATCTCCACTAAGCCCGCGCAGGGAGGTCTGAAGATGGCCCTCAGCTGGGTGAAGCCCTCTGGACTCTGCTCTCCACGGCAGGACCATGCTGAACCCAGGGGTATTTTTCTGCTCCTCAAACAATCAGCGGAGTACGTGATGATGTGGTTTACTGTGACCCTTTCCAATCCGTCATGTACGAAAATACTCAATTGGAAAATCTGTTTCCTTCATCTGAGCATCGCAGCTACACGGTTAAGCAACCCCAGCTGTCCAGGAAATACCACCGCAATGATCGCATTATTGGGCAGAGAAGAATCAATTGGGGTTGCTGTCAACCATTTCACATGCTACACAGAGAGGCCCAGGGAAAAAGGAGCCCAAATGACACTAAATAGACGTTATGCATAAAATTCCTCCTCTGTGCCTAGCGCTTCCTCAAGTCCAGACCGAATGCGCAGCGAGAGCACTCGTCATCATCTCCTCCCAAGAACTCCGGACACTTCTTCTCTTCTGGTTCTTTGTATTTTCTAAAACTGGGTTGTATTGTCTTTTAACAGAAAGGTTATTTTTAATGTTTAAACTTGGATTTAGACTGGCTTTTCAACAGTTTTGTTTATGCTCTGAACAAAATCTAAATGATTTTTTTAAGTGTATTTGTTTTTGAGAAAGAGAGAGAGAGAGAGAGAGAGAGAGAGAGAGTGAGCATGAGTGGGGGAGGGTCAGAGAGAGAGGGAGACACAGAATCTGAAGCAGCTCCAGGCTCCGAGCTGTCAGCACAGAGCCCGATGCGGGGCTCAAACCCACAAACTGCGAGATCATGACCTGAGCTGAAGTCAGACACTTAACCGACTGAGCCCCTCAGGCCCCTGATGATTTAAAGAGCAAAGTATCCTTCATTCCATCCCTGTGCTCCACTGATGCTGACCATCTTTAAATCCTTTTTGGAAAGTTTTCCCTTTACAACCTCATCCGTCAATAACAGGCAAAGTTGGGATGAATCACAGAGAAGAAAACTAGTGAATCTACACCCCTTTTCCTTATGTAACAAAGCAAGAGGGGGCCCCACATGGCAGCTGGGCATGGCTTCCTATCTGCAGAGGAGGAGAGGGCTCCGCGAGGTCGCGGACTTGCCCAGGCCCGGACAGCTAACATGTGGACTGTGAGGCTGTGGAGCCGGGTCCGCCGCCCCCAGAGCCAGGCTCTGCTCCTTTCGGTGCTAAGCCGCCCCCCAAGTGGTCGATGGTGGGGGGACTGGTATCTTTCCCACTCGTGCCTGTCCCGGGCGCTGAGCCCCCTTCCCTGAGGGTTCGACCAGGTCTATCAGAGGCCGCCGGGGTGGGGGAGGGGTCTGACTGTTGCATGCATGCCCCTCCCCCAGCCCCCCAGTAGAGCGCTGTTCTCTTGGGATGTGACTGCTTTGTCACCCCCCAGACATGTGACCGTGACCGGCCCACTTGCTTAGGGCAGTTTTCTGAGGTTGGGTGAACCAACATGGAGAATGTAGAAGACGGGGCATCTCGGGGACGGGGGTCCCAGGGACGGGCCCCGGGCCGGAAGGACAGAATCTCAGCCTGAAGCAGCAGAGGCCGGAGAGTGACCGGATGGCCCGGGCGGTGCTCGTGATAAACACGGAAACAGGCGGTCAGGTGGGCCGCGCCCAGGGGGCAAGCCGGTCCATCAGGGCACTCACCGAGACCCTTCCCTCTGCCACCTGGGAAGCGGGTCAGAGGGTCTCTGGCTCAGCCAAGGTACGCCGTAAAACCTAGGTCGGCTGACCCCTCTGCCATGCTGAAGGGTCATCATCATGCTAGATTTCTCTCCCAATTAAATAACCATTAAACAATCAAGTGCAAAAAACAAACAGGGTGCTTTAAATCTTAAACATTTCACACCAGGAGACACCTGGTGTGATGTAAGACTAATTTTCATCAAGAGAAGACACATTCAGAGATATTATCTTTTCTTCAAATACCCGCCCGGCCCTGTAGGCTGCTTTATATCTTCTCTCACACAAGACAGGGTAAAAATATATATCGACCTATCAAGCACTGTGAAAATGTCTGTTTCTTTAGCTTAGCTTCCTAGAAGCATCGTTCCCGGGTCACAGTGTACAAACCTTTTACTGACTCACATTTCCGAACGGCTTTCTAGGAAAGTAACTGATTTTAACTCCACGATTACGAGGGTGGAGAAGGAGGGTGCTGAGTGCTGCCCACCCACCCCCTTACCCACCAACACACAAGCGTCTTCTGGTCACAGCCCTTCCTGCCCCCACGGGAAGGCCACAGAAAAGGGTGTTTCTACGTCATTGTCATTGCAGTGGTTGTAATGTCTGCTTGTTTGCTCGAATCCTATCTCAGATTAACTGGCTCCTGTCCATCGCGTTTATAACAGCCACTGCAAACGTGCTTTCCTTACCGAGGCAAAACGGGGATCAGAGTACATCAGAAATAAAGAATTTGGCGAATACGGCCAGTGCAAATCTCGGCAGTGTCTCCCGCGACCGGTACCCATCCAGTGGGTCCCACCTTGAGTTGGCTGACTTCTAATGACGCCAAGAGTCACAGAGCCTGGGGCCCTCCTGGGGCGCAGGCTAGACGATCGGTTTTTCTAGACTTCTAACTGCTGCTACCGCTAAGCTCACGGGTTTGCAATGTGCAGAAGCCACGCTTTTTTCCTACTCTGAAAACTGGCACTTGTTTTCACGTTGAGTTTTCTGTGTGCTATTTGCCAGGTGTTCCTCAGAGCAGCAGGTGGGAGGGGTGGAGGGCAAGCTCACATGCGAGCACCCCCAGGACCTCAGAAGACCCTGCGTGCCAGACAGGAGTGTGCGATCTTTCTTCTCAGCCTGCTGTATCCCCAGTGCCTGGAACTGCCACAGAGAACAGCTAACATGTGACGATGGACTGACTGATGGACGGACAGATGGAAGGACGGATGGATGGACGGAAAGAAAGACAGAAGGACAGATAGATGGGCAGATGGACGGATGGACAGACAGACAGAAGGATGGACGGACAGACGATGGATGAGGTAATGGCACATGGGTAAAGAGAGGAAGGAGGAGGGGAAGTAGTGGGGGGAGGGCGGCGAGTGGATGAATGAACCCATAAGCCCACCCAGCTCCCAGAGCAGCAAGGGGCTCCCTCCCCATCTTCTCACTCCCCCTACATGTGCTCCATGGGTATTCTCCTCGTTTCCACCCAAAGATCATGCTCCAATCAAAAAGATGCTTTTCTGACTGCCCACCAGCCTGGTCATCCAGTTGATTTGCTGAATTGTGTTGCTCTGGAAATTCCATAAATTAACCCAAGCCAGAAGTTATAGAGCCACTACTTTGATATAAAAGACCCTCCAGAATAAATAACAAGAGGGGCTAGGATCCACTGGAAACGCTGAAGTATTTCTAACTGATTCCCTTTTAGTCAACCCCACGATGCCTAGGCACAGCCCAGGTCCCTAAATCAGCGACAAGTTACACACTGTACACTGAGCGGCACCCTTTGAAACAGTGGACCCTCTAGGCAGTGCTCCTGACCAGCGGTGTCTGCAGAAAACATGGCATGGGTGTTGGAAATGCAGAGTCTCGGGCCCCACCCCACACCCCCTGAATCTGGATCTCTGGGAGCAGGACCCAGGACTCTGTTTCTAGAAGCCCCCGGATACTTCTCACACATCCCCACACAAGTGTACAAAGCACCGCTCCCGGGCGCAGAATGTTGATATCTTCTGTGACATTTCAGATGTAACAGATTACATTTTAGAGAAACAACTGACTCAAATGTCTGAAAATGACTGATTTAGTAAAGAGCCAAATGTTCTCTTTTTCCCCACCCTCCCTCACTTCCCCCAGTTTTGGAAGAAGGGAACATCATCGAAAGGATCATTAAAGTAACACATTTTTAAAAGACATACACAAGTGTGAGAGGCTTTTAAAGTGTGACAAAGGCAATGATGGAATAATGGAAAAATTAAAATCTTTGGAAGTAGAGACAGAACTGCACCCAAAAGGTCACCAGAACTAACTTTGTCATAAAAAAATAAACCTCTCTGCTAGACTCACTCCCTGGTTTAGGAAAATCTGACATTCCCTCCACCCCACTAAGTCCTCCAGGAACTCTGCCCAGTGACAACCACACTCACCCCCCCGCCCCGCGGTGGGGAGGGGGGCACCTCCTCCAGGGAGCCCTCTGCCCGTCTCCCTAAACCGCAGAACAACTAAATTCCAATGCATATCCAGCACAGGGGTTTAAAATAAGCCTTCTAAAAATGTTTCACCGCCCTCCTTTGGGCCTGTCACAAAAGTCGCACCGTCCTGCGTCCGCCCAGATCCGAGTGCAGGAGCCGCGGTAACTGGCCAGGTGTCAGCAGGGCGACCACAGGCGGGGGCAAGAGTAACATTAAGGAAAGTTAACGCAGATCAGGCGCCCAGAGCATCGCAGGCACCCGGGCACGTGCAGGTCCCATACGATGGCGTTTGGCCCCCGGCCGCTTCCAAAGCAGGTACTGCTACCCCCACAACTCTGTCCCACAACAGGCAGAGGCTTAGGCGGAGCCACGCGGGTCGCAGGGCAGAGCGGCAAGGGAGGGCACCGAAATCTGAACTCCGCTGAGGCTGGCTGCAAAACGCCGGCTCCTGATGTCAGAGACGGAACATTCACAGGCGGAGGGGAGGACGTTCTGAGCGGGGGTGCCGGGCACGGGCCAGCCAACGCAACGCGACCTTCCCTGAACTTGGCCTTGGCGCTGGGTGCGGGCAGGGTGTGCTTCTCAGGCTGTGGTTGAGTTCACGGCGGGGAATGGAAACCCCAGTTTGCAGGGAGGAACCTCGCCCACCGAGCTTTCGGAGCCTGACTTAAGGCATTTAATTCAGGCAACTTTGAAACTGACAAGTGCTGACGCTTCACGGGACCTTACTAGGTGGGACTGGGCTGGCCCACCGATGGCCCGTCTCTGGACCCGACGGGGCCACTGTCACAGTTTCAGGACCCAGCCTAAACAAGAACAAGGCCAAAGGAAAGATAAGAATCTGAAGGCCCGCTGCCCTGCAGAGGCAGAGGGAGTCGAGGGGCAGGTCTGGGGTGACCTGGGGGTCATAAGAAGACATCAAGAGATGGAGGTGGCCTGGGGCAGACGTGACGGACACACACAAAGCCTTCTCAGTACCAGCCCACAGTGGGGTGTGGCTGTCGAAGAAAAGGGGGTTGGGGTGTCCTCACGGTAAGAAGTTGTCTGTGCTAATCTCAGTCACCCCAGTACTCTCTGACCTTCCTTGATTATATAGTGTGTGTATGTGTGTGTGTGTGTGTGTGTGTGTGTGTGTGTGTGTGTGTGTGTGTAGGGGGGACATTTAACTGAAGGATTTAGTTCTTCGGAAATGGCAACAAGCTGCTGCAATCCAAACTGACAGGAGCAGTGAGTGGCTGTGTGGTCCCTGATTGTGAGTGGGGGTGGGGCGCAGGGGGAGGTGCCAGACGCCCCCCGCCCCCCACCCCCTACCCCCCACCCCCTACCCCCCACCCCCACCACACCACACTGTCAGGTCCTGGACGATACAATAACAATGAGGTCAGGGACGCCTGGGTGGCTCAGTGGGTTCACTGTCCGACTCTGGATTTCTGCCCACAGTTGGGGAGTTCAAGCCCTGCATAGGGCTCTGCGCCAGCAGCACGGAGCCTGCTTAGGATTCTCTCTCTCCCTCTGCCCCTCCCCTGCTCGTTCTCAATCTCTCTCTCTATCTCTCTCCTCCCCCTTCTCAAAATAAATAAGGAAATTTAAAATAATGATGATGATAATGACATCCGACTAAATCAGGGTTTAGTAAAAGAACTAAATAAACTAAATTTACTAAATGAACTAAACCAAGTTCATTCTAGATGTTGAGCCTCCATCAGTTAACACTAGGATTCTTCTGTAAACCACAGGGCGATTCCTCAGCTGAAAATCGCTGTAACACAGGCAGGTTCAAGGCCCCCTGGCTGAGCGGGAACATCCCCATTAGTCAGGTGCCCTCAAGTAAATATTTTCTCCCTACTCAGCAAATCACTTGAATCCTTGAACGGCAGACTCTGATGGGTGGTCAAGATGATAATTACAGAACTCATTTGCGTGCAGTTGTGACCGAACAATCAGCTGGCGCCTCAGAAAGCCAATGATCCGTGTTGCTGGGCTACATTCACGGTCAGGACACCCACCCCACGTGGTCTTTCCAGGACAGGGTGAACTTACTCCCCTGATCTCCTTTTATGTTGGCTCGTCCATCTAGGTGAGCAACTCGGCACGGTTTTGTGAACCCACCTTGTACTTTATGTGCAGCCATTGAAGGTTCAACCTTAACTCTACCCTGCCTGCCCGGAGGCACTACATGCGTGTAAGACTTGGGAGTCTGTACCCCGGTCGGCAACGCCCCGTTATACTTGAATGTGCTCTGCAGAAGTCACTCTTGAAAGACAGACACGATGGCTATCAAAAAATATTTCTGTGTAAGTCAATCTATCAGAAATCTCAATCAAGGGGTGCCCTGAGTGGCTCAGTTGGTCAATCATCTGATCTCACAGCTCATGAGTTCAAGCCCTGCATCAGGCTCTCTGCTGTCAGTGTGGAGCCTTCTTCAGATCCTCCGTTCTTCTCTCTCTGCCCCTCCCCAGTTCTCTCTCTTTCTCCCCCAAAAATAAAACGATAAACATCAAAAAGAAATCTCGGGGTGCCTGGGTGGCTCAGTTGGTCAAACCAACTTCGGCTCAGGTCATGATCTCGCAGCTCGTAGGTCCGAACCCCGCGTCGGGCTCTGTGCTGACAGCTTGGAGCCTGGAGCTGCCTCGGATTCTGTCTCCCTCTCTCCCTGCCCCTCCCCCGCTTACTCACATCAGCTCCCTCTCTCAAGAATAAACAAACATTAAAAACAATCCCAAGTTGGGGCGCCTGGGTGGCTTAGTCGGTTGAGCGTCCGACTTTCACTTGGGTCGTGATCTCGCGGTTCGTGGGTTCGAGCCCTGTGTCGGGCTCTGTGCTGACTGCCAGCGCAGAGACTGGAGCCTGTTTCGGAGTCTGTGTCTCCCTCTCTCTCTGACCCTCCCTTGCTCACGCTGTCTCTCTCTCTCCTAAAAATAAATAAAAATATTTAAAAAAAAAATTTCCAAGTTTTTAAAATTTAAAAATTAAACCAATCAATCAGTCAACAGGTGGTGGCATTCAAATGGACGTGCCACCACCCGGCGGGACCTCGCCACCGCACTCCGCTATGTCAAACCCCAGAGCCCCTTGAGGACTGAGTGACTTGGCTTTGCCTCATGCTTATCCGACATGGACGTTTGAATGATCCCCTTGCGGTGGAGGGGCCACAGCTGATCTGCAGCCCGGGGCGTTAAGACTCTGAGCAGACGGTGTGTTCCGGAGCCGAGAAAGATGAAGGGCCTCCCACGTAAGCGGGGACGCTCCTCTGTGGCCGCGGAGTGCGGCCTCCTCAGAAACGCCCGTGTCAGCACCAGCATGCCCAACAGCCAAACACCAACAAAAAACTCTCAGGGGACGTCCCCATGGAGACACAGCTACCCGTGAACATACCGCATGAGCGTGAGATGGGAAACGGAGCGCACCGGCAATGCGTTCTTTCCTCCTTCCCACTCCTCCTCGCTATTATCTAATCTGGAAGAAATCTGTGCGCCAGGATTTCTATCCGCTCGCCTCCAAGGACTCCGTCCAGAACCACCACCTGCAGTGGAAGCAGCTCAGAGCCCTGGGACATCTGCGAGGCGGACTTTCCCCGGCTGGAGAGAATCCCCGTTTCCAAAACGTGAACGCTGCTCGGCGGCACAAAACCCCCACTCTGCGGCTACAAGGGGCTCTGCGGGCTGCTTCCTTTGATCAGATAATCTGTCTTCCCGCAGAGGATGATCACGGGGCGCAGAAGAGGCAAATGTGCGTGGTGGCTGGGGGACCCTCTTCGAGAGAAAGTGTAATGGGAAGACAAGCACTGTCTGACACAGTCTATTTCTGAGTTCTGCTCCAACGGCAGGCTTCTCAGTTTCCGGCTTCCTATCCCAAGTCAGGGAAATAGGATCACACTCACGCTGACCCACAAGGTAGACAACCTGATCTCCTGCGGCCCCTGCAGATGGATAAGGTAAACCCCTAGCGATTCCCCAGTAAAGATGTGCTCGTAACACCAAACACGTAGATTTCCCTCACTTCAAACAAAGAGTTGGTTTCTTCCATTTCTTCCGTGGCACTATGATCCCTCTTAAACACACAATTAGAAGGCAACGCAGGGAGGGGCGCCTGGGGGGCTCAGTCAGTTGAGCATCTGACTCTGGGTTTTGGCTCAAGTCACGATCCCACGGTTTACGAGATCAAGCCCTGCATCAGGCTCTGTGCTGACAGCGAGAAGAAGCCTGCTTGGGACTCTCTCTTCACCCCTCCCCTGCTAATGTGCACACATTTTATCTTTCCCTCTCTCTTTCTCTCTCTAAATGAGCATTAAAAAAGAAAAAAAGAAAAAGACGATTCAGAGAAAATCATTAACATCCTTTATGCTTTCCAAGAAACACCATGGTCACGGGCACTCTCTCCCTGTCCCTCAGTTTCCTCCCCTGCAGAATGAAGACACAGGAAGAAGACAGTTACAGAGATTTTTCCCAGCCTTCCTGAGGGATTCTGCTGCAAAGCCAAACTGCTCCTCAAGTCGCATTTTCTTCCTTCGAGCACCAAGAATCCCATCTGTGCTTCCTCACAAACGCGGCCCTCCCCCGCCCTGTGACTTCCTGAGGCCAAAGGACCTTGGCTGCCGAAGCGGCAATGATTCACCTCCCGGCGAGTCAGCGGAGCGGAGGGCACAGGTGGGCCTGTCTTTGGCCAGCGGGCCCCTGTGGATGAGTTTGCCGACAGCCGCTGGGACACGCGGAGGGTGGGAAGGACAAGTTCAAGCACAACTGTGGGCGACAGTCCTGGCTACCTCACGGCCCAAATCCACAGGCGGACGGCCCAGCTGTGGGAAGGCTCCCCTGGGGAACGTGGCTTGCTCCCTCCAGATAAACGCCAAAGGCTCTCAGTACCTCGAGGCCAGGCTTTCCTCGGTCAGGAAGAGTCTCTTCCCACCAATGCCCGTGGCCGCCGTCTGGGGCAGGTGCATGGAGAAGGCAGAAGGCCCCAGACACGTGGTTCTTTGTAAATCCTCCCCGCCAAATGCCCCAAACCACCGCGAAGAAAGAAGCGTACACGTGAGACACCCCACTGCGCCTGCAAGTCTTAGGAGGTCTTAGGTCTTAGGAGAGGGCTCCCTGGTAGGGGGGCGGCCGAGCTGACTTGCTGAGACCACGGGTAGGGGTGCACTGGGACCCTCAGGGAAGCGACGTGGAAACACGGAGCACTGGACCCACTTCAGGACCGCATGCGAAGTAAAAACACAGCAGAGCAGCGGGCCGTGTAAACAGCCGGTCAGTAGTGAGCAGCCTGAGGCTCGTGGGAAGGAGGGGGACACAGAAGCGCGGGCAGAGGCGCGGTTCAGACGACCTTGTGCCGTACGAAGGGGACGATCCCGAAGGCTCAGCTGTGCTGCAGAAAAACACCGGCCAGCAGGGCCGAGAAGCGCTCTAAGGTCGGGTCTGCACACGGAGGAACCGGGTCAGAGGACGGTGTGGGGAGAGGAGCACAGGTACGCGGTCGGACGGGTGAAATCAGGCTGGGGAGAATCTTCTTTACTGATTACTTCCCAGACTACAGTAGCACGGCAGCGATAACGCCGTGTGCAAAAGAAAATGTACTTTTTTTTACATCGGGAAGACAACGTCACTCAAAGGAGGAGGGAGGAAAGTGAAGCCTTGGGACAGACAGAGCACAGGCGGCTCTCTGAGGGCCCCTAGCAGGCAGGCAGCCCCGTGGGGGGAGAAGGGTGTGAGACGCACCCCCTTGAAACACCGACGCAGCCAGCTCGCCGGCTCCAACTTTCTGACATTTACCAAGTGCCACTTGCATGACTGCTTTGGAATGAAACGGAAGGCGTTCTGCACACACACACCCCATTTCTCTTCTAATTACAAGTTTCCCTGAAACACAAGCAGGGCACATCTAAAGAAAACAATCCCCCATTTGGGGGACACACACATACTTGTGTATGGTTTGATTTGCCTGTGTCTGACTGTGAGATTAGAGAGTACTTTTTTTTTTAATTTCTAAAGTGCCATTATACGTTGTTTCGGGTAATGTGTAGGTCTGCCGACTGCATTTCTGTAATTGGCTGGTGGGCGGGGACATGTGCTTTGGCTGACTTATTGGAAACACCCTCCCATCAGAACCTGAATTAAAATCCCAGAGGAAAAAAAGCACGATTGTAGGTGTGGGCATCAGGCCGGTCATTACAAAACTACCAGGCTGGAGACACTGTTATTAGACCAGAGGACACGCGGGGGCAGCGGGGGCCGCTTCATAACCTGCCTCAACCCCCGGCTCCACACACGAGGACTTCTCTCTCCCGACGCACCCACCTTCGGACGGTTCCTCCAGCAGAAAGGACAGAATCCGCCTCCCGCCTCACCCTCGCGGGCGGGCTCACCAAAGGCAAGTCCAGAGTCTGCCCGCCAAGGTCTTCAGAATTCGTTCCCAAGACATTCTCGTAAGGTGCCGAAGGGACAGAGAGGGTGGCAGGTAACAGAGCCCGCCCGGCCCACGGCTTCCCCTGCAGTGCTCCCCAGCTAGACGGCTTAATTACAGACCCCGGCTGTTTATGGACTAGAGCAGCCAGCAGCCGACCAGGAAATGCAGCTCCGGACTGGCCTCTAATTAAGCTGAGCCTGTGAGGCCACACGGGTGCGGAAAATGGTACTTTGGAGTTTTGGGATTTCTTTGCTTCTGGGTTTTGAGACGGGGACTCGTGACCTGGGAGGTAACACACAATTGGTCCCTTTTCTGGAAGAGAATCCTTCTGCCTGTGTAGGGCCAGCCTCTCCCGACCCTTGAACTCTTGGGGGGCGGGGCAGGAGAAACAGCACCTTCCCTTCTGGCCTGGGGCCATAATGGCCCTTGGGAATCATTTTTCTTGTGTAACTGCACAGCACACCGGCCAGAATCGTGGGAGCAGGGCCAGCCCGAATCAAGCAGAGGGCAAGAAATGTTAGCATCTCAGGCAGGCACAGCACCGAGTCCGTGTTTCACCTGGGAATACAGCAGAAGACGGCCAAGTGGATCCCTGTCCGACACGGCTGTGCACACCAGGCTCCCTGCATGTAAGGGCTGATGGCACCTGCGAGTGATGGTGTTGGCACACTTGTGGGAGGAAGGGGAGCTAAGGCATCTGCCAACAGGAAATGGAATCAGGTTGCCCTGGAGGCTGATAACCACTTCCCCTAAGGGAACACCAAAAACCAGATGAGACCCTCATGTCCAGGAAAACCGTAAGTGCTTTTTGAGGAACACTGGGTCCCTGAACCCTGCTCTTAATGGACAAACCACAGCTACCGCAAACGTGCCAATTCCCCAAAAGGGAAACAGTCTATTCCTGACATTACCAGTTCCTGAATACATCAACACCTCACAATCCAAAAGGAAAGGCCTAGAACAGTGGAACCTGCCCTTCAGGTGTTTTCCACAGCTCTGAGGAACAGCAGTGAATGGCCCAGCAACATGCAGCAGAACACACAATGTTTGGTTTGACATACGGAGCTGTTGCGGGCCAAGCTCTGCTATTTTCTAAAAGTGAGAGAGATTCTCTGTGCTGCTTCTTCAAACAAAACACACCTCCCACGGGCCCAGAAACGCAAGGCCGGGGAGGGCGGTGGTGGGGGCACATCCGACCACACATGACATCACTTTGCCACGTGTCCACATCTGTCCAGGGGCCTCATCCTCACCGCCTGGCGCTCCGGTCGCCGAGCAACACTTCTGGCCAGAGAAACAAATTCCTTCCTCAGCCTCCCCGTCCCCTGCCCACCCTGGAAACACTGGGATTCCCCAGGGCTCAGCCTCAGGCCCACTTCCCATGCTGCACAATCACCCTGGATGAGTTCATCCACCCCCAAGGCTTGTTCTCGATCTCTGGACAACCTTAGAATGCTCTGGCTCAGATCCGAGCTTTGGGGGGCCCCCGGCCAAACAGCCTTCCAGACAACCCCCACAGCGACTTCCTACTCAACAATGGCGTGGCCAAAGCAGAACACGTCCCAGACCCTCCCCGAACCCCAGAGCCACGGTGATCCATCCAGCCCTGAGCCTCACTCCCACCTTCGTTCCCTGTGCCAAACCCAGCCGAACGCTATGGCCCCAGGCCAGGAGCAATGGGTGCTGTTCCTCGGACCTCCCTCTCACATCTCTCCACATCGGCCGCCTTCCTTCATCTCCACTGTTAATATCTTAGGATGACGGTCCCAACAAGCCATTTCGCCCCACAGGGGACCCTGGACCAGGATGGCCTGGAGACGTTTTTGGTTGTCACAACTGCGAAGGGGTTGCTGCCAGCATCTGATGGATCCAGAGGACAGGGGTCCTGCTAATAAACATGCTCTGAAACACAGGTCACCCCCTAAACAAAAAAATAATAATCTAGATCAATCTGCCTCTCGTGCCCAAGTTGAGGATTCTGTTTTAGGCCAAGTTCATCCCTCTGCTGGATTATTACAAGCTTCCCGACGGGCCTCCCCCTTTGCGTCTCTGCTTTCACCCACACTGTCCTCACTAGGGGAGCCAGGTACCCATGTGACTCCCAGACACAGACGATCACACGGTTTATTCTCCCCCAAACCCTGGGAAGCAACGCCAATGACCTGTAATCTCCCTGCCCATTGATACCTACTATTAATGCTGTGGGGTTTTTCTTTTCAATCCTTTATCTGGGTGTATATAAAGCTTTTTTTTTTTTAAGTTTATTTATTTATTTTGAGGATGGGGGTGAGGGAGGGGCAGAGAGAGATGGGGAGAGAGAATCCCAAGGAGGCTCTGTACTGACAGCGCCTCAAATCCACCTAACGTGGGGCTCGAACCCACCACCCTGGGATCATGACCTGATTAAAAGTCCAACGCTTAACCAACTGGAGCCACCCAGGCGCCCCAAGATTTTTCTTAATTTTTAATTAACAAAATTAAATACAGAATTAAGAATACTTAATCTGCTTTGTGATTTGTTTTAATTTAATAAAGAGGCATTAGCATCGTTCTGATGCCTTATCTTTAGACTCTTCACAACTTCTTCTGGGAGCTCACTCCAATCTTCCTCACTGCTTGACCGATGTGCATGGAGCACCTACTACGTGCACTGCAGCAGACAAGACTCAGACAGCCACCTCCAGGGGCTTCCGTTCCCAGGGCTGCAGCCACGACATGGCCACGTTCTACCTCCCACGGTCGTAACATCTGTGGGCTGACATGGCCGTCTAGTCCAACTTCCTATCTTACAGCAGAGGACACCGTGGCCCAGGGACACATAGCCAGGCCATACGGCTAGTGTGTGACACAGCCAACCACCACCCACCTCTCGTGGCCACACAACCACCTACCACCCACCTCTCATGGCCATGCAACCAACTACCACCTACTTTCGTGGCCATGCAACCAGCTACCAACCACCTTTCGTGGCCACACAAACAACTACCAATCACCTTTCATGGCCACACCTCTATAGATCAGCCCTGCTTCGCCTTCCCATGGGAAAGGTCTGAAAATACCACCTTCTGGCCCAGAGCACCTATGTTTACGTTCCTCCTAAAAAGAGAGATGTTCTGAGATACGACGAGGTGCTGGGCACCCTACAATCCTATCAGCAGGTCTGATGCTCATTTCTTAGATAAAAGAGCTGACATCAAAACAGCAGCTGCATACAAGGGGCTGAATCACACAAGGAGTGATGGCGGTTGGGGGTTCCTTTCCTGGGGGTGCTGTGCTGTCAGCCACAGACTGGGTGGATTAAGCAAAAGAAATTTACGGTCTAACAGTCCTGGAGGCTGGAAGTCCACGATTGAGGTGTGGGCAGGGCTGGCTGCGGAGGCTGCGAGGGAGGATCCACTCCAGGCCTCCCCCCTCCCTCTGGGGCTCCACCTTCATCTCCTCGGTGTTCTCCCTGTGTGCGTGTGTGTGTGCGTGTGCGTGTGCTGTGCGTCTCCAAACTTCCGACCTTTCTGTAAGAACACCAGCCTTGCTGGATTAGGACCCACCTAACTCCTGCACGACCTCATCGTCACTAACTGCATCTACAACGAAGCCTCTTCCAAATAAGACCATGTCCTGAGGCAGCAGGGGTCAGGGCTCCGACATACAGATTTTCGGGGACACAACTCAGCCCGTAACAAGTGGTGACACAAGGACTCGGGCAGGCTACTCACTGCTGAGCCGGAAGGTTCCGGAAGGACTGACGTGGAGGGTCCCAGAGACTAGAAGAGCAGGTGTCTGGGCCTCCACAGGTGTCTGGGCCTCCACAGAGCAGGTGTCTGGGCCTCCACAGGGGGAAGGTTTGGTTCTGGACAAGCCCTCCTACATCCCCAGCACTTCCCCAGCCTCATACCTAGACATCCACTTCCCGTCCCACAGCCGTGACCACGTCCACAGTCAACAAGCTGTCCCTTCCCAGCCCTTCTCTGAGCCCAGCGACCTCATGGAAACTCGGGGGCCAGGGGGGTGTTTATCGTTTAGTACCGTCACCGCCAAAAGCACAGTGCCTGGGACTCTACCCCGTTCTCTACGTGAGGCCAAAGTCCTAGAAAGACGCCCAAAAGGTTCAAAGCACTCAGTATAGGAAGGAAAACCACAGCTGAGCTGGGTGGCCATTTCAGGACGAACCTGATTCTTCAGAATCCTGTTCTCCGGCAGATCAGATCTTAGGGCATGGGAAGGAACAACATCCCTCAGGCACCCGCACCCCCACCTCAGTCCACACCCCCAGGAACAACAGCTCCCGCAGCCTGGCTCTCGTGGAGGGAACAGCCGAGTCTGGAAAAGGCCCCGCGGCCAACGTGGCCACTTGCACCAGGAAAGTCACTGATCTGGCCAGTCCAAAATAAAACTGAGTGCATCCTTTCTTCTGTCTTATTTCTCAGAGACTTACCAATCCATTGTTGCCAAATCACTTTGGCAGAAATAAATAATCTCAGAAAATGGAATTTTCTGAATGACGGATTAAAGAGTTAATCCACGTTACACACCCGATGATGATCTAATACTCAGGGCAACGTTTTCCCAGGCGGGTCTATTACCGAGCATGATGAAAAGCAAATCCCACTAAGCAGAGAAAAGGAGAAACGGAAGAAATACTCTCCTCATGTACAGGGAACTTGGTGGTGAACATGGTATGTTCATGGAAGTATACCACTTCCTTCCTAATTGCTTGGGGTAGGTATTCGAGGTTACGTATTCTCCTTCCTCTTGCAGACAAGGGAGAGGCTCAGAAAGGTTTAACACGGCAACCACTGCCACACAGCTGGGCTCCAAGGTCAAGACTCAAACTCAGGACACCTGTTACTTATACCTCAGGCACCTCTTGACCACCAGGTCCTGGGACAAAAGGTCGCAGAAGATTCCCTGGCGGGGAAGAAACGTTCCCACCTCAGGAAGAGAGCCATTTCTGGGGCTGAGGAAGTATCGCAGGAAATCCACACACATCTGAGCCATACCGTTGGCATCGTCATTGACCATTCAGACCATTTCGACACCATGAAAACATGATATTATTGTGACCAACGTAAAAGCCCAGCACTCTTCTTCCCCACTGCACAGGGACAGTGGGGACGGGGAGAAACCAGGGAGAAAAGCCCCACTCTGCCTGGGGGCGCGGAGGAGGGGCTTGCTGACATCTGCAAACATCCCACAAAGATTCCCCGAGCGCCCGGAGGGCTCAGCCTCTGATGATCCACAGTATCTTGCACACGGCTGGTCACAGCACAAGGTGGTGGAACACGTTAGGGATGGGCGGAGTCCACGGCCTGGGACATTAACTTTCTGGCGGGCCATCTCCACGCTCCGGTTCCCAGTGAGACTGAGTCCCTTGTGAGGGATGCCCCAGGGGACGGTGCAAAGTCTGGGGTCTCCACTGCTCCAAACAGAACCGCACGCAGGGTGTGGAATTACTGCAATGACATTACCACCGCTGCGGTTAAGACTCCCAAGGAGGTGGAGGTAACAGACCATAAGACACGAGTGGTCACCCTGTCCCTACAGAGCTCTCAGAGGCAGAACTGGGGCTGCACGGCGCACCGATGCGAGCTCAAGCAGGTACTTCCAGACATGTGCGATGGAGTTTTACCAGAACCAAAAGAAGAAAACCGAAATACAGGGCTGTGGGAAAAGCCGGTGAGAGCCCCGCCACTTGTCTTAAAGCCATGGCTGCTTCTTCCCGCCAGCGTCCAGCCAAGTGCAAGGGTGCACCCACTCACGGATTTGGGGAAATCCGGGCACCGGGCTGCAGCTCAAGCAGTGCAGCATTCCAACCCCCTGAGCTGGCCCTAACACTTGGCACAGGCCTTCTGGTTTTGAAAGAAAAGAGATGCCATGTGGCACAGGCATGGCCAGCCCAGTCTTCCCACGTGGCTTCCTCCATGTTCCAGCCACTAAGCTCCCGCACCTTCTGCTAAAACAACTGTGGACCTAAAGAGGAACATCAAGGGGCGCCTTGGGGGCTCGGTCAGTTGAGCATCTGACTTCAGCTCAGGTCATGATCTCAGTTTGTGGATTCGAGCCCCGCGTCAGGCTCTGTGCTGACAGCTCAGAGCCTGGAGCTGCTTCAGATTCTGTGTCTGCCTCTCTCTCCACCCTCCCCTGCTCATGCTTGGTCTCTCTCTCTCTCTCAAGAATAAAATAAACATTGAAAAAAAATAAAGTTACAAAAATAACGAGGAACATCAAGGTGATGGGCATGTTTTATAACCCACACACCAACACGCCATCAGGCACCATGAAAGGCAGAGCAGGCAGATGACAGGTCTGCCTGCCTATCTCCGGATAAGGTCAGCTGGCACAGTTTCCGAGGACAAACATGACCACCTAAACCGAGGAGAAGCGACAGAGCCTCGATCCCCAGAGAGAGGCCAGGTGCAACAAGAAAACGGAAGCATCCGAAGGTTCTCGCTCGCAGCCACGGCCTGGACGCACCTGCCAGCTCAGAAAGCGAGCTGTGGGAAACGTGGCCGCAAGGGTCTCGGCCATTTCCGACGGGCCAGCTCCCAAAGCCGGGAGCGCTCGCACGGCTGCGGCCGGCACGGAGACAAAGTGGGGCTCCATGCACAGGCAGGGGGACATCTGGGGGCTCCAGGGACCCCCCTGGCTCTGCCCTGACAATTCCTCCTCAGCCTGTGGGCGGCTGGCCAGCCGCTGGCACCCTCCTGGGGACGCTGCTCCAGACAGAAGACCCAAGGTCAGAGAGGCGGTTTGTGAACTCACCCGAAGACGTTCACCTGCCGGGGCAGCTCCCGTCTGGGGTCCCGCAGAGAACGCTTTCTCAGCTTGCGTGTTAACTGGATTTAGTCACACATGACTGAAACCCCCAAAATAACTGTGGCTTCAACGAGACCCAAGAGCATGTCCCTCTCACACCAGTGAGGCCGCCAGGCGGGCTGTCCCACGCGGCACGAGGCTCCAAAGCCCCAGACCCGTCCCAATTCCGATGTGACTGTCACTGTCCGGGTCCAATACGGGGAAGGACAGGACACAGGGCCCCACACACGCTCTTGTATCGAGATTGACCAGAAGCTGCCACGTAACACTGCCACTGGGGTCTCCGGGAGGCGGCCACACGTAACAGCAAGAGGGGCTCATCCTGGACCCAGCGGAGGGCGGGTCTCACAACAGCCCGCGCTTCGTTAATGTCCCATCGGCCACACGTGCGCCCCCAGCATTCTTCCAGGCATCGCTCACCGAATTTTCATGAACTTTCACGACAACGACATTTCATGGATTTATCACTGCCCGAGGGGTTATGTCACAGTGGCCGGGCTCCTACGGAAGTCAGCTCAGGGAGGCTGGCACTAGACTATGGTGACCCTGGGATTCCTGCCTGGAGGCAGCAGCATGGGGGGGACTCGGCCCCAAGGGGTCCTGGCGCACAGGGCCCCCCACAGCACCCAGGCGGGCGGCCCCCCGCCAGGCTCCAATCGGGCGATTTCCCGCAGCCGGGCCGAGTCCCCGTCCCCCCTCATGCCAGCCTCCACGCGTGCACTGCCCGGTTCAGCTCTCCTGACGCGGCCCCTCACGTCTGCAGGGAACCCCTTCGCAGCACCAGAATCATCGCACTGGCTGTCTACACACCAGAAGGGAAACACTCCGAAGGCTTCGGCCTGTTTCTCTGCAGCAGCGTGGGCCCTGACGACGGGGGTCGCCCCTTCTGCGGATGGCTCCCTGAGCGTGGCCCCCTATCCAGGCACTGCCTGCACATTTGCATATGAAGGAGAGAGGCCGGGGGCCCTGTCAAAATATTTTTTGACAGGCCAGAGGTGCGTTTCATGACACGAGCCTCAGTCAGCAGCGAATGTGTTCACAATATGTTTCCGCAATCTGCCCATCTCTCCGCGGCGGGCCCTTTGTTTGGTCAGGCCGCGCGGGCTGTCGCTGGGCTTCATGCATTCATCATGCGACCGGGGCAGCGCGGCCTGGCGCACAGCACGTAATTAGGAGGAGGGACGAGATGGGGCGGCAGGGCAGAGTGTTGCCATGGCAGCGCCAAGGGAAGGTGGTCACGATCAGATGAAGGACAGATGTGCCCCCGCCCAAGCCCGGGCTGAGCCCGAAGGCATCGTGGACAGTGCAGAAGCACAAGTTACTTAACGCGGAAATGCAAGCGCATTGCGTCCCACTAATCCCTCCCCAAATACGGGGCACGGGGAGCATGGATCTGCCAGACCTCACATGACACAGAAAATACCTGCACTGGCAGCTCCCTACACCCGTTCTCGAACAGCTTTATGTTCTATTTATTTATTTTTTTAGTGTTTTATTTATTTCTGAGAGAGAGAGAGAGACAGCGTGAACAGGGGAGGGTCAGAGAGAGGGAGACACAGAATCTGAAGCAGCTCCAGGCTCTGAGCTGTCAGCACAGAGCCCAACGCAGGGCTCGAACCCACAATCATGAGATCATGACCTGAGCCGAAGTCGGACGCTTAACCGACTGAGCTACCCAGGCGCCCCTCAACAGCTTTATTTATTTATTTATTTAAATATTTTTATTTATTTCTAGGAGAGAGAGAGAGGCAGTGTGAGCAGGGAGGTCAGAGAGAGAGGGAGACACAGACTCGAGAAACAGGCTCAGGCTCGAGCTGGCAGTCAGCACAGAGCCGACGCGAACTCGAACCCACGAACTCCGCGAGATCATGACCTAAGTGAAAGTCGGACGCTTAACCGACTAAGCCACCCAGGAGCCCCTCGAACAGCTTTAAAAAAGAAAATGATGTGCAGGGACACCCGGGTGGTTCGGTCAGTTGAGCGTCCGACTTTGGGCTCAGGTCATGATCACACACTTCATGAGTTCGAACCCCACATCAGACTTGCTGATGTCAGCACAGAGCCCGCTTCAGATCCTCCGGCCCTCTGCCCCTCCCCCGCTCATGCTCACTCTCTCCTTGTCTCAAAAATAAAAATAAACATTAAAACAATTATAATGACAATGATAATAACGTACAGAAAACCATTCAGGAGAAATTCCACCACCTTTTCTTTCAATATGTGTTTTATTTGGCACAAACGCTTTCTACAGGTCTGTGTTTAAAGTTCCCTACTGATACGTTACTACCCTAAAGGGACGAAGAAAGTGCAAAGAATCGGGGATGAAACGGTGAATACCTGCTTCAGAAGACGACACCTTGCTTAGTAAAGCGTCAGCACAATCCTCGAAGGGAGGGTCATTTGCCGCTTCCCACGCAGTCCACTCGCGTTATTAACAGCAGTCACTGCGCTGAACGCCTGGTCCCCACGCGGGAGGTGCCCCTCCTGCACGCCCCCCGTCTCCCTCCCCTGCTCCAGAGGGTCCGGCCGGCCGCAGCCCTGCCACCCTAACCAGCCTTGTCCTCCGGGCCGCCCCACCTCCCCAGAGAGCCGGTCTCCAGCCTTCCTGTCTTCTTCCCTCACGTGCTGCCCTCAGAGGCCTCCGGGCCCGTCCTGCACTCATTCTCTAAGTAATAAATACTTTCATGGGCTGGCTCAGTGGTTAAGCATGGGACTTCGGCTCAGGGCATGATTTCATGGTTCACGAGGTCGAGTCCCACATTGGGTGAGCCCCCTTCCCTCTCTCTCTTTCTGCCCTTTGTGGGATTCCCTCTCTCTCGCTCCCTCTGCCCCACACTCCCTTGCAGCCTCAAGGAAAGGGAAGGGGAGGGGGAAGGGAAGGGGGAGGGGGAGAAGGGGGGAGGCAAGGAGGGGGGAGGAGGGAGGGAAGGGAAGACTTCCAGTCACATGCTGGTTACCTCCTTCGGGATCTTGCTACACACACAATGTGCTTTTTAAAAACAATGGCATTAAATCCACATGCCACGCACTCACCAAGTGCCAGCCGGGTGTCCCCAAGAAGCCACCAAACGTCCCAGAGAGTGCATGCACGCTCTATTCGGTGACTTCCACCCACCGCACAGTGAAGAAAGAATCCGGAAGATCTACATTTTCCCAAGTTTTCACTTATAAGATGCAGCGAACCCCTGTGCGTTCTTCTGACTCCGTCTCTGCTAAGCCTCTCCTTGGCTTTAGTGCCTTTCTCCATGTGGAGCTTTGAGATCGAATGCGTGAACACATGTAAAACCCTGGCCGCAGGCTGTCCGGCGGCCCTGCAGACTCCTACCAATCGGGACAGGGTCCCAATCACCTCTCAGATCACACATTTCACCTCTAGTACAAAGCGTCACGGCCAGTGGCATGTCTGCAGCGTAGCACAAAGACAGCCTGAACACGCACGCGCCCCTATTTGTGTGCACGCGCCCCTATTTGTGTGCACGCGCCCCTATTCGTGTGCACGCGTCCCTATTTGTGTGCACGCGCCCCTATTTGTGTGCACGCGCCCTATTTGTGATACCATAGCCCCTATTTGTGTGCACCTGCCCTATTTGTGTGCACCACCACCCCTATTTGTGTGCACGGACGTCCCTGACCTGTGTGCACGCGCCCCTATTTGTGTGTGCGTCCCTATTGTGTGCACGCGCCCCTATTTGTGTGTGCACGCGCCCCTATTTGTGTGCACGCGCCCCTATTTGTGTGCACGCGCCCCTATTTTGTGTGCACCTGCCCCTATTTGTGTGCACCTGCCCCTATTTGTGTGCACCTGCCCCTATTTGTGTGCACGCGCCTGTTTGTGCACGCGCCCCTATTTGTGTGCACCTGCCCCTATTTGTGTGCACCTGCCCCTATTTGTGTGCACGCGTCCTATTGTGCACGCGTCCCTATTTGTGTGCACGCGCCCCTATTTGTGCACGCGCCCCTATTTGTGTGCACGCGCCCCTATTTGTGCACGCGCCCCTATTTGTGTGCACGCGCCCTGTTTGTGTGCACTTCGTGCGTCCCTATTTGTGTGCACGCGCCCCTGACGTGTGCACGCGCCCCTATTTGTGTGCACGCGCCCCTATTGTGTGCACGCGCCCCTATTTGTGTGCACGCGCCCCCTGACTGTGTGCACGCGCCCCTATTTGTGTGCACACGCCCCCTATTGTGTGCACCTGCCCCTATTTGTGTGCCGCGCGTCCCTATTTGTGTGCACGCGTCCCTATTTGTGCACCTGCCCCTATTTGTGTGCACGCGCCTATTTGTGTGCACGCGCCCCCTGTTTGTGTGCACGCGCCCCCTATTTTGTGTGCACGCCCCTGGCTGTGTGCACACGCCCCTATTTGTATTGCACCTGCCCCTATTGTGCACTTTGTGTGCACGCACCCCTATTTGTGTGCACGCGTCCCTATTTGTGTGCACCTGCCCCTATTTGTGTGCACGCACCCCTATTTGTGTGCACGTGCCCCTATTTATCTTGACATCCTGTAATTCCCTTTTAAGGTGGTGTTTTTAACGAATTAAAACTCTGGTGACTCGGAAACGCGGAAACAGCTATTGTGTTGGGTTACAAAAGTGCCTTTTCAAAGCACAGTTTTCGCTCTCTCTTGGACCGTCCGGCCTATGATTCCCCCAACAGGTAGGAACACACTTCCCTCCCAGGCAGGCAGAGCCAGCCCCGACCCCGGCCACACGGATGCCTGCGGCTGCCCCAGCCAGGCTGTCAACTGCCCCGGACATGCAGGTCCTCACGCCAACGCTCCCTGCCGCCAGGAAGGCTTCCATCCCAGAGCCTGAGGCCTGAGCTGTCTGGGTGGCATCGGAAGGAGCCCAGGTCGTGCACTTCACTGCTACATTCGGAGATCTCAAGGTCAGGGAGGAGGAAGACAGCGGCGTCCCTAGTATCTTACCCAGGCGAGCGATCTGAGCCCTCCCATCTAACATGCCCAGGACGGTCCGAGAGGCTACAGCCTCAGCCTGGGCAGGACGTGGCCCCCCTCGGCCCCCTCAGCACACGCACACAATCACTCACAAGTCTCACACAGGCGCACGCCTGCACACGCTTCACAGCACACATAAACACGCAGGAAAGTCTTTTTAAACACATAAATATTTGTAACTCTTTAAAGAGATATTGAACTATGAAATAATTAAAGTTGTAAATGGAAAATTGTATAGCAGGTAAAATGAAGAACACGCCAGGGCACCTGGGTGGCTTAGTCGGTTAAGCATCCGACTTCGGCTCAGGTAATGATCTCACGGTTCATGTGTTCAAGCCCTGAATCAGGCTCTGTGCTGACAGCTCAGAGCCTGGAGCCGGTTTCAGATTCTGTGTCTCCCTCTCTCTCTGACCCTCCCCTGCTCACGCTGTCTCTCTCTCTCTCTCTCTTTCTCTCTCTCTCTCTCAGAAATAAATGAAAACATTTTTTAAAATAGTCACATGTTTAAAAAAAAATGAGAACACACCAGTTTTCATTTGAACCACACAAGGGTATCTTTTTTTTAAATAGTTCATTGTCAAGTTGGTTTCCATATAACACCCAGCGCTCATCCCCACAGGTGCCCTCCTCCATGCCCATCTCCCCCCCTCCCCCCACACCCATCAGTCCTCAGTTTGTTCTCGGCATTCAAGAGTCTCTCGTGGTTTGCCTCCCTCCCTCTCCCCCACTATTTCCCCTTCTTCTCCCCCACGGTCCTCCGTTAAGTTCCTCTTAGTCCTCCTATACGTGCAAACATACTGTATCTGTCCTTCTCTGCCTGACTTATTTCGCTCAGCATAACACCCTCAAGGTCCACCCATGTTGCTACACATGGTCAGATTTCACTGTTTCTCATTGCCATGTAGTATTCCATGGTATAGATAAACCACATCTTCTTGATCCATTCGTCCGTTGATGGACACTTAGGCTCTTTCCACGTTTTGGCTATTGTGGAGAGTGCTGCTGTGGACATTGGGGTACATGTGCTCCTATGCATCAACATTTCTGTATCCCTTGGGTAAATTCCTAGCAGTGCTATTGCTGGGTCATAGGGGAGTTCTATTGTTAGTTTCCTTAGGAACCTCCACACTGTTTTCCAGAGGGTCCGTACCAGTTTACATTCCCACCAACAGTGTAGGAGGGTGCCCGTTTCTCCACATCCTCGCCAGCATCTAGTCTCCTGATTTGTTCATTTTAGCCACTCTGACCGGCGTGAGGTGGTATCTCAGTGTGGTTTTGATTTGTATTTCCCTGATGAGGAGGGACGCTGAGCATCGTTTCATATGTCTGTTGGCCATCTGGATGTCCTCTTTGGAGAAGTTTCTGTTCATATCATCTGCCCATTTCTTCACTGGGTTGTTTTTCAGGTGTGGAGTTTGGTGACTTCCTTGTAGATTTTGGATACTAGCCCTTTATCTGATACATCATTTGCAACTATCTTTTCCCATTCTGTCAGTTGCCTATTAGTTTTATGGATTGTTTCCTTGGCCTTGCAGAAGCTTTTAATCTTGAGGTCCCAACAGTTCATTTTTGCTCTTGATTCCCTTGCCTTTGGGGATGTGTCAAGTAAGAAATTGCTGCGGTTGAGGTCAAGGAGGTTGTTTCCTGCTTTCTCCTCTAGGGTTTTGATGGTTTCCTGTCTCACGTTTAGGTCCTTTATCCATTTTGAGTTTATTTTAGTGTACGGTGTGAGAAAATGATCTAGTTTCATTCTGGTTGCCGTCCAGTTTCCCAGCACCATCTGTTAAAGAGGCTGCCTTTTTTCCATTGAATACTCTTTCCTGCTTTGTCAAAGATTAGTTGGCTGTACATTTTTGGGTCCAATTCTGAGTACTCTATTCTATTCCATTGGTCTATGTGTCTCTTTTCACACAAGGGTATGTTCAGCAGATTTCCCCAGTGGGTTCTTACAGACAACACCGATACTGTGTGAGGACAGGCTCATCCTGGTTTAGACAAATGTGGACGGTAAAGCCACAAGCACCTTCAACAGCGTAGCAGGGCAGTGACAGGTCCTCCTGTGGGTCCGTAACCTTTCATTCAGAAACATAAACATGCCTGGGTGGCTCAGTTGGTTGAGGGATCAACTCTTGATCTTGGCTCAGGTTATGATCTCACAGTTCATGAGTTCGAGCCCCACGTTGAGCTCTGGGCTGACAGTGCAGAGCCTGCTTGGGATTCTCTCTCTTCCCCCCTCCCCTGCTCATGCTCTCTCTTTCTCAAAATAAAGAAATAAACTTAAAAAAAAACCATAAACACACACATACCCTTTATAAAGTAAATACGGCCAACTTTTATATCAGGGAGATACAACAGTAACACCCATCATGGTCTTCTCTCTGGACTTGAGCATTTGAATCATTTAATGCTTTCAGAAGTTATGATATGAAGCTCTCTCAACAGTAAAAAGTTTCCTTTCAGCAAAATGTCACTCAGGACGACGGATGGACGCAGGCTGCAGAGCTGATTGGCCACAAGCTCCCAAGTGGGCTGGCCCTCTTTCATGTTCTTCTGTTAGCGATTAGTGGTGGGCGATTTCCCCCAAGGCCCTGCTTATGGACACACTCGGGGTGATCTAGCTTATCCATGAGGCAGCTTGCTTTGGAATCATCTTCAAAACGGAAACAAAATTCTCCTCTTGGGTGCTGTACTTTATTAAATTTGACCTTTTGTCATATTGCCAATACTAAGCATTTCACAAATATTGAAAAACACTATAATACTCAAAAAAAAAAAAAATCTGGCATAGCAAGGAATGACCTAGGGTGACAGAATGCAGAGGTATATCATTCACTCAGAGAAAATGTCTCAGGTTGGGGGGCAGGGGGAGGAGTGAAGAGCCAAAAGTCAAGAAATACACCCCAAATGTGTGCGTCCAGAAGCACAAGGTCAGAGGCCAACAACACGGCACCCTAGCCTTCCGCTCGTGCCCAGGCTTGTTGGACGGCCCACATACCCGCAGGGAGCCCACGGGCACCAGCGTGGGAGCCAGCAGCACAGATGAACAGCAAGGGCACTAAGCAAGGGCCTAAGACAAAGATCTCAACCCAGGACAGCTCACCACACGCTGGAAGCTTGAAGCAGCAACTTTCAGAGCTACCCTGTGCAGAACCAACGGAGTCTAATACTCCATTTCTAAATTAGCTCATTTTCTGTCCCCAAAACATGTTTTGCCAGTGTTTACACAAGCTGGCACGAGGCAAAGGAAATCTTGCTGCCGCCCGCAGATTTCTGTTTGTGCGCAGCCCGCAGAAACAGCACCCATCCCCGGAGTGGTCCCTCAGTTTGGGTGCCCTGTTTCCGCAGCTCTATCAAGTCCCAGAGGAAAAGAAAGGCGCACGTGTGTAAAAGTACCAGAGGATGACGGCCTGGAGAACGCAGGGCAACGAACAGAACATGAGCACAACCCCAGCACACACTCGAGTAACTGATGGCGTTACTACTGCCTCCTATCGGGTCCCTCACTTCCCTCCAGGGTGCGGGTGAGGGAGGCAGGGAGCACGGGTCCCAGTCCGCCCAGACCCGTGTCTCCCTGCGTCCCACACCCCGTTCCCGGAAGCAGTGCTGACCGGCAGAAGAGACCACAGGCACCGCGATTTACTTCCTACGATGACCGTCCGGTGTGCGCCCGTGTCACAGACACATGCGTTTCCTGAACTCCGGCCGTGCAACAGGGGCGGCTGCGTGACGGAGTGCTAAGAACAGACGCTGGTCCCTAAGCGCTCAATAAACACCTGGGTCCAAATGACTCCTAAGCCCCGTGTGAGTGGCCCCAGGACCACCTGCACCTGTCCTGGCCGCGGCTCCCAGCGTGACGGGTCTGGTTTTCAGAACGGACGCTGAGCGAGGGGTTGACTCTGGGGAGTCCACGAACGGGAACAATTAGACCTACCAGACTTCAGCCACAGAAAAAGCACAGAAAGCCACCACTAGCCTCTCCCACACCTGTCTTCACAGCCTGCTTCCCTGGCTTTGCAGAACGAGGCCAGGGACAATGTCTAGTCTCCATCCGCCACCCCAGGCGCATGTGGGCACCCAAATGACAGGGGAGTGCCCTTCCCATGAAGCTAAGGGGACCCTGGAGGATGAGGATGCCTCCGACCGCTGACAGGCCAGACAGTACAAGAGAGAATTCGTTAGCTCATTCCAAAACGAGCTCATTCCAAAATGTGCTGGCAGTCTAGACCACAGCCAACACTCTATAAAGCCAGCAGGAGAGCTCGCATGGCCGGCAGACACTGACCATTCCAGAAAGTTCCTTTCTCAAAGCTGGGAAGAGCACAAAAAGAACCATCAGTTGTTGACCTGAACTATTTTCCTGAATCTTATTTTGTGCAACCAAAAAAAGACCAAAGCAGGGGCGCCTGGGTGGCTTAGTCGGTTAAGCGTCCAACTTTTGCTTAGGTGATGATCTCACGGTTCGTGGGTTCGAGCCCCGCGTCGGGCTCTGTGCTGACTGCCAGCTCAGAGCCTGGAGCCTGTTTCAGTCTGTGACTCCCTCTCTCTCTGACCCTCCCCTGCTCACGCTGTCTCTCTCTCTCTCTCCTAGAAATAAATAAAAATATTTAAAGAAAAAGAATTCATTAAAAAAAAAAAAAAGACCAAAGCAAACCAACCAAGAATGTCTAAACATGTTGGAGGGCTGTCTCCGTGTAACCCAGTCACCACACGTCACAGGGAGGTTGAGGCATTCTAAACTGGTGAACAGGATTTAACACTGGGCAGCAGCTGGCAAAACGCTAGACAGGATGCGTATTTTAATTTCTGCTGCAAGAAAAGGGACCGAGTCCGTAAGAGGCAACAGGCAATGTCCAGAAAGCAGGCCACCATCCCCAGGCATGGACGGCCACCTGAGCAGCACCCTGTCCCCGCACATGGAGCTCAGGCATCAACAGCTGCCCCCGGAGACATAATCGTGCTCCCTCCTCTACACTGGGAGCATGTCCAAAGTAACAGCCACAGCTCCTCCATCTTCAAACCCTTGGCTTATTTATACCCCAATTTCTGCATCAGTGTGAAATGGGTCTACAGGAAATTCAGTTAGGAAAGAAAACGAGCTGTAGGAAGCCAACTCAACTGGACAGATTGGGGTGTAAGTTGCAAGAACAGAGCAGGTGCCCAATAATGATAATATTGGCTTGGTGAGGGGAGGGGGGCAAAAAAGCCACTTCTCCCCAAAATCACCCACAAAAACCTACTGGAAATTTTCAGCACCTGTGGTTCAGTAATGACCACACAGAAATCACGAGTATCCCATGAATTTGGAGCTCCTGGGTCCCAAGCAGAACACATTCAAAAGTCACACTTAATGGGCCACCTGGGTGGCTCAGTCGGTTAAGTGTCCGACTTCAGTTCAGGTCATGATCTCACTGTCCGTGGGTTCGAGCCCCATGTCAGGCTCTGTGCTGACAGCTCAGAACCTGGAGCCTGCTTTGGATTCTGTGTCTCCCTCTCTCCCTCTGACCCTCCCCTGCTCATGCTCTGTCTCTCTCTCTCAAAAATGAATAAATGTTAAAAAAAAATTGGTTTTTTTAAGTCACACTTACTAATGGATAGGAGTTTACAAATTAAAACTGCAGTTAATGGGGGGAAAAAAAGAAGTAAAAATTTTGTGCATCTGGAAGACTGAATTTATACAACCCTTCGGGGCACCTGGGTGGCTAAGTAGGCTGAGCATCAGACTTCGGCTCAGGTCATGATCTCAGGGTTCGTGGGTTCCAGCCCCACGTTGGGCTCTGTGCTGACAGCTCAGAGCCTGGAGCTGCTTCAGATTCTGTGTCTCCCTCTCTCTCTCACCTTCCTCTGCTTGTTCTCTCTCTCTCTCAAAATTAAATACACATTAAAAAATTTTATACAACCCTTGAAAACGCGTATGTGCAATCAAATAAACATGTGAGCCTTCTGAATGCTGGTTTTCTCAAAATTAGACAAGTCACATTCAGTTGACTCTCCATGAAACGTTACTTAACCCTTGGAACTGGACTCCCTCCCACTCCCAGCCACACCCCCACCAGAGACTCGCGCCTTCAGATTCACTATCATAGGACTTAGATGCAAGGATAAGTTCATGTACATCCTAAAAGTAGCCACTGTATTCACTCACATAATAAGGGAAATCTGATTACAGAGAATTTTTAAAATAGGCAAACCTCTTGCAGGTAAAATCTGTTTCTACCCAAACCTTTAGCCAAATCACAGATCAGAGAATATGACTCAAGAGTCAATGTTCTCAACAAAGCAGCAGCAACATGCTGCAGATTTGGGCTTAATTATTTCAACCACCGTCCTACCTTCCTCTGAAATGCCAGCATTTCAACCTTGTACAAAGAGCAACTTCCTGTGCTTTGGACAAGACAGAAGAAAATCTGATTCTCCAGATTTTTTAACCTCGTGTTTAAGAACCATTACTGGTAGGGGTGCCTGGGTGGCTCAGTTGGTTGAGCGTCCGACTTCGGCTCAGGTCATGATCTCATGGTTCGTGGGTTCGAGCCCCACATCTGTGTTGACAGCTAGCCCAGAGCCTGAAACCTGTCTTCAGATTCTGTGTCTCCCTCTCTCTCTGATCCTCCCCTGCTCATGCTGTCTCTCTCTCAAAAATAAATAAACCATTTAAAAAAAAAAAAAAGGCTATTACTTGTATTGCCATTGCTCACTTACACATATCTGTTCTGGGTTTTAAGAGTATTTTTTTCCCACATCACAGTTAATCCTTAAAGTTAAAGTCACAATCCCCTGGTAAGGCCACTCCAGCATGCCAAAAATGAAAGCAAATGTTTCCCTTCTTCCCTGCAAATTCATAAAATGTGAGCCCTGCCCAATCCCTGGAGAATCTGTGTGACTCTGAGTTTTTAATTCATGTGAAGTTTAAAAAAAAAAAAAAAAACCCTGAAGATCCACATTTGTTCATTTTACAGGCATCTCTAGGGATGTTAAAGGCATTTAAAAATTACACAAGATTCTGGCCCCCCCTCGCTTCAAAGACGCAACAAACAGGGGCATCATTCCCAAGCTTTTGTTAAACGGCAAAGTGGTTTTTTAAAATTGTGTGTTCGGGAAAAAAAAATTGTTTTCTTTACCACTAATCTTTAAAAAAATCTGTTCAGGGCAAAAACATTTAGCGCAGGGCTACTCCAGCCTCGGCACGGAGTAATGCCCCCCGGCCCACAGCTGAGCTGGGAAGGCAGAGACGCCAGTGGGGCTCGAAGTCCTAAGCGCATGAGCTCTTCTATACGCTCGACATACGTGTTTCTATGTGATGGGCTGGATTAACCAGGGTTAAGTGTTGGCAGGCACAAGTAGAATTGCTCAGGCGAAGGCTACATATGTTTCTTAAGGCTTTTATTACGTTTTGTCCATTTTTTCCCAGAGAGGCTATCCCGATCTGTAGATGCCATGAACTACATGTGCGCCCCTGAAATCTGCAGACTGAAATCTAACCTATTGGGTGCCATCAGGAGGTGGGGCATTTCGGGAGGTGATTAGGTCATGAGAGCAGAGCCTTGTGAACAGGATTAAGACCCTTGTAAAACAGGTCCAAGGGCACCTTCTGCCAGGTGAGACACGACCTCACCCGACCACGCAGGCACCGTGGTCTCAGCTTCCAGCCTCCACAACTGTGAGATTTGAATTTCTGTGGTTTTTCAACCACCCAGCCCATGGTGTTTGGTCACAGCAGCCAAAACAAAGCAGACAGAGGCCCGTTTCCATATACCTTTGCCAACACAGGGTCTTTTAACTAGGCTTTTTTTTTTTTAATGTTCACTTATTTATTTTGAGAGAGAGACAAAGAAAACACACAGGGGGAGAAGGGCAGAAGGGGAGGGAGAGGGAGGGAGAAGGGGGGAGGGAAGAGAGGAGAGAGAGAGAGAGAGAGAGAGAGAGAGAGAGAGAGAGAGAGGGAGAGAGAGAGAGTCTTAAGCAGACACCATGCTCAGCGAGGAGCCAGACTTGGGGCTTGATTGCACCTCCCTGCGATCATAACCTGAGCCGAAATCAAGACTCAGGTGCTCAACCAACTGAACCACCCAGGCGCCCCTGGGCTTAAACAGGTTTAAAAAAAAGTCACCTCATCACTTCAACTGGTCCTTAGTAAAGCTAAATAGATTCACAGGTACCTGCCCCACTATTTCTTTAGATGAATCTGTGCCCATTCCTTTGGTTGGGGAACTGCTTTTATACGTATTGCTTCATAAGAGCTCTTTATATATAAAAAACAACCCTCTGCCAATACGTCATTGACTATTTTGATTTTTATTTGCCTTTGAATTTTGGCTAAAGTGTCTGCTGTGCTCAGAAGTCATTCAGATGTTGTCAAGGAAAACTTCTTTCTGCCCTCAATGGCCATCCCAAGAATATATGATTTTCACGAAGGTTCGTCTTTGAGGAAAGGATTTTGTCTTTTGAACAGCTATAGGCAAAAAAGAGAAAAACAGTCATTTGACCTAGTTTCACAATAACCCCGCTCCCCGAGAGCGGCAGAATGCATAGTTATCCTGTGAAGTCAGGGGACCAGAGCACAGCTGACCCTTGCTGCCTTAAAATACTTTCTCTTGGCATAAAAAATAGGGCTACAATGGCTCAGAGAAGAAAGCAATGCCAAATGTACATCTGATCCATGTTTACAGATGAATTTAGGCAAAATGTAATAAAGTCTCTGCCTAGAAACACTAGAGAGATAATGCTTGAAAAAAATAATCTTGGGCTGTGCGTACAGAATGGGATCCCTCCAATTTTAGGTCATTTTAGATCATTGCAATTTTAATAATCCTGGCAGGCTCCCCAGCGGGGTCAGCTAAGAGACAGCACAAGGCAGAGAACAGACGCGGTGCTCAGACGCCAGAGATGACGGGTTCTCTGACTCCCAGCCGCGTGGCCCTGGGCGCGCCAAGGGAGCCTGGCCACCAGTCCACCCGGTGCTGGAGCGTGTACGCAGTGGCCACACCTGCCCCTGACCAGGTAAAGCACCCTGTCACCCTCTTGTCCTCTCCACACAATCATGAGCAGTTTACTAGAAAAAACAGCGCACAGAAACACCGCTCAGCTCGCACGGAAACCCTTCTTTGAGCACACCAGACACGGGCCGACGCTGACTTGGCTTTGGTTGTCGGGAAGCTGGCCCTCGGATTACGGAGGCCAAGGGGACTGAATGTGCTGTGAGAATATCACATATGGCATGTGCTCTAAGTAGAGAAAACATCTCAGCTGAACAATGAACAGCCACAGAATCGAATTTATTCCTAAGAGGCAGAGAAAATGGAAAAAGATAGCACCTCATGGTACCCGATGTCTTTATTTGGCACAAAAGGCCTCATGGTGAATACGGAGGCAGCAGACCCAGCCTCTTCCCCAACCACGTGGATGCTGGTGTCTGCCCCTGTGCCTGGTACATCCTAAATCCCATGCCAGGCTACCCAGAGCTGGGGGAGGGGGAGGGGGGATGTGGGCTGATGGAAGATCTAACACCAGAAAGCCTTCAGGGACAACGACGGCTCCCTGCTCACAGGCTGTATAAGGGACACAGTCCCTGACCCCCACTCCACGGCTCCTGCACTCTCCATCCCCAGAGCACCTGCAACAGCCTCCTCCCACGTCCTGAAATCCCTCCCTCCCACCACAGGGCCTTTGCACACGCTGCCCCTCTGGGGATGACCCGGACTCCTGCCCACACTGAGACCTCAGAAAAGAGCAGGGGGACACTAAGGACTCCTGGACTGATCCCACACAGATCCCACGTCTGCCCTAATACAGCCACCTCCCTGCCAAAGCACTGTCACCTTTATGGTCAGCAGGGGGACTATGGCCAACACTGCCTTCCCTTCTGGACTCCAAGGACCCGGAGGCCAAGGACCTTGTTTGCTTGCTCACCAGCACCGATGGGGTGCCTGTACATCTGCAGGCGTTCCATAAATGAACAGACACCGACAAAGAAACTTTAGGGGCTTTCATGATCATCTGGCCAGAATATATATATGTGCGTGTTTGGACATATATCTACATATGTATTTTTTTTTAATATTTTTATTTCTTTCTAGGAGAGAGAGGGAGAGAGACAGCGTGAGCAGGGGAGGGTCAGAGAGAGAGGGAGTCACAGACTGAAACAGGCTCCAGGCTCTGAGCTGGCAGTCAGCACAGAGCCCGACGCGGGGCTCGAACCCACGAACTGCGAGATCATGACCCAAGCGAAAGTCGGACGCTTAACCGACCAAGCCACCCAGGCGCCCCTGCATATTTTTTTTCATGTAGGAAGAAAGCCATGGCAGAGATTCTGATTCATCCACGCGTTCCTAAATGACAAAGAACGCTCCCGGGCCACTGCCGGCCTGGTGTCCTCTCAGTTCCCGACACAGCAGATGGGGAAGGACACCCATGGACCACACCGCGTTGCGATATGCTAATTCGCTGTTAATTACAGCCTCTCGTCAGAAACGCCCTCGAAGCGCCTGTGCCGTGGGGAGGGCTGGGCCAATTAGGCGCGCCCACAAAGGACTATTTTTAAATGATTGCCAGTTTATTTTAAATACTTCTTTTAATTTATCGGGAGATCACCTGGAGTAATAAGCAATAAAGTGGTTCCGTTCACCTGTGATACATTTTCATTTTTCCTCTTCCTTACAGGGTCTAGTGGTGTTTAGGGAGAGCAGGAGACAAAGGAACAGCCACAGGCAAAAATGGCTTGGAAGTTTAGCGAGAAATTCTTTCCCTGACCACCTTCTCCTTCAGAAGAGCATGGTGGGGTTAGTGTCTGGATCCCCAGCTTCTATTCAAATAGATGTAATATTTCTCAATCAAGGAAGCAGGAAGGTTCAGGGGACAGCGCTGCTGACATGCACATTAAACGCAGACAAGTTTACACGTGCTCGGGGGGCTCAGTCGGTTAAGGATCCAACTCTTGATTTCGGCTCAGGTCGCGATCTCACGGTTTGTGGGTTTGAGCCCCGCGGCAGGTTCTGAAAGTGCAGAGCCTGCTTGGGTTTCTCTCTCTCTTCCCCTCTCTCTCTCTCTGCTCCTCCCCGCTCTCTCTTGCTCTCTCAAAATAAATAAAAAGACTTAAAAAAAGAAAAACACAAGTTTAGAGTACAAGATGGGACCCATTTTCTCCTACAGCTGCCACATCCCGAAGGCGCTTGCATTCCTAAGACCGTGCGCCTCGGAATCCCACGTAAAGAGTAAAGGCACAACCATCTCAATACAACTTGTAATTTCTCTGCTCACCTCACCCTGGCAAACAGGCTCAGCCCCACGCCACTGCCCAAGGAGGAGAACACCCTCAGCCGTGAGGAGGGAGGCAGAGCATCCGAAAGATGAAAGGCACCGCGAGGCCCTGAGCGCACAGCCTCACACGGAGACAGAAGCTGGAATCTGGGACACTGGCTTGGGCGTCCCCAGGAGCACCGAGCTGGCTGTCGGCACACGCCATGGGAGGCAGCGGGCACGCACTGCCGTGTGTACACCCGAGGAGGATCACTGAGCCGGGCTCCCTGGCCGTCCCAGCCCCCGTCCCCACCGCGGACCCGCTGGCCAAGATCGCCCAGACTGTGTCCACCTGAGCCACGACGCCTCCTACCCCGGCGCCACGGCCCCGTGGGTTCTTAAGAGTCAGAGGGGCATCCACAGGGCCAGGCAGTGCGCCCCAAGCACCTGGATGTGGTTAGCTGGTAAGGGTGTGCTTGTCAGTTTGAATGAGCACAAAGGCAAAGACCGATTTACAGATCATCCGGAGGGGTCTGGGCACTCAAGGCATCGCCCCTGAGATCTCATTACTAGTGGCAGGAGCCCCAGCTGACATGAATTATTTACTGCAGCCCCGGCCCTTTGATTACGCACACGCGTTGTCCGCAAGAAGGTGCATCTGGGCCCCGCTTTAAACAGGCTACCGTCCAGAGGCGCCGGCACCGGCTCGGCGAGGGGGGGAAAGGTGCAATCAATTACCAAGCCCGCGGGGGTCCCCGGGAGAAGCAGGAGGCTGGGCTGAAACCCGCCCAGCCCCCCCTCCCCCCTTCCCGGCACCGCAAACCTGCCTGGAGAAGCAGACGGGGGCTCCTCCGGCAAAGGGGAAGCAGGAAACAATGAGCAATTTGGGAAACAAAATCCCGAAATCACGCTCGGATTATGATTATAATTAGAAAGTCAAGCATGTCTGATAGTTCTCCAGTGAGTCTGCAGGCTGCAGACCAGAATAATTTTACATAATTATCAACATCAACACTGACAGAGGACTTCCTGCGAGGGAGCCCCCCCACCCCCCACCGTGCCAGGGGCTCTGACCCGTGGGCCTACGATGTTCCAGGGCCTGAAGGGCGCACCCGCAAACATGTTCCTGTGCAGCGGCCCCCTTTCCTAAAACTGGGACGGAAAACGAAGGGTTTCTTTGTCTAGCATGTAAACATACCGATGTGAAAACTCCTACCAAGGTATGAAATTCAAATCGTATTTATAATTGATGAGCGCTCTTTAAAGAAACCAAGATATTCATACCAAATCTCCGTTTCAGCAGGAACTCAAGAGTGTGTCTCAGTCTGTGACGCCCACACGGCTGCTCTCCACCCCGGGTTTCATCTCCTGCTCCCCTTCGGGCCCCTGGCCAGGACGCACACACAGACGCAGGCTCTCTGCCCGCACCCGACCCGCACCGGAGGCCTGAGCACCCCAGGTACCCACCCAGCCGTGGTGGCTCTTGGCTTCGGACCCACCACCCACCCCCACACATCAAGAAAGAAAACCACCCAAAAATAAGACCAGAAAGAAGGAAAGGAGACCTTCTGTAATAAGCATCCTTCAAAATGACAGAGCTCTGGGCAGTGCTCTGTGCCCCACGGGACCACGGCTTCCTTTCTATGTGGTCTGATGCGGCCGCTCTTCTATTTCCATTATTCTAGAACTATTACTACCAGTACCGCTCTGTGAGGAGCCAGGGAGGAGCCGGGGAGTCACCTGGAAAGTGAAGAGAAAGCTCAAGACTGAATGTCCCAGAGCGGGTTTGGCCAGAACAAAGCTTCCCTTATATCCATCCTATAGCACTGCCTTCCTCCTTTGTTTTTGTAAATAAAGAATAAATATTAACGAGTTTCTAAGATATAAATAGCCTTTAATAAAAATAACTTTAATAACATTAATACACACTTCTATTTTCTGGAAACATGCATGAAAAATGTATTCAAGTGCAAAGGGAAGGGGTGGGCAATCCACCAAAGGCGAAAAACGTCCAATTCTGGAGCAAGAATTCGTCCTGCTCATTCCTTCTCTGCGATGATTACTGTACTTTGCGGGAGCCCAGAATTTCCCTGGGAAATAAGAAATCAGATTCTTGTGCGTACTACCCAGAACAAAACCCAAGGTCACCACCTTATAACAGGTCTCATTTGGGGCTGCTTACAAACTTCTGCAGCTAACACCCCAAATCGTTCAAAGGTCTGATTCATAAAGTGGTGAAATCCCAGGAGTCCCTTCCACCCTACGCACTGCCTTCCTTCGCGTCCCCGGCTTCCTCCAGGCCTCCGGCAGACGGACCTCTCCCCGTTACACCTCGCGGGACAGCGCCCTTGGTCTGTGACCTTGGAGGAGCCACCACCTGACCACGGAAGCTCTCCGAGCACGGCGCCCACGTCCTCCCGGCTCACACTGGGGCCACACACCCCGGGCCTGGCCGCCCCTCCCAGAGCGTCCCCGGGCCCGGCTGGGGCAGCTCCGCCTTCTGAGCACCACACCCAGTGCGAGCCTTGCCAGGCCTCTCAGCTGGGAGCTCCGGGTAGCGGCAGCTCTGTTTCCAGAGCCAGATGACAAGGGGGAAAAACACACACCATGGAATTTTACAGAATACCGCTGGCCAGCTCCGATTCCGAAGGTCTCCGACGCGGCCGGCCAGCGCTCCTTCCCCGTGGGAATGAGGAGCCCCGCCGCGCCCCCCGCACAAGAGTAACACTGGAGCTCGGCAAGGGGACGCCCCGGGGAAGGCGGCTGGGGTGCCAAAAGTACAAGGAGCAAACTGCGAGCTAGCAAGCCACGTGCAGGAGACGGGGTCTAACTCCCCCCACCACCCACCCGCCCGCCAGGCCAGGGCGTCCCTAAGGCCCAGCTCTCCTGGGCTACCCCGCGTCCGGGACGCCGCAGGGGGGGTTCACACAAGGCATTTCCAATGCCTTGTAAAATATGGGTGCACTTTTGATCTAACGTTTTTAATGTTTATTTTTAAGAGAGAGAGAGCATGAGCAGGGGAGGGGCAGAGAGAGAGAGAGGGAGACACAGAATCTGAAGCAGCTCCAGGCTCTGAGCTGTCAGCACAGAACCCGACGCGGGGCTTAAACCCACAAACTGTGAGGTCATGACCTGAGCCAAGGTCTGACACTTAACTGACTGAGCCCCCTAGGCTCCCCTGGGTCTAACATATTTTTAAAAGATCAGTGTTGGGGCACCTGGGTGGCTTAGTCGGTTAAGCGTCCGACTTTCGCTCAGGTCATGATCTCGCGGTTCGTGGGCTCAAGCCCCGCGTCGGGCTCTGTGCTGACTGCCAGCTCAGAGCCTGGAGCCTGTTTCAGTCTGTGACTCCCTCTCTCTCTCACCCTCCCCTGCTCACGCTGTCTCTCTCTCTCCTAGAAATAAATAAAAATATTTTTAAAAAATTAAAGAAAAAGATTAAAAGATCAGTGTTTTGGTGGAACACAGCATCTAGATACTAGCTATCTTTTTTAAAACTCTAAAATACGAACGAAACCTCAGAGAACGTTCCCAGCCGTGTCTGGGGCTTAGGGACACGAACCTCCGGCAGCAGGCCGCCTCCTCTCCCTGCTGCGCCCCCAGCCCCAGGAGGACACCCCGGAGCTGGGTCCTCGGGGTTCTGGAGGGACCCAAAGGGACCAGGACGGCGAGCCTGCTGGAGGAGGCAGCCGAGCCCCGCGCCCGGGGATGGGGGCCAAGGCTGGGGGGGGCCTGCGGGCCGGCTCTCCGAGAGTCCCCCTCCCCCGACGCCAGAAGGCCTTCCTCCAGCCCTGGGCACTGGGTGTCGCTGTCCCGGCCAGAGCACTGAAGGAACACAAAGACAGCGGCACGTGGCGGAAACCAGATGGCGAGAGTGACGGGGTGAAGCTGAGGAAGCACGCGGTGCCGGGTGCGCCGCCTCCGCGGAGTGACTGTAGGTCAAGTATCGACCAGCCTCATCGCGCTCTGCCTTCTACTAATGTCCCACTTCCCACCTAGGACCCCCGTCCACAGAGACCGGGGGGGAGCCCGGGGACCGGGCTCGGGGACACGGGAACTCACTCCAGTGCCAACTCTGATCCATGGAACCTGGGAAAGCCCCTCCCCCATGTGACTGTGGTTCTCATCCACAAGGCGTCAACAGGATTTAATACCCTCTTCCTCCCCCTCCCCCCACCCCCCACCTCAATGGGCAAAGGAGATAACGTGTGTAATGGGTGTGTACACAGTGATAATTTGTGGTAACCGGTGCTGCCCCTCGCGTCTGGCGATACGCAGGGGTCACAGCGACGCCCGTCACCATTTTGTTCTTTACGCAGCTCACTCGGGATGCAGCACCAGGCACACTGGGAAGCTGGGCCCCGCTGGTGGCTCAGTCAAGGCTGGTGTTGGTCTCTGAACTGTTGAAAGCCACCCGCCCAAAGCCCTGCGAGGATGGACAGCTACGGGGTGAACGGTGTCATCTCAGGCGAACCAACTCTGCTTTCATTAGAAACTGACACACTACCAGGCGCCTGGGGGGCTCCGCTACCTGAGCGTCTGATCTCAGCTCAGGTCACGATCCCGGAGTCGTGGGATGGAGCCCCGGGTTACCGGGTCTATGCTGAGTGTGAGCCTACCTGAGATAGTCTCTCTCTGTCTCTCTCTCTCCCCCACCCCGTCCCTCTGCCCTTCCCCCCACCATGTTCTCTCTCTAAAAAAAGAAAGTAAAATGAAAAAGCCCTGACACAGGACCAAGTTCTCAGCCTCTTGAGCAGGCTGATCCCTCCGTGTCCTGCACCCGATTCACCAAGAGGCTGAGAAAGGCCACTGGCAGTGTGGCTGCAAACACACCTGGACGAGGACGCCAAGCCGGCCGGCCGGCAGGTGGCCACGGCAGAAGCCTTGTTTTGCACCTACGGGAGGCTTAGGAAACAGCCCATCTTGGTGATCACTCATCAGTATTTACTAGTGTCCCAAGAATCCTCTGCGGACATGAAACCTATTTGCTTATTTTGTTTTCATCGTAAAACACGTGCTTGTTAGAGCCCAGAGAACGCTCACACGTAGGGGGAAAATAACCATCGGCTTCCAGGAGGCCAACACATCTCCTGAAGGGCCAACCCGGAGCTGCAGGAGGAAGATGCTGTGCGTGCCCGTTACCATGGCAACGCGAGGCACAGAGGGGGTGCGCCGCTTCCGCTAACACTCTTCAGATCCGTGGCAGAAATTCCAGAGTCATCAACTAATTGCCGGTTGGGGAGAAATGTTGCACAACAAAAATGTGCCGACTGGGCAGAACTGGCGACGTTTGGAGACTCCCAATTCCTGACGTAGAGACTGGAGACGTCTCTAAACGTGCTTCCACTTCTTAACCGTTGTGTTCCTTACGTTCGCCCTTAAGGTGTCCAGTTTCACCCGTTAGGTCCCCCCCCCTTTTCACTTCCTGACCCAGCAGGGAAAAAACGGCGACATGGAGCAACAAGATATGCTGCCAAGTGACGTAGCGCTTCGTGACGCATCTGGACAGGCTGCAAACACATCCGAGGATAAGACTACTTGTGGCGAAATTCAGCTCCATCGGGAAGTAGCTGTACACCCTTGGGGACAGGTGTATAGTCCCAGGGCCTGACCGTCCTCATTTGTAGGGTGGGGATGAGAATACTGCTCTTGAAGATAAAGCACATGAGGGGTGCCTGGGTGGCTTAGTCGGTTGAGCGTCCGACTTCAGCTCAGGTCATGATCTCACGGTTCGTGGGTTCGAGCCCTATGTCGGGCTGTGTGCTGACAGCTCAGAGCCTGGAACCTGTTTCGGATTCTGTGTCTCCCTCGGTCTCTGCCCCTCCCCAATTCATGCTCTGTTTCTGTTTCTCAATAATAAGTAAATGTAAAAAAATTTTTTTAAATAAATAAATAAAAGATAAGACACATGAAATGCATAGCATGGACCATGGAAAGCACTTAATGTGAGTCTGCCTGTTGGCTTTTATGAGGATTATCATAGCTGTTAAATATTATTTGCCAGAGGAAATAGGGATGTGAGACCTGAAATTTTAAAAATGTGTCAAGAATAAAATGACAGGCAATATTCCTTCTACGTATACACCTAGTGAATGACGACAAATCTGGACAAGAAAGCACTTTAGTTCTATTCCTGATGCCAAGTTATACAGTTGGAAGTTGCCCCAATTCTGAGGGTAATGACTGTTTTCTCTTAAAAGAGAAAAAAATGAAAAGCGAACTGCATGGCTACAGAGCTTTTAACAAGAAATACCTGCTACACACAGTTTTATCATCTACATTTTTAGATAACGGGTGTATTGATAGTAAGCTTTCCCAAAGCGGCAGAGAAATCAAGATGGAGAAGCAGCCGTGGACAAGGGCCTTGACCTCATGAACGCCAAACCAGAGTAAGTGGTCTGCCGATGGGAGGGGCGAGCGGCGGCCACGTGCAGGCCCGTCTCCCACATGGGAAACTGGCCAGGCGCCTCTCTTTCTGACAAAACAGGGTAAAACTGAACTGACTCACTCCCTAGCAAGAATCCCAGTGCTCAGCTCCCCCGTGAAATATTTCACAGCCACAGTGCTTCCAAACAGGGAAAATGTGTCACACACATGCAGAGGCACTGTGGGAAGGAAAGATACGTTTTGACTTAAGTTTTATTTATTTATTTTGCAAGAGAGGGTGAGCATGAGCAGGGGAGGGGCAGAGAGAGAGGGAGAGAGAGAATCCCAAGCAGGCTCCAGGCGGACAGCGTGGAGCCCAATATGGGGCTTGAACCCAAGAACCGTGAGGTCATGACCTGGGCTGACACCAAGAGTCAACTGGCTCAACTGACTGAGTCACCCAGGAGCCCCAACTTTTTGACTTCTTTAAAAAAAAAAAAAATAACTATGGGCGCCTGGTGCTTAGTCGGTTAAGCGTCCGACTTTCGCTTAGGTCATGATCTCGCAGTTCGTGGGTTCGAGCCCCGCGTCGGGCTCTGTGCTGACTGCCAGCTCAGAGCCTGGAGCCTGTTTCAGTCTGTGACTCCCTCTCTCTATGACCCTCCCCTGCTCACGCTGTCTCTCTCTCTCCTAGAAATAAATAAAAAAATATTTAAAAAAGAAAAATGACTAAAAGCTTCAAACAGAATCTAACGTGGCTTTTACACACACGAGGGGAGGTATGTGCCAAAAACTGCCTCCTCCCGTGCACAGGACGAAGACCACAAGCACTTAATCTGTGACTTCTACGCCAACCCAAGCACCTAAGCTGTGTGCCTTTGCCCCACGTTAAGCTACTCAACACACACAGCCTGAGCACCACGCAGCTGTGCTCGGTGCTCCTCGGGGCCCCAGGAGACAGGCCCCAGCGCTCCGGAGTGCACGGCCCTGCAGCGGAGGTCGGCTCAAAACCAAGTGCAGCCAGAGGTAGCGTGTTCAGTGCTGACTCCTGCTCCAGGAAGGAGGAAGGGGAGGAAGGGCGGTGGTGGGGGCGGGACGACACATCAGTGCTGAACCGGGTGGCCCGGCCAAAGCAAGGACCTGAAGAAGTGAAAACCACGGAGGAAGGGCACTGCGGGCAAAGGCCCGAGGCCAGCAGGGCAGCGTGGCAGGAGGGAGGGAGCAGAGCACAGCATCAGGCAGAGGAGGAGGTCGCGGAGGGGAGGGGAGGGGAGGGGGGGGCTGGGGCAGGGCCTGCAACTTCTGCCGTGAGTTCAGGTTTTGCGAGTCAAGAGACACAAACCAAGGGGACCCCGTGGTTTCTGTCCCCAGCCACTCGACTCTGTGGAGGTCGACTGAGAGCGATCACAGGTGATGCATAAGCTGGGACCCGACAAAGTGTCACCTCTGGAACCTGACACTTCAGTCTCATCAGACTTCCACGAATCACAAAACATGCCCCCAACCACTTCCAAGTACAAAAGCCTCTCTGAGCACAAGAGCCGTGCACACCGCACTGCAGGAAGGGTTTGGCTTGGGGGCTGCGGCTTGCCCACCCGGCTCGGGGGCCTCGGGGGTCGCTGAGAGATGCCACAGGCAGGTCCCTGCGGTGCCAGGCCAGGGGTAACACGACCAGAGCCGGACGTGAAGAGTCACCTAGAAGCTTCTTGAGAATGGCTAACAGGCTGTCACAGTGATCCGGAATGGGACAGTGGCCCCCCAGCGGAGGTGACGGACAGCAGGATTCTGCGTATCCTGGGGGCAGAACCAGGGTCCCGGCTTGACTGCGCACGTGAGGTAGGGACAAAAAGAGAGGTACTAAGGATGTCTCAGTGTTCAGTTTGGGGCCTAACTGGAAAACTACAGTGGCTGCCAGCTGAGGTGGGGCGGGTGGGGACCGGGCGCCGGGTGGGGGCGTTGGGGAAGGACCGGGCTCCAGCCGTGGGGGGACACTAGGCTCCAGGTGGGTCGGACCGGAGTGGGCGTTGGGGAAGGACCGGGCTCAGGTGGGGGCGTTGGGGAGGACCGGGCTCCAGCTGTGGGGGCGGGACACTAGGCTCAGATGGGTGGGGACCGGGCGCCGGGGCGACCGGGCAGGGGGCGTTGGGGAAGGACCGGGCTCCAGGTGGGGGCGTTGGGGAAGGACCGGGCTCCAGGTGGGGGCGTTGGGAAGGACCGGGCTCCAGGTGGGGGCGTTGGGGAAGGACCAGGCTCCAGGTGGGGGCATTGGGGAAGGACCAGACTCCAGCCATGAGGGGGACGGGACACCAGGCTCCAGGCGGGTGGGGACCGGGCGCCGGGTGGGCGTTGGGGAAGGACCGGGCTGCAGCCTTGGGGGGTGACACCGGGCCCCAGGTGGGCGCACTCCGCGGGGACCACCACAGGCAGAGCTGCATTAAAGTAGAGAAAGGTGGGGGTGCCTGGGTGCTCGGTCAGTTCAGCGTCCAACTCTTGATTTCAAATCAGATCACGATCTCCTAATTCATGAGTTCAGGCCCTGCGTAGGGCTCTGTGCTGACAGCATAGAGCCGGCTTGGGATTCTCTCTCCTGCTTTCTCTGCCCCTCCCCTGCTCACATGCTCTCTCTCAAATATATACTTTAAAAAATAGTTTCTTATTAAAAAAAAAAAAGGACTGGAGTAAGGCAGCCCAGCGCACCTCCCTCGGGGGCAGCCCCCGGAATCGGGCGCACTGACGGTCCCACGGGGAAGCATGGTAACGCTCACCCAGCAGGAGGAAGGGCGGCCACAGGCCACCACGTGCTGGGGCATCAGGCTGGCTCTGCGGCTGAATGAGCTACAGAGATGCCCAGTCACTGCTTTCTGCACGTGGGGCGTGGGGCTCTACCCTGCGTTGGCTGAGGAACCACCAAGGCTGGGGGAGCCCCCGGAAGGCTGGTCACGGCAGCTGTCATGTGTGTCTAAGCCCTGCTCCTCCTCCACGTGAAGTCACCCATTTCCACAGGTCCGCTTAACTTGCCCCCTCCTCTCCCACACCCCCTGCCCAGGAAACGGGAGCTTCCTTGAGTCAGTGACACAGGATGACCGTGGCAGCCTCTGTGGCCTCCAGGTCCTGGGGGCAGGCGCCGCCCCAGCCCGGGGCCCTAACAGGTGTGGGTGCTCAGGCTTGGTCAGTCCCCGGGCAGGTGCGCACCCTGGAGTGTCCTCAAGAGCGGTCCCTTTCGAGGAGGGTGGCGCTCACGACAGTTCTGGCCCAAGCAGAACAAGCGGGCTCCCCAGAGGCGCAGCGGAGAAGTGATGTCCAGCTGCACCGAGACACAGCGATCTTGGAGCCCAAGTCAGTTCACAGTGTGTGTACAGCCTGATGACCTGATGCACACACTCCGCCACCTCCCGTGAGTACCTGTGTCTCGAGCTGAGAGCGTTTCAGAGCTACACTCCTAACAACGTCCAAGTAAACGATACAGCGCTAATCACAGTCAACACGTGTCCATCAGACCCCCAGAAGGGACTCCTCTCACCACTGAAATGAGAGCCTGTGCTGTTCGATCAACATCTCCCCATCCCCCTCCCCAGCAACCGCTCATTTCTTCTTTTTCTGCAAGTTCAGTTTTTGATTACACATATAAATGAGATTAGTATTTCTCTTTCTCTTATTTCACTTAGCACAATGCCCTCGAAGGCCACCCATGTTTTCACGTAAGGCAAGATTTCCTTATTTTTTATGGCTGAATGATACTCCACCGTATGTACATGAACACCCGCTTCCCTGATCCCTTCGTCCACCCACAGACATTCAGCTTGTCTCCATGTGCTGGCTACTGCGGCGAAGGCTGCCGTGAAGGCAGGGGCGCGGATTATCTTCGAGGCGCTGTTTTCATTTCCTCTAGTTACATACCCAGAGGTGGGACTGCCAGATCAGACGGTGGTTCTATTTTTTAATTTTTTGAGGAACTGTCACACTGGTTTCCATAGTACCCTCACCAACTACAAAACTGGGACAGGAAGAAAGAAAACACACACACACACACACACACACACACACTCAACTTACTCCAGCCCACACACCCTCGGCGGCTAAAAATACATACCTGCACAGGCTCTTTCAGCATGTGAGGAAGGGATCAGCTGCAGTAAACCAGGATATCTTCTAGAAGCACCTAGAAGTTTCCACTTTGGCTTCAAGTCAGTTTTCCACAAATAAAAACAGAGGAAGTATTTCAAACTGACTTAGTGCAAGTATCCAAAGGCCTCGAAGTAAATGCATTTTTACCTGCTCAGAGGGAAGCAATGAGCTCATCTGTGTATCCTGCCACACAGGGAAGATCAACAAACGCAGGCAGGCTCCCGGATCACTGCGCCGGCCAAGTATTTAAAGCAGCCAAGCCCATCCACAGCCCCAAATATTTAGATCAGCGAACCAAGAATTCATTTCTCGTGCGCTTTTAAAATAAAGGCACTCAATCTGGTGCACACAGCAAGTGAGAGAAGAATGGGGCCCTAGCTCATCCCTCTGCCTGAGAAGGGGAAATAACCAAATGACTCCTCTCTCCCCAGGGATTTGGGGTTCACACACAAGGAACAACTCCCTTGGGTCCCTGAGGGGCCTCTTGCATCCACCATGGACGACCAGACCCACCTGCCTTACACATCACATAATTCCAGGTGAGGCAGCGGGTTCCTGGTCTCAAGCACGCAGGGGTGACACCTCCCAAAGCCCCCACTATTTACCCGGCCTCGGAATTTAATTACCAGGAGCGTGCTCCCATCTCTCTTCTTTTTTAAAATGTTTATTTATTTTTGAGAAGAGAGAGAGACAGAATATGAGTGGGGAGGGGCAGAGAGAGGGGGAGACAAATATCCGAAGCAGCTCCAGGCCCTGAGCTGTCAGCACAGAGCCCAACGTGAGGCTCGAACCCACAAACTGTGAAATCAAGACCTGAGCCGAAGTCGGACGCTTAACCGACTGAGTCACCCGGTGCTGCTTCAATCTCTTTAGGAGTGGATGAACTCACCACACGAGGCTCTCTCTGCTCAAAAGTAAGGTCCCTGGCTGCCGAGGCCAAGTTTCCTAGAACTCTACATTTTAACTGTGGCGCCTGGATCTTCATGGGCAACACAATGGAAGTGAAGACTGACCATTCCTTGCTGGGAAGCTCCTGAGCAGGGTTTCCTAAAAGTCCCGCAGCAGACTCGGCCTCGGACACCTCCGAGTGACGGGGGTTTCCCTCTTGACTATCTCCAAGAGAAAGACTCTGCTACAAGTGCAGCAGAGGCACTGGGGGGCCTACGACACCCCTGTCACACAGAGCCCGGGGCCCCCTCGGCCACTACGAGTCACGCCCAGAGGGTGGCTTAGTGACAGCAGAAGCACGTCGTCAGTCCCATTTAAATACAGTGGTTCCTTCCGTCACTGCCTTTAGTTTAGTAATTCTGAATGTAGCGCTGGGTTAGCCAACAGTGACGAGCATGGGAAGGGAAATCCAGCTCGGCACAACACGCTAGGTGGCCACCAGAGCGGCGCGCCACGCGCCACGGGGACACGCCCTCTACAGGCTTTCCTGACGCGATGCAGTGCTGTGGGCGCTGCTCCGAACCGACTGCCGGGGGCCCGGGGCTCCTGTCCCGGGAGACGGAGTAATCGCCCCACAAGGAGGAATGACCACAAGAGCAGCAAACCAAGGAGGCCCACTACGCGGTCGGGGGCCCGGAGCCGGGGAGCCTGCCTCGGGTGTGGACAGGGTGGCGCCAGGGGGCCCGGCCCAGGAGCCACGTGCGCTCCAGGAGGGCAGACCCAGAGCCATGCTACATCCCCCCACTGGGCTGGCAGAGGGGTGCAATTTGACCCTGGCCGTGAGCCACGGTGTCGGGAGGAACGTCATTCCAGACGGAAGACCTCTGGCCCTGGTGTCTGGAACCCTGGTTTTCTTCCCTGCCCATCCCCTTCGTCTGCTGTGCTCCCCAGCCGGGGCCACCGTACCAGAGTCCAAAATCCCCCAGACAGGGTGGCCCGGACAACGGAAATCCACTGACCACACTCCCGGGGGCTGGGAATCCAAGACCGAGGTATCACCGCTTCTGTTTCCTGGGAGAGCTCCTCCGTGGCTTGCAGGCGGCCACCTTCTCATGGTGTCCTCACGTGGAGGGGAGAGGGAGAAAGCGAGGCCTCTGATACCTCTTCTCCTCAGGACCTAATGCCTATCGCTGGGGGCGGCGGCAGGGGGAGGTTGGGCTGCCACGTACGAATTTGTGTGGACCCAGTTCCGTGCACAGCACTAACCTCAGGAGACATCACTGGCTTTCCTATCTCTAGGGTTGGGGTGGGGAGGGAAGAGGTAGAGCCGGTCCCCAAGGGTTCCCTGAGATCTAAAACTCTACGGTTCTGGGGGGCCTAGGGGAGCTCAGTCGGTTAAGCGTCTAACTTAAGCTCAGGTCATGATCTCATGGTCCATGGGTTCTAGCCCCACGTCTGGCTCTGTGCTGACAGCTCAGAGCCTGGAGCCTGCTTCAGATTCTGTGTCTCCCTCTCTCTCTGCCCCTCCCCTGCTTGTGCTCTGTCTCTCTCTGTCTCTCAAAAATAAATAAACATTAAAAAATTTTTAAACAAAAAAAATAAATAAAATTCTACAGTTCCAAAAATCTATTTGACAATTAATGTCTACTTACATGATCCCATCAGAAACAGCCGCATGTCTCTTCCCTGACGCCCCTTCCCAGGTCCCTTGGCTTCTGGTCAGAGACACAGATCCACTCCTGGGACTCACGAGGTCTACTTCAAGACTCCACAGCCTCGTGGCCATGTGAAGCCCCGCTCACTTGAGCACCTGAGGGCTGACTTCCCGCTCCGTCCCCAGGACAGAGGTGGGGTTTGTTCAGGGTTCACAGAGTCCACACACAGCTCTGCCACTTACACTTGAGTTGAGATCAGAGTAAAGGCTGTTCTCAGAGGTAAGCTCCACAGAACCGCGGCGTGTCGAGAGCACAGCACCCACTTCTACAACCGCTTCAAGAATACAACCCCGGAAGTGGGAGAAATGCCTGACCCCAACGTATGACCAGGGGTCATACGCAAACCAGGACACCCTGCAGCCCTCTGAAAGACATCTTGACCTGTGTTTCTCCATAGGATTTTAATAGCCCACCCCAGTTTCTGTGGGTGGATTCTTGAACGGTTCTTAGCAAGGCGAATAAAAGTATAGATTTTTCTAAACTTCCCAAAAAAAAAACAAAACAAAACCAGAAACCTCCTAAAACAGGCTTTGCCGCCTCCTGTTCCCCTCAACAGCTTGGTTTTGTTAATTTCCCATAAACCGTCAGCTACAAGTCTCTCTGACGTGTCTGGGGGGTGTTTATCAGTGAGTGAGTTTCTGCGATGGGTTCACACGTCTCCAAGCAGGAAGGGCTCTCTCCTGTTTACACGTCTCACTCCCTCCATCTACCGGTAGCTGCTGAAAATGAGTCCCAGAAAAGTCCAGGCTTGAATTTGAAAATAACCCGCACCGACAAATCCACACGGCTCAGCTTACGTGGTTACAAAGGACAGCGCCCTCTGAAGCGCCGTACGGATTTCACAAAACTCAAACCACATGAGCAGCACATTAAGGCAACAGTGGTCCAGCATAGAAGAACGAGCTGAATTCTAGACTTGGGCGACGCGTTCTGAAAAGGTGCTCTGGCATCCACGTTGGGCGTGGGACGCCGTGGGTCAGTATCACCGCTCCCAGCCCCCCACCCCGAGGGCACTTCCCCAGGGCCGTGTCAGCTCTAAGAGCTGGTGATGGCACCGTCACCATGCTGGGCGGCCCCCCAACAATCCCTGGCTTCCCATCTGCTTCCCTTGAGTGATCCTTTCGCCCTTTCCAGGCACTGCTTCAAGGCTGCCCCTCACCCTCTGAGACCCCTTTCCTGGGGAAATCCAAGAGGGAGGCCTGAAAGACTCCTCTGGGGCCCCCAGCCATCTCCCCGGGCCGCCCCCCAGAGCCCAGGAGCCTGTACGGGCATGCATCTTCCTCCTCATCAGTGCTCAAAGCCGGGGTCCTACTTCCAGCCACCTCCTCCGGATAGAGGGAGACCAAATTCCTTTAAAATTATTTGGGGGGGGCATCTCAGTGGCTCAGTCGGGTTAAGCATCCAACTCTTGATGTCAGCTCAGGTCAAGATCTCACAGTTCATGAAATCGAGCCCTGTGTCGGGCTCTGTGCTGACAGTGCAGAACCTGCTTGGTATTCTCTCTTCCCGCCCCCTCTGAAAATAAATAACCTTTGAAATTATTTTAGTGCTTGGGGCGCCTGGGTGGCTCAGTCAGTTAAGCATCCGACTCTTTTGGCTCCGGTCATGATCCCAGGGTCGTAGGGCCAAGCCCCACATCAAGTTCTGTGCTGAGCGTGGAGTCTGCTTCAGAGTCTCTCTCTCTGCCCCTGTGCCCTGCTCCTGTGCCCCTACCTTGTCTAAAATAAAAAATAAAGATTTTAATACTCTTATGTGTTTGTATCATAAAAAATAATGATCTGGAAAACTACACACCATATCCCCAATTCTTTACAAAAACAAAAGTGCAGTATCTCATGAGGTGCCGATCACGGTGTCTGGCCCTCGCGTACGTGTGCTCCAATGTCGCCCAGCGGAAGTGAGTACGCCAGACAGGAAAATACAAACATATTTAAATGTCGGGACAGTAGACAGACCAGAAAGTTATTCTATGTCTCATGGAGCAGGAGAGGGACAGACCACGGTGGATTCCAGTTTTCTTATTCAGGTTTAATAATAAAAATATTATTTAAATAGGAAAAAATAAATCAGAATGCAATTTTGCTTCAAAGAAGAGCCTGTAGCAAGTTTAATCACCAGAAGGGGGCAGCATCTTAAAGACGATGGAAACACTATCCTGTCTCCGTAAGAAGCTCAGATATTGAAAGTCCATTTGAGAACTAAAACTATACCAAGTTCCATTTAAACATCTCAGTGACCACTTCCTTTACATCACTTAAAAATACTTCTTACTGCATGTGAACCTGCAATTAAACTTGTAATTAATATATAAATCTATGATATAAATTAACCTATAAGTTAATCCTTCTACTCACGTAACTACAGTATATATATTATAAATATATTATCAGACAGTATTTGCTTAAAGATAAAAACATCCGGGGTGCCTGGGCGGCTCAGTCGGATAAGTGTCCGACTTCGGCTCAGGTCATGATCTCACAGTTCGTGGGTTCTAGCCCCGCATCAGGCTGTGCTGACAGCTCAGAGCCTGGAGCCTGTTTCAGATTCTGTATCTCCCTCTCTCTCTGACTCTCCCCTGCTCACACTCTCTCTCAAAAATAAATAAAACATTTTAAAAAATTTTTTTAAAAGATACAAACATTTCAAAATGTTTTTAGCAATGTTTCATCAGAAACACTTAAAATGTAAACCGAGCATAGGGTGCCTGGGTGGCTCAGTCGGTAAAGCATTCAACTTTGGCTCAGGTCACGATCTCACGTTTTGTGAGTTTGAGACCCGCGTCTGACTCTGTGCTGACAGCTTGGAGCCTGGAGCTGCTTCAGATTCTGTGTGTGTGTGTGTCTCTCTCTCTATGTCTGCCCCTCCCCCACTCGTGCTCCATCTCTCGGTCTCTCCTAAAGAATAAATAAAACATTAAAAAATAAATAAACTGTAAACCAAGCAGGAAACACATGATCGAAAACGATTAGACACAACTTCTTCCCCCTCCTCCAGGGAAGGTTAATAATTTCACTCTACTTCATTCTGAAACTAACCCTTGAACAGATTTTGAAATCAAGCTGCTTCTCTGACTGTGGTCAGTCTCGTTATCAGGGCCTCCGTCTTTGGAGGAACTTGTGGGGAGCACCATCCCTCCCTGCACACGGAGGCCCACGCTCACCCATCCATCGCTCCCATCAGCAGCAAACACAATCTTCTGGAAGGCTCTGTGAACACAGCTGGCCTGGACCAAGCCACAGGTAACAGTGATTCACCCACAGTGAGGATGGCTAACATCAGTACAGAACTGATGGACCCGCACTTTGCACCCCATCACGTCCCAGCCATTGCACACCTGGCCAGGTGAAGATGTGCCATAAGCTTGTTCTAGAAGCTCGGCGGACCTTGAGGGCACCCTCCAGTCCACAGTCCTAAGACCCACTCCTCTGCTCATCACTGCCTGGCTCGCACAGGGTGCCTCTCCTGAGACGCCGTCACCCCCCCGTGCCCCCCTGGGATCCCAGCACCCCCGGGGCTCATGCAGGAGTCACCCCCTATCTTCTATTTCCCAGTTGGTCTCTTCTCCAGGCAAACAGCCCACCCTGTACCTTCAGCCCTGCGAGGCCATGGCTTTCCGGCCACTACCTCCCTGAACAACCTCAGCCAAATTCAGCCTTCTCGACGGACACTGAACCAGAGGCTCCTCCGTGCGCCCTGTGGCTCAACAGCACCGTCAGGCGCCGAGGGTCACTTTCCCGGCCTCAGCTCTGCAGTGACGGCTGGCGGTTCAGCCATCGCTCCCGGGCACGAGCCACCTGTAAACCAGACGCCTGGTGGGATCCCGCACGCCCAGCAGGGTGGAGAGTGTCGCACGGATTCCTCCCAGGGAGCCCTCCTGGAGGCTGCAACACCCGCCATCAGCCCCCGCGGTCCTTGCTCGGAAACTATCAGCCTAGAACCAGCCGCCTCTGGAGCCCGGCCCTCCAGAGCCACCGGAAGGCAGGGTCTTCTCCAAAGCAACGGCCCCTGCCCTTGGTGACACCGTTTCAAGGCCCCTTCAAGCACCACAGTGCTCATTCTGTAGGTTGCAGTGTGGCTCCGTGTCCCTCAGGAGTGGGGTGTCCGGGTTAAATGCCACACCCCAGCGGTCAGGGCTGTGCAGGCGAACGCTCACTGCTTCGCTCCGGGGCGGGGATGACACGCACGGCTCCTGGCCACCTCAGCGACACTGGCTGGCTACAGCTCCCTGCCCTGCTCGGCCGGGAACCCTCGGAACCCAAGAGCTTTCACCTCCTCCCACCCCAGACGCAGGAGCCACGGCCCCCGAGGAGGGGCTCTCTGCGCCCAAGCCCGGCCGCCTTTGTGACGCGTCCCGCCAGGGGTGTGGGTTCCAAACCCGAGGCCACAATGATGTGTTCTTTCCTACCCAATTCCTTCTCAGGATCCATTCTTTCTGTCTCTGTTCATGGAATTTTAGAAAAGTGTCTCTGACCCTACTAGGGAGCGGTCCCCTGGGGCAGATTGTGCCCCAGGGCAGATGCGGAGCCTGGCTGGTGAGGTGGGGGGAGGCCCTGGGCCCCGGCATCGGTGAGGTGGGGGGAGGCCCTGGGCCCCGGCATCCCCGCTGGCCCAAGGGGACACGGAAGCCCTCAGGGGAGCCTCTGCTGGCGCTACCACCCATGCACACACACACACACACACACACCCCGCATGCAGGGGGTCCACCTGCTTTGCATCCCATCCTCAAACAACAAAAATAATTTATTTCTCCCCTAAAACCACACTTGGCTTCCTGGCCAGGCTCCACCCTGCTGACACTCTCACCCTGCTCAGTAGCCGTGCCTTTGCACCCACAGTCTCAGGCCCGCCTGCCTGTGGTCGTTCAGCACCCAACCCGCAGGCCAGGGACGCAGGGGCCCCTCCTCATCAGCAGGACGTGCAAATGCCCGGGAGACACCACACGTGGGGGGGTGAGGGTTCAGCATCCGCGAAAGCGTACAGGCTGAGCACCAAAGGGTTAATAATATTTCTCTTATGGAGAGATTATGGCTGCTCTCTATTTATGTTTTTATAATAAGAGAAATTACAGCTAGTTTTAAAAATTCAACAAAGGTTGTTCCGACCGAGTAAATCTCAGGGGAGGGCGGCAACAGAGAAAGCGAAAGAAAAGAGGCTTTCGAGCCTCGCCCTCCACCCTCGTCCCTGACGCCACGCCCGTCTTTGCCCAGAGTCTCCAGAATTCAGTGTCCCCTCCCTGGGACGGGGCCACCTCTCCTCCTCGGGGACTCAGAGCAGCGCCAACACCAAGACAACCTTCGCTTCTTCCTGGCGTCTTCACTCCGGAAAAGGAAGAGGTCTGAACGCGGCGGTGCCAGAGGGGACGGGACACGGAGGGCTGGCGTGGCCCTCTTCCCTGCGAAGAGCCGGGAGTCACGTCTGAAAACTTCAGCTGGGGCAGAAACTCAAGCCTCAGCCACTGAAGGGAAGGGGTCTCAACGTCTAAGTGCATCCACCGGCCTCCCTGAGACCTTGAGGGCCGGACCCAAGGGGGGCCAGGAAAGGCCACTTCCCAGGCGTCCTGGAGAAAGGGGCCCTTAGAGAATCAGGCAGAGATCTTACTGTGGACTCAACATTTGCGTCCCCACAAAACTCCCATGTCAAAACCAAAGCCCCGCGGCAATGGCATTGGGAGGTGGGGCCTTCAGCGGGTGATCGGGTCACAAGTAGAGAGCCCTCGTGAATGGATCAGAGACCCCAGACAGCCCCCAGCCCCTTACGCCATGTGAGGACGCAGTGAGAGAGCAGCTGTCTGTAAGCCATGAAGCAGACCCTCTCCAGACCCCAAATCTGCAGGTGCCTTCATCTTGACCCCCAGAAGAGTGAGAAATGTTGTTTCTCAACAACTGGGGTTGTTGTTTTTTAATGTTTACTTATTATTTCTGAGAGAGAGAGACAGAGTATGAGAAGGGGAGGGGCAGAGAGAGAGGGAGGCACTGAATCTGAAGCAGGCTCCAGGCTCCGAGCTGTCAGCACAGAGCCCGATGTGGGGCTCAAACTCACGAACCACAGGATCATGACCTGAGCTCAAGTTGGATGCTTAACCGACTGAGCCATCCAGGCACTCCAGTGTGGTTACTTTTGTTACAGCAACCCTAACCAGTCAAGACAGACGTATTCAAGGTACAGGAAACAGCCATATTTCAACGAAGAAGAACAAGAAATCCAAACTGCTGATTACCTAGGGGCTGGTTATAATTCTGCAATCAGCTAGGAAGACAGGCCACAGAGGACCCTCCCACTGGAAGATTCTTTCAAAGATCCCATCAGTAGTAACAATCCCCGACATGCTCTGTACCAGGAGCCTTGAGCCTGTCAATAAACCTACTTAGTAATGACACAGTACGCATGATCTATAATTGACCCTAAGCATCTCCAAGAAAAAGGCGGATTAAAAAAGAAATAAACATCACTCATCATCAAGTAAACACGAATCAAAACAACGATGAGCCACGACCTCACACCTGTCAGAATGGCTAAAATTAACAACCTAAGAAACAACAGGTGTTGGCGAGGATGCAGAGAAAGAAATCTCTTGCACAGCTGGTGGGAATGCACGCTGGTGCAGCCGCCCTGGAAAACAGTGTGGAGGTTCCTCAAAAAATTAAAAATAGAACTACCCTACGACCCAGCAATTGCACTACTAGGTATTTACCCAAAGGATACAAAAATGCTGGTTGAAAGGGGCACATGCACCCAATGTTTACAGTAGCACTATCGACAACAGCCAAAGTATGGAAAGAGCCCAAATGTCCATCAACAGATAAATGGATAACGAAGATGTTGTTTATATACACAGTGGAGTGTTATTCCGCAATCAACAAGAATGAAATCTTGCCACTTGCAACTATGTGGATGGAACTAGAATGTATTATGTGAAGCCAAATAAGTCAGTCAGAGAAAGATCAGTACCGTATGATGGAATTTAAGAAACAAAACAGATGAATATAGGGGAAGGGAAGGAAAAATAAGACAAAGAGAAAGGGGGAGGCAAACTATAAGGACTCTCAATACAGAGGACAAACTGAGGGTCGCTGGCGGGGTGTGGGGTGGGGGGTTGGGCTAAATGGGTGATGGGCATTGCAGAAGGCACTTGTTGGGCTGAGCACTGGGTGTTATACGTAAGTGATGAATCACTAAATCCTATTCCTGAAACCAATACTACACTATATGTTAACTATGTCAATTAAAATAAAAACAAACTCTAGAATTAAAAAAAAAAAAACAACAGAAAAATGACAGGTATGTCACTCTGTGACTTCAAGAAAATCCAGAAATTTTCCCAAGAAAAAACCTTAGGTATTTGGATGAGCAGCATCCTCCTGCTTAGCACCGTCAGCAGGTCTGCTGAAGGCCAACGCGTCTTCCTCGCAGGGGTTTGGATGCCTGGGGTTAAGGGCTGGAGGCCGGGCATGAGCAGGTGTGTGGGGTCCCCACGGTGAGCGTGGGGTCTCAGGAGGCCCACGTCCTTGCTTCTCAGCATCAAGGACTGGGAAATGCAGGTGAGGGGTGGGCTGGGCATTAAACAAAGGAGGGGTAGAGGCGGCTTCACTGCAGAGAAGTGATATCAGGGAACGAAATCCGAGGTTTTCCCTTCGTTCTATGTTTCATCCACAAGGAATTCTGAGAGCGAACCCCCCTTCCCCCCCACACACACACATAATAATCTTCACTTGACAGAGCAGAACAGAATCCTCCAGGCAGAAGCCTGGACCTGGCTGCAGGGCAACTGAGGGAGCCGAGCCAGGAGGACCCGGGCCGTCGCGGGTCCCCTCCAGCCAAAGCGGCCTCGGGCAGGTCGGTCACCGCCTGGGGCCTCCCGCACCCGCGCCCTCGGTACCGCCAAAGGAAACGACGCCCTCCGGCGCTTTGAAGAACGTCAGGCAGCGGTGAGCCCAGAACCTCAGCTGCGTCCACACCTGTGACCGTTCCAGGAGGAGGCAGAAGGGAAAGCAACCCACCGGCCCGGACTTCCGTCCCCTCCATCGGCTGCGCCACCTGCGTCAAGAGACAAGACGGACGCCTTCCTCCTTTCCCGGGAGCTGGTGCCTCGTGGATCGTCCTGCTCGCTCGGCGAGGGGGAACGGCGACTCTGTTGTTACTGCCAAGTCTCTATGTGGGTCGGACCTTCTCCCTCCAAACCGCTCAAAACTTACTCAGTCGCGGCCACCGACTCATCCATCCGTTCACAGAAGAGTTCAGCGGGCACTTCCTCACTAAAGCGCACGAGAATTAACTACGGACGAACCTAAACAGACTAAGTGTGTCTGCTTTCACGGGACTGACCCCCCCAGACAGCCACCCGGGGAACTTTCTCCTCCTGATCCGGGTGCCAGCCGCACGCGGCGCGCTGGACGGGAACCCCACGCGGACGGGGCCCGAGCCCCCTTTCCTACCGGGGCTGGGAAGGGACAAGCCGACCGCGTCTCCTAGCGCTTGTTCTGTTCACATTTCAAAAGCAAACTGTGCAGGGCAGTGAAAATGCCGCGTGGGGGTCCTCGCACTGACAGAACCTACGCCAGTGAAGCCGGGGCTCGCGTGGCACACGGACCCTCGCCCAGAGGCCTCAGCCCGCAGGGGCCTGGGCGCCGGGCTCTGCACCTCATTGGTGCTCTTGGGGCCCCAGTCCCTGTCCCCACAGACAGCCTCTCCTCCAGGCTCCCATCCCTCCCCCCCACGCCACCCCGTCGGGCCCGGCCACACCCATGGGGCCCATCGCCTAAGCCTGCCGACACCCTTCTGGAAGCAATCTGCGGAGATCTGTAGGTGGCCTGACCCATGGGGAGTGCAGTGAGCTAATGTCTCTCTTCCAGATAACATGCCCATAAAGGTGGCCTGAGGGCCCGCCCCGCCCGCCTCTCCCCCCCTGCCGCGCCATCATGCTGACTCACGCTGAGCCTGAAGTCCACAAAAATCCTTACACCTACTGTTTTCCAGGTGTTTCTCTTCAGCCACCACCTCCCTGGCAGGTGTGTGACTAGCACACTGGATCAGCTAAGACCCTCGGCCGCCCTGCACCCCAGTTTCACATCTCATCCGTCCTCAGAACCTGTCCGGATACGCCCCTCCGGCTGCAATCAGACCACCTCAGGATGTAACTGACCCCTCCATACTGTGCCCGCGAGCACCACCCCGTGCCGCCCGCAACTTCAAGACGGCCTCCAAGTAAACAGAAAGTGGGGTGCTGGCTTGGTTTTGGGGTGCACACACAAGAGTGAGCTGACCCCGCAGCAGAAACCCAGACAGGTGGGGACTCCAATGGATGAAAGCTGTGTGTGTAACAGCCTGGAACACAGCTGCTGCTTTTAACTTCGAGTCTCTAGAAAGGAAAAAATAGATTTAGTAAACACAGACCCGCGTTTCTGTGGGATCTTTTCAGGTCCCTCCTCCAAACCTACCTACTACCGTGAATGCAATCCTGTGAGTTTCACGCTCGAGCTTTTGAAAACACAGACAATCCCCGTCCTTCATGATCAGATCCTTCATAAACCTGGGGTCAAAGCCTAAGTTTTACATCTCAGGGCCTGTGTGCACTCAAAGTCCCAATCTCACTGAGCACCAGCTTCTTGGTCAGGAAACCTCGCCCCACGTCTCCCAGGGTTATTATCAGGATCAACAGATGCAAACGTGCTGTGTGAACTGGAAAGGCACATCTGTGAACCCAGTAGTTAGTAGTGGTTGTTCATCCTAGCCGCGCACGGGCCAGCTAACCCCAGCTAGGGCAAAGGACCCGCTATTCAGGAAAAGACAAATTGCCTTGCATGCGGAGTCTGATTCGAGGGTTCTCTCTTGATTTTTTTTTCCTTGCACCCCAACAGGTAAGCAGTCTGGTTCTACTCATCAATGTCATTATTGGCAATTACTAAAGCACCACCGGCAAAATACTAGCAGCCAAAGATGCCAAAAAAGGAGTGAACACGAAGAGAAAAGACAGCTATCAATTAACAAGGCCATCCTAGAAGGGACAACTCACCGGAAGGACTCTTATCCTTGAGGACGCCCTTGAACTTGGCCATACAAGTACCTCTTCTTTATAAAACAAACGTCACATATTCTAAAAGTTGACAGCCCCCTCGGATTCTTTTTCTTTTGTTTATGTGTTAATTCCAGTTGACTTCACATGCTTATATTAGTTTTAGGTGTACAAAACGCTGATTCTATACTGCCACCCATCACCTGAGACCCTTGGATCGCTGCTGCTTCCAGAAGACACCCGTAGAGTGAAAAAGTACACTCATCGCATCCGTGCGGTACCTACGGAAGCCAGTGCAAAAGAAAATGAGAAAACAGATCAGCCCTACACCAGGCAAGCGGCCCATGTTCTTACCATTAACAAAAAAGAAAAAATGGGAGGTTGGGGGCTGGGTCGGTCAATCGGTTAAGCCTCCGACTCCTGGTTTCGGCTCAGGTCATGATCCCAGTTCGCGGTACCGAGCTCTGCACCAGGCTCTGTGCTGACGCGGGGCCTGTCTGGACGCTCTCACTCCCCCTCTCTCTGTCCTCCTCTGCTCTTACTCCCTCTCTCAAAATAAATAAACTTAAAAACATACTTTATAAAGGGGCACCTGGGTAGCTCAGCATCCGACTGCGGCTCAGGTCATGATGTCGTGGTCTGTCGGTTCGAGCCCCGCGTCGGGCTCTGTGCCGACAGCTCAGAGCCTGGAGCTGCTTCGGATTCTGTGTCTCCCTCTCTCCCTGCCCCTCCCCCACGAGCGCACGAGCACGCACTCTCTCTCAAAAATAAACATTAAAAAAATGTTTTTTAATACTTTATTTTAAACGATGGGAAAAGTTGACGGTGGTTCCTCAAAACGTTGAGCGTAGAATTACCATAAGGCCAATGACTCAGCTATTACCTACATACCTAAAGGAAATGACAGCAAGTGGCTCAAGTATGTACACGGCAACACTACCCCGGATAGCGCGCATGCGCGTACACACGGGGCGGCACTCCCGACGGCGCGCACGCGCGTACGCACACGACAGCACCACTCCTGACAGCGCGCACGCGCGTACGCACAGGGTGTCGCTCCAGACAGCGCGCATGTCCGTATGCACACGGCAACACTACTCCTGACAGCGCGCACGCGTGTACACACGGAGTGTCACTCCCAAGGACGCGGACGCGCGGACGCACAGAGCAGCACTCCTCCTGACAGCGCGCACGCGCGCACACACGGGGCGGCACTCCCGACGGCGCGCACGCGCGCACACACGGGGCGGCACTCCCGACGGCGCGCACGCGCACACGCACAGGGCGGCACTCCCGACGGCGCGCACGCGCGCACGCACACGGCTGCGCGCCTCCCGACAGCCGAAGGCGGAAACGCCGCGCGCGTCCGGCGGCGGATCGGTGGCGGAACCGCCGCGTGGCCAGCGAGGCAGGCGCGAGCCCTCCGCCGTGAAGAGGAAGCCGGCGGCTCAACCGCAGACACCCGGCTGAGCGAGAGAAGGCGGGGGCAGAAGCTCCCGCGGCGCAGGGCCCCGCCGACGGACACCGCGGGAGAGGGGCGGGGCCGGCCCAGGGCTGGGGTGACGCTAACGGGCACGGCTTCTCTTCGTGCTGGGGACGCCGCAAAACCGATAACGTACGAGACGCTCTGAAGTGTGCACTTTAAAATGGTTAATTTTACGTTATGCGAATTTTACCTCAATGTATGGATTTTTCGTGGCGGTACGAAGGGGCCACTCCGCCTGGGGGCGGGGTGACCTAGAGCCGGGCTGCGTCGCGAGCGCCGCGCCCGACGAAGGCCTTCAGAACGAGGAGGGCCGCGCCTGCCCGCAGGCAGGCTGCCCGCGCCGCCGTGGCTGCCTCAGGACAGCGGCCTGGCGGCCGCGACGGCCTTGTCTGGCCTCACAGGGACGCCTCCGATGCTTCCCGTACGGGGAAGGCAGAGCCCGGCCGGCCTAACCGAGGGAGCCCCGTTCCCGAGGCCGCCCTGGGCAGGTGGCCCACATGAAGGTTTTATTCTGGGAAACACTTCAGGAAAATAAACACATCGCTGTGACCAGAGATGAGGAAAGCTGTTTCGAGATGATAATTTTGTTTCCCGATTTTCTTTCCAAGATGATTAAACGGAGCACCTTTCCACTTTGGCCTGTAATACGAACATGCTGCTAATTGATACTCTATCAGAGGAAACCGAAGTACACTACATACCTGCACCTACATATAGATGCAGAGTTGAAACTTCTGTTAGAGGAATAGGCACAAATATACAACAGGTGTGTAACTTTGACCTTAAACACTGAAAAACTACTGGGCTTTAACACCTTGCTTTAAATATGGTAATCTTTTAAACTGGGGAAAATTAACATAACTTTAACTTTACCATTCTACTCACTTTATTATTAATATTTTTGAGACAAAGACAATGAGTGGGGGAGGGGCAGAGAGAGAGGGAGACACAGAATCCGAAACAGGCTCCAGGCTCCTAGCTGTCAGCACAGAGCCCGACACGGGGCTCGAACCCACAAACCGTGAGATCATGACCTGAGCTGAAGTCGGACGCTTAACTGACTGAGCCACCCAGGCGCCCCTATCCATTTTTTTTTAGATGTTTATTTTGAGAGCGAGAGGGAGTGTGAGTGGAGGAAGGTCAAAGGGAGAGAGAGAATCCTAAGCAGGCTGCACAGTGTCAGCGCAGAGCTCCACACTGGGCTCAGACTCATAAGTCATGAGATCCTGACCTGACCCAAAACCAAGAGTCAGACACTTAACTGACGGAGCCACCCAGGCCTCTCCGTTCTGCCCACTTGTAAGCGTACAGATGAGAGGCGTGAAGTAAGTTCCCATGTTGTGTGCTCGCTATCATTTCCAAGGCCTCGATCACATCCCTGACTATTCACCAAGACCCCAGGAGCAGTAAGGGTGGGGGCGTTGCCAGGTCACAGGATGCAAGCGGGGTGGGTCCCAGGACCAAGGCCGCCTCACACGGGGGCCCCCGGAGCCCCGGTCCAGGCAGCAATGACCGCCAGCCTGAAGTCCCCACCGCGGCAGCGCCCGGGATGGACTCGGGTTTGGGCCACGCCACCCACCTCAGCAGCAGGGGCCTCCCCTAAACATCCCTATTCACACCAGGCCCAGGATTGGGTTTTCTCCGTCAGTACAAAGGCAGTGTCTCAGGTCCCAAGCCCGAAGACATGAGGCTTTTGTGCAGGACTGAAAGAGGGATCACATTTCAGGAATAACCAACCTACTCTCCCTCCTGGCGGAGGCAGCCGCCAAGTCTGTGCTGAACGCGCTTTCTGTTTACGGCTCAATTAGCCAGGCCATCACGGGGTGACGGCACATGCTCCCCACTTGGTGCGTGTTCAGAATGCTCCCAGTTACCTGGCCTCACAAAACTAATGGGGGCGGGGGGGTCAGCAAACTGTCTGCCTGCCCACCAGCCACATGGCCGTGCTCCGGGCAGCGAGGACGGGGGCCACACCACCCCAGCAAGTGATGTGGGAGCTACAGCCGACTTCCGCACAGACGCAGGAGTCCGCTCCACGCAGGCACTCGGCAAGGGGCCGCGTCCCCTCCGGCAAAGGCTCTTGGGCCGAGGGTCACGAGAATGCGGCTGAGCCAGCCCACCCACCCACATGCGCGCGCGCGCGCTCCTCCGACGCCAGCGGTGAGCCCGTGTTGTCCCCTGCGCTCCAGGCCCACCAGCTACAGAGCAGAGGTTCCCACCATCCCCGCCCCAGCTTGGACTCTTGCTGGAGCGCCGGACACAGGTCAGGGAGGCACGCTCACCAGTTTATTAAAAGTTGTGACAAAGGATACGGATGAACAGACACACAAGGCAAGGTCTGGGGGGCACAGGCCCCCTCTGTCCTGGTAGAGTTGGCGGGGGGGGGAGGTCACCGTCCCGGTGTGCATATATTCATGAGCCCGGAAGCTCTGCGAACCCCACACCGGGGCGATTTTATGGAGGGTCCATTACATAAGCACGATTGATTGATTGAATCACTGGCCGCCAGCAACTGATCCAACCTCCAGCCCTAACCCTCTCAAGAGATGCAGGCGGGGACTGGACGCTCCAACCCTCTAGTCGTAGCTGGGGCCCCGGGCCGGCAGCCCGTCCTACAGGGAGGGGGCGCTTCACGAAGGCAACAAGGACACCATCAACGACACTTCCAGGAAAACCTTGGAAATCCCGAGGGCCTGGGGAACTGTGAGCCAGGAGCTGTGCACGCATGAGAAATATATCCTCGGTCGTCTGAATGACCGTGTACACATTTCTTAGAAATCACAGGATCACAGTGTGACGCGCAAGAGCAGCAGCCGACCGCACATCTGTACACGGAAGGCTGGGGAACAGTGGCCGGGACACCCCTCGACGTGAGCTCGCACGTCCTCCCCTACACGTCAGCAAAAGATTTAAAAAAAAAAAAAGAAAAAGAAAAGGAGGGGAGGCTCTGCTGAGGGAGAGACCATCAGGAGTGTCTTCCCTTCCCCACTGACGGCACCTGCCTGGGTGGCGAGGTGGGAGCGGGGTGTGCGTGGGCACCCCTCCCCGCCTCAGCCAACCTCACGTCTCCCGCGGTCCCCCCAGTAAGGCAGGAGCCGGGAGGCTGGGTCCCCCCGCAGCCCCAGGGGTGGGGTGCGGCGGCAGGCCTGCGGGGAGACACCTCACCCACTGCTGGTCTCTGCCACCCAGGGGCTACCACAGACTGGCGGTAACAACCAGGGAGTTTGGGTCCCTGGGCCAGAGGAAGGGCACCCGACAAGCTATGTGAGGGCACAGCGTGCCTCATAAAAAAACGCCACTTTTCCACAGCTTCTTCCCTGAAAAGAGAACAGAAAGGAGGGAATGTTTTATCTAACACGAACCGATCATTCAGAGGAGACAGACTTTCCTCCACAATCTCAGGAATGCGATAGCTATTGTTTATTAGAAAGAAAAAGGGCACTGGAAACAGAAGACACTTAAGATAAACACCTATATGGAAAGAAAAAACTGAAAAAACCCTTTTCGATAAAGAACTCTTTCATAATAGGGGCGCCCCGGTGGCTCAGCCGGTTAAGTGTCTGACTTCAGCTCCGGTCATATAATCTCACGGCTCGTAGGTTCAAGCCCCATGTCGGGCTCTATGCTGACAGCCCAGAGCCTGAGCCTGCTTTGGATATTCTCTCTCTCTCTCTGCCCCTCCCCCACTTGCGCTCACTCGCTCACTTTCTCTCTCTCAAAAATAAACATTAAAAAGAAAGAAAACTTCCATAATAGTAAATACACCAGCCTATGCATTTACACCTCCAGGCTCTATCTCTCCTGTTGCAAGGGATGATGCTGAGGCACAGAATGAGCATGCCTGAAGATGACCTAGGTCAAGTATCTTGGCTGTCACTGCACTTGCACGGAGCGTGCTCGTCACCAAACAGAGAAATGACAGGGACGACGAGGTAGGCATTCCCCGATATTTTCCTCTGTAGCCTGTAGGCAAACTGGTCCTTAAAGGGCTCAGCCTTAATTACGCTTCCTGGGATGTGCTTCCCAAACATCTAGCATCACAACCCACCTTCGTGATCTGTGCCATCAAGTGCCACCTGTGCAGCCCACCCTTTTAGCCACTGTAAACCTTTCACATCTGAGATGTAGCCCAAGTATGATCACTTAGGAACCCAAGTTTTTCATTCTAATATGCATTATAATACAAACACAAATAATCAGCGGGCATTGCATGTAACACCAGTTTAGGGAACAATTACGCCTTGCTACACTGTATTCAACGACTGAGCAGGTGAGAACGCTCCGATTCCAGGTTCCAAATTCCAAGGAATCCAACGGCCTCTTCATTCTCTAAGTCACTGTTCAAAAGTTAAGATCCTAATCTGATGATCTCGGAAAACCTTCCAGATTAGTCATTTGATCTTGTTTGGGTTCACGTCTTTCTTTCTGGTTGTTCTTTCTCTCCCGGCCGACTTGGCTCACCACTGCTCAACAGTCTCTTCAGAAAGCAAAAGACCTTCCCTGACCAGAGTCCCAAGCACGGGCTATTCATAACTGTCGCACCAAAATGGACCTGAAAAGAGAATTCTCCAATTTCTCGAGAGCCCAGTGAGAACTGTCCAATGACGGAAACCAAAGTCTTCAGTGGTGAGAAATGTCTAGAACCGCCTAAAGGCAAAATCTGAGAGCTGCTATTAAAACGAGAAGCTACATTGTCATAAAAGGTTCTCCATGGGTGGCTGTAATTTATTTTCCCTATCAGATCATACATCTTAATTAATTACATTTTGTGACATAGTTTATGCGTCCAGCAAAGAAAAAAACAACAAAAACAAAAACTGCACAACACATACAAGTAAATTATGTCTTTCCGTGAAGGTAAAGGAACATACTTGGTTTTTCGGATCAGAAGATCTGAATGCCTGTTGCAGGGGGTGGAGATTAAAGAAGTGTTTTTAGAATGACAGACTCCTCATTATTTTTTAAGAAGAACAGGAAATAGTCCATCCAGCCCCAAACTCTTGAGGTTTCAGAATGTGCTTATGCAAACACTGAACACCCAGCATGGACTGAGTGCTCCTGGAGTACCTGGGGGGGTGGGGGGGCTCAGTCAGTTAAGTGTCCAGCTTCAGCTCAGGCCATGATCTCACAGTTTGTGAGTTCAAGCCCCACATAGGGCTCTCTCCCTTTCTCTTCCCCTACCCTGCTCTCTCTCTCTCAAAAATAAACAAACATTTTTAAAAATATCAATTCCAGGGGCACCTGGGTAGCTCGGTCAGTTGAGCATCCAACTTCAGCTCAGGTCACGATCTCACGGTTCTTAGATTCAAGCCCCACATCAGTCTTTTCACTGACAGAGAGCCTGCTTTGGATTCTGTCTCTCTCTGTCTCTGCCCTATCCCCCGCTTGTGCTCTCTCTCTCAAAAATAAATATAAACATTAAAAAGATTTTTAAGGGGGGGCGGCCACCTGGGTGGCTCAATCAGTTAAGGTCAGACTTCAGCTCAGGTCATGATCTGACAGACCACGAGTTCGAGCCCCGCGTCGGGCTGTGTGCTGACAGCTCAGAGCCTGGAGCTGCTGCGGATTCTGTGTCTCCCTCTCTCTCTGCCCCTCCCCCACTCACGTTCTGTCTCTCAAAATTGAATGTTAAAAAAAAAAAAAACTAGAAATGATCCTGAGCAATACTAAGCAGATTACAATTCCTAAGTGATGTCCAGGCAGACATTGGACCTCCGAGGCCGCCCCAGCTCTGCGTGCTCAACAGCGAGCAGGGCCCCAAGCTACTCAGGCCCTGTCTTCATGAGAAGCCGGCAGTCGGGGCTCAGCCAAGCCAGGGGCTCCTGGCCAGCACAGGCAGGGTCAGGCTAGAAGGAGACGTCAGGTCAGGAGTGGGGTCGAGCCGAACAGAATGCCGACCGGTCAGGGGATCCTGCCCGGAGCCTTGGGTGGGGTGAATCCACCAGGCCTCCGGCCAGAGCCGGCCCGTCACACAGGTAGGTGGGTTTCAGAAATTCACCTCCCATGCATGGTTAATGGCTACCTGACTGCAGATTCATGGGGGCCGTTTCCCCCAAGACGCGCCTGCCAAGCCCACCCATGCCTGGGGCTTGGCTGGGCTTCCCACGCCCTCCGCACCCACCAGCGGGGAGCGTGGTCCTCAGGCCCCTCGCTGTTGTTTCCAAACCTCCGCGCCCCCACTGTACTCCGGGCCCCCGCCGTACTCATAACTGTACTTACATCACTTAATTAACTCTGTTACACACATCAACTCAATGGAAGCTTTAATAAGAGTAAGTGTAATTACATCATTTGATTAAACATTACACGCATTGATTAAATAAAAATTTAAGAGGGTTTTTTTTCCTATGAAAATTAAGTTGAATGTTTTGGGAAGACTTGAAGAAGACAAACTGCTTTAAAAAAAAAGTTTACGTAAAGACGTGCAAGGCGCCCCCAGGACGGAGGGGAGAAGGCGTGACCGCCACGCGTGCTTCCTCGTGGACGCGGATCCGCTGGGCAGGCCCCACGGGAGGTCACGCCGACCGCGCGCTCAGCCGCGTCAGGGGCCCGCAGGCCAGGTTCCCGTCTCACGCACGTGTGAGGCCTTGGGCCCCAGCACATATTTGACACCCAGTAGGTCCTTGTTAGCAGGGTGATGTCACCAACATGACACACGTGACAGTCTGGCTCTGGAGAGGAAGCTGAGGTAGCATTTCAAAGGCTGAGAAGGGACGTGTGGCCAAGACGACAGAGGAGGGAGCCGCTGTTTCCCGCAGAGACAGGAGACGCGGGCGGGCGGGTGGCAGCCCCGGGAGGGAAGCGGCAGCGTGTGGGGGGGCGCGGGGGCTGTGGGCAAACAGTGCAGAGCAGGGAAGATGCAGACGTCCGGGGGGCAGGAGGCGGCTGAGCCGCAGAAGCTAGCGGACGGACGTCACCCCCATCTCCCAGAGAAGTACCCCAGCCCGCACGCAGCAAGCAGGACCCCGGTCCCGGGTTCACACGGCCGCCCAGGTGGTGCTGTGGGTAGAGGCGTGTCGGGGGGCACAGGAGTGCAGGGAAGGAGGCCACCGACCCCAGAGGAGCTTGGGGCGGGGGCACACTCCTGGTGATGCTGAGCCAACGGCAACTCACAGAGGACGTCCCGGCGCCGTTCCTGGAGCTGTGGGACTGTGAGCGTGTGTGTCGTGCAGCACACACTCAGGTGATGACCGGAGGAGGCGCAGGCTCTGTGCCCACAGAGAACGTGGAGAAGCATCCAAGGGCCAGCTCTCCCTGCCCTCCCCCCCGACGGTGCTCAGTGATGCTACGTGGTTAATGCCTTTCACTGCTGCTGCCAAGCCAAGTACAGTGAAGTTCAAACACAGAGGCTGAGCCCAGAGCAGTGCTGGAGGAGAGGGCAGACGGCGGACCTCCAGCCCCTCGGGCCTCAGCGAGGTCACTGTCCCTTTACCGAGCTCTAACGTCACCACAGGGCCCTGTTGGCCTCTTGAAGCCAATCCATCCTTCTGCCCTCTAAAAAAAAATAATAAAACTTGTCTTTAAAACAAAGATTCACAATTCCCCTGTAACACAAAAGCGTTTTCCAAGTAAAATAAACATTGGAGAAGAGCCCAGGAAATTGGTGTATATACAGAGAAGTTCAGGTGGCTAATATGTTGACCTCAGCCAGACCCGCTAACCTCTGTGATCCTGGCAATGGTCCTTATCTGCTCTGCCCAACATGGTGGCCACTAACAACATGTGGCCACTGGACAGTAAAAACGTGGCTGGTGCCACTAAGGAACTGAATTCCTCATTTAAGTTTCAGTTGTTCCGTGTGGCTAATGGCTATCATATTGGATGATGCAAAGCTTGTTAATATAGAAATGTAGTTTTTCAAAATGGATAAAGGACCTGAACGTGAAACAGGAAACTATCAACACCCTAGAGGAGAAAGCAGGAAACAACCTCCTTGACCTCCACCGCAGCAACTTCTTACTTGACACATCCCCAAGAGCAAGGGAATCAAGAGCAAAAATAAATGACTAGGACCTCATCAAGATTAAAAGCTTCAGCACAGCCAAGGAAACAACCCACAAAACTAATAGGCAGCCGATGGAATGGGAAAAGATAGTTGCAAATGACATATCAGATAAAGGGTTAGTATCCAGAATCTATAAGGAACTCACCAAACTTCACACCCGAAAAACAAACAACCCAGTGAAGAAATGGGCAGAAGATATGAACAGACACTTCTCCAAAGAGGACATCCAGATGGCCAACAGACACATGAAACGATGCTCAGCATCGCTCCTCATCAGGGAAATACAAATCAAAACCACACTGAGATACCACCTCACGCCAGTCAGAGTGGCTAAAATGAGCCAATCAGAGAACTCTAGATGCTGGCGAGGATGTGGAGACACGGGCACCCTCCTCCACTGTTGGTGGGAATGTAAACTGGTACAGCCCCTCTGGAAAACAGTGTGGAGGTTCCTCAGGAAACTAACAATAGAACTCCCCTAGGACCCAGCAATAGCACTGCTAGGAATTTACCCAAGGGATACAGAAATGCTGAGACACAGGAGCACATGTACCCCAATGTTCATAGCAGCACTCTCCACAATAGCTAAAACATGGAAAGAGCCTAAGTGTCCATCAACAGATGAATGGATCAAGAAGGTGTGGTTTATCTATACCATGGAATACTACATGGCAATGAGAAGCAATGAAATCGGGCCATGTGTAGCAACATGGATGGACCTTGAGGGTGTTATGCTGAGCGAAATAAGTCAGGCAGAGAAGGACAAATATCATATGTGTGCACATATAGGAGGATTAGGAGGAACTTGACGGAGGAACAAGGGGGAGAAGAAGGGCGGAAATGTGGGGGAAAGGGAGAGAGGCAAACCATGAGAGACTCTTGAATGCTGACAAAAACTGAGGACTGGTGGATGTGGGGGGAGGGGGATGGGCATGGAGGAGGGCACTTGTGGGATGAGCACTGGATGTTATGTGGAAACTAATTTGACAATAAACTATTTGTAAACATATATATATATATATATATATATATAGAGAGAGAGAGAGAGAGAGAGAGAGAGAGAAATGTAGTTTAAAATATTTTACCATAAATAGTAAGACCTCCTGAATAATACTATTTTACCAGACGCTATGCTAATCACCTATAGGCATCGTCACATTCAATCCTGATAAAAAATGCTACCAGAGAATTGCCCTTATTCCCATTTTACAGAAAAAGAAACTGAGGTTCAGTGACACTGCAATCTAAACAGCCATGGGGCACAAGAGATCATGGGACACCCCAACAAAATTAATTTTGAAAACTAGTGTCTAACATAACGACCAAAGATCATCACTTAATATTCAGCGGCCGTAAAACCACTCCAAACTCACTTTTTCAGACTCTTTTCAGAGTCCAAAAAATTTTCAGTTATTGAGTCACTTCTTTCTCTAAATCTTTGCAAGGCAAGAATGAGAGGGTGAGATGACATACAATGTGCTTCCTATATTAAAGGGGACCCAAGTTTGTTTGTGTGCAAGGTCATCATCCTTCTCGAGAAGCGGTTTTCTCATGTAAGGGGAAGGTCTGGCTCGGACCTTCCTCTCGGCCAGCAAGAGGAAGACCAGCCTTGATGAAGCCGCTGTGTTTTGGAACAAACGTCCCTCCCCACCCAGGCCCTACACAGATGCGGTGGGGGCGGACAGGCAAGACAGCGGTCTGCTGGACAGACGGGGCCCATCGCGGCCCCAGAACGGGCCCCGGGACGGACGGCACCGATCGCCGCCCCACGAAGAACGCTGAGACAAACAGCTCCAGAAAGAAACACGACTAACACAAACTCTTCTAATCAGGCTCAGCCCAGCCATAAAGCGAAGGCTCAGTGGAAGGGAAGTCGTCAGACTCGTTCTGGACAAAATGAAAAGTAGTTCCCCACTGGCTTTCTCTTCAAAAAGCAAAACCCTTCAAAGAAACAGCGATAAGGAAGGGAAGGGACAAAGCACTGAGGTCTGGTTCCCTACAGATCGCTAGTCACGGGCCAGTCACTCCCTTCCATATACAGTTCCGCTCTGCACGCTGGAGTCTCCAAGCACCTTAAATTTATACTGATTTGATTATGGGGATGATGAGAGAGCACCGATCTGAGAGACGGGAGCGAGCACGGTGGGTACCGATGAGCCACGGGGGCTCTGGACGCAGGCAGCCCGGCCCCCACACGGTGCAGGCTCTGAACCAACCGGCTCCGAGACAAGACCAGCGTCGTCTGTGGCCGAGAAGCCGACAGGAGCCTCTCCGCCGGGAGGGTGAGCACGGGCACACCCCTCCTGCGACGCCCCTTCTCCGAGTCCCCCGCACCTGCACACACAGGCTGCTTCCAGACTGTTTCAGAGCTCTGGGTTTGGAAGCACGGGACACGAGGGTCTCTTTCACTCTGCCCTTACTGCACAGGGACCCCCCGAGAGTTGAGCCTCAGTTTCCCTATCGGTAAAACTGAGTAACAAGCCTACTGTGGAAGGCGTGCTGTGCAGATGAAACGCGAACGTACACACAGGACACCTGGCCCCAGGTAGGCACTGAAAGTGGTCGTGTTGCTGCTCCAAAAGCCTTTGTCACACGGTGTGGGGTGGACTGAGTAACGGGCCCCAGAGGTGTCCACCTCCGAGTCCCCGGAACCTGTGGATACGTCACCTCGCATGGCAAAGGGTATCACAGGTGTGATGAAGCATCTTGAAGCCAGTCTGGGTTACCCGGGTGGCCCCATGTAATCACAAGGGGGGGAAGGTAGAGTCCGGCTCAGAGAGAGGGCAATGTGACAGAGGGACACATTGGAACAGCCTGGAAGATGCCAGGCAGCTGGCTCTGAAGACGGCAGGGGGGCCCCGAGCCTCCAGAGGCTTCGTGGAAAAGACAAGTACATAGTCTCCCCCCGAGACCCTCTAGAAGGAATGCAGCCTAGTGGACATTTAAGGACCCCAGACCTCGAGAACTCCTGTGCACCACGCGGCAGGAAACACCTGCACACGGTCTTCCCCTCATGGTCTGCTCAGTGAGGAGGCGGCCCACATCCCACCCCCCCCAAGTCACACACAACGGCTCCTTCACAGCTGTGTCCGAGCCACGGCTCTGCCACTCCCGGTCAGCACTCATCCAACACATACCTACTGGTGCCCATGACACGCCAAGTGCTAGTGGCTCTGGGGCGCGTCTTACCCTTGCCGTGAACCTCAGCCTCCTTTCCAACTACAGCAGGGAGGCCACACTCCACCGGGTTCCTGGGCCAGCCGAACAAGAGAGCGGGTGGAAGAGCTCACCCAGCGCCGGCGGCGAGCAGGCAGCGGCTCCAGCTCCGCGCACCACCGCTCCGCCCTCCAACTTGACAAAGACCCACATGGGCCCCGACCTGACAAGCTGGTGGCTGCAGGCCTCTCAGGATGCCATCCGGGGCCCTGGTGGTACTGGAGACATCACTAGGTCCGTATGGACATCCCTGGAGTCAGAGCACTGGAGAAGGAAGGGCGCCAGCAAGGTCGACTGGCCCATCCCCCAGCACACCTCAGGCCAGCCCTTCTTGAGTACCAGCAAGTATGCTGGCTCTAAAGCCACCTTCCGGAAATTTCTCAGCTCTGGCCCCCGGCTCCCTTCTCCCCTCCCTCCCCCACCCTGGATCTCTGGGTAAGAGTTCAGTTAGTTTAACACCACAATATGGGATGGGCTGGCGAGCAGGTGGCAGGCAGCGTCTCTGCACACGTGGCACTGAGAGCCCGAGGGCGTGTGCCCGCAGGTGACCTCCAACCTGCAGACACACAGCCCGGGCACCAGCAAGCCAGGTCCCCGGCAGCAGAGAGGGCCTGGCGGGGAACGGGCGCGGGAGGAGAGCACGGCAGGAGCGAAGGCCCCAGATGCGGGGACAGGGTCAGGTGCCCAGAGGGCACGGAGGGCCACTGCCTGGAGACAGAGATGAAGACAAAGAGGCAGCCGCCCAGACTGAAATTTATTTATTTTTCAGAGAGGCAGATGGAGTGCAAGTGGGGAAGGGGCAGAGAGAGAGGGAGACACAGAATCCAAAGCAGGCTCCAGGCTCCGAGCTGTCAGCACAGAGCCCGACGCGGGGCTCAAATCCACGAACTGTGAGATCATGACCTGAGCCGAAGTCGGATGTTTAAGCGACAGGGCCCCCTGGGTGCCCCAAGATCTTCATTTCTAAACATGCTTCTGACTCAACTGTGACAGCAAAGAGAGACAAAGACCCCAGCCCACACATCCAAGCCCCGTGCATCCTCCACCAGCAGCCGCCTGCTGGCCTGGGTCGGGGGGTGGGGCCTCACAGCCACAGGGAAGTGGTCTATGCACCCCTGCAACCAGGCTCGGGCCGTACCGGGCAGAACAATGTCCCCCCAATATTCGCCTCCACCTGAAAGATGCACCGGAAAGAAGGCCACGTGATGATGGAGTCAACACTGGGGTGATGCAGTTACCAGCCATGGAGCCAAGGATCGTCAGCAGACACCAGAGGCGGGGAGGGGCAAGGCAGCCCCCCGCCACAGGCCTCTGTGGGGAGTACAGCCCTGCCGACACCTTGATTTTCGGCTCCTGGCCCCCCTGAGTTATGAAAGAATAAATTTCCGCTTTTTTCAAGCCACTGAGTTTGTGGTAGTTCATCATGGAAGCGCCGGGAGACTGACACAGGGCCTGTGGGCAGGAATTCCTGGCCCACTCGCGTCCAACTGCACTACTTCCTGCCCGGCTCTGCGTCCACTTGCACCTCTTCCAGCAAAGTCTCCCCGACTTACACGAGAGACTGAGATGAAACACCCGCCCTGCACGGCGGACAGCCTGGCCCTCTGTTTCATACGGTAGAACGGCTGTCAAAACTCATCAAAGGGCACACTTACAATCTCTGCATTTCACTGCCTGCAAACGCTTCTCCCCAAGAAAAAGCAAATGGGAACCAGTGTAGAACTCAAGTTAATAATAGATGATATGCTCGCCACAGTGCTTGGCGGGATGTGGACTGAAGTCTGCAGTGGACTCTGAAATGCATCAAAAAAAAAAAAAAGAAAAGAAAAGAAAAGAGCCGGGGGGGTGGGGGTTAGGGTGGGGGACACGGACACATTCACACAAGCACGGTGAGATGTCAACAGTAGAATCCAGGTCGCAGGTGCACAAGCACTCACTGTAAAATCCTTTCAATTTCTGTGCTTCAAATTTTAACACTAAAACACGGCAATAAATAGCTCAGTCGTATAACGTTCTTTGAAAGTTAGTAAATATCAGCAACATGAAAAGCTTTGGTATTGATACTTCACAATGGTCTTTTCAGACCATTTTCATCACGAGTAACTAAGAAAAGCGTGTCTTCATAGTAACATTCGAATATGTGACTGCAGGTTGCACAGGTCACATGGCCAAGGGTGTTGGGCAGGAAGGGGCTACGTGGCCACACACACAGCCCCGGAACAGCGTACATGGATAAACCTTTTAAAAGGATCCCCTTAACTCCCTCACACCAAACAACACCAAGCTCAGCAGGACTCCTGTATCTCGGTTTCAAATGCTGGGGGCGGGGGAGGCGGACGCAGGGCCCTGGGGAAGGATGTGAGCGGAGCCGCCCCTGAGTCAGCTCACAGCAGGCAGGCCCTCGATGTGTTCCCTGCACAAGCAGCGCGAGAACCTGAAGTTCAGAAGCGGCACTTGAAGGCATTCTCAGATGTACGAATACTTCCACAGATTCTGCAGAATGCCCGCCTCAGGTATTTGCCCCATGCAAGTGGATTAAAACACTGCCCCTCCCCCAGAGAGGAACCAGGAAGCCTCCCTGGCCCACTGTATGTCAGGCACGATCCATTTCTGTAGAAAATAACGCTCAGTAATAGGAACAGCCTCCCCCAGAGTCCGACTGCTCAAAAGCAAGGCTGTAATTTAAACCTGGTTCATCCGTCCAAGGAAAGCATCGTATGATGTCACATCTTGGTCATTAGTCGGAGCTGGACCACTTTAAGAGTCAGTGGATAGAGGCCAGGGTCAAGATCATAAATAGATTTTAAAAGGTTGTGTGGGCTGAAAACAGCATGCAAAAGGAAAGGTAATTGCCAAGAAGAAGCCCTCCTGACTTCCTCTTCCCTGGAGACCGTTTCCCCTAAGCGAGGACTGCACACCAGCGGCAGCGCACACTCTCTCTCCGGAAGAGGCGTGGGTTTGAAAACCAGGAACGTGCACAGATCACCCAGCTTCTCTTTATAGCCAAGCGACTCAACCAGCTTCTGAACTGGCCCCGGCCTCGGCTTCCTTATCTGTGAGCATGACAGCGCACCTCCTTCACAGGGACCGTCCTAAGGTTTAAATCAAACGCCACGTTTAAGCAGCTGGTACAATGCCCACCACATCCCAGACACCCACGCGAGCCTCCTCTCTCTCCACGCAGGGACCCTGTCCCAACCCACAGCAAAGTTCATTAGAATTAAGAGAATACGTCAAATTCCTGGAATTTACCCAGAAATCAGTCACCCTACCAAAAATAGGATGGTTTTACTATAACATTCCAAGTCCCTAGGGTTATAATTTCTACAGAGAGAGTTATAAAACTACCACTTCCTGTCCGATTGTAAAAATAGAAGAGCAGTGTTTGTCAAAGACCCTAGATCCAATTAATGTGCTAATTTCCTCCCCGAAGGAGCCAGCATCTTAGCTGGTGGCCACGGGCAGCGGGGAGTCGGGGCTGGTTAGAAGTGCTGGGGAAGCAGGGCCTGGTGGGGGGTGGGGGCACCTCAGTTGTCTGGATGAGAGTTACAAGCAAGTGTGGACTGAAGCCACAGCCCCACACACGAGGGCGTCAAGGGAGACTGGCGAGGACGCGCAGCGCGAGGCAACAGAACCAGACACGGAGGGAAAAGGGCCAGATGGGAATCACTGTCCTGAAGTGCGGGGGACAGTGAGTGGCTCCAGGGCCCAGACGCTCAGAGGAGGCCCGCAAAGCTCCGTGGTCCGCGGGGGACGCGAGCCGGCACCGCACCTGCGTCCACTAATTAGCTCCACAGCAACCCCCAAGCGCATGCACTGTTGCCATACCCACTTTACAGACGGGGACACGGAGGCGCCCTGACTTGCCCGAGGTCGCGTGGCTGGACTGGAATCCAAGCGGAAGGTCTTGCTCTTAGTAAGGACTGAGGACTCCCCAACAGAAGCCACAGGAGAGGAAGGTTTCGAGAAGAAAGGACTGAAAGCCTCTGGGTGTGACAGGGAAGGCCACGGGACAGCTCCGGGCACAGGGAGAGAAGTGGGGCAGCTGGGAGCTGCAGGGAGGGCCCGGGGCTCGGGGTGGGGTGAGGCAGGGAAGGCAGCTGAGGAAGAGAAGCGAACGCCCACGTGCAGGGGCGGCAGGCATGTGGGCTCCGTGCCATCCCGGAACCAAGCGCTCTGCTCCAGAAGCAAAACAAGAGGCCGCGTCAACCACCCCTGCCCACAGTTAGCGGGTCAGCAGCCTTAGCCACCCCTTCCTCCTTCCTCAACCCCGCAGCGGCAAAAATACACGCATCCGCGGTAACCACTTGATTACGGGCCATAACAGGTTCTGATCTGACTGCACTGCTTGCTTATTACGGTATGAGAAAATAAAAGAATCGTTTCGATTATGCCTAATGCCACGGACGAAGAAAGGAATCCCTTTCAATAGTGGTGAACAGCCGTAAAAGTTAAACATCCGTTTCCTTCAGGAAGATCACTTGAGATCATTGTTTCCGTGCAAACATTTAGTACCGTATGTGCCCCAATCTCTAAGCTCAGGTATTTTGTCTTTTGTTGAGCAGTTTGTGTGCCCACTCATTTCAGCAATGTCACAGTATTATCTAGATTGTCAGAAAACAAAACTTCAAGCTAGCCCGTAGAGAAGCTGTAAATGTGAGCTAAAATGAAAAGCCTCGTGTTTTATAAAATACAACCTAAGTCAAACTCGGGAGGGCATAAAGGAAGTTATGTTTCAACTTGACTGGAAGTCAGTGGCTTTCCTCTGCAAACAGCAGTAGCTGAGGCTCAAATCTGTCAACAGTTTTTAAATCAAAGGCCTCCATTTCTGCCTTAAACACTAAGTCAATTACAGTTCTAATCCGAAAAAGGTATTTAATGAGCCTTTATTTAAACTCACAGATAGTTTTTCCAAATACTGAACTAGCTTTTAATCCTCTGGACATCTCCCCCACAGAGGCAGATGGCTAGAGCCTCATCGAGACTCACCTGGGGCCGTGACTAGGGTCTCTGGTCACCAGGGCGGGGCCGGGCAGGCGGCCCTCAGTATGATCCCCCACCCCACCCCAGGTTAGCAGCCAGAGGAGGCACAAGATAAAGGAGGCACCTGGTTACACACCTGAACCAACTCAACTGGTTAGGGATTCAGGAAAATTCCAACACTTAGGGAAACTCCCTGGCAGCCCACCACACACCCCCACCCCCAGAGCAGCAGAACTCTGTAAACGGTCCCCTGGGTCCCCCACACACCCCGGAGGCCCTCGAACTGCAGGGCTGCTAAAGGTCACTGGCTCGCCGGCAGTGTGGAATTCAGGACACAGAGAACAGACACCGGAAATGGTGGCTATCCCACGGCCAGGCCCCTGGGGCCTCCTAGGCCACAGCAAAGCTGACACGCTCCGCTCCTGCGAAGAGGACAGCCCGGAGGGCGCTCTGCCACCACAAGCCCGCAAATCCGCCACCAGGCGAGGGCTCAAAGGACCCAGGCCCCCCACCGCTGCAATCTCACACACGACCCCTCCTGCCCTCCCGCGGCCCTTCTCCATGTGGCCCCAACGTCCCGCCAGCACGCACACCCCCAGGACGCACTCGAGGCCTCTGCGCGGCCGGCGCGCCCAACCTTTTCTGGTAACGTTTCACCAAAACACGAGGGACGCGGACGGAGGGCAGAGTGTCCAGCAGGGACCGGACGCTTCCTGGTCTCGCTGAAAACGTCACACCTGAAGCTGAAAGCATCTGAAGAGCTACATGGACTCATTCCCTACGGCTGCCATAACCAACTCCCAGACTCGGCCGCTTAAAACAATGTATGGTGTCGCTGGGGCGCCTGGGTGACTTAGTCGATTAAGCGTCCGACTTTCGCTTAGGTCATGATCTCGCGGTTCGTGGGTTCGGGCCCCGCGTCGGGCTCTGTGCTGACTGCCAGCTCAGAGCCTGGAGCCTGTTTCAGTCTGTGACTCCCTCTCTCTCTGACCCCTCCCCGCTCACGCTGTCTCTCTCTCTCTCTCTCTCTCAAAAAAAAAAAAAACAATGTATGGTGTCGCAGTTCTGGAGGTCCCACGTCAGACGTGGGCATCAGGGGCCGCGTTCCCTCCCGAAGGCCCCAGGGGACAATCCATCCCTTGCCTTTTCCAACAGCTTCCAGAGGCCACCCGTGTTCTCTGACTCGCAGACCCTCCCCCAACATCAAAGCCGGCCGCGCCCCATCTGACAGGACCATTCTTCCCCCTCACATCTCCCTCTCAGACCCCTCCTCTTCTAGGTTCACGGAGCCTCGTGGTTACACTGGGCCCACGCGGTAATCGAGGCTAATCCCCCCCATACGGGGTCCTTAACCATCATCACACCTACAAAGTCCCTTGTGCCAAACAAGGTAACGTGATCCCAGGTTCTGGGGATGAGAGAATGCACGTCTTTGGGGGTCAGCATTCTGCCCACCGCAACAGGGAACGATGAGGCCGAGTAACCCTAGTGTTTAAAAACGCAACTCAACACAGGCTCCGGATGGTCCCTAGGGCACCACTTACAACTGGGGACAACGGGGATGAGACCAAGCAGCACTGAACAGAGTCTAGGAAACAGGTGATGGCTGGGCCGCACGGGACACACGTCCCTTTAAAAAGAAAGAGATCCGTACATCCCGGTGTGGAAGGCCAGCCAAAAACACCGGAAGGGGAAAAGGGAAGAATTACCCCTATCTCACACCAGATACAAAAATTAAATCAAAACAACAAAAACAAATCTTTTTAATAAAATAAATAAAATAAAATAAAGTAAAGTAAAATAAACTAAAATAAAATAAAATAAAATAAAATAAAATAATAAAAAGGAGTACGTGGGTGGCTCAGTCAGTTAAGTGTCTGACTTCGGCTCAGGTCATGATCTCACGGTTCGTGGGTTCGAGCCCGGCGTCGGGCTGTGTGCTGACAGCTCAGAGCCCGGAGCCTGGTTTGGATTCTGTGTCTCCTTCTCTCTCTGCCCCTCCCCTGCTCACTCTCTGTCTCTCAAAAAATAAATGTTTAAAAAGAATTTTTTTTTTTTAAGTAATTCAAAACAGACCTCAATGTAACAGGCAGAGCCACTAAGCTTACAGGAAAACATAGGAGTAAATCTTCAGGACATTAGATTTGGCAGTGATTTCTTCAACAGGACGCCAAGAGCCCACACAACCAAATAAAAACTAAGTAAATCAGACTTCCTTAAAAACTTCTGTACATCCAAGAACACTATGAAAAGACAACCTACAGAATGGGAGAATATACCCGCAAATCATGTATCTGATGGGACTATAGTGACCCGGAATATACAAAGAACTTTTATAACTCAAGAAAAAAACGGACAAATGATCCAATTAAGATATGGGCAGATGATGTCACTAGGCCCTTTTCCTAAGAAGGGATACAAATGGCCAATCTATACGAGAAGTTCTCCACACCGCTAGCCATCGGGAAGTGCCAATCAAAAGCCACAATGAGAGAGCAGGTTTCACACCCCGTAAGACCGCCATAATCAAAAAGACAGATAATAACAAGCATTAGCAAGGGTGTGGAGATATGTGACCCCTTATGCGCTGCCGCGAGAAGGGAGTCATAATGGCCACCGTGTGTCCGTTCATGGATGAATGTTTTAGCAAATGTGAGCCCTCCCCCACCTCCTCCCCCATTCTCTTTGAATTCAGTCCTAAAACGGGACTGGCATACACTGCCACACGGATGAACCTGCGACGTGACAGAAGCCAGCCACAGAAGTCCGCATATTCTGTTATGCCTTCCTACGAAGTGTCCAGAAGAAACAACTCCACAGAGACAGAAATTAAATGAAAATTTGCCAAGGGCCTGAGAGAAGGGAGAAATGGAGAGTATCTGCTAATGGACAGAGTTCTCTTGGGGGGTTGGGGGGGCCACAATATTCTGGAATTAGACAGTGGGGTTGAAAGCATCTATGAAGAGACTATACTAACAATCGCTGACATGGACGCTTGAAGGGCTCAAGTTTATGACCTGCAAATCCGATTTCAATAAAGCTGCTATTTTCTAAAAGTTATAAAAAATCGTATGTCAGACTCCACGGGCGGAGAAAATTTCTGGAACCATCTCCAGGAAACACAACTCAGGCTCCCTCTGGGGCCCCAGGAGAGGGCGGACCCTGGGCGGCCCGGCTCCCACGGCGCCCGGGTTTCTCTGCGGTGAGTGGACGCTGCTCCCGGGATGAAGGGCGCATCTGAACCCTTCCCGGGAGCAGTGCTCGGCCCGAGCCCCCGCAGCGCCCCCACCAGCCCGCGGGCACAGGCGAGCCGCCGAGGGGCACACGGAGCCGCTCACCTCCCAGGACACCTTTCAGAGGACCTCGGGATGCTCACGACCCCCATAATCCTACTCTCGTGAATTCCAAGGTGGCGATCATGACAAAAACCTTCGATCGCACGCGTAACGGACTCCATTTTCCTCACTGCAGGCAGGCCACGGTCAGGACGTCCCGGAGTCCCTCTGCACAGACGCTTGGCTTCCGCCCACCCGACCCGGGGCTCCTCCAGACATGGGACGTGTATGGGGTATTCGTGCCCCAGCGCGTCACGGTGTTACAGGAGTGACGGCCGCCGCGAGCTGCCGCGTCTCTCCAGCCAGGCCCTCCAAGGCGGCGGCCCCGGCCCCGTCATCACATCGTTCCTGTGGGAAAAGCAGCCAAGGTTTCCTGGAACTCAGTGTGAGGGAGCCGGAGGGGGCTGGAGTCTTGGGGAGGGGGGTTGCTTACTTCCCCTGAAGGCAGAGGCCGGGGGCAGCTGGGTTGGAGAAGGAGAAAGGAAGCGGATGGAGACATGAGAACCTTCTGGAAGAACTCTGAGTATTTTCAGGGGCACAAGAAGCTGCATTTCAACACATACGCTCTTCCTGGGCATATGCCATTCTTAGTACCCATCGCATGCTTTACAAGCTCCAGGAGAGGGAAACTGAGGCAGCGAGAAACACACAGAGGCCGCAGAGAACAAAATCCTGTCAGGGACAAAGGGCAGGTGTGTTTTCATGGGTGACAAGGAAGACCTGGCAGAAAGGATTTTCAGGGAGAAAAACTGGTTTGAAATAAGAAGGAAAGAAATGGTTGAAGTCATCTGTGAAAGATCTGCAATAAGGACAACACGGAATTAAGACACAGAGAGGTCAGGACGTGGAGGAATAAGGCAACGTGCGTCTGAGAGCCACTGGGGGGCGGGGGGGCGGGCCTCTCCAGGGGCATCGCTACACACACAGGCTCGCACAAACACACGCAGATGCACACACAGACTCACACACAGGCACACACACACACAGGCGTGCACATACAGTCACTCACACACACACAGGCTCACACACAAGGCGCACACATACAGTTACACACACAGGCTCGCGCACACACAGAGGCTCACACAGACACGGGCCTGCACACACGCAGATGCACACACAGACACACACAGACACACACACAGATGAGCACATACAGTCGCACACACACACGCAGGCTTGCACGGACACAGGCCTGCACACACAAACACACGCGCGCGCACAGTCACTCACACACACAAGCCCACGACTGTGCATGTTTACCACATGTCCTCCTTGGACAGAGCCACAACCCTTGTGTGCCGGGCAGGCCTCAGCGCCCCCTGCCCCGGGCAGCCCCTGGGGGACACACCACTCTCTCCACCTCGGGCACGGGCTGAGGCCCGGGCAGGCGGAGTACCCGGCCCTGGTCCGGCACGCAGGTGGAGCGGGGACTGGGTCCGGCAGGCCTGTCTCCACAGCGGCGCCCCGGCCACCACCCTGTCACCTTCCAGCAGGCGAGCTAACCTCTCTCGACCAAAACCTCATCCAACCGAGGCTGGGCCCACGGAAGCAGCAATGTGGACCTCGACCCTCACTGTGCATCAGTGGGTAAGTGCTATCACGACTGCCTGGGACCAAGCTGAGCCGGGCACCTCCACCCGCAGCCCCAGCACACGCATGCACACACACACACACACACGGTGCACACGGGCCACGACAGGCTGTTCGGCGCTGCTCTGGGGGAACTCCAGTCTCCCTGATGGTACCATGGTCCCTGGTGAGCTGGAGAGGCCTCAGTCTCCTCATCTGGACAGCAGGGAACGTTCTGGCACATGATGGTAGGGGAGCAATGGGCTCCTTCAGGTAGAGCACTCAGAGCTGCCGGCAGAGAAGGCCAACAAATGTTCCCCGACACCAGCAACCGCTCCATCAGGCCTTGGTTCCCATTTTCATTAGCTCTAAAAAGTCAGAATCTCTGGAATGAGAACAGATGCTGTTCCTGTCACCAGATCAAAACGGCCCCGGGTCCCTGCACGCACAGCTGAGTTACCTGCCTTCCCGGCTGCAATAAATGAGTGAGGCTGCACAGTCCTGGGGGGAAATCCTCACCCGGGACAGCTTCCTGGAGGAAGAGTCGCCTGTGACTCCCAAGGAGGGGCCTCGGAGGGCTGGGGCAGCCCCAAGGCAGGCGGCTCAGGGACGGCCTTCCCGTCACAGGCCCCGGGTCCTGCGCACCGGGGCCCGGCCAGCTGGGAAAGGCTCCCTCTCCCATCTGCGGAAAGCCAGGGGGCCACGGCGGGGCCTGCTCAACGCCCCGTGTCATCGGGTCCAAACAGACACACCCCTCGGCTTGAACCTGACCCCTCCGTTCCTAGTGGCAACGCAGAGGACCACACACGCTTGTGGCGGGGACTGAGCCAAAACAAACTTCCGGAAACACGCTCACATGGAGGGGTGAGTGCACAGGGGCAAGCGTGCTCGGACGCAGGTGTCACGGCCACAGCTGGACGGAGCCGCGGCTCAAGCGGACAACCAAACTCGACCTGTAAGTCACGATCCTGGGGCCTGGCAGAGAGAGTGGGGACGCGCGCTGTCTACACGTCCTGAGGCAGCTGGTACATCGGCGTCTCTGGGTTGTATTAACTTATACACCTCAGTTGATTTAAACACAGAGACACACACGGAGGGAGGGGAAGAGAAGCATTACAAAGTCCCTGAACCCTGGGGAAGTTTCTAGAGAACCTCCCTCCCCAGCAGGGGTCACTTGGGGCCCAGGCTCCCGGAGGGGCAGCCTGCGAAGGGAAAGGAGCCGGTTTGAACCCGTGGACCCTCTTCCGAAGCCTTTCCTGGGGTTACGTCACCCAGGACTTCACAGGAGGGGCCTGGGGCTGCCACCTGGGCCACATGGCATCCTGCAAGGCCCAGGTGTGGGCAGCGGGGCCCCGGGCATCACAGGCCGGGGGGTGGGGCGGGATACCTGTGACAGCAATCTCCCAGGAGGGAGCCCCCCAGGCGGGCCACCCTCCTCTCCTCTCAGGGCGAGGCTGCAGCCCCCCCCACCCCCCCGCAGCTCCTCCCGCCGGCAGCTCCCGCTCGGCCCACAACCGAACTCCAGGACAGGGAGCAAGGCCTTGCTCACAGACCCAACCACCACCGAGCCATCCAGCCAATGCAGTGTCCCGGCACAAACGGCAGTGGCCCCGGTGCCCGCAGCCTCAGACACCCTGCGTGCCGCCTGCCAAGCGGCCCCTAACCTCAGGCGCTCAGACAAAGGTAGAGCCTCCCAGTTCTCTCCTCCGGCCAAGTGAGGCTTCCCTCGGGAGCCAGGCTGCCAAGCCCGAGGCAGAGGCTCACACGCGCCCCGAGTCACCTCCCTTCCTCCCAGAAGGCCGCAGGCCAGACCTGCTGCTGCACAGCCCGGCCTGCGAACGCGGCCAGCCCTCCTGCCGTGCGGCCGGGGGCGCGGGGGGCCTGCGGAGACGGGACCGCTGCACCTGCTGAGCGGGCCGCCAGGACGTGCATGCGCTCCCTTGGCGGACACGGGACCCCGCGAGCCTCTGCTGGGGCGGCCGGCTGTCAGACGCCCGCCCGGTGCCTCTGCTTGGAGCCTGGAGCCTGGAAATGCAGAGCGGCCGGCCCGCCGTTCCCCGGGGCCATGTCCCCTCTGGCTCTCACATGCCGTGGGGGAGGCCCACAGAGCAGGACAGCAGGCCCTCAGCACCGGGGAGGGCGCAACAGGAGACTCCTATCACGAAGCAGGCAAGCCACTGGCTGCTTTGAGGAGGAGAAATACTTTCTCGCTAACCCAGATTCCACGTGGAGACAAGAGCCACAGAGCTCTGCCAGGGGGCACCAGGGCCCGGGGCCAGTCACCCCCCCTCACTTCTCCCGGCACCCCTAGGCCCCCCCAGGGTCCCAAAATGCTAAGAAACCAGTGCTCACACCATGGGAAACCACCCCTCCAGATCGCCCTACAATTTTATTGGCTGGAGAGAAAGTTTGCTTGGCAAGCTCTAAAAAACAGTCCCAAATGGCATCAAGACGTTTATGAGGCACCCGGGACCTCAAACCACAGGCCTGTCAATGGAACGCTCCTTCCTCTCGCCCCGAAGCTGGAGGCCTCCCTGCTGGTCTCCGAGAGGCACCCAACACAGCCCCGGGTTAGCGAGGGGCTGCTGGTGAAAGGGCTATGAAATGGCAGCTGGGTCCTGGTTTGCTTTCCTTACCAGGAAGGTCCAAGCGCCCCCGGGGCGGCCCCCCAGATGGTGCCCCACTCCCACCCCAGAGCACGTAACCCAGAAGAGCCCCAGTAACAAGCGGGCTTCCCACATAAGAAACCCAAACAAGTCAGGGGGCGGGGGGCCGCTAAGCAGGCCACACCCCGCTCCGGTGTAACCACACGGGCAGACCAAGGCGCTCAAGATCAGGGCTCTAATTACCTGCCAGACTAATGGACCGTCTCAGGCTCCCTCCACCTCCTCCCCAAATCCTGCTTCCTACTTCTGAGAATCACCTTCCCTGGGGCCCTCCTGTAGGTCTCCTGCAGCCACTGGGCTGAACGCTGGCTACAAATGCGCTTCCCCAAATTTCTGGCCAGAGGTGAGCGGAGAGAGAAGCCGTTGTCCACCCAGCAGCAGGCCCCACAGGTCTAGCCTTGGCTCGGGGCAACTGGGGTGGGGGTGGGGGTGGATGGTGGCTCGCTGATGCTTAAGCTGAACTTCTGTCACCCATCAGAGACCTCAGTTGAGCCATTTTCAGGAAAAAAAATGCTACTTCTCCTGCAGAATCCGGGGAGGTCCACTTAGGAACATGGAACATGCTCACAGGTGCCCTGAACAGCTCCCCCGCCACCACCCGCACCTGCCCTTTGCCGACTCCCAAGTCCAGAGCCCTAGGAGGTCACCACCCAACCCAGGGTCCTACTGTCGCTCAGACGTGAATCGCTAGCCAGCAACTCCAGGGACCGGGCTCCATGTCACACACAGATCCTCCTGCCACCAACCATCTCTGAGCAGGGCAGGGGCGTGCGCCCACACACCAAGGCTCAACCCGTCCTTCTAATACCAATGACGAGAAGGAGGACAGTGGCTGTGACAGCACTGACCATCCGTGAAGTACTTACCATGTGCTAGTGTTCTGGAACCTTCTTCTTAACTGATCCTAAAACGCTGCAGGACAGGTGTCAGTGCTACCTGCCGATACAGCTGAGGCTCAGAGAAACCGCCTGCCTAGGGCGCCGCCACACTCACATCCACGTCAGCTGTGCGCGTGTGACTGGGGTGAGAGGGACGTGCACAGCCCGTCACACCCCCTCCGGGCACCGCACGCCGCAGCTGTGTTCCTGCGATTCCACTTCCTGCACTGCACACACTGCTCTCTCCTGGCTCCCGACGCCTCTGAACCCTCCTGGTCCCCTCTGCCCCTGTTCCCAGGGCCTGGGCCTCCCCGCAGCCACAGCGGCCCTGCCTACCTCAGCCACACCTGTCTCCAGACCTTGGACAGGTGCCTGTACGTGCCCATCACCCCTGCAGGTGAGGGAGCTGCTCCCACCCCCCGCCCCGGCCAAAGGGCACCGCTCTGCTAACATTTCTGGTGAGTGAATGGCTGCCTGGATGAGGCGGTGATGGAGGAATTCCACACTTTCCAGAAAGTGCTTCCCCTGAGTCCTGCGTGTGTCCAGAGAACCAATGGTTCTACTTGACCGAGCGACTCCACTGGTCGTCCCGGCTTCCCAGGACAACAAGCATTAAACACACGGCGGAATCCCATCTGCGTTGTAAGTACGCCAGGGAAGCTTTCCAAGCTTGGTCTCCTAAACTATTTCCAGCTATAAAATGTCCCCTGACAAATTTCTTGGCGCCCCCTTCTCTCTCCTCCCCGCAGTAACTGTGTTTCTCGATGCCAGCAACATGCACAATGTAGAGCAGGTCTACGCGGAGCCTTCCAGAAGCACGTGGCCAGAGGGTAGGTTACCAGCCATGCAGACACTTCTCAAACTCATCCTGGTCAGGCTTCTCCAAAATCCTCTTCAAGTGGGTGTCAGGGGCCAGATTTCATCCCTTCATACCCTAACTCCACCCTCGAGTTCTTCCAGAAGCTTTGCAAACCTCCTGCACCTTTCTGAAGCAGCAGGGAACCAACCAGCATAAACGAGGACCTAGAGTCCTCCCTCCTCCTTCCCCAAAGCCCCCATCACAGCGGCGGGAAGGGGGGCAGGAGCCCCCATGTGATGGGGTGCAGGATGCTCCCTGCAGGGCCTGCTCAGAGGACCCCCACTTCCACCTCCCAGACTACCGGTCAAGGGCACAGCAGAGCCCCTTCCATATCCACAGAAAGCCGTCAGGGTCTTCCTTTATTATTTAAAGGCTCCTGGCCTCCAAGAACGCACCAAGGGAAGCAACTCCTTGGACGGGGTCTCACAAGGGGCCCTGAGAACCAGTCTGCCTCCTTTCCCTTCACCCGCTCAGAATCAACGGGGGACGTGGAAAGCCTGGAAACTTCCTTCCCAGAAGGGGGAAGGAAAAGCAGCAAACAGGCTCCTAAGAGAGACACACACACAAACACACACACACACACACACACACACACACACACACTCTCACCGGGTGACGGCTCGGTCCCACCAGAACTGCCACCTCCCTCCCGCGCACACTCACTGTGAAGGGACCCTATTCCACCACAGACCCAAAGAGCGCACTCTTTAGCCAGAAGGACCCAGGCTCTGCATCCCACTCCCACAGCCCAGAGCTCCGGCGTCTCCGAGCTCCCCGAGCCAGCGGCTGCGGGGTGGGGCCCGGGAACCCACATTCTCAGGGGCTCCCGCCATTGCGGCCAGTGGCGCTTGGGAAGAAGACACAGAGCCTGACGATGAACTGGGACGCCACTTTGCCCTCTCGGCGGCCGGCCTCTGCGGAATGAATGAGCGGTGAGGAGCCACCAGCAGCAAAGGGCCTCAACGCGACAAAGGGCTCAAAAGGGAAAGGTGGGGAAAGAACCTCGCAGGGGCCTCCGGCCTCAGCCACGGCCGTGGGGACAGGCCAACCTGACTGAGCAGGGCTGCGTGGGGCACAGGAGGGGGAGGGCAGGGGCTGGGGGCAAGCGGCCCCACGGGCACGGTGCCGGCCCCGCCCTGCCCGCTCCCCGCCCGCACCCCTGGGAAACCAAGCTCTGTTCCCACTTCTACCCAGACGCGGACGTGCACCCGATCGCTAAAGCACCAACCCCACCAGACGTCCCTAAAAATTCACCCGACGCCACGAGGACTAACGGAAGAGTGAGCTGGGCCCAGGGCCGACCCGCCTGCACGTGGAGGCGCGGACACGTCACCTTTGGTCCCTGGGAAGCCTAGAGCCTCTCGTCGCCCTGCACCCAGGCAATGCCTCCCGCCCAGTCCAGCAGCTCTTTGCCCCTCGCTCCGACGGGCAGGGGGAGCCGACCTTCCCCAGCCCCACCAGCCACAGGCAGCTCCCCGGGGAGACCTGCCTGCGACTCCAGGGCTGGCTCACAAGGCGTAACTGCAAGTGCTGCCGGCTCTGGGTGACTCCGTGATGACTACACTCGGTACCAACACACTACGTCAGGAGTCTGCAGAGCACTCTGCACACAAGCTGCACAAAGCGGCCCCAGCACATGCCCAGGCTTGACCACAGGCTTCCCGGGAACCTGAGGGCCCCTCCAGCTGGTGGCAGCCCAGGGCACCGTCAGGAATCCCTCTGACGAGGCAGCTCGGCGGAAGGGAGGGTCCCAGCCCCAAGCAGGACAGAAGGACTGCCCATCCCCGGGCCCGCTAAGGGCCTCCTGCTTACAGACCCAGCCCGACCTAGGATGCTGTGCTTCCTCGCCTCTGGCACCGGCGACACCCCACAGGTGCACCACGGACCTGAGACAATTATGGAGCTGCTACTGCTTCCTTTCCTGCCTCCCTCCATACGGGGTGGGGCGCACAGAACGTGAGGGTGGGGGGTTAACGGAGCAGCCTGGAGCCCCTCCAACCGCGACGTGTCTTGTCAATCACGTGGGGATCCAAATGCACTTCTGATTCCGGCACACGTCCTGCATTTCCACCGCGCTCCCAGGATACACGGGTCTTGCGATCACACTGTGGCTGCAGCTAGGGCGCTTCCGCGTTTGCTCCCTGGTTTCTTGAGTGAACAATTCTGGGTGGATGAAAGGGGCTCCTATATAGAACAAACAAGGGCACTCATAAAATAGACTCACAGGAGGGCTCAGATACATCAATGCAGTTGATGCGATTCCCTAGGTGCTAAAAGGTAAACAGTATTAGGCTCGTTTTTAAAAATTAGACTGTGGAAAAGGGCTTTAAAAAAAAAAACTAATTTAAAGGAACAAAAGCTGCCCACAGGGCCTGCAGAAATTAACGGGCAAACGGCTAAAAACAGCGGCCGGACAGGGCGCGCGCCATGCAGGCGGGTGAACAGCCTGCGTGTCCCCTAAGCCTCTATCCACAGCAGCCCTCCAAACAGGCGGCTGAGCCGGGGCGTTCTCAGGAGTCCTCGGAGAGCCAGAGGCTCACGCGGTCTGGAAACCTGTCGCTGTCCTTCCAGAAGGAGGGAGAGAGCAGGCAGACCGTACGATGGCCTGCACTCACCCACCTGTCTCGGTCCTCTCCCCGATGGACCCTCCAGAGGCCTCTCCCAGGCCACATTCCTTAAATTCAAAAGGCCTGGAAAAGTTCATTTACTTAGCAAACCTTCCTCCAAGAACCGTGAGGTATATACAACCTCAGAGGAACAGGCAGCCTTGAAAGACTTAGTCGCCCGGGTGGGCTGCACCTACCCAGAGGCTGCTGCTCCTTCCCCCGCAAGCCCCAGAACGCAGTGCTTTCCAGCTGAACTGAACCACGGCCACCTTGCAAGCACCCCGTTTCTCTCTAGGGCAAGGGTCAAGGCACTTTTTCCGCAGGAGGCCAGATGCAAAAGCAGCCAGAGGGAAGGCGTAAGCAGAAGGGTGTGTCCGTTTCAATAAAGCTTTATTTATAAAAACAGAGGTGGAGGGCCGGATTTGGTCTGAGGGACGCAGTCTGCTGACCTCGGCTCTAGAGCACCCTTAAACCAAACACGTGGAAAACGGGACCGTGAAATGTGTGCCATTTCATATGCACGAATGCGTAAAGACCATATAGCTAGTCTCCCAGCTGGACAGTCCAGGCTCTGCTGCAAACTTAGGAGTTTCCAGGTCTCTGAACTCCATGGGTTAAGGGGCTGCAGGCCTCTACATACCCCAGTGATTCTGAAAGTAAGTTGCAGGGGAAGGGAGAGAAATCTTAAAGGAGACACGCCCACTAAGGGCCACCTGAATCGCACAACTGGAACACGGAGACAGACGTGGGGCAGAGGAGCACCTCTGGGCCCGGCGCCCAGGGCAGGGCCACCACTACGAAGCCAGGGAAACAGGGTCAGTCGTCTGAATACTGAATCCGAGCCCAAAGCGCTGGCCTTTGCTCTCTGCTCTAGAATGAACAGGAACCTTCTAGCAATCACGCGGTTCATTTTCTCGCTCTAAAATGGACATAACTATTTCTCATGACATTTGGGCAGAACTGGCCACGAGAGACAAACCTCCCCAAGGCCTGGCTACGGGCGTGTACCACACCTGTTGCTGGTGTATATGCACGGTCATAGACAGTTCTGAGAAGGGGTCGTCACACACAGACCAGCAGGGAATCTCACTGGGGTCTGTTCTTTTGGATGCACAGACCCCTCCCCCCAAGCATCTGTCTGCTGGCTCCACTCCCATGTTCGCACCCACACCCACAGATTCAGCTTCTCAGGGGAACAAAGTGACATAAGCCCATCCCCATGGCTGAAGAGACTCGCACAAGCTGAGGTTATCTGGGCCCTTGGCCTCACAGGGATTGGACTATTTCCTAAGAGACACAGATTCCTCTCCAAACCGACCACGTTATGATACAAGTCCTCCACGGCATCGCTTCGAACAATCTGCACACTAGACACACCCTGCAGAGAAGGCGGGCGTGGGAGGCAGGATCTAGAAATCATAGTAATGCAGGCAGCGGGCACCCCACCAGACAAGAAGGCTGAGGGCCCACTCGCCTTCCATCAGATGCACGCCCAGGGTTCACCAATCTGCGCTAATGAATTTCACGGCACCCACAGGTTTTGCCTGCACCAGGCTGGAAATTCGGCCTCACAAGTCTGTCATCTCACTCATCAGTATTTAGTTTTCCTAGGGGGCTGGTGGAAAATGCTGGAAGAATGCGACTCGTTTCTCTTATTATGTTATAGACATTCTAGGCAGAGAAGCAACGTTCACATAACCAGGACCGAGAGGTGCGCGGGGAGCCCAGGCTCATTCTCTTGGGCTTCTGAGAGTTGGGAAAACACTCAGAAAGTCCATAAAAGCAGCATATTAACGCCTAGAGTTTTATTCAAGTATTGGAAGAGGGAAAAGAAAACAACAGGTAGGTGACAAAGATTTGCTCAAAGAGTCCTTAAAGCCTTCTGGAATCACAAGTGAAGGTACGTGGCTGTGGCTGAGCTAGCTCCCGGGGCTGGCCACATGGGGTCCAACCCGCCAGCCTGCCGCCTGTCACTCCTCTGCCCTCCGCCGAGGGTAGAGGACATCTCTCCCTGGCGGCATCTTACAGCACAGTCCCAAAACTGTGTTTTCCGTGAGACAGAGGCTCCTGGAGAGGAAGTGTCTTTTCCTCAGGTGGCTCACCGCTGCACGGCCGCACGGCTAACCCAGCAGGTGCGCGTGCATCGTGCATCATGGCCCACATTCTCACTTGGTTTTTTTCTACCGACAAGATTTCCAGAACCTTCTTTAGTCTGTTTCACGATTCACAGCAGCATCCAAACGAAACCTTCTATCCTGTCAAAGAACCTGGAGAGCACACAGGTAAAGCAAGCTTCTGGGCAACGAGGAAGACACTGAGAGGTCTCCGGCCAGCAGGTCCTCGTCCACCCCGCCCCCCAACGAGGGCCCTTTCGCTGTGCGGGGCCCCAGGACTGGTGGTAAGAAGGCAAGCCCTCACCATCACCCCCCAATGTCCCCAGAAGCTCCCACCTTCCACAGCTAAATGACGTGAATCTTGGACAGAAACCGCAGTCGTCCCGGAAGGGCCCCAGGGCTGTTTCCTGACAGAGACCCCAGCCACACGCACGGGTCCGGGCATGCTTCTGGAACCACAATCCCTTCTCCTGATACGATGCCAGGAAGCACGAGGAGTCCAGCCTGGCTGATTCTGACCCAGGCTACTTCCGGACTACAGCCTCCACTTGTCTCGTCCCCTCTGCCCCTGAAAAAAGATGTTAAGCCTCTCATTTTCTCTTTGGCAGGACAATCGAGCCCCAAAGAGGCAGGACAGCTCGCGCCAGGGCAGGCGGGGGCCGGCTGGGCGCTCCTGTGGCCCCACTCCTGGCTCAGAGCGACACTCACACACGACGGCAAGAAATCAACTGAGGTACAGGCGGTCGGCCCAGATGGGCCTGGCCTGCTTTCGTGACAGCTGTCCCTATGTCCCTGGATTTCTGTCCTCTGACCCCGTCTACCGTGGACTATTATACAGCCCAGTACAGAAATCCCCACCTAGACAAACGGAAGCCCAGGCTGTATCTTGAGGAATGAAAAGGGTCAGGGCACGACCCTGGGGTGGCAGCGGACATCCAGGCAGACGGGACCCCGGGAACAAAGGCCTGAAGGAAAGGACTGCGTTTAGGATCAGCAGTGTTTCTAAAACTATTTTTCATTTTTTACAAAAAAACCTTTTCAGAGTTTTTCCCTAATCGCTCTCCCCCGAGAAACTTTAACAGCAGAGACAGACGGCACCTCTGTGTCCTGTGGCCTCTGAGAGCCACAAACCATCGTAGCATTTGCGATGCTCTCACCTCTCAAGGACCGATTTTCACCCGCACTGAGTGCACGCGGTGTAAAGGGATTACAAGCAGCCTCTACTGCTGAAGCCCAGGAGCACGGGGCTCACTCTGCCACCAGCGGCCCACCCCCGGGCTCTGTGTCCAACAAGGGCTCAGCGAGCACCAGCCAATGCCCGGTGCTCTGGCAGATAATCGGGGCGTGGGAAAGAGGCCCCCAGGCCTCACGCACGTTCAGCATCAGCAGAGCAGGACCAGTCCGGCTCTCTTCATCCCAAAGCTACACCCCCCTGGGCCCGCATCCAAGCGCAGGGCAGCAAGAGCAACGGGGGCCGCCTCCTGGAGGGGCCCGGGCGTGGGGACCCGCTGCTGTCCCCGAGCAGAGCCCGCGGGGATGGCTGCAGGGGACGAACTCCCACTAACGGTGGTGACACGCACCTCGCTGCAGCCCGCCTGCCCGCCGTGCTCGGGAGCTAACGGCTTCAGGACTGGTTCCCGAGCGTGCCTGAATGTGACCAGGTGCTGGGAGCACACGGCCCCGGCCACTGCTTCCCCGGCTTCGTCATCTGCAGGAGACCCGGACCCGGTCAATTCCCTCTAAGGACGCCTCAAGCTCAGCTTTCCCCCCGCTGGCCCTGCGGAACCGTCACCAGGAAGGAGGCGGCGTTTCTCCCGAACCTCTCACAGCCTTGCAATAAACGTCCCCGCCTCTCACAAGCAAACCGCTCAGACTCGGCTGTGCCGTGGCGCGAAGCCGTGTTCACGGACGCCGTCCTCGAACGCTTAGGCTATTTTCGACACGGGAAGGAAGAAACCGTCAAAACGACCTTAGCCAACAGCTCTGTTATTAACGAGCCCTCGGAAGCCAGGCGGGCCGCTGGGGTCAGCTCCGGAAGCGCCCGCGTGGACGAGAGCACAGAGTCCTCGTTCCCCTGACGGGCTGTGAGCTGCACAACATGACGGCAGAAACCCAGGGGAGGGAGGGAAGGTCGAGGAAGCAAATGGCCTGATTCTACCGGATTCTCCTCCACGGCCGGCACCGGATCGATCCGTGTGCTGAAACGACCGCCTGTCTGGCCAGAATACTGTTTAACTCAAGCCAGAATGGAAAAGCTAAACCATTAAGGGCTTCCACGCACAGAAGACAGGGCCCCTGAGAAGGCGGTAACGTGCCCCGGGCTTGATCTTCAGTCTCACCCACAGAAAACAAGCGATTCTGAAACCAGAGACACAAGGTTCATGAAGTCAACCTTCCAGTAGGAAGACAGACTCTTCCCGTTTCGTCCACTGGAAATTCGAGTCTGGCGGTTACGGCCAGGGAAGGCCTTAAGTGAAGGGCATCTTCAGCGGAGGTGGGGTTCGGCGGGCCCCCCATATTCACCAGGCAGGGACACACCGTCCCTGGTGGGCGACGGACGGAGGTAACCGGGCGAAGCGCTCGTGGGCTTGGCCCCCATGCTTCTAGAGCCTGACTTCCGGTGAACAAAGCCTATTTCCAGCCCTGATGACGCTGGGAAGGATCCTACTTCCACCCCATGGAAGCTGGTCAAACCCCAAACAGCATCCTTTCCTTCTAAAGCTTATGGAATAGAAACTAAATGGGGACCCAGCCAGAGGGGACAGTCCCCGTGGAACCCGGCCGTGGAAGGCTGCAGAGTCGGCACAGGGCCTCGCTCATTCGGGTACATTTCTCACAAAAGCAAACTGCAGCTTCCTGTGTCCGTCTGCCAGCGTCGTCCCGCCCTGCCACAGTGCCTGACGGGCCACCGCGTGGCCGCCTGGACTACAGACCTCTGCCGCTCGTTCCCGTCACAGTCCCAGAACCAGGGGGACCCACATCCGCGGACCCAGAGAGAAGGCCATTCACGGCCAACTGTTCGGTAAGCACGGAGCACGGTCAAGGTTAGCCTCATAAAAGACACCCCCAGCCCCTCTGCGTCCAAAGCAATTGAGCGTTCTGCATTACCGCATTCTCCCTTGAACGGGGGCAGGGGAGGCAACGGGGCAGCCAGCACCAGAGAGGGGCGTGAGCAGAGCCAGGAGGCAGACGGACGGAGTGTCACGTCTGTGGCAGCAGAGAGTAGATGCCAAGCCCTTGGTGGGAAGTCATCCTAACCCGTCCCGTGATCTTCCTGGGCCAGTTCCGGAGCACACGAGCCGCCACCGCACGTTCCGGAGCGCACCTGTGACCCAGCGCGGCCCTCCTCCGCACCATCCGGCCCCACGTGGCCCCCGCAAAGGCGTGAGTGAGACCAGAGCTCACTGCAGGTGCCCCCGGCCCCAGTCACAACCTACACCTGCAATCCTTCCGCCAGGCGTGTCAGCAGGAAAAGGAGTTCACAGGAGCTGGTAAATCAACTGGGAGCCTAACGGGATGTGGTCAGGAAAACACTTCCCGTCTTCATAGGAGAGTTCTTTGTCTGCCAGGAGTATCCCTCTGCTGCAAAGTGCTCAAGAAACTCCAAGAAAAAGATACATAAAATGGAGTCCCTATCTTCTTCTGCTCAATCTGTTTGGAAACAAAATGTCAAATTGTACCAACTGAGCCTCCCCAGGAGGAAGCCACACCCCTGAGGACGGGGAGGGGGTGATGCCCAAGGAACAAGCGCGGCAGGAGGGGGGCGCCGCCAGACCCGGGCAGAGGCTGGCCCTGCCTTCCTCCGGGTGGCCCCGATCTGGGCCCTTCTCTGCTGTAACGTGGGCTGTGCCCTCTGGAGCTGGCTGATAGTGAAAACATATACTTTGTTTCTAATGCAGGAAAAACGTCCTTTCCAGGCAGGGATGCTCCACGCGGCCTCCAGGGACGCACTTCACACTTGAAGGATAGACAGAGGGTAAACTTTAAAGGGAACCCAACAGCGAGGCAGCCTAGGCCCGGGCCAGCCCTGAAGAGGCTTCCTGCCCGCAGAGTGTGGTGTCATCCCAGACTCCCAGCCTGAAGGCACAAAGGTCCCTGTAGGGACAGAAGCGCTCATGCCTTCAAGCTGTCAGACCCCAGGGCACAGCTCCAGGCCTGAGGGACGCCCCAAAACCTACCCCAGGCAGCCACAGCACCTGTCCTGAAGCTCAGTCCAACAGCTTTCCTCCAAGCTCTCACCTGGACACTCTGGGGGCCCTTCATTCCCAGCCAATAATTCTCCCAATGCTCGGGGACAGGGAATATCCGCCCACAACTCCAGGATGGGATTTAACAGTCTCCCACCGACCATGCCTGCCGGAGTGGAAACGTAATAACCATGAGGTAGACACCTTCTATTCAACAAAATGGCTACACTGTAATTACCCCTGCTCTGTCATCTCCCCACTCGAACCTGCAGGTGACACTGAGCCCCTTTAGCTGTCCTGACAGCCCAGCCCACCCCCAGGACCTGCCACAGGCTTATTCCATGTGGCAGGGGGCCAGACAATGCCCAGGAAATGACAGTGCCTCAACTTACCCAACAGGTCCCAAAGGAGAACCAGCCCTCAGCCAACAGGTGATCGGCCCCAAATCCCAAAACTGAGCAACGAAATCCCATCTGCAATTTGGTGCCCCTTATTCTGGTGGTCTGGCTCCCAGAGGTACAAATATAATTCAGAGCCTTTCACAAAGGCCACCAGGGCCATTAGTGGGAAGCCGTAAATACGGCCAACGAAGACGAGGGCGGTACTGGGTTAATGTTCCACGGTCGCAGGTTACAGCGAATTATTTTTCTCAGGACACATGCATTCATGGTGAGGCATCCTGATGCCTGCAAGGCATCCTCAGGTGGTTCAGGAAAGCAGACCATGCGTATATTTATCTATACGTAGACGTACAAGGCGAACACGGCAAAATGTTTTTAAAGCCTAAAGGGAGGGCGCCAGGTGGCTCAGTCAGTTAAAAGTCCAAATTTTGGTTTCAGCTCAGGTCATAATCTCACGGTTCGTGGGTTCGAGCCCAGTGTCAGGCTCTGTGCTGACACTGCAGAGATTGCTTGGGATTCTCTCTCTCTGCCCTTCCCCCATCTCTCTCTCTCTCTCTCTCTCTCTCTCTCTCTCTCAAAATAAATAAATAAACCTTAAAAAAATACATACATAAGAGCCTGAAAGAAAGTCGACTTTGGGGCGCCTGGGTGGCTCACTCGGTTGAGCATCCACCTTCAGCTCAGGTCACAATCTCGCTGTTTGTGGGTCTGAGCCCCGTGTAGGCTCTGTGCTGACAGCTCAGGGCCTGGAGCTGTTTCTGATTCTGTCTCCCTGTCTCTCTGACCCCTCCCCTGCTCACACTGTCTCTCTCTCAAAAGTAAAATAAACATTTAAAAAAATCAGCTTTCTTTTTAAGATCATCTCATGCACAACATACACAGTTTTATAATCGTCTTTAAAAACTCTGAATGGACACATGAAAAGCATGTGTTAGTTTCAGGTAGGAGAGGGGGCCTGAAGGATTCGGTCTTTCCTGGCGTTGTGCCGTTTGCTTTCCACAGTGAACAGGGAATTACCAGAGAGGCGAGGAGACTGTACTTTTCAGGGATGGAGGCTGGGGACTGATCAGCTCTTCTGATCTGACAGAGAAGCTGCCTGAAACCACAGGAGGAAGTCATCGGTACAGATTGCTTCCTTTTCATCTATGGACTCGCTTCTGCTCCACACGTCCACACAAGGAAGGCTCCCTGAAGGCCAAGGCCACGACCCAGGCCTGGCGCTGGCCCTGTGCTCAGGATGGCTCCCTGCTCTCTGGCTTCAAACACCTGACCTCAGGGTCCCTTGACAAGTGGCCCACAGGGCCCCGCTGTTTGAAGTGCACGCTGCTCCCTGGGAGGGTCCTGCCCCGCACACTAGTCATGCATGAAAGCGAGACATGCAGGGCACACAAACAGTTTTGAAGCCTGAAGACTAACAGCCCTGCGAGCACAAAGAACAGCAACTTCCTTCCTGGGACAGAGGGATCGCTCACAATCTGGGTCCTTTATCCACATCTCACATGCCAGATACCAGCCAGCGTCAGCAGGAAAAAAATGAAAACCAAACAAAACAATGCATCCATCAGGAAGAGCGGGACAGAACCGCGGCGGCGGTCACGCTGTTTCATCCACAAAACGGAACACGACAGGGACCGAGAACGAAGGAGCCACGGCTGCGTGCGCCACCACAGCTCGCTAACCAACGAACGGTCAGCCAGGAAAGCGAGTCACAGAGCCACATACACATAAATGACAGTCATGCAAAGCTCACAAAAAGCAATACGTTACGTGAGGATACATCTACCAAATGGTCAAACGGCAAAGGAAGGCCACGGAGTAACGAAGAGAAAATGCAGGACAGCAGTTACCAGGGAGGAGGGAAGACGAGAAGTCCGTGGAGAAGATGCACATGGCGAACTTCGCCTGTTCCTCTGTTTCCTTCTTAAAATTGTTTTAATGTTTATTTTAGAGAGAGGGAGTGGAGTGTGAGCAGGGGCGGGGGAGGGGCAGAGAACTCAACGTGGGCTCCAGGCTCCGAGCTGTCAGCACAGAGCACGACGTGGGACTCGAACTCACGAGCTGCGAGATCATGACCAGAGCCCAAGTCAGATGCTTAACCGACTGAGCGCCCGGGAGCCCCTCCTGTGTGTTTCTTCAACCGCACGGGGGTGCAGGCGTTCCCTTTACTGTCCCTCGAGCTGCATGTGTTTGTCGTGTGACGTCCATGCACGTGTCTTGACGCCGGACCCTGTCCCACAGTGATTCCTAAATGGAATAACTTGGTTTTTAACTATTGGGGTAAGACGTACATGCTTACATAAGGGCAAAAATTTCCAGAATATTCCCGAGAAAATTAACTGTAATTACTTTTGGTATTTATACTCCTTAAAAGAAAAAACAAACCAAAAAAACCCATGAGCATTTATTATTTTTTTTTTTAAATAAATGCTCTTCGAAAACCTGCGTCTGTCTAGACGGTGTTCAGGGAACTGAACGATCGCACAAAGAACCACGCCGCGTTTACAGAAAGGCCGCAAACGTCTCTCCAGATCTGCAACGTTTTTATTCCTCGGTGCCTAATACCGGAAGTCGCGGATTTCTGTGTGAAGTTCACGCGGCCACCCTGAACGGCCTCCTGGCTCTTCCCGTTGTCCCCGTCCCAGACGAGAAGGAGGGACCCCCCGTCTGTACACACGGCTCCCGTTCCTCCTCTACTTTCAGTCCCTTCGTGGCGGTCTCCGCAGCCCCTTGTAACCCATCGAGGCGTGAGTGGCGCATCAGCTACCCTCCTGGGCTCTGGAAGAAGACGGTGTGGAGACTTGCCTGCGTCTGCTCTTCCCTCCCCTCCAAGGGCAGCGCACCCGGGAGAGTGAGCAGCGCATTTCCGGAGTCTTGAAAGCAAAGCATCTTTTGCTTTCCTGATAACCAGGCTCTTTTCTCTTTTTGATCTTGTTAAATAGAAATGATGTTCTCTCTTCAGCAAAGACGTGGAAACGGGGTGAGGGGCACAGAGCCGGAGTGTCCCGCTGGCTGCCGCCCACCCTGCCCAGCCAGGCTCCCAGCGCTTCGGGTGGAGGCAGGACCCCGGAGGACCGAGACGCGGGCACGAGGTACTTCCCTGCCTCGGACTAAAACAGGGCTTTGTTTCCGAGGACCAAAACTCTGGAGGAAAGGAAATCTGCGTTCCTCTAGTAGCTCTTCATTGTGTAAAACTTGTTTTTTATTCTTTTTGAGCGAGCTCCACGCCCAACGTGGGGCTCGAACTCACCATCCTGAGATCAAGAGTCACATGCTCTACCGACTGAGCCAGCCAGGCGTCCCCTGGTGGCTCTTCCTTTCCATCCACGCCCATTCTCTCCTGTCCCTGGCGAGGGCCCCAGAACTCCAAAGCCCGGCCCTGCTCCCTGCCCTTCCTCCCATCTCCTAGACCCTGGCCATCCCACGCAGCGTCACTTTCGGCCACTGACGGTTACATTCCTGATCCCAGGAGAAGGAGCACAGCGCAAGTCACCAGATGCAGTCAGGTGCTCGCAGGCTAGTGGCTGCACTGCTGCAGGCGTCCCTCCGACCAACAGACGTCACCCCTGTCCGCCAATTGCTGAGCCATCTTACGGGAGCTGGAAGTGTGCATGTAAACACACAGGCGATGCTGGGGCGCCGGGGGGGCTCAGTCGGTTGAGCGTCCAACATCGACTCAGGTCATGATCTCGCGGTTCATGAGTTTGAGCCCCGCGTCGGGCTCTGTGCAGAGAGAGGCTCAGAGCCTGGAGCTGCTTCAGATTCTGTGTCTCTTTCTCTCTGCCCCTCCTCCCCCGCTCACCCTCTCTCTCTCAAAAATAAACAAACATTAAAATTAAAACAAACAGAAAACAATTTAAAACTTGGACTTTAAAAAGTGGTAATGAGGGGCTCCTGGGTAGCTCAGCCAACTCTTGATTTCAGTTCAGGTCATGATCTCACAGTTCGTGAGATCAAACCCTACATCAGGCTCTGGGCTGACAGCGTGGAGCCTGCTTGGGATTCTCTCTCTCTGCCCCACCCCTGCTCTCTCTCGAGCTCACACTCTCTCTCTCAAATAAACTTAAAAAAAAGAAAAACTTTAAAAAGTAGTTGATGAGACACAACACTGTTTTCTTTCTGCCTTCCGCCACGAAAAACTGGTTTTAAATGTTGTTGTAAGAAAATAATAGTGATCGTTGTCTGCTTATTTTAATGGCTTAAAACACTAAAATAAAATAGTAACACATTTAAAACACATCCTTCCTCTTGTTTCCCAGGCTGTTCCAGGTCCTCCTCTGGAATACTAAATCCCATGTGGGATGACACATTTCAAAACGTCCTCAAAAGGAAGCGGCAGTGTGGACCCAGCATCGCGGCTGGAGGAGGGGCTGCCAGTGACATCCTGCTCTGTGCACCCAACCAGGCGACAACAAAGCACAGGAAACCCGGGCACAGAGAACGTTCCAGAGAACTCGGACCCTGGGGTTAGGGGCACCCCGGTGCTGTGCAGGAGTGCAAGCACACACACACTCAGAGACTGAGATTTCCTCCTAAGACTGGGGGTGACGCCACAGTATAATCCAATGGACCCTGGACCAAATAATGCTCATCATGTAAGATGCTCCTTTTCCTTCCTGGCACAGACGCAGCACATCTCGGCAGAAAACTGATCTTGCCGCTGCCGCGGGAATTCAAGACTTTATGTTATAAATCACTCAACACCCATCTGTACCACCATAAACACTCAAAGGCTCTAAATAAGCCTCTAACCCTATTTTCTTTTCAACAACATGACAATACGGATTAGACTTGACAGTTGTTCTCAGAAGGTATCCTGAGGAAAGCAGGGCATAAGCCCCGATTCAGCATGTATCTGGAACGTGCAACCATTACGACCACAGCAGGCATACTAGCTGCTGCAGAAAATAGGAATGAAAGGCTAATGTGAAGCCAGTTAGTGTGGCCGGTACAGAATACAGTCTCAGAAAAAAGTCTTCAAGCCTGTGCTACTTAGGGGAAAGCACGCCAGTTTTGCTGGTGACAAAGGCACAGAATTTAAAATGTGGCTGACTTAACGCTGTGCAGGAAAAACAGGAGGGCGGGGGGGGGGACGGAATGTAAGTGGCGTCCAGCGAGAGTGCCCACAGGTCACTCAAGTGACTCGGGCCTTAAAACATCCATGACCCACAGCCCAAGTATCCACTTGTTGAGATAGCTATTGGACGGAGTCCAGGGTTAAGCACTTGAACTTGAAAGCTCCTACAGGTTCAGCAACAGCAACACTGGAAGTGATCACTGGAACCCGAGGGACAGCTTCCATTCAGAGAGGACCTGGGGTGCAAACTCACGGTGCTGTGACTGCACTGTCGTCCTGAAGCCACCCAAGGGCCCCTGACGGCCACCCACCCACCACTGCCTGCTGGTCACGCGCCCTATGCAGAGCCCCTTTACCCGCCGCATTGCACCTCTCTCCCCGGCTCTGAAGATGCTCCCCACGTCCCAAGCCCCCTCCCCTCGGGGGTCTGCTCAGAGCTCCCGCCACCCCATCTGCATGTCTCCACCCTTCCCAGCCCCCTTCCTCCAGCTCTGCAGCCGGACGGCCCCTCTCAGCCACGCCTCCCGCCGTGCTGCACCCCATTATCACACCCCTACCCACACACATACACCCCCCCGTGTTCCGTTCCCCATCCTGTGTCACCAGCTATTTTGCGTGTCTGTCCTGAATTCAGCTTCTCACTGATCTCTTCCACCCCAAAGCGGACCCAGCTACAGAGAGGCCCCCTGTGCCAGGTCCCTTCAATGCCGAGTCCCCAACGCCTGGCCCAGGGGCAGCACATAGGAGCCACTCACCAGAGACCCGCCAACCTGCAGGTGAGCGAGTGAGTGAATAAATGAAGAGAAGAGGAACTATGGGCCCCCACACCTGCCCAACTGTCAGAGAAGCAGGCAGCTAGGAGTGTGTCGTGTCGGGAGGCTCAGGCAAGGGCAGCGAAGAACCAGAACGAGGGAGAAAAACAAAGCCACTGAGACCTGAGGAAAGCTGACGTGCTGTCTGCACCAGGCACACAGTTAAAACCGTTTATACGGGAAACTCAGGTAAGGCTCTCCTGGCAGACGGAGCTCCGCCCACACGCATTTCCTGGTGCCACACGTGAGCAGCAAGGTAGACGTGCAGGGGCCACAGAGGACCAGACACGGCGCCAGTAACTGCGGGACACACAGCCACACACCCACGTCTGCATGCACACACATGCACACACGAACATGTCCACGTACACACGCACACACATCTGCGTACCCACACATTCTCACGCCCACGTCCGTGAGCACGCACATCCACGCACGTGCGCCCCGCCCCCCAAGTTCCAGGCAATCGTGCTCTAATAAGAAAGACCCACTAAGGGGCGCCTGGGTGGCTTAGTCGGTTAAGCGTCCGACTTTCGCTTAGGTCATGATCTCGCGGTTCGTGGGTCGCCCCGCATCGGGCTCTGTGCTGACTGCCAGCTCAGAGCCTGGAGCCTGTTTCAGTCTGTATCTCCCTCTCAGACCTCCCTGCTCACGCTGTCTCTCTCTCTCCTAGAAATAAATAAAACATTTAAAAACACCCAAAAAAAAAAAAAAAAAGAAAGACCCACTAAGAAGGAGGTACCTACTCCGACGGGGAGCAAAAGGGAGACATTTTTCACAGAAAACTGGACATTTAGATCCATTGAGCTGTCCTTGAACAATGAGGACTTCCAGTAATGGACATGGAAATTATTTCCTCTTGATCAAAAAACATCAGGGGGCCTTGGGCAGCTTCTGTAAGGGTCGGACTTCGGCTCAGATCATGATCTCACCGCTCCTGAGTTCAAGCTCCATGTCGGGCTCTGTGCTGACGGCTCGGAGCCTGGAGTTGCTTCCGATTCTGTGTCTCCCTCTCTCTCTGCCTGTTCCCCACCCCCACCCCCGCCCCTCTGAAAAATAAACATTAAAAAAACCATCAGGAGCAAGGGGAAATGCAACGCAATATGATCAGCCTGCAACAGGGTCAGAAGCAAGGGCGTAACTTGTGCAGAACAAGCAGAAAGGCCTCGCGGTCAGACCCTGGAGGGCTCTCCCAAGGCCGGCTAGAGGCCCCGAGCTCCAGACACACATGCCCCCACTCAGAGAAAGTTCTGGAAAGCAGACTGCCGCCTGTGGGGGCACACAAGGGCAGGCAAAGCCGACACGCTCCCACCTGCGGCCTCGCGCTGGACCCTCACAGCTCACTCTGCACACAAACCCACCCACTGGGCGGAGCACCAGCTTTGCTAAAGGCCGCAGACATTCAGGCCCCGGAGGGGGCGCCCCCCAGGGCCGCTGCGTTGGCTGGGCCACGCGGAGGGCTGCCGAGCTCTGCCTGCACTTGCAGTGACCGCCTAGAGCGAGGCCAGGCGCCTGGGACCCCCTCACGCACAGTCCTGCCTCTTCCCGACCGCGCTTCTCCCTGAAAGTTCACAAGCGAGCCCCGGAGACAGGCAGGTGCACTGGACTCCCCGCCCGCCCCTGGGCCGGGCGCCGCTGCGGGGACCCAGCTCTGGGAGGCGCAGGTGCTCACCCGGCAGTGCACGCTTCTCCACCCGCAGACGCGCCGGCAGGACGGCAGGGGGGCGGGGAGGGCACGGAAGGCACCTGTAGGGAAGCAGCCCCCCCCTCCCCCCGCTGGGGCTGCTCCCTTAAGGCTGCTGTTGGTCTCCCACTCTTACTTGCCCGGTGTCCCTGTGCTATTTTCTGGAAAAAGTCAATGCAGCCACTGAGGACACATCCAAGGAGCCCAGAACAGGGCAGGATGAGGTTGAGACCAAACGCCCCAACAACGAAAGACAGGGAGAGAGCACGCGCTCCACTATCCCTGGGCGCTCATGTGCACACAGGGAGCTCCAGGGCTCACTGTGTTTCCGCCGCCCCGCGCTGCTGGAGGAGGTCCCACCCCCGCCCCAGCGTCACCGCACGGGGAAACTGAGGCGCAGGGCAGCCCTGAGGTCCACGGCAACAATCCGCAGTGGGCACGTACCACGATGAACTTGAGAACGTCTACGTGAACATGTGTGCATAAATAAACTTCTAATTTGATTACACGTCAAACACTGATCCAAGAAGGTGCATGGCCTTGGTGCTAACGTGGGTTATGGAGACGAAAATGTCAGCCCGGTGACGAGCGGAGGGTGGGCGGGGGGAGCGGCCGACTGACAGACCTAATGGTTCCCAGCCCTGAGAAAAACCCCAACGCTGATCTCGCACTGGCCTCCCAATGCCACTTTCTGAGCATTCCTTTTCATTAGAGCCAAAGACAAGAGAACAAAGACCCAACAAAATATAATAAAGCCCGGCTGACGATTTTAAAAACTGGAGCAGGGTGCCTGCCATGTGTTTAATCTCAGCCAGAGCGTAATTCTGCTCAATATTCCCAAGAAAATCTTTGTTTTCATCCTCAGCACAAAATGACACCCAGTTTCTAATTATCTGACAGGCTCCTATACAATTTTAATTATAATATACTAAACCAGTGAGTAAAAGATCTACACATTTCCCCAAGACCGTTCAACACTTGTCTGATCCAGAAAAATCAGTCATTAGGCTTCATTACATAATTTCCTATTAAAATCTGCTTGATTTCCTGCCTACCACAAACATCTGGGTCTTCATTAATTTTAAAAAGAAAAAGAATCAAGACCCCTTTCATCAGAAGGTGGCTGGCTGTGGTTGTTAATGAACTTTTCAACATTTTTTATTTTTAATGGACCACCAGTAGATTGAAAAAATAACCTTTCTGGAACACGGTGTCCACAGCAAGGCCCATGAGGCTACAGGTCTCTGATATTTATTAACCCGCTCATGGTTTGCTCTGTGGATTTCACACTTACCAGCACCACACATAGTTTTGGGAGCTTTTTCCCTTTTTATTTTTATTTTTTTAATGTTTGTTTATTTTGAGAGAGAGAGAGAGAGCAAACAGGGAAGGGGCAGACAGAGAGCAAGAGAGAGAACCCAACCAGGATCCACCCCGTCGGCACACAGCCCGACCCAGGACTCAAACCCACAAACGATGAGATCGTGACCTGAGCAGAAACCAAGAGTTGGAGGCTCAAGAGTCTGAGCCGCCCACACACCCGGGGATTTTCCCCCTTCTAACATCAATAGCAAAGCAATCTACGTTTTTGTTTGCTTCAAGCATCACCCTGCCAGTACCAAGCGCTGAGGACATAAACCAAAGAAAGCAAACCGTATGTCGGCCAACTGACAAGAGACACCAAGCCGAAGGGAGACCACGGCCACCACTCGGTGGCTCCGGGAGGGAGCGGCACCAGACACGGGCAGGAGACGAGGGGTAAGCTGAGGGAGGGGTGCTTGGCTTTATCCGTTCTATAACCGATTAGTTTCTGCCATTTTTTTTTTTTTACTTGAAGCACTCGCAAAGTTTTACAAAGATACGTAGTTTGGGATGAATCCATTCCAATCCATCTGTGATTAAATACCACGCAGCCATCCGCGACAGTCGATGAAAAGGTGGGCAGAGGAAAATGTCACCGTGACAAAGATTAAGTAGGAAGAGAATGGACGCGCCATTGTGCACGTGACACATAGGAACCTTCATAAAACAGAGAGGTGGGGGAAACAGATCGGCCCCCGAAGTAACCGTGGAGTGACTGTGGGCGATTTCCCCCTCTTTACAGTGCCCCACACTTTTTGTACCGAGCAGGTAAGAGATTAGTAACCAATTTATTCCCTGCAGATTCTGCTCTTGGGGATCAACACTACCTATTCTCCCGTTTTCTCTTCCTCCTATTTAAAAGCCTCGAGCACAGACACAGGTCTGCGGGTGTCCAGGTCGGGGGCGGCATCCCCCCTGCAAAGCCGGGGCCCCTGTAGGGGTCGTGGACAGAGAACCACGGTCTCCCAATACCCCCGACCCCAAGGACATGATGTGAACAAGGCACAAATCATTACTGCATCTCCAGGCTGAGTGGCAGGTGACACGGGAGGGGGCCAGTCCCCAGTGTGGGACTCAAAACCAGTGTCTGGGAGATGAGGACAGGCCGCACCAGGGCCAAAAGGCAGGTAATGTCCCCACCAGCACGCAGGAGGGGACAGGAGCAGTGGGCGCTGGGAAAGCTGTGCAGGGGGGAGTATGCAGGCCTCCTCCGTGCTGATGTCGAGCAGGGGCGAGGCTGGCTGCACGGGGGGAGGGAGTCCTGACTGAGGGGGACACCCTACAGGCATCAGTCTGACCAGGAGAAGAAGCCGGGATTCCGAATGGGGCCTCCGCATGCGACATCTAGATTTGTGGTTCATGCATCAGCACACCTGCGCCAACCGCCCCAAATCATTACCCAGCTACTCGCTTTCTAACTCTGCTTCCTAAACTGTGCTGCAAGGTAGCAGACGCACCAGACAGCCTGACACTCGCAGGGCCCACGCCCGTCCCTGCCCTGAGTGGAGGGCTGAGCCGCAGTGAGGACAGGTGTGCCCTCAACTCTGCACTCTGGGAGACGAATCACCTGCAGGAACTTCAGAAACACCAAGAAAGGGGACGGTGGTGACAGGCAGAAAAATGTGTGGCCCCCCCCGTGATGGGCACACCCTAACCCCCAGATCCGTGGCCCTGCTACCTCACATGACAAAGGGGGCTTCGCAGATGTGTTGAGGTTCAGGCTCCCGTTCTGGACTGTTCCAATGGGCCCATGTAACCACGAGGTCCTAAGAACTTGGAAAGGGGAAGCAGGAGGGGTGGGGTGAGGAGGGAAGCAGAGGTCAGGCAGGGCCTGGAGGAAGCCACCCCGGCCGCGCTTGAGAACAGAGAAGAGCCGGGGGCCAGAGCAGGGAGGAAAAGGCGAGGGGACGGGCTCTCCCTCCCGGGGTGCCTTCGAAGGAGCACGGCCGCGCTGGCCACAGCTGAACTCGCGGACGTGGGCTTCCAGAGCCGTGAGGGGACAGTGCGCGCCGGGCGGCCGGGGGCCTGCTGGGTAGCAACGGGAAATGAATCCAAGGTCATCAGGACCGGAGTACGGCTGTGTGACTCCTCATGAAGGAGGTACGAGCACCATCTACTGGGACCTTACACTCGGCGGGGACCACCACAGCCAAGACCAGGAGCTGGCCGCACTGGCTCGGGAGCTCGGTACCCCAGCAACAATCCGCCCCGTGTTTTACGTGGCCGCCCCCTGCGGGCCCCTCCAGCACCATCATGCGGTTTACTGTCCGGGCACCTTCTAACTCACTTCTTTCTACCCATCGCCCCTTCAAAAGATCTGCAGGCTGCGGGCGCGCCAGCCTCTGTGATAAATGTCACCGCGTGGAGCAGGGGCGTGGGGCTGCCCTGGGCCCCCCCGAAGCCTGGGTGCTGATTCCGGCCTCCCCGGCCCAGGATCCCAGAGCCACACTGACATGCTCTAGGGCCACCTGCAAGCCCCGCAGGATGAGGGTTCTCCCCCCGCCCCATCCCCCAGGGAGGTGCGCACAGCCGCACGGCCTCTCCCCAGAGGCGGGGCTGTCCCGGCTGCAGGGGCAGGGGAGGTGGGCAGGCCCAGGCGGACCCATGCCTGCCCTGCTTCCTCTCCTCCTCCACCTCTGCTCCAGACGATGCCAACAGCCCTGACTCACAGGTCAGCCTGCAGGGGGTGAAGTGCATGACGGTCCCCAGGGCTCTCAGGCAAGTGTGTGCACCTCACTCAGGGGATCACCCGGCTGGGGTCAGATTAACGCAGGATGGAAAACAACCTGGACGCGGGTGTCCGCGGCTCCCTCCAGCTCCCGGACCCTGCAGCACAGGAGCGGAGCCGTCCTGGCCCAAGCCCTCTGTCTTCCCTCCCCGGGGTGTGCAGGCTAACGCTGGCTGTGTGCCGCCCTCCCTGGACTCGGGGGCACCCACACCGCCACCCGCAGCCCTCGCCAGTCCCGTCTCCACCCACGCACGGGCTCCGGGGTCAGGCAGCCTGGATACCAGACCCGGTCTCCCCGTTCGCCACATGGAGGACCCCACGCGAGGTTCACCTTCCCTGAGCTTCTGGATCCCTACCACGACACGATGACGTGGATTTGGTGGATCATCAGAAGAGGCAGCCAGCGTACACCAAACTCCCGGCGCACAGCCGATGCCCGCTCAACTGCAGCCACCACCATCCGCGGCGCAGAGCAGCTTCTGGCTCAGCAGCGCTCGCTCCCCAGAGAGGGCTTCCAACAACCACCTCCCACAACCCCAGCTCAGCTCTCACCGGGACAAGGTGACAGAGGGGCTTTCCTGCGGCCGGAAACCTGCCCCGGCAGCAGAGGGGTGGCGGGGGGCCACTCCCCGCGCAGAGTGGAGATTCCCAAGCAGGAGAACCAGGGGGTTTGCAGCGCTGGGCTACAGTCAGCACTGCGGACATGAAGGAACGAGGAACACACACAGGAGGGCGACCACGTGACAAACAGCCAAAAGGGACGGAAAATACCGACCGTGCCCAAGGATGCCTGCACACGGCCAGGCTCACGCGCATCCGTCCCAAGTTCCGCAGGAAGGAAGCCGGGCAGTCGGGGTCTGCTGAGAAGCCCACCTTCTTCCGCAGACCGCCTGAACCGGCCGTCTCCACCCTCCCCTCCGCCTCACCCACACACCTGGCTTCCACTTTCCCCGGGCTCCGGGCCCGTCCCCACATCACTCTCAAATTCCAGACCTGAAGTTGGCCACAAGTCCATCATGAATATTCTAATGACACCTAAGAAATAGTAGGTCAGGTGGGGGGGGAATCCGAGTGTGCGGGGGCCACCTGCCCCTGCCCTCCCCACCCCTGCCCTGCCGTGGGGCTTGCAGGGTAGAAGCATTAACTTCCCCTGAAGCCACCACCTCCTCTCCCCCACCCGAGTGCCGGGTGTGGGGAAGGCATCTTCCTCTCCGGTGGGTAAATCAGCACAAACTTTCTGGAGTCGACACAACACACTGTTTACTCTCAAGAAAATCTCGGCAGGACAATGACCCATCTAGGACAACATCACAAAGAAGAGGTCAGGACGGTTACGATGAAAACATCCTTTACTGCACGGTTTTGGGATCCTGGAAACACAGAAGGAACTTAAATGTCCAACAAAGCAGCCAACTCTGAAATACCCACAGCCCCCAAAGCGATGACAGGTGTAGCTCGGTAACGAGGCTCCAGCCTCGCCGCTGTGTGTGAAAACCTCCGAAGAGCCTCAGTCCTGAGCCGTGAGCAGAAGCGAGCAAACAGCAGGTAACACACGCCAAACCTCACGCCCACACCTTGAAATGCTGGGTTTGGGACTTTTTTTTTTTTTTTTTGTATTTTTAACATCTATTTATTAGTAAGAAACAGAGAGAGACAAAGCATGAGCAGGGGAGGGTCAGAGAGAGAGGGAGACATAGAATCCGAAGCAGCTCCAGGCTCTGAGCTGTCAGCACAGAGCACGACGCGGGGATTCAAGCCACAAACTGAGAGATCATGACCTGAGCCGAAGTCGGACGCTTAACTGACTGAGCCACCCAGGCACCCCAGGGGGGGTCTTATTTTTTTATCTCTACTTCCAATAATTCTACAATGAACAGAAATTACAATTGTTCAAAGTAACAGTTTGTTTGAAATTAACAGGGTGGCTATTTTGCAGGCATGTTTCCACTTATTAACATCTTAACGGAGGGAGGCCCCTTCAGACACACAAGCCACAGCCCCACTGCGGCCTGGGTCCCCTTCCGGGGTCCACACGCCGCCCGCCGCATCCTGCTTCACGGGGACTGTGTGACCGCACGGCCCCTACCTGTCCCTGCTCGTCTGTGGCATGCGGAACAAACCACAAAGCGCCACGCTGATGCCAACGAATCAGTTTCGCTTTCACTGGATACAGACGCAGGAAGGCTCCAAACCTGACAGAACTTTCCTTCCAGGGGAAAAACGAGACTAGAGCGTCCCCACCCCCGAACCCACCCGAAGCGCTTAGAGAAAGGCCTCCAGGAGAGGAGCCGCTGTGGCTGCCCCAGGGGCAGGTCTGCCTGTGAGTTCTGCGGGCAAACACTAACCAAACCTCACCCGCAACCACTTACGATGTGAGAGGAAAACGGGGCTTCTCCAACTTTTAGGCTCACGATGCATCAAAACTCTTCTCAAAGTAGAGAAGTAACACGCGTCTCCGAAGTCCAATCTCGCGGTGGCGACGGCCTTTCACACACAGCTCCTCACGGGCACCTCCTTCTGATCCTCATTTATGCCCAATGGTCTCATAAAGCGACTGCTTCTAAGTCTTTCTGGGGGAAGGGGCGTTCTTTCTCTAATTCATTCCTTGTGACCCTCACTCATCCACAAGAGGCTTTTTTTTTTTTTACGTAAAGCTTTTCATGTAAGAGGATTACAAGGGGGAATCTTCTATATCTTCAAATGATCTTCTTGCTGCAAAAATAAAAATCTAATTCACAGTCTCTGAGGAAGCAGAGATGAACTGTCAGCAAAGGCAGCACCGGGGCACCGGGGCAGACACCAAGCGCCTCCTGCACGGCTGCTCTGGGACGCGGGTCGTGGTCCGCCCGCAGGCGTGCATCACACACAAGAGCCTGGACTCCTCTGGCTGAGCGGCCCTGCCTCTGAAACACAGACACCTGGGTGCAGCCCTCACTCGGTCCCCCCACTTTACACACCAGCCTTCTCTGTCCTGTTATTTGCTTATGATCACATCAGTATCTCAAGTTTCAAAGGAGGCAAGTTTTAAAGAGGAGCCTGGGTGGCTCAGTTGGTTAAGCTTCCGAGTCTTGATCTCAGTTTCAGGTCACCATCTCACTCTTCGTGAGTTCGAGCCCCGCGTCGGGCTCTGTGCTGACAGAGGTCCGAGCCTGGAGCTGCTTGGGATTCTGCATCTCCCTCTCTCTCTGCTCCTCCCCCACTGGTTCTCTCTCTCTCTCTCAAAAATAAACATTAAAATATTAAATATTTTTTTAAAAAATAAAGAAGGCACTAACGTAAAATATAAATTTCACATGAAACAATTACCAACCAAAAAAGGGAGAAAGTATATGTAAGTGATCAATATCCATTTTCTCGGTTAAATTTCAAGCCTGCTCATCTACTCACCTTGAGAAATTTCACCCTGATATTTGAGGGGGATGTTCATGTTCTGCAGACTAAAGGGAAATACACGATGCTTTTTTAAAGCTTTTATCTTTTTTTTTTTTAATATTTTTATTTCTTTCTAGGAGAGAGAGAGAGAGACAGCGTGAGCAGGGGAGGGTCAGAGAGAGAGGGAGTCACAGACTGAAACAGGCTCCAGGCTCCGAGCTGGCAGTCAGCACAGAGCCCGACGCGGGGCTCGAACCCACGAACCGCGAGATCATGACCCAAGCGAAAGTCAGACGCTCAACCGACTAAGCCACCCAGGCGCCCCTAAAGCTTTTATCTTTTAATGAAGATTCCTAGTTTGCAACGGAGGCATTGTACCTGGAAATTACACACAGAATTCATTTCTCTGGAATGTAATACCTCGTTAGCCAGCAATAGCCAAGAATGGACCCAGGAGACCCTTGATCCCTACGGGGTTCCCGCCTCCCATCACGTGGGGTCCAAGGAGGCCATTCGGTGAAGACTGACACCCAGCCGTGGCCGTGTTCTCTCTGCTGCACGCCGTCGGCTCGCTCTCAGGGAGCAGGACTCGTCCGGTGCCTCTCCAGTTACAACTGCTCTTTTCCTTCCACTCTGTGTGCTGCAAACGTTTATGAGCAGGGGAAGGTGAGGTGTGCACTGCCAGCCAGTCCCTGGGAGGGGCCTCTGGGGGGGTGGGGGGAGCCACTGCGACCCGGTTAGAACCACAGTGGCGCTGTCCGTTAGCAACTGTCCGCGCACATCCTCTCCTGTCTAGGTGCTCAGCAGGAAAGCTCGGAACCCCCTGCTGGCGTTCGCTTTCACTCCCCCCTGCAGCATCCTCGGGGCATCGGGGGCCTGGGCCGTCCCCCACCTCACCCCAGGGTGACCCACCAGTCCCCAGCGGGACTTCTCATCAGAACCAACGTCCGTGGGCATCAGTGGGTTCAGGGTCTGCTGCCCGCACCACAGGGACCCGAGTTCCGCCAGACGTCAGCTGACAAGGGTGCCCCACAGTGCTAACCGGAAGCCCCGGTTACAGAGTTCTACACGGTGCCAAGCCCACGCTCAGAGCCTCACGGCTTCCTGCACCCACCACACACCTCAGAGGAACTGGGTGCGTCATCCCTGCTGGGCAGGGAAGCAGAGCCCGATCTGTCACAGAGTGCCCAGTGGGGCATTCAAACCGCCACCCCCGCCACCTGCCCTCACAGCCACTCTTCTCCTGGTGACATCCGGTCGGGCCTGCTCTGCTACGGAATAAACACCTGCTGTTCTTCCCTGGATGGCACACAACTCTTCTCAAAATCAGCTTGTCGCGGCGAGGAGACTAGAGATGGGGGGGGGGGGGGGATGGTGCTCAAGGGATAGCCCCCATCCTTGTGCAGGAAGCAGGCCACCTCTGGGGGAGCCAGTGCCGGCGAGGTGCCACCCTCACAGGTCTGGGCTTTGTGCTAGGCACCGGTGAGCCCAGCCTGGAGGAAACTGTCCCCTTCCCCTAACAGGCACCAGAGCTGGGCAGAGACTAGACCCACATAAGGAAAGAAATGCTGTTTTCCTGAGAGCTTCCCAGCAAGCAAACAGAAAGAAGGACAGAATTACAAACTCACCATTCTGCAACCTCTAAGCACGAATGGGTCTAGACTGTGTTTACCAGCGGCTGCTACCTTCAACAGAAAGAGCTAGAAGGTATGTTCCTCCTGATGAAGTCTAGCCACCAGGACCCAGGAAACAGTCTTCCAAACAAACCAGAAGTGGAATCAAAACAAACCTCCAAAAACCACCAATGTATGGGGAAACACAGAAGGCAAGGGAGCACGTTAAATAATTCCAAGAAAACCACCAATTTATGGGAAAACACAGAAGGCAAGGGAGCACATTAGATAATTCCAAAACCACTGATTTATGGCAAAACACTAGGCAAGAGAGCATGTTAAATAATTCCAAGAGGGTGCAGTAAAAACAAAACAAAAAAAACAGACTAAGGAAACACCACAAGATACACAACAGAAATCCACCTTTGTTCACAAATCTCCCACACGGAGAGAAGAGGATACAGAGCCTCCACGTTAAGGGAGACACAGAAGGATCAGCTGGTTGCACGGTGCAGACAGTAAGTGGATCCTGATTCAAACAAGGTGAAGAGGAAGAATGACAGTACTCCACAGACAGCTGGAAATCTGGACGTGAATGGGGTATTTGATGATACAAAGGAACTGTTACCTGGTTGTGTGTTTGTGTGTGTGTGTGTGTGTGTGTTATGTTCTTATCTTTAGAGACAGGTACTAGAATATTTATGGAAGAAATGATAGGGTGTCTTAGACTTGCTGAAAATAACATTAATTGGCAGCAGGGTGCACAGAGAACACAAAGCCAGCCAGGGCTTGGTAATTATCGAAGCTCACTGGTGGTACCTGCGAGGTCATTAGCGTATTCTATGTATTTTTCACGTGTTTGAATTTTTTTTGTAAGCTTTAGAAAACAAGACCTCAAAAAGTTCACAACAGGGGCACCCAGGTGTAGCTCAGTCTGTTAAGCATCCAACTCTCAATTTCAGCTCAGGTCATGATCCCAGGGTCGTGGGATTGAGCCCCACACCAGGCTCTACCCTGACAGCATGGAGCCTCTCTCTCTCCTGTCTCTGCCCCTCCTCTGCTCACACACACACTCTCTCTTTCCAAATAAATAAGTAAAACATTTTTTTAAAGTTCATAACATACATACACAAGAACGAACACACACACACACACACACACACAGGACTCTATACCTTCCATACATATAATTAGACCTTTGGGGAGGGGGAGGGATGAATTATCATTCAGTATCCTTGGTCTCAAGTTTCCACATCTATAAATTGGCAATTAAATCTAGGTCTTTTGAGTTGCTAGAGGATTAAACCAATTAATAAATGTAAGCTGATTAACATGATTCATGTCACGTAATCTGCAAATGACTATCATTACCAGTGCCAGTTTCACATGTGCCAAGGTCTTTGGCTCTGACAATCTGCTGCCCTGAACAGGGCGGGGGCCCCCAGCCATGGCCCCTATCGGTCCCCTGTTGCCATGGCCGACCGGCTGGCCAGCACGTGGCCCAAGGGCAGGGGCCCCTTCAGCTGCAGGCCCACCAGGCACCAAGGAGAGCCATCAGAGTCACCCGCCTGCAAACAAAGTTAACTTAAGGACGATGGTCACTGACGCCCACACCGCTGGCCATCAAGATATAGAAGTGATATTACTTTGAGGATTTCAAAAGTCAGTAATTGCTCAGCTCATTTTTTTTAAGGAGGTGAGAAAGATCTCCTCTTTTTTCTTGGTTTCATGTGGGTTGAAGGTTGTTTTCCTAATCAACACTCAAAAGTTTGTATGTTCTTCCTCTTTTTGTACGACAGAAAACACCAGCCTCAGAGTCGTTCTGGAAGCTTCAGGCCCCCCCTCGCCCCCAAAGGCTGACCTGCAGCTGACACAGGCTGACCTGACGGAACAAGGAGATCAAAGTCCATGTGAGGAAGCCGTGGGGGGGGTGGGGGGAGGCCATGATCACAGGAAGCCTTCAGAAGGTTAACCGAAGGGATTTCGGATTCGGGCTGATAGCCAGTTTTATTTCTGTCATCTTTAAAGTTCTTCATCAAAACCCCTTTCTGAAAAGCACTCAAAGATCACTGTCAGCAGGGGAAGAAGAGTCCACGCCGTCTGCCCAAAGCTGTGGAGACTCGTGGTAGGACTGAGGCGAAACAACTGCTGATCGACGCTAACGCTTCCCAGCTCCTACCTGGACCGCAGAGCACAGCTCCGGAAGGAAGTGAACGGGGCCGGGCGCGGCCAGACCTGGTCTTCAGGTGAGAGGAAGACGGCAACCCCTGCCCTCTGTGTTGGGCTGTTCCTCTGGGCCAAGCTCAAGGCCAGGGGGCAGCGGGGCCAGAGCCCTGCTCGGCGCCAGGGGCTGAGGCCTGGCAGCGCCGGCTCTCCGTCCCCGCCTCCCCTCCCCGATGGGGCAAGGATACCCTGTGGGGACAGCAGGAGACAGTCCTGAACAGAGGCCCCCCCCCCCGAACCACGCCCCTCGTCATCAGTCAACCTTTACCCAAATTTTATAATTTTTCCCTCATCTGTTTTTACACTTTTAAACACTAATTTAAACACACACTCTTTCAAGTTTTCATAACATAATAACCTAATGGCTCTTACATTTTCCCAGTAAAAACCACCTCAATTAAAATAAAATAAGATATGAAAAAACACATCTCAAATATAATTAAATATATAAAGTAAATAAAGATATCACTGGGGCATCCGGGTGGCTCGGTCAGTTAGGCGTCCGACTCTTGATTCTGGCTCAGGTCATGATCTCCCAGTTTGTGAGTTCGAGCCCCGCGTCGAGCTCTGTGCTGACAGCTGAGAGCCTGCTTTGGATTTTCCCCTTCTCCCTCTCTCTCTCCCTCATTCGTACTCTCTCTCAAAAATAAACACGAATAAATAAATCAAAGAAATATATCATAAGGATAAGTTACAATAAAGACAGGAAGTAAATAGCTCCGTTTGGGTCCGGAAATCCGCTGCTCCCTGCTCCCATCACTTTGGAAGCCCCCGGCTGAACCGCACCAGCAGGATCGGACACGGCTGAGATCGAAGCTCCAATTTGAGTGAATAATGAAGCACCCATCACGCTGTATCATCAAGCGACACAGGGAAGGCGGGCGCAGGGGCGGACACTGTTGCAGACTAAACTAGGCTCCCCCAGTTCCCACGCTGAAGCCCAAACTGCCCAGGTGCGTGTACCTGCAGGCATGGCCTCTAAGGAGGCGACGAGGGTTAAATGTGGTCATGAGGGTGAGGCCCTAATCTGAGAAGACTGCTGTCCTTTTGTTTTTTTTCGTTTATTTATTTTTAAGAGACAGAGCGAGATAGAGTGTGAGTGGGTGAGGGGCAGAGAGAAAGGGAGACACAGAATCTGAAGCAGCCTCCAGGCTCTGAGCCATCGGCACAGAGCCCAACACAGGGCCAGAACCCACGAACTGCGAGATTATGACCTGAGCCAAAGTCAGGAGCTCAACTGACTGAGCCCCCCAGGTGCCACTGAGATGGGTGTCCTTCTAAAAACATAGAGACAGAGAAGGCCACCTGAGGCCACAGGGAGGTGTCCATCTGTAAGCCAAGGAGAGAGGTCTCAAGAGAAACCAAACCAGGGACACCTTGAACTCAGACTTCCAGCCTCTAATCTCTGAGACAGCAGGGTGCCTGGGTGGCTCAGGCAGTTAAGCATCTGAAATAAATAAAACATTAAAAAAAAATTTAAACTCTGAGACAGCAAATGTCTGCTGCTTGAGCCTGCTGGTCCGGGACAGTTTCTTAGGCCAGCCCTGCAGACGAACACGGACACGGAGCCCTTCCCATCCCCCACAGCGTCCCCAGACGATCAGATCTTAGCCCACAGGATCCTGTCCACCAACACCACTCGCATGGCTGGCTTTTGGGTCAATCACATGACGGAGGCTGGATCCCACGGGGACGAGCCCGCAGGTGGACAGCCCTACACGGTGTCCTACTCCACGCCGGGCACCCACACCACTGACCCCCTACTGTGGAGATGATCTTAGGTCTCCTGGGGGAGACAAATGAATGTGCACCCACTAGACAGACAACTGTCCAAGGTGCCCGGGTGGGAGGAGAGGCCAGGGGGAGGGAGGTCAGCCAGGAAGAGCGGCAGCCTGGCTGGGCACCTCGGGCACCACCACGCGCTTACACGCACGTCCCCTGAGGAAGGCAGGAAGACGCGGAGGCTCGGAAGGCAGGGGACCTCCCCGGGCACGCAGCGAGAAAGCAGCAGCCTGAAGTCTCTCCTTCCACACCCCATACGCTGTCCATCCTCCAACCCGCAGTTTCTACGATGAAGCAGAAACTGCCACGGGGAAGGTTCAAACGAAGGACTCCCGAGTCTGAGAGATGAAAAGAACACGGCATCTCCCTTATTTCCAGGCCTGGGAGAGGAGAACACTCAAGAAAGACGTTCCTTCCACACGCCATTCTGTCCTGCCTGGCGCGCACGTCAGTGGGTGCCCCCGAGGGACGGGAAGACAGGAGGCTACAACCACAAGGTCCAGAGAGGAAGGAAGCGTGGCCAAGTGCGTGCCCGTGGGAGCCACCCCATCTGCATGAGCAGCAGCCCCAGCCCACGGGACGACTGGTCCACGAAGCCCACGCACCGCCCAGCGACGTGTCCCAGCACCCGGTGTCACCGGGCCACCCCCGCTCTAAGAAGCACCTCGCTGGTACTAAGGCTTGAAAGACAACGCTGTCCTCCGGCATCGTCCCAGCTCCCTGTAGGCTTAGTTTCTATCCTTTCTATCTGCAAGGAGTCATTCAAAATGTCTGAAACCCCTGCTGAGTTTGCCTGTGACATGTGCGCACATTAAAGATGAGCATCCGCCAACGAGTTGCCAACGAGCCCCCCACATTCTCTTTTAAAACCACCAAGTGTCCGGCTCGAAGGAATTTTTTGCAGAACTGCACAGAAGTGGGGGACTTGAGCAGATGCGTGAAGTCACGCCAGCGACCCACCTGGAGCATCTCCCCACTGACCGACAGCCCGGGCCCATCCCGCGGTGGCTGTGCAGGCACTGTCCCTGCCTGCTCAGGATGGACGCCCCTGGCCTCTGGAGGCAGCTTCTCCGACGGCGTCTGCGGGCCGGCCCATCCTCTCTGCCACCATCCCGGCAGGGCTGTCCGTCAAGGAGGCCGAGAGGTGGCCGATTCTCTCCAGGAACAGGAAGCCCAGGTGCCGGCCGAGGAGACAAGTCGGCGTCCCACAGACGGGGTGCCTTGGGCCTGCACCCCGGACCCCGCCAGGGGAGCCAGCCCAGTCCATCCCCAGACCTGGTTCTCAGGCCGGCCTCCCAGGCTGAAACACCCCCACACCCTTCTGGTAAATTCTACATCGGCTCGCATTAGCTAGGATTGAGGTTCTGACGTTTTCAACCAAAAACTGAACAGACCAACTCACCATGCCCTCAGGCATAAAGAGGAAAGAAATTCTGTTCTTAAAAAGGAAAGACGACCTACTGAGGGCAAAGGGGGCCTAAATTGAGGAACTTGTTTTGCCTTCAATCTGAAGGCAATTCCCAAAGTGGCGGCTCTGGGTGAAGAGGCCCCGACACATCACTGTGACGGTGGCGGCCCCTCTTCGGGGACATGTGAGTGTCAGAGCAGGTGCGGCATACATCACACCTGCTCCGTTCCCAGCCGTGGACTCAGCCAAGGCCTTCAAGGTCCTTCCGCTGTCAGGCGGTCAGGCTCCCAGGAGGTCTCACCACCCAGCAGGCCCTGGACGAGACCCCGGGGCCCAGTCCGGGGAAGCCCACGCTGGGAAGGACGGGCCATCCCACGATTAGGCCAAGTGCACAGGCCCCACGCCTAGCTCTGGTGTCAGGAGCCTCCCGAGGGACCTCGGGGACGCAGGGGCACGTGGCCTGAGCAGCGCAGGTGTGGGCGGCCGGTGTCGGCTGGGTTGGGAGAAGGCAGCATGCCCAGGGGCAGGGCCCGGGTCACTGGGAGCCCTGACTGGACCAGCGGGTCCTCCAGGGAACAGCTGGAAGTGACAGTGCCCCCAGGGATGGGCGAGACCGGGCAGGCCGGCAGCAAAGGGCTCCGGGTGTTAAACAAAGTGACTCCATTGTCTTTATTTACGCCATGACTCGTTCTCGGAAGGGTGAGGGATGAGGTCAAGGAATCCGGACCTCCTTGAGCCATTAGCGGCTTTGAAGCAGGGCAAGGCCCGGCCGGAGCTGTATGGAATCTATTCACGGGAGAGCCAAGCTGTGCAACACGAATTGCATCAACCTCCTCGGACATCTGAGCACCGGGGAGCAGACGTGCTGGCACACAGGAGGCGAGGCCTGAGGCGACCGCCTCTGCTGGATCCGTGGGTATAAACCCGTGCTCATCGCGCACGCGCCTGCACACACACGATGCAGGGGACCGCGCACAACACGGAAGGCTGAGCAACGAAGCATCTCCGGAGAATCCTGGGGGTCATCGCACTGTTCAACCCTGAAAGGCTACAAAATCATTATTTTTTAAACCGTTTAATGTTTATATTTGAAAGAGACAGAATGTGAGTGAGGGAGAAGTTGAGAGAGGGAGGGAGACACAGAATCTGAAGCAGTTCCAGGCTCCCAGCTATCAACACAGAGCCCGACGCGGGGCTCAAACTCATGGACGGGAAGATCCTGACATGCGCCGACGTCAGACGCTTAACCGACTGAGCCCCCAGGCACCCCTAGAAAATCGTTATTTAGTTGGAAGGGCTCAACAACTCTCTAGCAGGTCTGACTGTGGCGAGGGGGGAGGCGTGTACGTAGTGTCACCTTTTAGCTTTTTAACTAAAAACGGCGCCCCAGGCGGCTCCGGTGTGCAGGTGGAGACGTGGGCCGGCCCCACACCCTGGCACGCGCGGCATGCGGCGCCCTTGGATGCACCGAAGGCAACACGCAGATGTGAACACGTTTTCCAAACTCATGACCTTGAACCTTTAAGGCAGTGTGGTGTCGAGGAAAAGCCCACAGCGGCGCCACACCTGGGCCGGGAAAGCACCGCCAGACGAGACAGACCTGAGGCGAGGTTCTCCCCGTGGAGGTCCAGCGGTGCTACCTCAACCCCCGCAACCCAGCAGGGGGCCCGGCGCCGCTCGCAGCGGCAGGTCAGAACGCTCTTCTTGTTACATCCGAAAGCACTTGAGAGATGGACATTTTCACTCATGTGTCTAATTTCCTAGAAACGGAGGCAAGAGCAGGTTCCCTGGTGGGCACAAAAGTCCGCTGCTCTCAGGGGACCCGGAAGCTGCGGAGCACGCAGGACCGCGGACAGTCAGGATGTACGTCCAGCCCGGACCTATGTCCTGGGGCGCTACTTTCTTATTCTCGATCAAGGAAATCAGTCTTCATCCTTGGTACATCCTCCCCCCGAAAAGTTACACTGATGCCCAAACGCCCCACACACCAAGATAAAGGGTGGCTCTCCAGCGTTTTGCTGACGTGGCATCGGGGCGGGAAGTGACGTGGACACTGCCCCTCATCTCCCACCCCTGCACCAAATCCCACCGCGAGCACTTCTATTAAAAAAAAAAAAGGCTCTGTAGGAGCAAAATCCACTATTTGAGGAAATCACGCGGGGTTTTCTCCCCACGCTATAAATAAAGGAGCTCTCCAGAACGTGGAGCTGTCAAAGAAGACTTACAGATAGAAGTTTCCAGTTTTACTCTTTGGCCAGAGGACACGTGAGTAGTTTCCCTGAGCCAAGCAAAGGTTAATCAACAAAGAAGTTCGTTAAGACTGTCCCGAGCTCAGGCTGCCAGGCAGGTAGTCATAAAGCCTGGGTGGAATTTGCCTTCTCCAGCAGTAGGAGGCGGGAGGGGAGAAAAAGTCACATCCTGGGGGGGCCGGGGGGCGGGGGGGCGGTCCTAGAAAACTTTGAGGAGAAGGTGCAGCCCCTCACCTCACCCGCCCGTCCTCCTTCGGTCCCAGCCAGCACACAGGTACACGCACCTGCGGCAGGTGCTGGGCACAGCCGGTCAGCTCGGAGCTCTGCACGCAGATGAGAGGCAGGGAGGAACCGCAGAGGCAGAGGCGTAGCGAGCGGGCTGCTCCGGGCTTGGACAGCATCCCTGGTCGCCACCCACCAGATGCCACTAACACTCTGCCCCGAAGTTGTGACAATTCAAAATTTCCGCAAGCGCTGCAAAATTACCCCCTCCCCCAACTAAGAACCACCCATCTTGGCCAAACACCTGGGAGTTACAGGCAGGGACACGGAGGCCGGGGGGTCCCAGTGTGATGCAGAGGGCGGAGACCTGACTCTCGATGTCTGCCCACCGCCTGCCACCCGCCTCACCCAACGCCTGCGCCTCGTGTGTGCCACGCAGGCACCTGCGAGACAGCTCGTGGACTCTGCCCAGACGCTTTTAATTTTTAATCTCTTATAAGCACCCAGATGGGTCTGGTTTTTACAAACATAAACGTGAATGGCCACAGCTCCTCTCCCTCAGGCGTCCTCACCGCCCCCCCCCAACCCGCCTCTTCCCCACCTCGGCCCCACCCCCACAGCCCACGTTAGTAGAAGACACCTCCCAGGCCACCAGACGCGGATGGCATGGCCTCTGAGGACAGGTGCTACCCCCAAGCAGTCACTGCCAGGCGCCTGCTGAGCCTGACCCCCGAAGTGGGGACCCTCGCACTGAGGGTGGGAGCATGGGATTCAACAACACATTTGGAAAAGCCAGGCGGTTCTTTAAAAGTTAGATACACACCCAGGGCAGCTAGGTGGCTCAGTCAGTTGAGCATCTGACTCAGTTTCAGCTCAGGTCATGATCTCGTGGTTCCGTGAGTTCAAGCCCCAAGTCGGGCTGTGCGGTGGCAGCCTGGAGCCTGTCTGGGATTCTCTCTCCTTTTCTCTTTGCCCCTCCCCAACTCGTGCTGTCTCTGCCTCAAAATAAACAAACTTGAAAAAATTTTCTGAATAAAAAATAAATGTAGAGAGACACGAAAGCGCGTGCGCACGTGAAGCGCTGAGCGCGGGTTGTGCATGGCGCTGTAACTGTAAACGCCAAACCCTGCACACAGCACAGTCCGCGTCCACCAGACGGGTGAACTGCAGTGAGTCCACGTGATGGAATCGTGGCCAGCAACGAACACATGCTCCTGATATTCCCAACAAGCTGCTGGAACCTCAGACTCACTGCCGTGAGTGAACGAAGTTAGCGTAGAAGGGGTCTGTTACTGCACCACTGCATCTCTATTAAATTCTAGAAAACGCAAACTAACACAGCGTGACAGAAAGCACATCAGTGCAAGCAGATGGGGGCAGAGGGAGGGACGGGTCACAAAGGGCACAGGGAATTACATGGGGAGACGGTTGTGTTCCATAATCTGGCTGTGGTTTCGCGGATGTGTGGCTCTGTCAAAACTCATCAAATCGTAAACTTTCAATACATGCAGTGTCTCCTACGTAAATCTGAACTCTCTGGAACTGAATAAAACACGTGCAGAAGGAGCAGTGCTGTAAAACTCACCAGCGACATTGACAGAAACTGCTGGAACTGTTCCATCGCGGGAGGGTCGGTGTCCTGCCTAAGCGCACGAGGGCTGTCCGGCCGGGGAGGGGGGTGCGGGGTACCCTTGGGAAACTGCACTGCTGCGGTGCCGGGGAGGAAAGGGGGGCACGGCCTTCCCAATGCCCCTCAGGAGCACCGGGGTCCCTGCACGGTGCGGGGAGTCAGGCCTGGAACACGGCAGGAATCCAGACGGTCGCGGAACAACCAAGCTGTAGGAATGCTGTGGGGGGGGGGCCCGTGGGGGGCAATCGGAGGACCCCATCCTGCAAAGTCAGCCACCACACGACCCGGGTGAGTCCCTGCTGGCTTTCCAGCCCAGGCCCGATCGGAAAGAGGGATGGTGCCGTCTGACGCCCCTGACCCACACCTGCGGGGACAAGCAGATCGCGTGCCGGGCTCTGCTCCCCTCTTAAAGCAGCACCAGGACAGCACACAGGGTTCTGCCCCCCAGCGCAGCCACCTCACTTTGCGTGACCTCAGGCAAATCTCGTTCATTCTCAGGGTATCAATTTCTCTCTATGATGCTAATTATAGCCCAGAGGAAAAGTAACTTCTATTTATACATGTTAAAAATTAACTGCGTGCTAGCATCTCCATTATTAAAATGTCACATAATTCGAGTGGCTTAAATTTAAGAGTTGTACTTTCAACCGACCCGGATTAAAGGTGCTGCAGATTTTCTGAGCCCAGGTGAAGTTTCAGCAGCACGCCATTTGGAAACCGTCCCTGTCCCAGACGGCGAACCTGTCACTGCAGGGGCCGGCTTGCCACGGCTATCTCCTCCTCCGGCGATCAAAGCCGCCAGTCAGCCCAGGCACCACCAAACCTCAGCAAGGGAGTAAGAGTGACCCAGCTGCTGCCGCCTTCTCTGTAACTCAGCCATACTCAAAAGGCGAGGTGTGAATATGAGCTTCGAATCACAAACTGGGACACGCAAGAGGGTGCCCTGGGGCCCCTGCAGACCTGGGGCTGATCTGACAGGTTTCCTTTCTGTTCACAAAACATCATGACCGTGACTCCTGAGTTCAAATCCTACCTCAGGCGGCTCCGGGGTGTGGGCGGGTTTGGGCAAGGCTTTAAACTCTAGGCCTCAGGCTCCTGACCTGTAAAGTGAGGGTTCTACCACCTCTGTGCGGACAAGTGACACAAAGCAGGTTTAAGCCCTTATCACAGGGTCCCAAACGGCAGGCGCTATTATTACGGGTTTTGTTAAGTGAAGGAGAGGGAAGGAGCGGGGAGAGCGTTCATGAAATGTTTCATCGAAATTTCTGGAATCCAGAGCAGGAACAGCTGTCAGGGACGCCTCCAGGCAACGGCGTCATTTACAAGGCACACCCGCCCGCCTGGCTGCCTGCACAGAGCTGCGCCCAGGTCGGCGGGGAGACCCCGGCCCCCACACCGCCCCGGCCGTGCGAGCCTCCCTTCCCCCGGAGGCCACACGGCGCACCGCGTTCTCAGACAGCTGTTTCGGCCTCGTCTTCCTAAAAGCGAACGGGGAGCTGACGCCTGGAATGGGGCCGCCGGGCAAGGAGGGCGCTGAGGCTGCTCGGCCAGTCGGCACAGGCGCCCGGCCCGGCACACAGCACGGCTCGTGACGGCCACGAACCAGCCGCCTGCCAGCCGGCAGCTGCTTGCTCCGCGTGGGGCTTTGCGGGTCGGCGAGCGCGGCGTGGGGAACGACCGCGAGCGACCACCAATCGACGGAAGAGCAGGAAGCTCTGGGAAGGGCTGGGATCCGAGGGCCGGCCCAGCGCACACAGGACGGAGGACGGGCTGCCTCGGCCTCTAGGGACAAGGAGTCGACGAGAGGCTGTTCCAGCTCCAGATTCCCTTGAGCTCAGGAAGAAGCGTAGACAGAATCCAGCCCGAGATCACAGTGCTCACAGAGAAGCAGCCGGGAAGACGCACGAGCACACTCCATCAGCAGCCGGCTGGGGCTCGGTCTTACGTCCCGCCCGCCCAGTCCCTTGCCCCCATCTCCGGGGAGCGTGGAGGGGAGCCGGCCAGCGAGGACCCAGGTTGGGGAAAACAAGGGTAAGCGTTCGGCTTCCGTCAGTGGCCTCGGGGCTCGGCGGCCCTGCGCACGGACGCAGCTTCCCATCAGGAGTGTTCCCGGGGCTGTGGTTTCAAACCAACAGAGAAACTCTCGGTCAAAGGAACTCGGGTTTCTGATTACGATTCCTGTTGTTATGTCCAGAAAACCCCAAGAAGACAGTATCATCTCCACCACGGGTTAAGTCATGTTTTTTAAATACTGGAACCCGAGCTCTAAAAACCCCAGGATCTAACAGGACTTATGTAACACAAGCCAAGGTAACAGTAACCATGGAAAATGGATCCTCCAAACACAAGTTTCTGGAAAAGTTCACCACAATGAGCTTTACACGGTATCTTCCTAAAGAATTCTTCGGCGGGGGTTGTTTTCAGAATCAGCATGTGGTTGCAGCCGGGTGGGGAACTATGCTCTGGTGTGAGGAGGTGTAGACGCCAGTGTAGACAGTCCACACAGTTCTCCACCGCCCACCCTTCCTGTGAACAAGCCACTGCTGAGGCTGCCAAGGCTGCTCTCAGGGTCACGCACGTGCGTGCACGTACACACACACACACACACACACACACACACACACACACACACACACACACACACACGAGAGAAGAGGGAGGGATGAACAGGGAGTGGTGGACACGGGGTGGGCAGGTCAGCCGTCCCTTCATCCCTGCAAACTGGCCTTTAAGATAAAGCCTCAGATGGGGGCGCCTGGGTGGCTCAGTCGGTTAAACGTCCGATTTCGGCTCAGGTCATGATCTCACGGTTCATGAGTTCAAGCCCCGCATCGGGCTCTGTGCTGACAGCTCGGGGCCTGGAGCTGCTTCAGATTCTGGGTCTCCTCCTCTCTATGCCTCTCCCCCACTCACACTCTGTCTCTCTCGGTCTCTCAAAAATGAATAAATGTTAAAAAAATAAAATTTCAAAAGAAAGATAAAGTCTCAGGGACAAGAGGGTCTTCAGCACTCGGAGGGGAGCAAGCGAGCATTAAGGAGACTGTGCGCTGCCGTTACGGAAATCACCCGCTGAGACGTGCAGGCAAGTCTTCCGGGAACGTCTTCCACCATGGTAACCCATGAACGAGACTAGAACGTTCTTTCATAAAGGGAAGTGGAAGAAGTCAAGTTTCCCTGGCCCACAGCAGACATGTTCAAGGGTTAACGTCTCCCGCTCTGCGGGGAGGGTGGTGGTTGTGAGAGAGAGAGCGGCACTCAGAGCCGCCAGCACCTTCCTTCGGAACCAGGCCCTCGTCGAGGGGCCGAGGGGACCGCCTGGGCACGTTGTGCCGTCAAGCCCCTCAGCTCCCGGCCTGCTGGCGCCGCACACAGGACGCTGACAACATGGGGACGAGGCCAGGGCGCCGGCTGCAGAATCTGGACGCACGGCCCGTTCCACACGAGTGCGGCCTACAGGCCAAGGCAGGGCGGTGAGCGGAGAGGCTCACGTCCCGAGAAGGGGACCGTGGGTCCGACCCGGAGAGAGCTCTGTGACACGCACGCAGCGGCCGAGGGCTGCGGGGGAGACTCGCAAGAGGCTCGGGAAGGAATCTGCTGATTCAATACGCCCGAGGCCGCGGGGTCTGGGCCAGCTCCGGGCAGGACGCGGACAGCGCTGCAGGGGGCGGAGGAGGAGGAGGCCGCAGCCCCAGCCCCGTGAGGTCACCGCGGGCTCCCGGACAGCCCACAAGACAGGCCCCGTTTGAGTCTGCTCTGCAGAACAGGAATATGGGGCCAATCGGGTTCTATAATTAACACTGCAATTAACACTGCAGACACAGGGATCGCACTGTAATTCAGCTCCCAACTCGGGGCCGGGGCGACTCCCAATTCTGAAGGCTGCTCCCTAAAACTCATGAACCGGGAGGTGACTAAGAGCTTAATGAGACTGCTCGGATCTGCCTCAAAACCTGCCACGTAAGTCAGACACGGGAGCGGCTCAGCAATGACACCTGCAGCACTTACCATGTGCTCGTGACGGTGACAGGGACACACGAGCAGCGGGTCACACAGCTGCACCCCGGCTTTCTACTCTGGGTACGGGGGGTCCGGGGCTCTGGGTACTCTGCGGAACGTCGGAGATGATCATCGGTGAGGTTCCATCCGCTCACGTCTGCACACACCCACGTGTCAGAAGGGAGCCTTCCACAGACGCACCGTGTGACACGTGGCAGGCGCTGGTTCCCCCACGTGCTACTGCGTCGCGTTCCCTGCCCTCCGGTGGGTCTTACACTCCTGAGTGGAATCTCACGCGGAGTTTGCTGGGGCAGGGATACTACGGAGGAAGCAACTGAGCACGAGCCCTAGGGCAGGCGGCCCTCCCGACCGCCGCCTCCCTCCCAGCCCCACTCGTACCGCCACCGGACCCGGCCATTTTGGGGAATGAAGAGCCACCGATGCGGTGGCCCCAGCCACTGCCGAGACAGGAGGGACCTTGAGATCACAGTTCAATCCTGTGGATTCCAGCCTCTGAAACTGAGGCCCAAAGGGACACGCATTTGCCAAGAATTCCAGGGCACGACACTGAGGCCCGGGCTGTCTGTGCGCCACAGGCCAGTCACCACGGCTGTGACCCGCCATGATGTCACGACGTCCAGGGAAATAGCCACGGTATAAACCAGGTAAGCAAGAAAATGCCCATCCTGCGCATCAATACATTGGCTACGTCTAAACCCAGTCCTCAGAGCTGCCTACTCCCAAACCCACTGAGGCCGGAAGAGGGGCTGCCCTCCCAACATGCACATCGAGCCGTAGGACTCAAGTCAGAGTTCAGTTCAAAGTCTCCTTTTGGTTCACATGAAGACTGGGGTGCCTCGGTGGCTCAGTCAATTAAGTACCTGCCACTTGATTTCACTTCAGGTCATGATCTCATAGTTCGTGAGTTCAACCCCCACATTGGGCTCCGTGCTAACGGCGTGGGATTCTCTCCCTCCCTTTCTCTCTACCCCTCCTCCACTTTTTCTCCCTCTCTCTCTCTTTCTCTCTTTCTCTCTCTCAAAATAAACAAACTTAAAAAAAAATAAACTGAATCAAGATTAACACAACAAAAGGCTGTCCTTCCAAAGTGCAAGTGAAACCAACTTCGCCTGCAGAATGAGACACCTGCACGTGGGACCCACACTTCGTAAGTACCCTGCCCCCACTGTGCTGACACTGAACCTGAACTTGACGCCATGACACCTTGATGGCCACGGTTTCCACAAACCCTTTGGATTCCTAGCCCTACTGGGCGCAGCCTTGGAAACCTCTGCATCCTATAGAAGCAGCTAGATAGCGACCCTCTAGATGGGTGGAGAGATACGCAACATTACCAAGCAGAGCAACAAGGGCAATGGGAACAGAATGGCTCCCTCTACACATTCCTTCAACTCTTCTGTGTGTTTCCAAATTCTCATCATAGAATGTGGAGGAAATGAGAACCACCTCGAGCTGCAGTTAATCTGCAAATGTCATCTCTTAGTAGCAAAACGCCTTGTTTATATGAATCCGAGACCCTAGACTAGTGGCATACCCCCCGAGCAGACCCAGAGGGGTGCCTGGGACCCCACAGGTGGGTGATGGCTCCGTCGATCTGTGACCTGCTACCTCTTACCACATGCCACTCGACACAAAGTGCCCTGCTATCAACCTCAACAAGTCAGGGGGCAGGGGTGGTGGGTGACGATCTCCCAGACGAGGAGACCGCAGCACTCCAGGCCTCTTCCATCCCCAAGCAGGCAGTCTGCGAAACGAACACTCTGAGTGCCCCACACCCAGCATCCCATCAGGAGCAGACGGGGGGATTCTAGAAGAACATGGGCTCTCACGCTGGAGCCTGGGAGTCTGAGCCACATTCAGAAGCTGCGACGCCAGCACATCCAGACCTCACTTGGCGTCAGGGGTGGGGGGGTGGGAGGCAGAGACTTATGGGGAGATGCACAATCCACACCTGCCCAGATTTCAGCAGCACCCAGGACCCCCCGGACAAGCTGGGGGTCTAGGGAAAGAATGTGGGGCTTGGGGAGTCTGAAGCAGAGAAAAAACCTCTCGACTTAGACTATGGGCAGAAAGAGAGGAAGTAACGTTTGTATTTTATTCCCCAGCATGAGATGATCAGAGAGAAGCACAGGTTGAGAAACACTGGTAAACCTGAAATTTTCCTTTTTTTAAGGTTTTTATTTAGAGAGAGAGAAAAAGCGTGGGGGAAGGGGGAGAGAGAGCGAGCATGTGAGCAGGGGAGGGGCAGAGAGACAGGGAGAGAGAGGATCTCAAGCGTGCTCAGCCCAGAGCCCAATGCGGGGCTCAAACCCACGAACCGTGAGATCATGACCTGAGCTGAAATCAGGAGTCAGATGCTTAGCCAACTGAGCCACCCGGGTGCCTCAAAACTGAAATATTCTAAGTGAAAAAATGGAAACCAACTTTCCTGTGTGAAGACGGTGAGATTCCTCTGGGCAAAGATGGGAGTTTTCCAAAGCCTCCTGCTGATACAGACGATGCACGTCTGTCAACGACCCCCTCCCCCATGTCATTAGCTTCCCACCTTCTGGGGCTCAAGCAGGGCAGCCTCTGGGAGCCCCTGAGCCTCTTCACCGCACCCCCTCTAGCTCGCCCAGCCCACTACGCATCCCGACCAAAGCACATGCCTGCCCGGTTTACACACGGCAACGTTCACCTCTGCCGTCCTGGCACATGGCGCCACAAGTCTATGGACTCAAGCCATTAAGTGGAAACTACCAACACCACCATGGACACAGACTTGGGGTACGGACGTAGCTACAGATGGACACGCATCAAGCATCACGTGGTATATACTCTGCACTGCTCTGGCCAGGAGACGCCAGGCTACATGAGCAGGGTCTCAAGGGCCATCACAGTCCAGGGCCTGTGAGCCACAACTGGGTCACAGGAGTCCCCGTGTGGATGGACTCAGCTCCCGGACAGAGCAGCACAGCAGCCCTGCCGCAAGGGGCCCGTGTGCACCTGCCTCGGACCCCAGCTACGCATCTACAGGGGGAAGAGGGGGCCGTGATACGCTCCTGATGCCTGCCTCTCAGCCTGTCCCACAGACAGGGTGACTCCTGATCTACATACCCAAACCGACCCCACAGGGACAGGGCCCTCTTCCACAAATCCCGGGGAACTGCCACGCACGGCCAAGCACCTCCCGCCCAAACCTCGGGGCGTGGAAAGATGGAATGCCCACACCCGGCCCTGCGCTTGTGTTCCCAGGATCAAACCCCAGACTGCGGCCCCTCTCCCTCCATCCTAGGGCTCCCACGCAACTTCTGGCCTGCACCTCCACGAGCATCCCTTGGACCCTGTCTCTGTGTCCCCACCTTCCTGCCCAGGCCCCCACCCTCCCCCACAACAGCCTGGAGGTGGTTCCCGGTCTCCAGCCCTCCCTGCCATTCCCCACAACTGCAGCGGCCACCATGGCCTCAAGGCTGCACGGCCACCCCGGGCATCAAGGGCTCCCCTCCCCAAACAGAAACCCATCATCAGGGTTCTGCACGGCCCAATCAAAGCGCACCCGACCTGCCCTCTGGGGCCTGTAAGGCTCCCCTCCGTCATTCCGGCCTCCTCAATTCTCTGGAGGCTGGGGATTCAGTCCAGATGTTTCTGTCCTGTTACCCACCAGCCAGAAAGCCCTCCACCGCCTGATCCCTACCCAGCTCCCACGTTGGGTTTAATCCCATCCCCTCCCTCCGAGGCAGCCCTCCCTCTCCCCAGGCTGCCTGGAACTGCCAGAGATCTCCCGTTGTATCCTGGTGGCCTCCGGGGCGAGATCTGGAGCGAGCTGGGAGAAGGGCTCAGGTGTCGAGCATCCTGCACACCCTCCCCCGCTCAGTTGGAAAAGCTCCCCTTTGCCACACTGTAGGTGCTCAATAAAATCTTGCCTATAGATTCACACTAGCCACTCCCAATGCTAAACGGGGAAGATAAACACAGCCCTCCCACCCCCATCCCTCAAAATAAACATTTGCTTGTATGAAGCCACTAGAGAAGCTCACACGCATTCCATCCCTTTGAGCTACCAGGTTTGGCCTCAGTTAGCGTGGCCTCTGTGAAGGGGGATGGGCAGCTCCAGGATGCGGCGGAACAAACAAAGAAAATAACCCCTTGGGAATAACGGAGTTGGCAACACTTAGCTTTTGTTTTTTTCCTGCCTGGCACATAATTGCTACAAACAACAGACCCTGAGTAGTGCTAACACGTTAACTATAAGACCACAGAACAGTTCAGGCCCAGAGTAGAAAACGAGTTTCCTTTCAAATGCCAACACGGATCCAAAAGTTATCTAAAACCCAGGATGGAGGTGGGGAAATGGGGGCTGGGCCGGGCCGGAAAGAGTACCCCAAATGATTACTGATTTGCCGAGAGCCAGGGAAAGCTGAAAGGGGCCCGCTCTGGTCTCAGGGGAGCTGTGCCATCCACATTTTAAAGAAAAGTACTTCCTGGTGAAGGACTTCACTCAGGCAGCTCCCTATTTACAGAGCTGTAATTATTCAACTCACAAGGATTTAACAGTTTGTAGAAAATCCTGAAGTCTAAGACAGCCGGAAATTTATTAGCCACTTAAACAAACAATGGAAAGAACACAAATCAAAGGAGGATACGCAGCATCTAAGCCACCTGAGTGTCATGTAATGAACTTGGAACAGCAATGAATGGTCTCTCCAGATAGAGGCTCCCCGCCAGATAGAGTGGCTTCATGATTGGTTGTGTGCAACCAGGGAGAACAGGTAACATGACACAGGTCTCCACTCCCAGGCACCTGACAGGAACCAAAAGTCAGGCCCGAGAATGTGCACAGAGGCACTGTTGTACCAGCAGAAGGTAGGAAACTACGCAAATGCCTATCAATGGTAGAACAGATTAAAAAAACAAAGGCGACCTTTAACTACATGCAATACAGATGGGTCTTGCCTTGCCGACCACCTTCTGTTTCTTGATCTGAATGCTGGTTACACACATGAGGTCAGTTTGTGAAAACTTCCCCCCTTATGCTTTGGGCGTCTTTCTGTATTTATGTGCCACGTAAGAAAGTAAAAAGTTCCAAAAAATTAGGGAGTTGAGAGTGGTCTCAATCCCGGCAATCCCGAAATCGAAATAACAACAGCACATGGGAAATCAGAGCCCCAGACTTGACTGTTGATGCTGAAATTAAAACAATGCTCTTGTTTGTTTGTCTGAAATCAGGTTCACCAGCCTAGCTACCAGGGGCCTTGTTAGAACAGGAGACGAAATCACAGCTCACAGCAGCACCCCAGGTCCTTAAAAACAGCAACAAAGGGTGGGCAGGCAGGCTTACGGAAGTGCCCTCCCTGGAAAATATGCCCACTCTCCCCCACAGAAAGGACAACTGGAAACACAAACAGCTGAACCTCAGGGCCATCGGCTCTCTCCACATCAATTTATTCTTCAATAGAAAAGCAAGTAATGAGCTTACCTACATTACCAAATCTTGCTGAGGACCACCGTCTACCCTCACCAGACAGCATGCTTCTGAGCTTGCATTTAAGGAATAAAAAGTCTGTTAGGAAACTAAGTTGGGTCTTGTTTGGTTGAAGGCACTGACAACAAAAACCAAAACAAACAAAAAAAGTTTTCTGACTTCTTCCTTTTCCCAATACTCTTGGTAAGTCCCTTTAGAGTGAAATGCACTGAATTTCAACTAAATTTACTTCCCCCAAAGATGCTACTCTCCCTTGAAGACTAATATCGGAGAATATGGTAACAGGAGCTTTGGCAAGGCTGTGTCCTAAGCTGGAAATCAACACGGTTCTATTTGCGAGGAGCCTGTTGAATGTTGACATTTCTAAGACCAAACATAAGTCGTTCGTGAACATGGCCGGTAATTATCTGGAATTCTTCTCCCAGAACCATGAAAAGTGTTTCCCACCCTTAAAAAATAAAAAATAAAAAAGCAGCTTCTAACCACAATGCTAATGACAACCAGACGGCATGAGCATGAGCCGTTTTAAAGAGGAGACAGTTGCTTGTGTAGAAACACTGTACAAACACTCCAACACTGCAGCCCAAAAAAAGACAATCCCCCTCAAACAGCGGGAGAAGTGTGAAATTTGCAAATGAGCCCCTGGTTAAACAAAAACACCAATCTGTTCCCAGACAGCTTAGGGTGGCCACCTGTTCCGGGCCGGTGGCGAGTTCTGATCACCAGTGGAAGAAACAATATCTAAGCGATGACAGCCCCTCTCCGGCCCTGGTCCCCACCCTCGAGCCTATATTTAGTCTGCTCTTTATGGAAAATGTTCCGACCTCGTACACAGACAAGCTCTTTGGCTGGTTATTCAAAGGGTCCATTAACAACCTCTTCTGGCAGGGGTGGTGTTTGCTCGCCTTCCCTCGCAAGCCCCAGAGGCAACCAAGGCCCCTTTCTGGCCTTGGTCAGCTGTGAGCAGGAGCCCAGGGATGACCAACTGCCCTGGCTCTGGATGGGTCATCCCTCTATCTCGGGTAAGTCAGTCCACACACAGCCCTGCATGCAGGCTTTCCACACTGAAGAAGAACCAAAAATCCCCGTCAGGCCCTCAGGAGCACAGAGCTCCTGGGAGAAGGGTGTCCGCTGTCCCGCACACGCAGACCCCTGTCCCGGTACCCTGCACAAAAATAGCAGATGCTGCAGAGATTGGAGATTAACATCTGCAGAGTGCATTTTGCTTCTCAGAGAAAGGTACTTAACAAAGGGAAGGAATTATGCAGCTAAGCACCAGATCAGAACCCCCGAACCGTGGATTTTAAAAATAACTAAGCTTGATCCGCTTTGCCAAACTCAATCACTTAAAGCAAAGGATTCAAAGGATCTGCGATGTCAGGGGAGGGGGGTGGGGAGCACGGGTTTGTTTGAATGTTGAGAAACACGAGACAAGATCAAATCAGTAGTTAAAACAAGCCCAAGCGAGACTCACAAACTATAAACACCTGCGGGGGACGCGGGAAGAAAGGATGCAAACTAAGGGATTTTAGTCTTAACAAAATAAAAAGCCTGCGCTGGGAGGAGAAAACAGTGGTGGTAGTAACAGCACCACGCGCTCGGTTGCGAAGGTTCCCACAGCCGCTGCGGGGCTTCTCGCTTCTGAGTCGCTTCCTTCAGGCTCCCCGACGGCCCTCCCCAAGCTGCCAGTAACACCCAGCTCTCCTCCTCCCCTGAAGTGCTCCTGTAGCCCCAAACCAGCGATCACAAATCGTATCCTCTGTCGAATTATCAGAACAAGGGAGTACTGAGGAAGCCCATCTAAATACACCAGACACCGGAGCACATGTGACATATCGACAGGAAGGAAGGTCCACACAACAGCCGACTAGGACTTAAAGGGCCTGGGACGTCAGCTAGTCCTAACTCCCTGCAGGGTCCCCTTGATGATGTCCAAACCCCTCCCCCATCCGACCGCTCCCCTCACAGGGCACTCCGCACCGAGGAGGTAGCATGGACGTCGACGTGAATTCATTCGGAGCGGTGTTTAAAGCCCTTCTCGGGGCGCCTGGGTGGCTTGGTCGGTTGAGCGTCCGACTTTCGCTTAGGTCATGATCTCATGGTTCGTGGGTTCGAGCCCCGCGTCGGGCTCTGTGCTGACTGCCAGCTTGGAGCCTGGAGCCTGTTTCAGTCTCTGACTCCCTCTCTCTCTGACCCTCCCCTGCTCACGCTGTCTCTCTCTCTGTCTCCTAGAAATAAATAAACATGTATTAAAAAAAAAAAAAAAAAGCCCTTCTCCACTACGTGGAAGCTGTGTGACCCTGTGCAAGTCCCTGGCTCCCTCGCCTCACCTGGAACCCACAGAGAAGGAGTTCGGAGAGCGGGGTCCAAAGACGACGGCCCTTTCTGCTGGAGCTCTTCCATCCACAGCGAGGCTTCTCAACGTGCGGTCCCTGGACCAGTAGCACTGGCAGCCTCTGGAAACTCGTTCGAAAAGCCCATTCTTGGGCCCCACTCCAGAGCTAGAGAACTAGAAACACGGGGCCTGGGGGCCAGCGATCTGCTTTGCCAAGCCCTCTATGTAATCCGCACAGTCAACTTGGAGAACCTCAGCTCTCCGTACGTTATGTCGGCGGCCTGGGTCTGACCTTCTCTCACCCCCAAAATAAAGAAACACCAACCCTGTGCAAATAGCCTGGCTGAAGAAGGTGTTAGGATTCAGCAAGTAGATCCTTCCCTTCCCCTACGCACACTAAAGAAATTTCATTTCCACCCCAGACGTCACACACAGTTGGTTACGTTTCCACCCAAGCCAACCCCCCTCATATCCAAAAGGTGCCCGGGGCACCTGGGTGGCTCAGTCGGTTAAGCATCCGACGTCGGCTCAGGTCATGATCTCACGGTGTGTAGGTCCGAGCCCCGCGTCGGGCTCTGTGCTGACAGCTCAGAGCCTGGAGCCTGCTTCACGTTCTGTGTCTCCCTCTCTCTCTGCCCCTCCCCTGCTCATGCTCTGTCTCTCCCTTTCTCAAAAATAAACATTTTTTTTTTAAAAAGTGCCCAGCCCTAACATCTGTACTCCTGCGACAGGTTTCAAAACACCCTCAACTTGTGTCGGATGGGGGTATTGGATGTATTTATACAACCAATGAGGGGCAAAAAGACCCAAACTCCAGAGAAGATGTTAGCCCCTCTGGCAAATGCGTCCTGGGCCTCCTGAATCACGGAGGAGGAGGAGCATGACGACGACGACGAAGACCTTATTTCTGCCCTCAAAAGGCTCCCAGTCCTTCAGGCCGGAGATGAGCCAAACAGAGCCCAGGACACAGAGCAGGCGGCCTGAATTCTGCCTGGGAGACATAGGAGAGACACTGGCGTGAGCCAAGCTGGAAGGGGTGCCTGGACTGGGAGGGAGTTGGTTGCTGGTAAGGTATGCAATTTAACTCAGAGGCCGCAAAGGGAGAGCAATTGTTAAAGAAGAAACTGCAACATTTGTATCAATAACTAAAAGGCCCCATACCTGCGCCTTGTGATTCAACTTGAAACATTTCGAATACAGTGGATATTGGCAAAGAAAAACTACACTCATCCACCTCAGGAAGAAGGGGCTTGTTCCCAGACACTTACACCTGCAGCAACCAGATTAAATCGTTTTCTATATGAAAACCAACTCTTCCAAGTTTTGCCGTGGTAAACACCTTTGCAGAGAACACAGTGCTTCTGGTTATTTGTGGCCTCTCAAACCCTTCTCGTCTTGGGCGAAGGGAACACGCGCTGGGGACGGTTGGCACACACAGCCGTGGAAGCCATGAAGAAGCAGGGACTCCACTTCTGTCTCCCAAGGCGCTACAGAGCCAGCGCTGAGGTCACACCAACCCGGGTCAAGTTTCCCACACTTCCGGGGCCTCGGAGGCGGCATCCCAGAACTGCCACACGGGGATCTGAGATGACGTAGGGTAAGCACTTCGCACTCTGCCAGGCCATGGGATTAAGCGGTCCCTTACCCCACCTTCCCAGCCCCCCTCCCCCCTTGCCGGGGCTCAGCCCTAGAAGCCTTCTGTCAAAGCACCCTTACCAGAGCAGAGCTCTCCGGGTAAGGACCGGGCCACTGTGCCTCCCCGAAGCCTTCAAGGGGAAGCCACAGTAGCCAGCGGTGAGGCCAGCGGGGAGCCCGGCTCCCCCTAATCTACCACCTGGTGACGATGGAGGCGTGCAAGCGGGTTCGGGGCTCAACCACTGGCCTGGCTCAGCAGGCTGCGTGGTGTCTTTCCCCACCACAGCTCGGCTACTGGGAAGCGGAATTACAATGCGCAATTGCTAATAGAGGCATTATCCCTAGGAGAACAAGCTTTATTTAACAAGAAAGGCAGTTGGCTCATTGACCTCAGCCCCATCAACCCCAGACAGAACCAGAGGGGGAAAACCTGACCAGTCGTCCACGCTGGGAGGAGCCGGTCCTGGACTCGTTTCTGGGTGTGGAGAGTACCCAGGCTCCAAGCTACATTTCAGAGTGCGCCACGCCCCCCCACCCCCCGTGGAACCCCCCCACACATCTGACCAGGTAAATCTGCAAACAGCCAGCAATGCTTCCCTAAAATCCAGAGAGCTGGGAGACAAAAATAAAGATCTCTAAATCTGAAATAAAAACTGGAAAGATAGACTTCTTTGGGACAAAGTAATATTCTGAAACAAAAACAGAATCACGTTTCCCATGCCCACAAACAGTCTTATTCAGGAACCTCGGTGAGCTCTTTCCAGTAAGATCCATACAATTCAGTCCATCACCAAGACAGTTTTCCGATCCAGACCCACTTACAATCACTTCGAAATGAGCTTTGAAAGGGTGCTAGCTACACATTGTTCCCTTTGACAAGGCCCCTTCTCACACCAACAGTAAAATTTCCTGAAAACACACACACAAAAAAAAACACAGGGAAAATTTTAAATAAATTATGGCACAGCCAAGTGCTGGATGATTATGCCGAGAAATTGTATCTCCAAAGTTTTTCATAACATTGAAAAGTGCTCCCAATACGTTCACCAAGAAGCTCTGTAGATAGGAATCCAATGTTGTATCTGTTGTGCACACGGCAGGGGAAGGGGGGCAGGGACCTAGCTGGATATCCTCTGAAATGCAGACTGGTTTGTTGGGTGGAATAAACGATTTTTAAACTGCCTGCTATGATATGCACATACTTTCCTGATGGGAAACGGTTCGATTTAAAATTCGCCATCATACCCTCCTGCCCTGCAAGGCGCTCAGGCAGGTCCGAGTATGTTGTGACTCAACTCCGCTCCTCCAGGCACCCGGTCCCTTCCACCTGCGGCCCCTCCGAACAACACGTGCAGCCTCTGTACCCCACAGCGATGCTCCTGGTTTCAACAGGAGCGAAGACCCCACACCCTGCACAACTACACACAAGTGTTTCCGCACCGGGTTCTTTTCATAGTGAAAACTCTGGGCAGTCCTCTCCACTCCCAAGACGTTAACAACACAAACGTAAAATCACAACCGTATCTTACAACTGGCACAGGGGAGGAGAACGTCTCATTATCACGAACGTACCGACCTTCGGTTAGAAGGGGCAGCGGAAGGTGCTTTGGGAGCCTAGCGACCTAGGCTCTCTATTCAAATGATCCTTTGGCTCAGACCTGACTTTGAATGACCTCAGTCAAATGTGCAGGAGGTCATTATCCCTCCTTGAACGGCCATCCCTCACCACACGAGGATAATGAAGCTGGCCCACATTCTCACAGGGCTGCTACAGCCACACAATGAGATTATGAATGCGAGAGTATTTCTGCTAAAGTTCTATACAAACGAACGGTGGTATCCTTGCTGATAATAATGCAAAGAACAGAAGAGCATTTGAGCGGTTCTTAAGCTTCGTTAACAGCCAAATGCAAAAAAGACATTCCTTTTTCTAACAGAAAAATAATGGCATCATCAAAGCCCCAACTAGGATTCGTTCACGGATTCTGAGTCTTATTAGAAATGACAAGGATTCCAGCCACGAAGGAGCTTAGCTTGTCACATGGCAAAGGTAGACAGCAAGCTATCAAAAACCATCATCTAGGAACCACGAGATTTTTTTTTTTTTAAGAAAGAAACGAAAAGGAAAAGGTAACCACATCGTCTTGCTAGAAAGAATGCTTGGCTGGAAGTGCTCGAGACCCCAGAGCTCGGCTCCGAGAATGAGAAATGAAAACAAGGCGGCATGAATCACTCGGCTAGAGGTCTCTGCTCCCGGCCAGGTGCGCTCAGTACTCGCGGCGGGCTTTCACGGTGTTTCATCAGACTTCGGTGCACGCAGCCAGAGAGCTGCAGAGAGACCTGCGAAACAGGCACTGCGAATGCCCCTTCCAATGTGACCACTACAGGGCCAGGGTCTGCCTCTAGAGGAAGACCTTCAAGCAGGATCACCCAGGCCATAGCAGGTGCACGTGGGCCCCACGGCCTCCCACAAATCCTGGCGGAGGTACATGGAGACTACACCTCTTCAAGGAATCTGCAAACATCTTAAACTGACATCAAGGCGGCCGTGTGGTCTGGCAGCCAAGTCCCACACACGGCTGGAGCACCGCTCAGGTCCTTGCGGGGAATTAGCGAGTCCCCTGCGGATATCGCCGGCCAATCAGCAGCCTGGCCGGGACACTGTTCAAGTCCGTGGGGCTGCCAAATGCCACGATGATCAGCACCATGACATCCACCTTCCCCGTCTAACCGGCCAAGCGTCAAACCGAGCCGCTCTGGGGTTAGTCGTGCGGAACGCACGGTGCCAGAGCGAAGCCCTCCTGTGGCCGATTCCCTCACAGATGGAGGGGAGCTGGGTGGCTGCCCGCAGCCAGGCTTCCGGACAATCTCCTGCCAGGCCTTGGAACATTCTCAATGTTCCTCAACAGCGGCCCTAGTGGCCTTTGGTTAGGACAGTCTGTATGGCCGCCCACTCTGCAGCCCTTGTACCTAATCTCTGGCCGACAGAGGGGAAAACTGCTGATGGAGTGTGGCCGTGGCCGGGGTGGGACTCTGCGCTGACAGCCCACCTTGTCTCCCCAGGTAGCTCTGGCCAGGCCGAACGGACAGAGCAAGGAGACAACCCAGAAGCGTAGTATGGGAGAAATAAGAGCCATCCCTCAGGCCCAGGAGAGGCAGAGCCCCGCACCTCCCCGGTAGCCTTGCCGGACCAGCAGGGAGAGTAAGGGGCCTCCGGGCCTGTGAAAGGGAGACCCAGAAGCTGAGGGACCGACCCCCTGTCCTTCTGGTAGAGCTCTTCTTCTAATACGACCCAGGACTTGGGGGAGAAAACACTCTACGGGGCCAGCCTTTGCACAGAGGCAGGTGGACATGCACCTAGACATGACACAGCCCTGGCTGCAAGGGCTCCATTCGGCTGCCTGTCGGGGCAAAAACACGAAGGGGGCGGCCCTGTCCCAGCTAAACACGCGGGCCGGAACCCCCAGCCCAGCGGCACTTCTCACAACGTCTCCAGCCTCTAGCAAGACGCCCGGCCCTGGCCTGCGACCCCGTCACGGGCCCGGCGGCACCAACCCCTCAGGCTGCCCCCCGGGCATCGGCCGGGTCGCTAAGGTGGCCCAGGACGCGGCAGCACCGAGCCACTTTCACACAGGACAGGCTCCGCCGCCCATGATCAAATCAACGCTGCCGGTCCAGCCTCCCCGGCCGAGCCGGCGGCGCCCTCGGCCTCCCGCTCGGCCGTCGCCGGGCCTTGCAGGACAGGAAGCAGGGGCAGCCGCGTGCCACGGCCCGGCGCGTGTGTACACACGCACGCACACACGCGCGCGCGCACCCCGCCGCGCCGGGGGCGCCCGCTCCCCCGCGCTTTCCAGAAGCCCCGTGGCGGCCCGGCCCTCACCTTCGATGGCGATGACGTGCTCCCGGATCTGGTTCTGCAGCACCGGCTCTTCCACGCGCTCCAGCAGCTCGTAGATGGAGTAGATGTTGGGGTGGACCGACTCGAAGCGCTGGATCTCGGCCCGGATGGCAGCCGAGTTGGCCAGCTGCTGCTGGTAGTTCATGGTGCAGGCGCCGCGCCCGGCCGCGCGCCCCCCCGCCGCCGCCGCCCCGCGCCCGGGGCCGCGGGCCGCCGAGCCCGGGGCGCCGCGCCCCCGGGGAGCCGGGCCCGCCGGCGGCGGGCGGAGGAGGCGCGAGAAGAAAGGAGCGGGCGGAGCAGGCGCGGGGCCGGCCCGCGGACTCAGTTCATGGCCGGGACGCGCGGCCGGCGGAGCGAGCGGGCCCCCGCGCCCCGGGTCAGCGGGCCCCCATGGAGCGCGCCGCGGCGGGCGCGCCCGGCCCCGGAGGAGGCTCGCTCGGGCGCCTTCCTGCGCCGCAGCCGCCTTCCACCCCTAGGCGCTGCCCCGCCGAGCAGCCATTAAAGCCAGGCAGCCGCCGCGCTCCGAGCGCCGGGGCCGGGGGCCGGCCCCGGGCAGTGGCCGCGCCGCTCGGGGACCGGCCGCGGCCGTGGTCGCGCGCTGCGTGCTGCGCCGTGCCCGCCGCGCGCCGCCCGCCGAGCCGGGACCGGGCCGCAGGCGCCGCGCAAGCCGCGGAGCCCGCTCCGAGCGCCGCCCGCCGCCTGCCCGGCCGGCCCCCTCCCCAGCACGCAGGGCCCCGGCCCACGTCGGCCCCGCCCCGGCCGCGCCCGCCGCCCGCGCGCTCGCCGCCCCCGGCCGCCGCCGCTGCGTCCTCCGCGGCGCTTCCCAGCGCCGGATCCCGAAGAAATTGCGCCAGGCTCCGCCCCGCGCCCGCCCCTGGGCTTCCTGGGACTTGTAGTCCGCGCCGCGTCGTGTCCCTCCTGGCGGGGCCCGCGGGGAGGAGGGGCGCGCGCGGCCGGGACCGGGGGCGGCGGGCGCGGGACGGCCGCGCCTCCGGCTCCGGCCTCCCCCGGGCCCCTGCGCCGGCGCGGTGCCCTCGGCCCCCCAATACACCCCCGCGTTTTTGTCTCCCAGCCGCCGGCTCCGGAAGGCACTGCGACCCGCCGGGGTCCCACGGCCGCACCGGGTTGGCCTCCCCCCACCCGCGTTTGAACTTTCTGCCTCTTCCCAAAGTGACAGGACTGCTTCCTCTTAATGAACCCAGTTTCTTCGCGAGGGCGAAAAGCCGCCTTAGCCGTGGCGCGTGGAGTTCACACTCCACGGGTGAACTGAAGTTGAACCGTGGGTGCGAGGGGTGATGATCTACCACGGGGGCTTCCTAGGCATCCCTTCTCCTTAAAACAGACTGAGAGGTACGGATTCTGCGGATCAAACGTGGCCCGCGCCGAGTGGGTCCCCAGTGCCCGGCCTGTGAACGCCCACCCCACCCCGACCCGCGTAAGCCCAGCCCGGGACCCGCCGAGCCGGGCCGCACTGCAGCAGCGGCCCCAGCCCAGAGGGCTCTGCCCGCAAGCAAATGGGATGTGCCGACACCGGGCCGATCGGCGGCCCCACGGGGCCTGGTGTGTGCGCCCAGGGCGATGCCTGCGCCCCCCGCCCCCCCATCCCAGCGGTCTTTTGGAAACAAGAAAGCAGCCTAGGCTTCCCTGAGCAAAGCCAGCTGAGCCTTCCCCAGCTATGCATGTTGCACCCTGATATCCAGCCTCGCCGGGCTCACAATTCCCCCCAGACAAATGTGCCCATCATCTTAAGCATTCTGAGCCTCAGCTTCTGCCCTCCTCCCCACCCCCAAGTCCCAGCAGGGCTCCTGACATACTTCGAGTTCATTGCTCCATCTGATATGCCTCTGGCTTAAAACTTATTGTAAGTAACTAATAACCAAGATGCCGGCTTGTGGCCTCATTTTACTTAACCTATCAGCAGGCATCGGTCACTCCCTCTCCTGGAAACCCGGTCTCCTGGCTGCTGGGATAACGTGTTCATCAGGCTTTCCTACTACTTTCCTGGCTTCTCAGTCCCTTTTGTGATTCCTGCTCACTTCGGTAAGGTCTTAAATATGTCAGGAGGTGGGGCTTGTCTCTGGACGTCTCCTCTTTTCTGTATGCATTGATGTCTGTCATTTAGCTTTGAACATCATACACAGCACAGGTTCATGAACCTCAGATTCATCTCTCCAGCCCAGACCTCGCCCCTGGTTAACATGCATATCCAACTGCCTCAACATCTCTGAGATGCCCACTGGCAATTTAGATCCAACATCTCAGGCTGAACTCTTCCCCTCCCCTCTGCTCCTCCTGAAATCATCTCCATCCCAGTTACGGGCAACTTTTGGCTTCTGTTTGCTCAGGGTAACAACTTGGTGCCATCCTTGATGCCTCTCCTCATATACCACAAATGGTGCCAGCTATACCTCCGAAAGATCCAGAATCCCAGGACCCCTCACCACACCCTGCCACCACTGCTGCGTCCTGATCATCTCACCTCTGGGTTATCGCTAGGTAATTGATCTGACCATTGATCTCCCTGCTTCTTACCTTGTGCCCTTACACTCTATTCTCAAGAGGGCAGCTCTGGTGAACCTTTTAAAACCGAAGTTAGGTCATGTGACACCTCTGCTCAAAACCCTCCTGTGACTCCCATCCCTCTCAGAGTAAATCTAGTTCTCACTCTGGCCTCCAAAGCCATTTAGGCACTAGTGCCCATCAACAGCTACACAGGGTCTGAGCAGTTCCCTACTTGTAAGCTAACAAGTTAGCCTGCTGCATGCAGTGTCATGGATGTTGGCAGAAGACACGAGACTCCTTGGTCAGAAACAAAGGACTTTGTCATTCCCAGCAAGAGCAGTAGCTAGATTATCAGCATTTTCATGCACCATTTCACCGAGCCCCGGTTCCCACAGGGCCATCAGATCCAGATGCACACATAGTGGGTTGCTCAGTAGGAGAGGAACTCGGAGCTTAGAGAACCTCAGTTTTTTATATGGGAAGTAAGCATGTCGGCTCTTCTTTCAGGAGGGAAACCCTATCTTAACTATCATGGACAGTAAGCACGTCTGCCCTTAACTGTGAACAGGAAACACTATCTCCATCTCTCAAGGCTGTTTGCCCTACAAAGGATCTTGAAGAGATGGTTCGGAGCAAAGGCAGTCCATGTCTCTGCCCGCAGATGGGCAGAAGGACAAGAGGCCAATGAAAGATGGTCTTTTCTCTTTAGCCACACTGTGCGCCTCCTTGCTTTCCTTAAATACTCCAGCACATCCCACCTCAGCTGTTGCACTCTGTGCTTCCTCTGTCAGGAATGTGCTTCCTCAGCAACCATGCGTTTCAGTTCCTCCACTTCCTCCACACATCTGTTCCAAATCCACCTTCTCAGGAAGGCTTTGCCAGAAACCCTATCTAAAATGGCATCCCGTGGGGCGCCTGGGTGGCTTAGTCGGTTAAGCGTCCGACTTTCGCTTGGGTCACGATCTCGCGGTTCGTGGGCTCAAGCCCCGCATCGGGCTCTGTGCTGACTGCCAGCTCAGAGCCTGGAGCCTGTTTCAGAGTCTGTGTCTCCCTCTCTCTCTGACCCTCCCCTGCTCACACTGTCTCTCTCTCCTAGAAATAAATAAAACATTAAAAAATAAAATAAAATAAAATAAAATAAAATGGCATCCCTCTTCACCAATACGTCATGTCTCACTTCCTCGCTGTGGCAAGAAGATGCCCACATCTTAATCCCTGAAACCTGTACATATGTTACCTTACATGGCAAAGGGCTTTGCAGATGTGGTCGACTTAAGGATGCTCAGATGAGGGAATTTTCCTGGACGGTGTGTGTGGGTCCAGTGTAATTCTAAGGGTCCTTATAAAAAGGAAGCAAGAGGGTCAGTGTCAGAGAAGGAGACGGGAGGACGGATGTGGGGGTCAGAGAGGAGGGGGATGGAAGATACTACACACAGCTGGCTTTGAAGATGGAGGAAGGGACCATGAGCCAAGGAACATACGCAGCCTCTAGAAGCTGGATGGTCCAGTCTTATTGACACATTTCCGACTTGTAACTTCCAGAATGGTAAGATAACAAACTTGTATTTACACCACTAAGTTTGTGCTAATTTGTTACAGCAGCAATGGGAAACTAATACACTTGCTTTATTTTTTCTTAACACTTCTTTGTCTGAGACAATACATACTTTACTTGTTTATCTTAGGTAGAGTCTATGTCTGCCTCTAGAACATAAGCTCCACAAAGACCAGGATTTTTGTATTTTGTTCTTCTCTTGCCATGCACATAGTAGGTATTCAACAAATGTTAGCCACATTGAAATGAAAGTTAGTTTTTCTAGCAACGTGACATTCACTAGACCCAGGGGCATTCACTAGGTTACTTTAGATTCATCTTATGTGAATACTGCCAAGAATTCTGGCCATTTTTGATAATGATAGTTCTTCCAAGGACTTCGATTTATGAGTGAAAGCCTCACTATGAGACCGAGCTGGCCCCCACCATAGTGAATTTCTCCTGTGGCCAAAAGTATCAAGGAAAATGCTAATGACCGTCCCATTCATTCAGTACTTCTCTCATTTATTCATTCAACAAATCTTTGTTTGTTTACCTACTGTATCCTGGGCAGGGTGCTACGTTCTAGGAACACAAAGACGAAAAAGATGATCCTTGCCTTTCCTGAGCTCACATTCCAGGAGAATATCTGTAGAAGAGGCACTGCTTTCAGGGTTCAATATGTGAATCCAAGTTCAGAATCATGACCAGAGGGTAAGTGAGGAGAGCTATGGATGAAGGCATCCATGAAGACCCTCTACACACACACATGAACACTGGGTTCCCACACAAACACATTCAGTGCCCGAGTTAGAGTTGGGTGAATAATTCTGGGAATGTCTTATTAAAAGTGGGAATTAAGGGAAATTCTGCTGGTGACCGGCCATAGACCTACATGTTCTCTCACAGCAGAGCAGTACGAATTGTGTGGTCCACAGGAATAATTTTACAGCCATAACCTTAAATTTCAAAGTGCTCCCCATCCCCAAACCCACAGAGCTATCCTTACACCTAGCTACTCCACCTAAATTATCTCTAAGAAGTGTTTTAGAAAATTCATGAAGCAGTATGTGTCTTCAGATTTTTTGTGTGCTTGATTCATTTGCCCAAGCTTGAATTGATCCCTTTGTACATACGGTTGAAGGGCTCTGAGATTTTGATTTGGCATGTGTGTGGGCTGTAATATGACAGAGGTCAACTCATCTCATGGGGTCATCTGCACAAGGCAGTGGGGAGCTTTGGAGTATCAGTGTCTCATAAAGGCTTTGGGCTTCTGGGGAAGGTGGGGAAGAGTCGTATAGGGGTAGGAGAGAAGACCAGGGACCAGGAGGCAGGGGAATTCAGAAGTCCCAACATTAAATTTCCTCATCTTGCATTTGCCCCTGGACAGATTTTCCCCTCTGGGAATGTGACTGCAGGATGGAGATCAGAACACACCCATAATGTTTGTAGTTTGGGCACTCAGCTGATCTTGGCTGGACTCTCCAGAGCCGTTCACTTCTACCCCATGCAGTTCTTATTGCCCCCCCACCCCCCCAACGCTATGGGCTAAACCAGGCAGGTACATCTCTTATTGATGGGGAAAGTTCAAGTTTAAGAGAACAAAACCCAAAGGGCAAGTGTATTTCAAACATCTGCAAGCAAGTCACAAAACTGAGAAAACTGAGCCCGGATTAATGGGAAGGAGGCACTGCCTGCTCACAGTGGCATGGCCCAGCAAAGTTACTGGGCAGGTGTGGATAAATAATCTTGCTGCTGGGAGGTAGCACAGAGTCGGCCCCTAGCCTGGTCTATCATGCCATCCTTGGCCATGCAACCACGCTGTTCTGATGAGATGGTGTTCCTCGATCAGTCATTTGGCCCAGAGAGGAAATCAGTGACTTGTCACAGGTGGTCATGAGCATCAAATGAGATATGTGTCAGATGCTTTGCAATGGAGTAAGGATTTCTGTAAGCCTCAGTTTCTCTATCACAAAAGGTAGATTATACAGCTTTCAGGGCACCTGGGTGGCTCAGTCAGATAGGTATCCGACTTCAGCTCAGGTCATGATCTCACAGTTTGTGGGTTCGAGCCCCGCATCGGGCTCTGTGCTGTCAGCACGGAGCCTGCTTCAGATCCTGTCTCCCTCTCTCTCTGCTCCCCCCCTTAAAAAATAAAGTAAAACATTTAAAAAAAATTAAACACAGCTTTCCCAAGCTCACATAGCTACTATAGGTGTCTGAGTCCAGCTCTGTTTTACTCTACCTCCCTAAGGGGAGCATGGAGGGACGGCATGCACGTTTTCTCTCTGAGTAACTCCCCAGCCATCGAACACAGCAAAGGCAGTGAGCAGGATGTCCGAGAGGGGGCTCATCTAAAGCAATACCATTTCTGCTTGTCTTGTCTTTCTCTTCTCCACTCCTCCCGCTCCTTACACTTACCCTTGACCACCATGTGGGGAAGACTCTGAGCCACATGTGAAAAGAGATCATTCAGATGATTCCATTTCTCCAGCTGAGGCCCAGGCTGCGATACCGTGAGAAACCTGTCCCTCTGTGCCTTGTCTGAATCTCTGGCTCACAGAAACTCGGAGAAATAATAAATGATCCTTTCTGTTTCAAGCCACTATATTTTGGAGTAGTTTATACTATAGTAATAGATACTGATAGAGAGATAATCCTTGAACCCTGTGAAAATGTCTGAGAATCGTGGCACATATGGGAGAGGACATGTGTAAGACATTTTTGTTCTTGACTCATCATTCATTGAGCCTTTAGCCCGAACCATGGACCCCTTAAGAGAGAGTCCATTTCCCCTCACCAATTCTGTTTATCGGCTCCAGGCAGCCCTTATCTGATGGCCATACTTCATCCTCGGAAGCAGTATTCTCAGTTTTCTATTACTCCACAAACCTAGTGGCTTAAACCGCACAAGTGCACCATTCTCTACTTCTATAGGTCAGAAGGCTTCTGTGGGTGTCCCCAGACTAAAATCAAGGTGTCAGTGGCCACATTCATTTCCACGGGCTCTGTGTAGGCTCTGGTCCTTGCCTTCCAGACTCTTCAGGCTATCCTCACTCCCTGGCTTGTGGTCCCTTCCTCCATCTATTTCACAGCCAGCAAAGATGAGTGGAGTTTTCCTCACATCACATCACCCTGACTCCCTCTTTCTCTGCTTTCTCTTGCTTTTTGGAACACCTGTGATTATACTTACCCCACTTGGATAAGCCAAGATAATTTCCCCATCTCAAGGTCATCTTATTTGGAAACGTAGTCCCACCTGCAATCTTTGTTCCTCTCTGACATGTACAGAAACATCCCCAATGGGTTCTGGACATTAGGACGTGGACATCTTCCGGGAGGGGTTACACTATTCTGCCAATAGCACATTAATAAACTCTGCTGCCATCCAATAGGCAATATCTAATTCAGTTGTTTACTATTTGAGGTTGTCACGGGTAATCGTTGCACTGGAACTCGTACCCATAAGTAACCAGAAGAATTTTCAGAAGAAATACTCATTGCCAGAATGAGCCTTGGACACACTCACACCACTCAGTTGCCAGGAAGCCATTTGGAATTCATGAGATCTGTGTGATCTGGTGAGCCACCTGCCACTAACATGGTCAGAACCCCACATGGGATCCCATGGCCCCCAACCCAAAGTGAAGGAAAACAGAAATACAGATGAGGGTACCTGGGTGGCTCAGTCAGTTACACATCTGACTTTTAGTTCAGGTCATGATGTCGCAGTTTGGAAACTTGAGCCCTACATCGGGCTCTGTGCTGACAGCTCAGAGCCTGGAGCCTGCTTCAGATTCTGTGTCACCCTCTCTCCCTGCCTCTCCCCTGCTCATGTTCTGTCTCTCTTTGTCTCTCAAAAATAAATAAAAGCATTTAAAAATTTTAGAAGTACAGATGAACACATGTTTTAAAGACTCATGCCTTTATATCTTTTATACTGACATATTTAGGTCAGTGAGTGGTTATCTGTAGGGTTAGAAGAATATCTTCCTTTATGAAAAGCAAACAGAATGAGCAGGAGTACTATTTTGCATAAAAGCATTTAAACAAGATTTTCACATGTAATGGATAGCCTTAAAATTAATTTAATGAATGATACATGGCTTTTATCTAGATTTTCAAAACCCCACCAACAATGCAAATGGTTCCTACTTGAAATCCAAGTTTTACCCCTTCACGTGTCACGAAAATGAGGATATGGTTGTTAAGGGCTCTCAGAAAGTTTTAGGGATAACAGACATGGGGCAGTGGTGAATCAGAGTTCAAAGTGATAGGGAAGATTAAAACTGAACACTGAACATTACTGTTCTCAAAAGTCCCTTGGTCACGGCCATTGGGATCCCTTACCCTTGATCTTTCCACTCAGGACTCTTCTCTTGGCGCCATGTTCCTCTCCTCACCCATCTTGAGTTGCTAAGAAGGAATTTGCCACAAGTCATGATGCTTTGTGGTACTCACTTTACCATTACCTCTTTGGATAAAGAGGGGATAAAGGGAGCCAAAAAAAAGAAAAAAAGAAAAGAAAAAAGAAAAAAAGTCCATCACTATATTTCCCTGAATTAATGAGTAATTGTCATTCAGAGATGATTTCTATGGGTCATGATTCTTTAATAGTTTGAAAGATTAATTCTATCAATGAAGAATAGGACATATTTGGGTGGAATGGATGGAATGGAATGGAATGGAATACAATACAATACAATACAATACAATACAATACAATACAATACAATACAATACAATAATAGAATAGAAAGAATAGAAAAAATAGAATAGAAAGAACAGAATAGAATAGAATAGAATAGAACACAACACAACAGAATATTAGTGCATCACAGGTAGCAGGGGTAAGTACTATTTAGGGGTAACAATTACTCGGTGCACTTCTGTTACTGAGTGAAGGCAGAATGTAAGTACTGTCTCCCAGACGACAAGCATGTAAGTAAAAAGCCCACGCTCCCTTCCACCTGGGTGTCCTTGCTCAGCATAACTCTTCCAGAGTCCCCATGTTGTATCGGCACCCTATGGCTGCTGTAACAAATTACCACACACTTGGTGGTATAAAACAACGCACATGTATTATCTTACCGTTCTGAAAGATACAAGTCTGAAATACATGTCACTGGGCTGACATCAAAGTGTCTGCTGGCTGTGTTCCTTGTGGAGGCTCCAGGGGAGAACCTCTTTCCTTGCCTTTTCTCTCTTTCTTCTTTTTTTCCAAGATTTCTTTGTAAAAATTTTTTAATGTTTTACTTATTTTTGAGAGAGACAGAGCATGAGCGGGGGAGGGGCAGAGAGAGAGGGAGACACAGAATCTGAAGTAGGCTCCAGGCTCTGAGCTGTCAGCACAGAGCCCTACATGTAGGGCTCAAACCCACGAACCTCGCGATCATGACCAGAGCTGAAGATAGATGTTTACAGACTGAGCCACCCAGGCACCCCCGTTTCCTTGCCTTTTCCAACTACAGGAAGCTTCCTGTGTTCCCTGGCTCATGGTCCCCTCCTCCCTCTTCACTTCTTTTTTAAGTTTATTTATTCATTTTGAGAGGGAGAGAGAACATGATTGGGGAGGGGCAGACAGAATCCCAAGCAGGTCCCTCGCTGTCACCACAGAGCCCCACTCAGTGCTCGAACCAAGAACCGCGAGATCATGACCTGAAGGGAGATACAGAATCGGACGCTCGACCGACTGAGTCACCTGACTCAGCCCACCCGGCCCTCCTCCCTCTTCAAAGTCAGCCGTGTGTGCAATCTTCTAACCTCCCTCTGACTGTCCTGTGGTTACAATGGGCCCACGGGGGTGATCCAGGATAATCTCCCCAGCTCAGGAGCCTTAATTTAATCATACCTGCAAAATCCATTCTGTCATGCAAGATAGACTCTTCGCAGGTTCCCGGCATTTGGGTGTGGACATCTCTGGGGCCTTTATTGTGCTTACCTCTGATGCTGAAAATGCGGTAGAAATAAAGGACACTTGTGGGGATGAGCACTGAGTGTTATGTGGAAACTAATTTGACAATAAACTATTTGTAAAAAAAAAAAAAAAACAAAGGTAATATAAACAGCCATTATATATATATACTGCATTCTAAGTATATACACACACATATATATACTGCATATATATGTATATATATGTATATACTGCACACATATATATATATATACGGCATTCTAAGTGTACAGTTCAGTGACATTAAGTATATTCGCATGCCAGTGCCTCCCATCTACAGTTTTTCCGTCCTGTGAAACTGAAATAACATCCCCTTAAATACAATTCCCATTCTTGGTCCCCCAGCCCCTGGGGACTGCTATCCTACTTTCTGTCCATATGGATTTGACTCCTCGACGTGGGGTCATGCAGTGTTTGCCGTTCTGTGGTTGGCTTCTTCCAGAGAGCACGACACCCTCAAAGTCTACCCGAGCGGCAGCACGTGTCAGAATTTCCTTCCCTCGGAAGGCGAAGTCACATTCCATTATATCTATGATATATAATGCTCATATCACATTTGTTTATCTACTCATCCATCAACAGACACTTGGGTTGTTTCCATCTTTTGACTATTGCGAATAAGGACTCTACGAACAGGGGTGTACAAATATCTCCTAGAGGCCTTCATCTCCTTTGGGTATATTTATACCCAGAGCTGGGATTGCTGGACAAGCCAAGTCCTCGTAACAGCATGTCAAAGGGAAATTCATCTGGCTTTCAGGGTGGGGTGGCAGCTCCAAAGATTCGTGCCGGACAGAAGCCATTGGAAGGCCACAGTCGGAGAGTGCCAGAGAATCAGTGCTGTGGAAGGGACCTCAAAGTCGCTTTCACGCACTGATGAGAAAACTGAGGCCCCGTGGGTAAAGTCACTTCCCCAACCTGCACTGCTTGTTAGAAACAGACCCAGGAGCAGCACTGAGCCTGTGAGAGCCACCAGGTCCTGGCCCCACACAGGGACACGGGAGGGGGGAACGGGGGAAGGGGGTGACACGGTGCAGGGCTGCAGACCCAGCAAGCTGTGGTGTCAGGTAGCCCAGAGCAGAGGAGGTGCTGGCTCCAGGCCAGAAATCCACTGCTTGGTAGAAAAGTCCCCGCCCCTTTCCTGGTGGCAATATAGCCACACAGCAACTGCTGCCCTGGCAGGTTCCCTGGGCCAGCTGCCATTACTTCTTCCCTTTCCCAAGCGAAGGTAAAAGGCAAAGATGCCTCACTCTCCCAGCAGCTCCCTCAAACCATTTTCCGCGTGCCACGAAAACACTGGGGTGTCTTCATGTCGGCTACAGGGGTGCGAAAATGCACCCATAATTTGCACCCTGACTTGAGATTCGCAGCACTTTTTTTTTTTAATGTTTTTTTTTTTTTTTTAATTTTTAGAGAGAGAGAGACACAGCGTGAGCAGGGGAGGGTCAGAGAGAGAGGGAGTCACAGACTGAAACAGGCTCCAGGCTCTGAGCTGGCAGTCAGCACACAGCCCGACGCGGGGCCCGAACCCACAATCCGTGAGATCATGACCCAAGCGAAAGTCGGACGCTTAACCGACTAAGCCACCCAGGCGCCCCTCGCAGCACTTTTTAAAGCAGGCGTTTATGGAGACACGGGCTCACACAATTGTGCAAATCATTTCCTCTGTGCATCAAGTGCAAAAGGCGTGATAATTCTGAGCGTGTGAATTTTTCTCTCATAAAACGGAAGATTAATTTGCCTATACGAATTCTGTGAACAGATTAAGTAGCTGGTTTGACACACGCGGTCTGGCTGATGAACAAATGAGACACTGAGAAATCAGATGCAAATGAGTCGTTTACCGACACTTTTGAAATTATATAACCGTCTCCAAGATCATGTGAAAACCAAGTAATGATTTAGAATGAATCCACCGGGCCCGCAACAAGGACGGTTTCTATAGTGTTTACTGCCCGCCCGTCTCTCGTCACATTTGTCACATAGTTTTGGAAGCACCTTCACGCTTCTTGTTTTTATATTTTATCCGCTGCGATATCTTTGGGGGCTTCATTAAACTTCAGTATTTCATATGTTTGGTAATCTGTGCCTCTTGGCGTACCTTCTGCACGTACGCAAAACGACATCGACCAACAAGGATTGCTTTTCTGTTCTCCAGTTTTCACTTGGTTTCCAAATATAGGTTCAGTTTAAATATTTATCGAATTGCCACTAAGTACTTGGCACCTTCCAGAGTTATCTCATTTAACCTTCTCAGACCTTGCGGGCTGGGGCAGGGGGTGGTGACTTGCCCAAAGCTACCGCAGAAGAGACACACGCCCACAGTGAAAGCCCAGCTTTCTATTTTCTTTTCTTTTTTTTTTTTAATGTTCTATTTATTTTTGAGAGAGAGAGAGACAGCGTGAGCAGGGGAGGGTCAGAGAGAGAGGGAGACACAGAATCCAAAGACAGGCTCCAGGCTCTGAGCTAGCTGTCAGCACAGAGCCCGATGCGGGGCTCGAACCCATGAACCGTGACATCATGACCTGAGCCGAAGTCGGACGCTTAACCGACTGAGCCTCCCAGGTGCCCCCAGCTTTCTATTTTCTGAGTGTAAGCACCTGTGCCGTCCTTCCGAACCACAGTGTCTCTCCTGATTTTAAAAACACAGCAGAATTTTCGTCAGCATAATGGCAGAGACATTTTCTGTGATAGGGAAGACGAGCCCATTACAACATAGATCTCCTTCCAGTGCTGTTTCCTGTGAAATCCAAAGGCGTTTGCTTGCCCTCACCTTGCTCCCTCATCTTCTCCCTGGGCATGTCTGGGGACCGGGAGCTGACGCTTTGCCAAGCTGTGAGCCACCTGGCTCAGCGCGCCGGCTGCAAGGATCCCTTCCCACCGCGTGTGCCCTGAGTCACGCTCCCCCAAGTGTGAGCGTGCACTGCTGAGAAGACTGGCCCAGGGCCGGTTGGGATCCAGAGCACACCGGGTATGCAGTGAGTAAGCTGCCAACTTCCCGTGCATCTCCCGAGAACATAGGGCTGCCTTTGGAAAAGAGCAGCACCTGTTTGTTTGGACTCCCCTCCTCCTTTCCCAGGACCGACAGTGGTCAAACTGTGTTCCTTGGAACCCCCAAGGAACCCCCCCCCCAACATACACTGGCGGTGGTGGGGGGAGGGTCTGAGTCCGCTGAGTTCTCCCACCTCCCCTGCTCCCCAGGATTGGCTCCCTCTACATAAAAGCTCCATTTTGTCTTAGTATATGAGTTTCCCCCACTAGATTTGCTTTTAGGGAAAGTCAGGAAGCACCAGTATATGGCATCAAAATGCTTTCTAAATGTTTAAATATTTTCTAGGCATATGACACTTCTTTATTGTCATCTGTGGGCATTATTGGCTTGGGTGTTTTTGTTCTGCCCATCGCAAAAAGAAAGGGCAAAGGGATGATGTGGACAGAAGAGGAATTGATGAATAGTCTTTGCTTTTCTTTCTGACACCACCCTTGGATTCCATGATTCCCTCCACTGAGGGCAGAGAGGAGCTAACAGAACACTAAGTTGTGGATTGGAAAACTACAGCCTGCAGACTAGATCCAACCCACAGCCTGTTTCTATGTGCCCTATAAGGTAAGAATCATCTTTACATTTTATTTAAATTGTTTTTTTAATATTTATTCATTTTTGAGAGCATGGGGGGGAGGGCGAGAGACAGAGAGAGAGGGAGAGAGAGAGAGAGAGAGAGAGAATCTGAAACAGGCTCCAGGCTCTGAGCTGTCAGCACAGAGCCCAACGCGGGGCTTGGACCCACAGACTGTGAGATCATGACCTGAGCCGAAGTTGGACACTTAACCAACTGAGCCACTCAGGTGCCCCTCATCTTTACATTTTAATGGTTTTTAAAAAGCCAAAAGAAGACTATTTCATAATATGTGGAAGTTATATAAAATTTAAATGTCAGTGTCTGAATAAAGTTTTATTAGAACACATCCACATCCATTCATTTGCATGCTGTCTATGGCTGCTTTCATACTACAGGGTTGAGTAGGTTTGACAGAGACCATAAGACTGGTAAAGTCTACACTATTTTGTGTTGGGCCCTCTGCATGAAGGGTTTGCTGATCCTTACACTACTTTTGGAAAGTCAGTAGAAAGCTTTCATCTCGATGCTGCAGGACTGAGTAAACAGGAATTTCATGAATTTGCTAATAGCATATACCGACCTTTGGCAGCTCGTTTGTAAATGTCACTAGTTATGATGTACCAACCTGGTCTTTGAAGCAGCTCTGTAACCAAGAGCATCAGGCAAAGCTGGACGGAGCATGGTGGGTGGCCTTGGCATCCACCCATACCGACATTCACCAAACATTTGATGTATGCACATGCAAAGCTGGGCTGTGCGGGGAGGGTAAAGAGGAAGGCACCGTGGGGATATCACAAACCAGCCCTCATCTCCATTCTCCACTGCTGTTCAGCTCTGCCCCAAACTTGCATCACCCATTCAGGAAAAAAATCCAGCTCTGGAAGGGAAATCACCTGGAAATCACCCTGTGTAGAAGGCAACTGTCTGTCTTTGGGCTTCTCACTGCAGTCCAGTTGGACTCAAGGAGCAGACCTTGAGATGAGGATTTGAGTGCTGGGAGTTGATCTGAGAGGTGATCCCAGAAAGCCCCAGAAGCAATGCTGGGAAGGAAGAAGGGGAAAGTGAGGAAACCAGTATTGGGTGTGCTCTGATCCTTCTAGAGGCAACTGGGGCTCAGTCCCCCAGGGCCCCCTAGGAGACTGCAAAGGGGTCACCCCAGAGACGGGGACACTGAAATACCTGTTCACTGATCCACTGATTGAGGGCTGTTCTCTGAGGTACTGGCTCCCTGACATTTCAAGCTTAGCCCATTCCTGTGCTCACAGACATCCCTTGCATTCCCGCAGGGAAAATCCGTCTACGTGTTGGGGTCATGTTCTCCACACCGTGTGAGGATTCTGGGAAGTGCACATCCCCCATCTCAGTTCACGTGCAGAGGTGTTTTAGGTCCCTTGCAGTCCGACGCTCTCCGAGGCCACCCAGGTGGTCTGAGCTCCCTCCATCTCTGGGGCTACAGGAAGGGGAAGACAGTCTCACAAGTGGGGAGTAGGCGCTGGGGCCTAGGAAGCGGTAACGATCCCGCCTCCATCAGGGACCAGGTGTGTGGGGGCTCCCCTGGCCTAGCCACCAACTCCCTGGCACCAGAGTAAATGACTTCCTCACCCGGGCTTCTGTCTCCCAACCTGAAAACCATAGGATGGATTAGAGGACTTGCAGGCCAGCGCTGCCAGGCCTTTAATGCACACACAGATTGTCTGGAGCCTTGCAAAAATCGCAGCTTCCGGTCCAGTAGACCTCATTAAGGCCCGAGATTCTGCAGTTCTAGCAAGTTCCAGGTGAAGCCATTGGTCTTGTCTGCCCCTCTCATGTTGAATAGCCAGGCTGTAGTGCACCTGTCCACCAAAAATCTCTGGTTGACTAGGATGGTATGGGAATGGGGGCGGGGAGGTCCCGCAACTTACACAACTGCTAGTGGAAACATTTTCGTTGCTGCTATTCTACTGTTTGCCCTCCAATTTCTCTCTAAAATGTTTTAGACCACAGCTCTGTTTTAGGAAAGCCACAGTGTTTTTGAAAACCAAAGCAATTTCTAGAAGTTTCTTAGAAATGAATGCAATGCCTGTGTCTTTCTCTCAAAGGGCATTTCTCTGGGATTCCAAAGGTCATACTTGTGTCATTATCCCATACCACCTGCCTGGTTATTAAAAGCACAAGATCACTCCCAGTTTACAGGGTAAAATGTCCTAATTGGGGTGAGGTTGGTGTTCTAGCCAATGCTTCCCCCCGTTCCTCCCAACTAGAGGTGGAATACAACTGTGTGGTCCTTCTGGCAGTGATTTTGGCCCTGGGCAAGTCACCTGTGTCCACCCAGCCAGCAGAGCGGGCCACAGCCAGGCTCACTTTGGGCCAAACTGCTCTTCCTAGAAGTGGTAATGGGCTCCACTGTCTTTGTGCTTGTGATGTCACCGTGCCAGGCTTGTGCACAGCACCTCCAGATGGTTCTTACTTACGGATGAGAAAACAGTGGCTTAAAGCGAGCCCCCAGTCACCCAAAGGTCAATGGCAGAGGCAGCCGTAGGACAGAATGTCTAGTCCAGTACCCTCTCCAGAGAACCATGAAACTAACTGCAAACAGAACCTTGCATATCCCAGTCCACCTGCTTCAAATTCCACCTCTGCCATTGTAACTGTGTGACTTGGGTGAATTTATTGTCATCTTTGGGCCTTGGTCTCATTATCTATAAAATGGAGCTACTAAAATCCCAATATATGGCATTAGGATTATGTTTCTGGGGATTGTCTTCACCTGCAATCTTATCAGTAACATCAGCTACTAATTTAATCACATGTTATGACAACATTTAATGCCTTTTTATATTCTTAAGCTCAAAGTGCATCTAACTGAGCTTAGGTTAAATACACCTTCTGCAATTTAATTTTTCAGTATATACATCTGCATAGACTAAATTGGGATAGCATTAAAATGGCACCAGTGTGGGGCACCTGGATGGCTCAGTCAGTTGGGTGTCCGACTTTGGCTCAGGTCATGATCTCACTGTTTGTGAGTTCAAGCCCCATGTCAGACTGTGTGCTGACAGCTCAGAGCCTGGAACTGCTTTGGAGTCTGCATCTCCCTCTCTGCCCTCCCCCACTATTGCTCTGTCTTTCTCTCTCAAAAATAAATAAGCATTAAAAATTATATTAAAATGGTGCCAGTCAACCAGTCAACAAATGTGTATTGAGCACTGATTCTGTGAGGCAGTGTGCCACAGATTTAGGACACTGTGATAAATGAAATGGTCACTTCCTTCTCAGAACCATCCAGGTGGTCAAAGGTAAGTGAATACTTTCTCAAGGCTACTTAACTCATTTCAAGTGTGCACTCCAGTGGACATGAGGTAAGTTACACTTTGTGTCTGCTTCAGTGTCTTTGGACTGATGGTTGGGCCAGATTTCCACTTTCCTTTCTCCTAGGTTCATGTGCTTATTACCCTGTAGCACCTGAACTTTCCTTTGACCTTGGCCTCAATGGCCAAGGTGAGCTAAAGAGCTCCAGGGATGAGCTCGAGGAGCAGAATCCAGTCAAGTTTTAGCAAATGACAGGGTTGTTTGTTTTGAAGAGAGAGAGAGCAAAGGTCTTCACAAGAATCGAGTTGAAAAGCCTCAGACGATAAAAGGTCATTTTTTGAGGTTCTGTGGGAAGACACGGGGACAGGGAGAGACCCATTGATGGGTAGCCTGTGGTCAAAAACCTAGAGAGAGAAACAGCATAACTCATGAGGAAGCCTCGTTAAATTTTATTATGTGACATGTGATTTTTTAAAAAAACTGTATGGCCTTCTTTGCTTTATATAGAAAATAAGTAAAATAGACATTACTGGCACGTGTGTTGGTCCCAGATCTGGAGCTTTTGTTTTGGATGAAAGGGGCGGTGAGTCTGGGCGGAGAGGATGCAGCAACACACCAGGGCTCTCCCACGGGTACGGGGTATGGTAAGGCAAGACCAGGGCTTCCGGTCTCACCAGGCTTCCTCCGCAGCCTCAGCCACCAGCTCTGGTCTTGGGGGCATCACATGTTCACATGTGCTTTCAAGAAAATCCCTACGGCCCAAGTGTTGATCCGTGTGGGGCTGTCCAGGGCTGACTGCCCAGGACGCGCCAGAGGCCCAGCAGACGACAGTGTGGCAAGGGGGTGCGCTTGCAGGCATGCTTTTCCACCTTGCCTCGAAAGGAACAGGATATTCATCAGGGGGCCGGGAAAGGGTGGGGACTGTGCTGGATGGGGCTTGGGGAAGGTGATGCAACGTGGACTCATCTTTGTGATGCCGACTCCCTTGAGCTCAGCCGGAGCTCATGAACCACCTGACTCCAAGGTACTGGTGATGTCAGGAGGCCAAAAATGCTTTTAGCGATTCTCTAAAGCAAATGGGCCTCTCTTCATGAAGCTACCCGGTGATGCCAGAGAAGCTGGGGAAGTCCTGGTGGTGGCATCAGGTCAAGGTAAGGTCCCCAAACGGTTGGCGGTGGGAGCATGTGAGAGCAGGTATAGGTCTAGAATGTAACAGACTCATTCCCGATTCTCTTTGGCTGAGCTCACATTGGATGGTTATCGTTGATTATAAAACCAGGTTAGAACCAATTTCTAGGTCTCAGTATAGAAATTGGAAAGCCTTCCCCACTCCTCTGTTTTGTTGACTTTACCCTGAACTCTTTTAAGGTCATGCCCCGCTTCTACACTCTGGCTTTGCTCCAGAGAAGTGGCCGGTGTGACCATGTGGCCATGGATGGAGCTGGGCTCAGATGGTCCAGGAGCTTTCCTGGTGGGCAAGGCTGCTGTTCCAGATGGAATTGAGCTCTCCCCAAGTTTATATGTTGAAGCCCTAACTGGCAGTGTGAATGTTTTGGAAATAAGGATTTTTAGGAGGTAATTAAGGTTAAATAAGGACATATGGATGGGGTCCTAATAAGATTGGCGGCCTTATACAAACAGGGAAAGAGCTTTCTCTCTCTCTGCCATGTGAGGACACGGCAAGAAGGTGGCCATCAATGAGCCATCAATGAGCCATCAGTGAAGACAACTCTCTCCAGAACCCAACCATACCGCCACCCTCATCTCAGCCTCCCAGTCTTCAGAACTGTCAGGAATGAATTTCTGTTTTTCTAAGCCACCCATCTCTGGTATTTTGTTGTAACAGCCCAGCTGACCAGGAGAGCTAAAGCTTACCTGGCTTTGTGGTTCTCTTTGTCAGATCACCAAATGCCATCATAACCTGTCTGGAAAGCAACGTGGCCACATGTTGCAAGAAATGCTTATGGCTTTGGTCTTGTGATTTCAGTCCTGAATGGTTAAGGAAGTAATTTAATAGAAGGAAAAAAATCCGTATGCAGTGATGATGCTCATTGGAAGGTCATCTTTCAGGTTACCCTATCAGAAGCTTCTGGCAACGTGGAGGTACCCAAAACAGGAATAGGGTGTCAGCTTGGTCAGGTAATGGACTTGTGGTCCATTGAAACTATACGTAGAACTGCTGTGCAGAGAAGTGGAAAACATATTTAATATTACATGGTTTAAAATGGACAAATGCTATTTTTCTGATATGTTCTAATTAGAAATGTGAAAACCATGTACCCATGTGAAGGAAGATAGGAAGAGACTATGTCCAAAGAAAGTGAGTTAATTCAAGGCGGTGGGATGTTAGGGAATGTGAAAAATTTAAACATTTTCCCTTATCATGGAACTCCATTGTTTCAACAGAGAACAAAACAAGGCTTATACTTGTCAGTTTGCATCCCGGGCAGTGCCTCCCGCCAGCCTGTCTCCTCCAGGCTCTGTTTCCAGACCCACAAGAGGCCTTCTAGGGCCTCAGTCCCAGGGGCTCTGGGGGATAATAGAGCATGCACTTGCTGCAGACACGTGTTCTCTACAGCAGTGTAAACTGTCACAGCCATCCCCGCCAGCCGGTTCCACACCTTTCCATTAACCTGGCACCTGCGTTCACCTCTGGTTAATAGAAAAACCTCCGTGAAGCCCGCAGCCAGGACCGACTTCAATTTTCCACAGCTTTACACTGGCCGGCTGTTTCTCTTACTGGGTTGTCACATGATTGGCTCTTGAAGACAAAATTCCCTGGAACCAGATCCTTCTCTGAGTCAGAGCTGGAAGCTCTCACCGAGTATCTGGTAGCTGGAGTTAGGTGATACCTGGCCTGGCATTTTGACATTGAGACGCCAGGAACTGGGCACTTCTTGGTGACTGACTTACAGCCTGAACTTGGCGTGTGCTGGGGCAATTGGACCTCAGAGTCTCCACACTGATCTTAGTCCCTTTGTCTACATTACTAGGGAGCGTACTATTCTTTTGGAATTAAATTTAGGTAAGAGGTTGGGGCGCCTGGGTGGCTCAGTCGATTAAGCGTCCGACTTCAGCTTGGGTCACTATCTCACGGCTGGTGAGTTCAAGTCTTGCGTCGGGCTCTGTGCTGACAGCTCAGAGCTGGGAGCCTGCTTCAGATTCTGTGTCTCCCTCACATTCTATCTCCCAAAACTAAGATAAACGTTAAAAAAATTTTTTTTTAGAGAGCTAATTTTTTTTAATGTTTTATTTATTTCTGAGAGAGAGACAGTATGAGCAGGGGAGGGTCAAAGAGGAAGATACAGAGTCCGAAACAGGCTCCCGGCTCTGAGCTAGCTGTCAGCACAGCTTAACCAACTGAGCCAGCCAGGCGCCCCTAAAAAATTTTTTTAAATATAAGTAAGAGGTGATGGCTGTTTTGCATTTATTCAGTGCCTTTATCATTTTTTGAAACTAATACCTGTCTAATACAAACAAATGAATGCATACGCTAAAAACAAAGCAAAACCAAAAAGCCCTCCAAAGTACAAAAAGATCTAAAGAAAAAAATACACCTATGCTCCCCCCACCACTCATTTTATTGTTTGGGAGCAGTTGTTAGCAGGCTCCTGTGTAGCCTAGTGTCTGTGCATATTGGCATGTACACAGAATCTGTATGTATATTTTGTGTATCTTAAAACAAAACCAAGTTAGGATCATACCATGCTCTGTTCTTGCCTTACATTTTTCACTTAATTATGTATCTCAGGGATCTTAACATATCAGCGCATACATATACTTTTGTAAATTTTTTTCGTTTATCTTTGAGAGAGAGAGAGAGAGAGGACAAAGCACGAGTGGGGGAAGGGCAGAGAGAGAGACACACAGAATCCGAAGGGGGCTCCCGGTTTTGAGCTGTCAGCACAGAGCCCGACGCAGGACTCAAACCCACGAACCACGAGATCATGTCCTGAGCCGAAGTCGGACACTTAACCACCTGAGCCACCGAGGCGCCCCATCAGCGCATATATTTTTAATGGGTGCGTGATAGCTCGCTATGGGACTGTGGCATGATTTATTGGGATAGACCGTCTAATAGACATGCAGGGTCTTGTCTGGTTTGGCTTTGTTTTCGCTGCAACAGATTACGCTGCAAGTGACCATTTCCTGCACATCATTTTGTACACATTTCCAAGTTTATTTGTTGGGTAAGTTCTTAATGATGGAATTACTGGGTCAAAGGTAACATGCATTTGAAATGTAGATTTCTGCGGACGAACTGCCTCCCTCGAGGTTGCTCTAGTTTATTCCGTATGAACCCTGTACGAACCCACCAGATTTTCCACATTCTAGCTTATGATGCACGCAAACTTTTTAAAAATATTTTTTAAAAATTTTATTGATATGTAATTGACCCACTAATGCCTAGAGCATAATGGTTTGAATTACACATATTGTGAAACGATATTACTGTGCGTCATCTCATACAGATACAATAAAAAGCAAAAAAACAAAAAACAAAAAAAAAACAAAAACAAACAAAAAAAGCCAAAAGAAAAACTTCCCCTTTTGATGAGAGCTCTTAGGATCTCCTCTTGGCAATGTTCCTGCCTTGACCCAGTGGTGTTAGCTGTTCCCATCGTGCTGTGCAGCACATCCCTATGCTCTTATCTTGTCTCTGGAAGTTTCCACCTTTTGACCACCTTCCTTCAATCCCCCTTCCTCCCTGCCCGGCCCTGGTAAGCACAGGTATGATCTCTTTTCCTATGAGTTTGGCTCCTGTTGTTGTATTAGATGTTTAGATGTTGTTGTTCATAGTTTCTTCATCCACGCATCAATCAATGGACACTTAGGCTGTTTTAACATCTTGGTTGTTGTAAATCACGCCACAGTGAACACGGGGGTGCAGATATCTTTCTGAGCCAGTGTGTTCATTTCCTTTGGGAATAGTCCCGTAAGTGGGATTGCTGGATCATAGGGTAGTTCTATTTTTAGTTTTTCAAGGAACCTCCAGAGTGGCTGCATCAGTGTGCATTCCCACACTGATGGGGATTCCACACTAGTACACACTAGTACTAGTGCAAGAAGGCTTCCTAGGACACCTGGGGGCTCAGTTGGTTAGGCGTCCGACTTCAGCTCAGGTCATGATCTCGCAGATCATGAGTTCAAGCCCCACGTAGAGCTCTGTGCTGACAGCCCAGAGCCTGGAGCCTGCTTCGGATTCTCCCCCTCTCTCTACCCTTCTCCTGCTTGTGCTCGTTCTCTCTCCCTCTCTAAAAAATAAATTAAAACATTAATTTTTTTTTTTAAAAGAGGATTCCTTATTCTCCACACACCCCTGCCAACATCTGTTATGTCTTGTGTTTTTGATAATAGCCATTGTGACAGGTGTGAGGTGATATCTCCTTGTGGTTTTGCAAACTTTAACATTTTTATCAATGATACTTAAAAAGTGGCTTCTTCGATTATTTAAAAACATTTTTTTAAATGTTTTATTTATTTCTGAGAAAGAGAGAGAGAGAGAGAGAGAGAGAGATGGTATGAGCAGGAGAGGGTCAGAGAGAGAGGGAGTCACAGAATCTGAAACAGGCTCTAGGCTCTGAGCTGTCAGCACAAAGCCTGATGCGGTGCTCGAACCCACGAACCACGAGATCATGACCTGATCCAGAATCGGACCCTCAACTGACTGAGCCACCCAGGCGCCCCGGCTTCTTCCATTATTGAATGATGGTATCATTACTTAGTTTGCATTTCCTTAACTACATATGAGGTTAAGCATCTTTTCATGTATCTGTTAGCCATTTATAGCTTTGGTTTTATGTGCTCCCTGGCCCCTGGCACTTTTTTTGTTAGTGTTTTTCTTACTATTTTATTGAAGAAATTAGCTCTTTTTCTGCTTATGGATTATACACCTTCCCCTGGTTTTTCACTATGTGAAACTTAGGTTATGAGGTTATTTTTCATGCAGAGAAAATGTTATATTTTACTTACTGAGTTGAGTCATTTTTTTCTGGTGTCTACCTTTTTTTAAAAAAAGTGTTTATTTATTTATTTTTGAGACACAGAGAGAGGGTGAGTGGGGGAGGGGCAGATAGAGAGGGAGACTATCTCAAGCAGGCTCTGCGCTGTTGGTGCAGAGCCCGATGCAAGGCTTGAACTCACCAGTCATGAGATCATGACCTGAGGCAATATCAGTAGTAAGATGCTCAACCAACTGAGCCATCTAGATGCCCCTCTGGTATCTATGTTTTTGAGCCATTTTTAGATCCTTCTTCATTCCAATATTTTATTTATTTTATTTTATTTTATTTATTTTAATATTTTTAATGTTATATTTATTTCTAGGAGAGAGAGAGAGAGAGAGAGACAGCGCGAGCAGGGGAGGGTCAGAGAGAGAGGAAGTCACAGACTCTGAAACAGGCTCCAGGTTCTGGGCCGGCAGTCAGCACAGAGCCTGACGCGGGGCTCAAACCCACGAACTGCGAGATCATGACCTAAGCGAAAGTCGGACGCTTAACCGACTAAACCACGCAGGCGCCCCTTTCTTTTTAAAAAAATTTTTTTAAAATGTTTTATTTATTTCTAGGAGACAGAGAGAGACAGCGTGAGCAGGGGAGGGTCAGAGAGAGGGAGTCACAGACTGAAACAGGCTCAGGCTCTGGGCTGGCAGTCAGCACAGAGCCCGGCCTGAGCTCAAACCCACGAACTGCGAGATCATGACCTAAGCGAAAGTCGGACGCTTAACCGACTAAGCCACTCAGGTGCCCCTCATTCCAATATTTTAAAAAGTTGGGTTTGTTTTTCTTCTAGTGCTTTAATAAGGTAAGGTGTAACATTTAAACATTTGAACCCTCTAGACAGCCTTGTTAATAGAAATTTCTGCGATGACAGATATATTTTGCACTGTCCAGTCTCATGGTCACTAATCCCATGTGGTTCTTGACCACGTGAAATGCGGCTGATGTGATTAAATAAATTGCTATTTACTTTTATACAATTTTAGTTAATTTAGATTTAAATAGCCACACATGGCTAGTGGCTACTATAGTATAAGCATACATCTAGAATTTACTGTGGTATGAAGTTTGCAGTAAGGATTGCTTCCTCTCCCCGCTGAATGCCCAATCAGGTTTTCCCAAGATCATCTACCGAACTTACCTTTTCTCCTTGATTTGAAATGGCACCATTATCATACGCTCGATTCCTATGTGCGTGGAGTCTATTTTTGGACACTCTGCTTGGCTCCGTTGATTATACTGAAGCTCTGTATCTGCAAAGAACTGTTGGACAGCCCCTCTAGTTACAGCAGCTCAGAAGGGTAGGATCGCTCAACAGAAGCATCTATTCACTAGCCTTAGCACAGCAGATGGCAATTCATTCCTTGGTATTTCCTGCACTTCTCTGTCCCATTTCCATCTATTTTCACCTTAATATGTAACCTCTAATATCTACACTAACAGTGATGGCAGAGAACGTAGTGACACAGTTCGAGGAGTGAGGTGTCATTTTAAGAAGTAAAATGCGTATACAGATAGTGCGCATACACCCACACCCACGGAGCCCCAAAGTGTTATGGGGATGATCTCAAGGCAAATGGTAATGGGTAGAGGTTCCGCTTCAGTATCTTCAGCTGTGCATCCGTGGGCCTCCCACGCCGAACAGTAGTCATTCCTCACCCATCGTGACCCACTCCCAAAGCTCCGGGTTATGACGAGTGTATCTCAGAAGACATCAGCTCTTTCAAGGGCCCACTCTCTGGCTGACCATTGCACCGTGCCTGAGCTCCCGCCCAGGGGTCCACCCCCCAGTCTCTTACTGTGTTCTTGGGTGAGTTCACATAAAGTAGGCTCTGCCAGGCTACCTTTTCTACATCCATGTGGCCCAAAGGAAACTGATATACCAAGTGTTGGGCGTCTGTGCAACTGTGTGGTACCCTCTCTCCTAACCTTGCCATTAGTGGGGTGTTCCAGTCAGCACCCCATCTCAGGGCCCTCTAATGGGGACCAGACTATGGTTCTCTGGAGCCCACTCATCGGCTCGCCATCCCAAGGTAGCAGGGTGGCCACGGGTGTCTGCAGCTCGATCCCCATCCAGGTGGGAGAGAGACAGGTAGCCCTGCGTCTTGGGGCTTTTGGGGGTTGGAGGTGGGAGTCATGTGAAATAATAAGCATCCCCCTCCCCCCCCCCCCCGAGCTGGACCATTCTCTATTCCTATAAATATCTCCACTATGCTCTAGTCTCTGCCTGGAGAACCTGTTTATGGTAGGTAGTAGGCTTAAAGAGCAGAGCATGGTCAGCTGACGATAACTCCCATTGGCATGTGTCTTGAAGGTCTACATTAGAACCCAAGGTGACTTATCCCCTATTGCACTTGGGAATTGGACCTTCCCTGAAATTCTAAGACAAGAGAAGAAACAAATACGATGGTACATGAACATCTTCCATGACTTTTGAATCTTCCCTGATTTCCTTTCTCTTCTCCCTCTCTTTTTAACCTCTTCTAGCTCTTTTCTCAGAGCTTATCAGATTCTTTTCTTGAGAGAGAGAGAGAGAGAGAGAGAGAGGGAGGGAGGGTGCACAAGCAGGGCGGGGGCAGAGAGAAGGAGAGAGAATCCTAAGAAGGTTCCACGCTTAGCTTGGATTTCGATGTGGGGCTCCATCTCATGACCGTGAGACTTGGATACTTAACCGACTGAGACACCCAGACACCCCTTCTTGGATTCTCTTATAATGAAGCACAAGGAACACAGGGGGAGGGGAAGAGAAATTCTTAAAAAGTTGGCATGCGCCACCCATTGTGTAGTTCAAAGGTGTTGCCAGGGAGGCAGAAGCCCACCACGCTGCACCCCGGCTCCTGAGCTTCAGGCAGGAACCTGTTTGGCCGGGGCAGTGCATGGAGTGGGGGTGCACAGGCCGGGTGCGGGGCCATACAGACAGCGCTGCAGCTTTACTAGTGTTATAGGGTCTCCGGGAACAGGCAGTGTTACGCTATGCTCAGTTGCGAAAAATTCTTAATTAATAAGAATTTAAAGAAGACCAATTGTAGCCCACCGTGCACAGACCTGGGCACTGGGACCACACTGTCATGAATGCACCAATTGTCCTCATTGGCAAATGTCATCAAAGGGAGAGTATATGGCTTGTAATAGGGGCTCAGCTAAGTCTCCATTCATTTTCTCAATCGTTTAGAATGGAGTTTCCCTCACTGGTGAAACATAAAGCCTTATGCACCTCTCTGCCAATACTAGATTTTAAAATCAGGTTGAGGGCTTTAGGCTTGTATTTGAGTACCAGAAATACAAACCTATAATCAGAGGCAGGTTGCTGGCGCCTGTGTCTGCTGTATCATGCGGCTGCTGGGCCACCTGGATGTGACTTCACGTGTACCCAGCTCTCTGCACCGTGTGTCAGCCTCTCTCTCTCTCTCTCGGGTGTAACGATGGTTTTGTCTGCCACACGTCCCTGGACGAGTGCCCAGAATGAGCTTCCAGAATGAGCTCCTGCTTGAGTAGAGAGGCAGGTAAGGGAAAGAGCATCAGGATGTGGCTTCTGATGCTTGTTCTGGGCACCTCTGAACCCTTGTTGTGCTTCCTCGGGCTGCTGAGACAAAGCCCCGCAAACTAGTGGTGCAAGACAGTAGAAATCAGCCTCGTGGGATGGAGGCCAGAAGTCCAAACTCAAAGGTGTCACACAGGGCTTGATCCTCCTGAGACTCCATGGTCAAGCCTTCCATGCCCGTCCCCTGGCTCTGCCAGCCATCCTTGACGTTCCTTGGTTTGTTGACGCATCACCTCTATTCTGTGTTTAAAATATTACGGCTCTCCCTGTGCAGATCCCGTGTTTTGCCTTTTCTTTATAAGGACATTAGTCACACGGATGCAGGGCCCTACTAGCATGATCTCAACTTTCCTACTTAGTTAAGTACCTGCAAAACCTTATTTAAATAAAGCACACATTCACAGGTGCCAGAGAGGTGACCTCGTGGTGGTGGTGGTGGGAGAGGGAGGAGGGGGACACAATTCAACCGCTGACACCCTGGAACCCTGGCTCGCTGTTTGCGTGCTTACTGCGGGTGTCCCGAGGAAGACTGGCGCTAAGCTGGCTCCCGCCTCGTTTTCCTGGTGTGACACCCAGCCAGCCTGCGATAAATTACATCTTCCCTGCGCTCCTGGAAGAGCTAACGCTCTTCAGTAGCTACATGAGTGTTCTTCATTTGGTCACAAAAACCTCAAACCGATGCATCAAAAACAAAGGCAGAAGATCAGCTTCGGGTAAACAAAAACCTGCCATCATCTTTTCTTACCTCTAACCACTGGCCTTTTGGTCTAATTGAGTTACTGTGTTTGAACCCAAGCCAGCGTTTATTTCCCCTCTCTGAGATCTGAAATGAATTTCTGTGAAAGCACACACTCGCCATGTCAGTTCTGAATTCTGGTCCCTTAATTTGGTGTTTTTGTCGCTGGCGCCCGTGCTGTTTCCTGTAAAGGCAGACCAATGCCTTTGCTATCAGGGCTCCCTGGCAGCATGACCCTGGGTCATAATCCCAGATAGGGGGTAATTTCACCAGTGTTTATGGAACGCTCCCCTCGATCCTGTCTCCTCCATCTGCCTCTACTGGGTTCAGTTTGGAGACCTCAAGCTTCAAACTGGCCAATCCTGGTGGTCACCCAAGAGGCACAGGCAGGCCAGGAGCCTTCTTGCTCTTTCTTCCATTTCTCTATGCAACTGGATCCTGATCTTTGCCTTGTCTACGTCTTCGAATGGCTGGACGTTTCTTTGGAAACAAATTCCTGATGCTGAAATCTCGGGCCTTTTCCAGAGATGCTGCTGGCATCCTGCTCAGTTGAGGTTCAGACCCTGTGCCTGGGGGCGGCAGGAGGAAAGGGCTGGGGTTCCAGCATCCGTAGCCTCCCTGTTCTCAGAGGCGGCCCTGCCCCTGGAGGAAGCCTGGGGCAGCCCGCTAGAGCCATTTGTCTCACTTCAAGAAGGTCCACTCCTCGACTAGTCTGGCGCGGCTGGGAAGAGGCATTTTTGCCCACTTCTCCTAGGGGTAGCCCTATGCCACCCTCACCCCAATACTATGTACCTGCTGCCCCCATTCCTGGACTCTCCTGACCTCTGCTCCTTGGCTCTCAGCTCGCCCTTTGCCTGCTTCAGGTGTCTCAACTCCTGCTAGGTCAGCATCACTCTTTGGTCTGCTTCCCCGATTCCCACCCACTGCGATGGCTTGCTTCTGTTCTTGTGCTATTTGGAGTGCCTTTAAATATCCTCCTGGGGCACCTGGTTGGCTCAGTCGGTGGAGCATATAACTCTTTGCTCAGGGCTATAAGTCTGAGCCCCACATTGGGTGTAGAGATACTTAAAATAAAATTTTGAAAATCTTTTTTTTTAGATTTTTAAAAATTTATTTTGAGAGTAGAGAGAGAACGAGAGGGTAGGAGCAGAGAGAGGGAAAATCCCAAGGAGGCTCTTGTGCTGTTGGGTGCAAAGCCTGATGCAGGGCTCAAACCCAAGAACTGTGAGATTATGACCTGAGCTGCAAGAGTCGACATTCAACTGACTGAGCCACCCAGGAGCTCCTAAAAAAAATTTTAAACAAATCCTCCACTGTTACATGACTCTATTGTGATATATTTAATCAACTTCTTTAATTAAAAAATTTTTAATGTTTATTTTTGAGAGAGAGAGAGAGAATGCATGTGCTCATAAGGGCAGAGAGGAGCAGAGAGGCAGACAGAATCCGAAGTGAGCTCCAGGATCTGGAGCTGTCGTGCGCCTGATGTGGTGCTTGAACTCCGGAACCACAAGATCATGACCTGAGCCAAGTTGGACGCTTAACTGACTGGAGCCACCCGCGGGCCCCTGGCTCACCAATGTTTATTTTGGATAATCAAATAATTTCCATTTTGTCATTACAAAGAAGTTGCGTTGAACAGCCTTTATACAAATATGTTTATACAGCTCTTTGACTCTTTTCTTAGAGTAAATTCTTTTTTTAAATTATTTATTTTATTTATTTTTTTAATAGTTTATTGTCAAGTTGGTTTCCATATAACACCCAGTGCTCATCCCACAAGTGCCCTCCTCCATGCCCATCACCCCCCTTCACTTCCCCCACCCATCATCAGCCCTCGGTTTGTTCTCAGCATTCAAGAGTCTATGGGTTGCCTCCCCTCCCTCTCCCCACTAATTTCCCACTTTTCTCCCCACGGATCCTCTGTTAAGTTCTCCTAATCCTCCCTATACGTGCAAACTTATGGTAGCTGTCCTTCTTTGCCTGACTTATTTCGCTCAGCATAACACCCTCAAGGTCCATCCTTGTTGCTACACATGGCCAGATTTCATTGTTTCTCATTGCCATGTAGTATCCCATGTATAGATGAAACCACATCTTCTTGATCCATTCGTCCGTTGATGGACACTTAGGCTCTTTCCATGTTTTGGCTATTGTGGAGAGTGCTGCTATGAACATTGGGGTCCATGTGCCCCTATGCATCAGCACTCCTGTATCCTTGGTAAATTCTAGGAGTGCTATTGCTGGGTCATAGGGGTCTATGTTAATTTTTGAGGAACCTCTACACTGTTTTCTAGAGGGGCTGCACCAGGTTACATTCCCACCAACAGTGTAGGAGGGTGCCCTTTCCCCACATCCTCGCCAGCATCTAGAGTCCTCTGATTTGCTCATTTTAGCCACAGAGTAAATTCTTGAAAGGGAAATCGCTGGATATATAATTCTCAAACCTATACATGGGTATATTTGTGTGTGTGTGTGTGTGTGTGTGTGTGTGTGTGTGTGTCTTCTTTGTGTGTATTCATATACTATACCCAAATGTATATATATATACACCCATGTGTGTTATATGTTATATATTATAATGTATTGTCAGAAAAGGTTTTGGTGTTACCTAGGTCTGCTTTTTCATTAACTCTAGTGTTTGGGGATCAGACTACTTGCTCCTAAATCTTAGTTTGCTCCTGGTCTGTGTATTACTCAGACCATCTGTGCCTCAGTGCACTCATCTGTAACATGGGATGATAGATTGCCTCTTCTAGAGTGCAGCAAAACTCAAATACAGCAACCTTGTGATATTCCTGTGGGGCCCTGGCATAGAGCCCATCGCTGTCCTCCGTAGGGGCTGGTAGCTTAAGCTAGGTCAGTAAATGGCATTCCTCTCCATCCTGATTTCTGACTAATGGTAAACTAAGACAATCAGCAGGCAGTGACCTTAATGTCACCTTTATTATCATACTGCCAGGTTCGAGATCTGGCTCATAGCTCCCTGCCTGCAGGGTAGATCATGGCACAGGCTGCAAAGGGAGAGAGGCTTACACCCCCTGGCACATTTTCTTCTGTTCTACCTTGCCCAGGTATGGGGGTGGGGGAAGACAGACTGTCCAGGCTACAAACTTTCCATAGGTTTTTTCATGGGGTCCAGCAATGAAGGCCACATGCTTGCTCTACTGCAGTGGGGAAGGAGTGGGGAAGGCCAGCAGGCCTGGACTCTTCTGGGGAACCTTCCTCCAGTGGTCACAGGGGTGGCTTCTCTACTCCCAACGGACTGACTGTCTTTATCACCCACTGGACTTACCTACTAGGGCAAGGGCCGTCCACGCCCCGCACCTCCGAGGAGGAGGCTGGCAGTTTGTCAGGGCAGACCTGCCCCATCTCCACATGGTGGCCTAGCACCAAGCCAGGCACTGCTCGATTATGGATTCTCTCAGGGACTTGGCGAGCAATACTCTCCACGCCCAGGGAGCTCGGGAATCAGCGGGGCACTGCATGAGTTAAATCAGCTCAAGGTCGCTTTTCCCCCAAGGCCACACTCTCACTCCGTCTTCTGTTTGCCCTTTCCAACCTATGTAGCCGTGTTATTTGACATTGCCTGTTGGACGTTGTACAGTATGATCAAGTGACATCTGAAAAGATTCTCCAAAAATTGAGGCAGTAATAAGATTCCTCATATTTGAATACAAACCCAGTCTTCATTAATAAGTGTCTGGGGATAAAATGAAACTAGATTAGGTCCTATGCAAGGAAACTTCAAAGAAGTAGGAATCCAAAAAGAATAGTGTCTGGAATTAATTTTTTTTTTTTTTTTTTGCCCTTGTGAGTTAAAAGTCAAGCAGTTAAAGACCAGAAATCCAGCTCCTGTTTCTAATTCCTCTCTGGCTCAGCCAGACACGTTCTTGTTGGGATGCATGGCGGATGGAAGGTTCTTTCATCTGGGCTCTCTTCCATTGGAAAGGGCATGCGTTGGCAACCTGGCGGCACGGGACAGTCAACTGGTGCATTCGCTTCCCGGGGCTGCTGTTACCAGTGACATGACACAAGGTGACGCGCTTTAAACAACAGAAAGCCGGAGCACCTGGGTGGCTCAGTCGGTTGGGCATCTGACTTCCGCTCAGGTCATGATCTCGCGATTCATGGGTTCGAGCCCCGCGTCGGGCTCTGTGCTGACTGCTAGCTCAGAGCCTGGAGCCTGTTTCAGTCTGTGACTCCCTCTCTCTCTGACCCTCCCCTGCTCACACTGTCTCTTTCTCTCAGAAGAAAAATAAAAACATTTAAAAAATTAAATAAAAAACCAAAACAACAGAAAGCCATTCTCTCACAGCTTCTGAGGCTAGAAGTGTGATATCATCAAGACATCAGGAGGGTTAGTTCTGTCTGGAAGCTGGAGAGAGCGGCCAGCCCATGACTCTCCCAGCTTCTGGTGGTTGCTGGAAATCCTTGGTGCTCCTTGGCTTATAGACCCATCTTTCCGTCCTGGCTCTGCCTCTGTCTTCATATTGACTTCTCTGGGTCTCTGTGTGTCTGTAAAAACACTCTCATTGGATTTAGGGCACATCCTAATCCAGTGTGCTCTCACCTTGATTTTTGACTAATTACTGCAAAAACCCTATTTCCAAATAAGGTGACATGCTGAGTTCTGGGTGTCCCACTATACCTGGAGAGCATATACAGCTCCCACATCTGTTAATTCAGAATCTCTGGGGTGAGACCTAGGCATCAGTACTCTCTCAGGATTTCTCAGGTGATTCTAACATCCTGGAGGGTGCCCAAATCTCTTGTGTGTGCCTCTTTTAAATAATAAGAGTTAAGAGGACAGGACAGGACTTCGCAGGGCACCCATGTCACACTCACCGCCCTAGTGAGGCAGGCCAGGGCCCAGCCTTGCCATGACCTGGGTATGTGAACAAAACGCGTACATGGAGATGATCTTCCTTTCACTCCCTCTCCCCCACAGGTGCCCATCAGGCTATGTCAGTTGGCTGGAGTCCTTGACCTCTGAGTTAAACTCAGTCGGGAGAAATATGCTGTTGAGACACTATTACAGAGCTGGGCTCATCTCATCCGGGAAGAATCCACCTGCTAACATGTGACATGACACTGCCGCCTTCCTGCAGAGCTTAGACATTCATAGTCTGAGACCCATCCCCAGTCCCGTTGGAGGTTTATCTCCATTCCCCATAAGGACACAACTGGTTCAGGTACTTCGAGTCCATGCTCTGTGCTGGTGCATTGGGAGTGCTCCCTTTCCAGGGCCTGATCGTGACATGTCTGGTGGCATGGGCATCTCTCTGCCATTCCACTCTTCAGAGGGCCCTTTGAGTTTCCAGCAGCTTAAGTCATCTGCTGAATGGCTTCCTCTCCTTGTCTCAGGCATGTTGGATTAGAACTGTTTGCCCAACCTGAGCGCCTTTTCTCCTTCTATTTCCTTGTGGCTTTTGTTTTTCAAATGTATCCCTCCGGCTTGCAAGGCTGGCATAGTAACAAAAAGAAAAAAAAAACCTATTCTAGGTCTGTGGCAACCATCCACTGCCCGTGGCCTTACAACCCCCTTCCTGAGCCAGATCATTCTGCCAGAGGATATTCTGCCATCGGATGGATGTCTCAGAAAGGTCTGGACTTGACCTATCTCTGTCTTCCTGGCTCAAGGCATTTTGGCTCTCCTTTCTCACAGAGTCTTTGCTCTAGAGGCTTGTCCTCACAGGGTAGGACACACTGGTACCACATCAACTGGGTCACTCTGAAATGTATCCAAGGATGCTGCTCTGAACGTTTCGCACTGGTCTGTGTGATCTTCTCTTCAATCTGTTCAGATTTTCTTTAACTACTTGGAATGTCTGTCTGACCACTGAGGGTATTTCCTAGTTGCGTTTACCATGGACTCTGATGCTCTAAGCATCTTCTTCCTTAACCTCCTCCAGAAAGTCCTCCTGGCATAGCTCCAGATTTCATTGGACTCTATTACTGTTTCTGATCTGTGAACAAGATCACTCTTGCCCTGTTCGAGCAGTTAGATCTTTCCTGTTTATATCTTCTTTCCTGGCCTTAGATCTCAATACTTCTTCCTTCGATACTCTTTTGGATGTCTGTTAAAAGCCTGCCCTTTCTGCTGCCTCTTCAAGAAATTTCTCTTTCCAGTTTCATACTCCCAGTCTGCCTTCTTTTATTTTTACTTTTCCAGGGCTACTGTTCTGACTATAAGCCTAAAGATTCTTTTTTAATGTCACTCTGGTTTCTTCTTGATTTTCTGAGCAAATGTGATTCTCAGAGACATTTGTAGCTTTCAGGTTGGCAACAGTTCTGCTGAGCTGCTTCTCTACCTTAATCCAAAATGACAGCTTTTGTTTCTTCAGAGATCCCTGTTTCTTTGTATTTGTTTATTATGAAAACCCATCACCTTGTGCAAGTGGCTCAGCTCAGGTCTCTGAAGTCTAAAGCCAGGAGCAGAGCCTTTGTAATGAACATATGTAAAGCCAACGCAGGACCCTGTGGGGAACCACATGATTAAAGCGTCGTACCTCCAGCCTCCTCCTTGGACGTGCTTACAGAACGGGATTGGGCATCCAGTCTATCACTCCCCATCTCCCCAGACTTGTCACCCACATAAAAGTTAGACAGAACCTCCTGCAGAGCTCAGCTCCCTCTGAGTTTAAAAGCAGAAAATGTTCTGCCTACGGAAGTCAAGGTCAAGGTCAGGGAGGGTCTCTTCCAGCCTTAGCCTCACCTGTGATACTGCTGTGCATGTTTAAATGTCAGCTGTGCCTGTATAGCTCAAGGTCAAGCCGTAGCAGCTGGCACAGCACGGCCGCCCACACAGCTCATGTTTGGCTAATGCACCTACTTGGTCCCAGTGGTACCCGCCTTGGCTAAGGTCGGGGCTCTGTGGCCCCCTACCACCCACCTGAGTTTGCTAAGAGTAGGAGCGTTTGCTAAGGTGTGGGTAGCCTGTGCTTGGTCAAGGTCAGGTCCTGCTGTCCTTCCTTTTGAAAAACAAAACTGTCCAAAGCAATGATTCACCAAGATCAGATCTCACTTGGATGATCTTAAATCAGCTTGAAACTGTCAATATTCAAAAATCTGCAAGACCTTACCTCACGATAGCCTTGATTGACCTGTGTCTTTTGCAATCCAAAAGGTACTCCTGGGAGCTCCTGCGTGGGTTTAGTGGGGTAAGCGTCTGACTTCAGCTCAGGTCATGATCTGTCAGCTCATGAGTTGAGCCCCAAATTGGCCTCTGTGCTGACAGCTTGGAGCCTGGAACCTGCTTCAGATTCTGTGTCTCCCTCTCTCTCTCTGCCTTTTCCCCACTCACACCTGGTCTCTGTTTTCAAAAGTAAATAAACATTAAAAAAATTTTTTTTAATTTTTCAAATTTTACAATTTTTCAAAAGTATTTTTTCAAATACTCCTGCACCGGATCACGGTTTAGCATGTGGAGGAACGCCAGGCTTTGACCTCCCTGCTCAACTGCAGGCAGAGACAAGGAGGCCTATCCCTCCACATATGTGATTGTGGTCCTGGAGCCCTTAGGGCTTCGAGCATCAGACCACAGGGTCTCCTCCCTGCTCTCAGGAGGGGGTGGGCCGGCTGTGTACGCCTAGCTCTCTTTTCCTGACTTCCTGACTGCTCACTGACCCTCGCCCTCTTGGAAAAAGTAGAAGGTAGGACAGGGACCACAGTGGTTAGGGGAAATTCCTCTCGTGGAAACCAGCAAGAGACAAGCTTCTGAGTGCTATTACTCGTATTATTAATGAGGAAAGCCTGACTGCCTCTGGGAGTATCAGCACTACTTTGGGGTCATCGCTGATAAGTCTTATGTTAGCTTGCATAACACACAAGGCATCGTGTCACATGAGCACCCAAGCCGTGTGATTTCAGTCACCCTTGTTGAAGCGTTAACTCAGATTATATGCAGCTCTTTTACCTTAAATCCAACTGGTTGCTGTGGACTGGTAGAGCTCCAATATCAACAAAGTATAATTTTAAGGATACAATCTGGCATAATTCAAGCATCTTAATATATCTGAGTCTTTGCCAGTCATAACATTTGGAATCAGATCATTTTCATTTTATTTTTTGTCCTTGGATTTATGAAAGACAAGGTGATCGATTCATTCCCAATGGAAGCTGAGCCCTTATATCGTTTTAAATTATGGCACACTCCATGGTGACCTCAAACAATGTGAGCCCTTGAGGAGTATCTGTGAGACCCCAGGGGTTGGGGTTGGACTCGGGGTTTCTAGAGGATGGATTTTGCTGTAATTTCTGTGACGCTGGCAGCCTCCCCCATGTATTTACCTATGAAAGCCATTGAACTAGGAACAGAGGTACTACTAGAAGCTCATTATTTTTATAGAGATAGGTAGATAGATAGATAGATAGATAGGTAGATAGCTAGATATATAGGGAAATAGAGATGTGGGTATACACATACATTACTATATTTGCATATATTTCTTAGCTCTGTCCTCTGAGAGAGCCTAGAAGCGGTGACATCCCAGTTACAATGAGCACACCTGTTGCCCATATCTTAGTCTCTAATAAAAGGCACCAGGGGGAAGTGGTGGGAAAATACAAGATGAACCTAGAACATCTTATGGTGCCAAAAAAGTAAGGAAAAGCTCAAGAAGAGATGAGAGCCTGTCAACAGAACACAGGAGTCAACCTAAAGGAACCCCAAGTGGCTAAAGCTGAAACAGTTGAGCAATAAAATAGAGGATGATGGTAATGAATTCTAATACACAGAACAAAATACAAAGCCATCGTGTTTTCCTACTGGTATACATAAATAACTGGATAATAAGGAAGAAAATGGTGGAGAAGAGACATTCTTTGAAAGCTAAATAGACAAAAAGAGGAAAATAAAGAATCATCATTATGCAAACACCTCAGTGATCATGGTTGTAGACAAAAGCCCTGATACTAAGGTTAAGGGAGAAAGTTTGCCGAGAGGTAGGATTTGCAGAGTCCCAAAGCATCTCTCCTAAGATTCTTATCCACTCCCAAAGAGGAAAAGAGTAAATTTACGATGGAGAAACTCAGTAGACACCAACTTAACCAAAATGACGGGAAACATCATAAGTAGTAACACATACCAGCATCATGAACTCCTTAATGAGATGCACGGAAAGAATATAATGTCCTTTTTGTCATATTCCTGCTAAATATATATCACCCTTGCTCCAATCTTGAAGAAACATTGGCTTTAACTGAGGAACATTGTACAAAATAACCAATCAGTGTTCTCCCCAAGTGTCAGAGTCGTGAGAGGTAGAAGATTAAATCATTGACCTAGACAACAGAGACTAACCAGAAACTAACAGCTGAGTGCAGTGTGGAATCCTGAATAGGACTTTGGGACAGAAAAGGGATATTGGAGGAAAAATCAGTGAGATTCTAATAAGGTCTGCAGTTTAGTTAATTTCTTGTTCAGTGTGTGTGTGTGTGTGTGTGTGTGTGTGTGTGTGTGTGTGTGCATATGCCAGGTTTCACACCAAGCTTGGAACCCAATGTGGGGCTTGATCTCACGACCATGAGATCACGACCTGAGCCGAAATCAAGAGTTGATGCTTAACTGACTGAGCCCCCCAGGAGCCCCTAATTTCCTGTCCTTGATTCAACGATGGTTGTGAGCTGGGAGCAGGGTATCCTACTTTTATGGTTTTGTTTTAAATCTGAAATGAACTCAGTGAGTTCAAAGGAAAGCATTTTCTCTCCCCCCATGAGTTTACACAGGGGCAGATCCAGATTTTGTGGAGTCTGAAGCTTGTACAATTTTGGAGGCCCTCATTAGAAGGAGAATACAAAATTATGAACATAAAATTAGGCACAAAAGTAAATGTTTATAAAGAGTAAAGAAAGTGGAATAGGTTTTTGATTACACATAATTGTGTAATTGAACTGCTCTTGTCCCACAAATGCTGACTTCTAGAAAAGTACCATTTTCGATGAGAACCTTATTTGCGTAAGCTATTTTGCTGCGTGGGCAGCACCTTTGAATGTCATTTCACCTAGAACCGTCGGACGTTGTAAGGATGTGATGTGTCAGATATGCGGAAATAGGATCTAAGAGTCGGAGTGCATAAAATTTACCCAGATGTGCCTACCATTTCTCCTACTGCAGCAGGTTAGTGCAACTTACACAGAGACTCTGATAGATTCTATTTACACAATTCTGCGGTAAAGAAAAAAAAGATGGTCCCTTGACAGGTGTTTGTGCAACATCATAGATACATCCCTGATGAAAGGAGAGGGGTCCCCATGTTAGCAGGCATCTCCGAGAACTGAATTCTCAGCATGTAGTTTTATATACCTAATGTTGGAAGGATATTTCACAATCTAGCTCCTCCTTCTTAGTTTCAACTTAGTTTCGCTCTGTTATATACATCCTTGTGACGGCTAGGAACCAAAGAGGACCTTCATGTAGCAAAGTGGCTTACCAGGACCACGCATTGGGGGAGTCCCAGAGAGGGCGATAGGATTATTCCTGGCAGCCATTCCCATGCTGGGTTGGCTAGAGTTACCACCACAATGCACAAAAATAACCACAAACCAGATAAATATATCCATTAAACCCCCAACTAAATATATCATCAAGGCAACTTCACTCTAGTACCACCGACACGAGACGTTGACAGGAAAGAAGGAGAGAAAGAGGCAGAGAGAGAGAGATCGTAAGTAACTGTGGGTAAAATATCTGAGTTTTACAAAGTTTTCAAAAACATATACGACCACGTCAACACATCACTCGGCCCCTCCCAGGGTCTTGAAAGGGGCCCCTGCAAACCAACGGTCCCAAAGCATAGACTCATTGGCTTTAGCTGAGTCAGCCTCTGGCTGCCCCTCTCAAGTGAAACTGTGGCTTTCTCCCACATTCAGCTCCTCATTCACCAACCATCCCCTCCCAGACATTTGGCCAGCAAGCCTTTTCTGGCTGTTTCCCATCTTCCTCTTTGCTAGTCCCACAGCATGAGGACCACCTCTACTCTTTGGCTTCCTTTGTTCTTCTCTTCAAGAACTGCAAACAAGAATCCCTCCCCCCACGGAAGCTAGAGACAGAGAGAAGACTGAGCGTGACCTTGTGATAGGGTTGCTTTTCTCTGTTCCACACTAAGAGTTTAGCTTCAATTATGATCATAATTTGTGATCGATGGTTAGCCTCTGCTGGGTGCCAGGTGATTCCTGTGCACCATCCCAAATATCCGCAGTGGCTCCACGAGGCAAGAGTGACATTCAAATGATTCAACTTCATTAGGGCTTGAAGAGTGGTGGTCGATCAGAAATGGATTGGGCTCCAGTGACAAGGCGGGGAAGCCCGCTGATGTGCCAGGCATGAACCCTGTAGTTGTGGGAGAACGGGAAGGAAGGGTTGACGTGCAGAGTTCACGCAAACTGGTGAGGACAGTGGCTATTCACCCACCGGAACAGGAGCCATTCTCTTCCGCATGCCAATAGCCAAGGAGACCAGCCCCGGAGACAGGATTCACTTACTGAGGAGACAGAGGTGGAGAGAGGTCAAATAGCTTGCTCCAGCTCACAGGATGGTAGGTGGTAGAGGCAGGAGTCTGCTTACTCTCTTAACCATTGGCCTCAGAGACTTCAAATGAAGGGTCCCCTCCTCCTGCATCATTTTTTTCTATCCCTTTGGGTTGGTGCATGTGGACCTATGAGCAGCTGAAGAGCTAACCCCATGACTTAGGGAGCTGAAATACAGTGAGAGCCTCTCACTGGTAACCGTCTGGGCCCAGGAGTGGGCTCATGGCACCTGGAGGGGATTTGTTACCAGAGAGACACTACCCACACCCCTCAGCCTTGGGGTCATTGAAGGCCAACTGGACTTTGCATAACTGTTTAGAAATACCAAATCTGTAGATATTCCAGGAGGGCTTGGCAAAATTAGTAAGAGGGATTCTTTGTTTTTTTTTTAATGTTTATTTATTTTTGAGATGGGAGGGAAGGAGGAGCAGAGAGAGAGGGAGAGAGAGAACCCAAAACAGGCTCTGGAAGCCTGATGCATGGCTCTAACCCATGAACTGTGAAATCATGACCTGAGTTGAAGTGGGATGCTTAACCAACTGAGCCACCCAGGTGCCCCGGAGAGAGAGATTCTAAAACATGATTCCGGTCAGTCTGAGAACACCGTCCCCCAAATCCTCACCAACACCGGTTACCTTCCAACTGTTCAGTAGGTAATTAAGTAGGTGAGAAATGGAATCGCATTGTTGCTTTGACTTACATTTATTTGTGAGGTTGAACACTTTTAGAATAAATATTTAGGAAGGCAATTTGGCTGTGCTTCTCAAAACTCTGTATCTTTAACACATGAATTTTACTTATAGAAATGTATTGTTTCTTCTTGCAAAAGAACATAGAAATTTATTATAATAATAATATTCAACAATTGCTGAATGTTTGCAATATGTCAGACCCTCTTCTAAGTGCTTTATATTATGTTCCCATATAATCTTTACAACAGCCAATTGGGAAGCACTATTTCTATTTCCATAATACAGATGGGAATATTGAGATAGAGATTAATTATCCTGCCCACAGAACACAAAGCTAATTTATTATAGAAGTACAACATCTAGCTACAACTTACATAGCTATTAATGAGGGAAATGACTAAAGAAACTTTAGAACAACTATTCAATGCAATACCGAACAGCTGCTTGGAAGATGAACATACATGCTTATTTATCTACCGATAAGGAAAGATGTTTAAGATACACACATCCTTATAGACACAGATATCTATATATCTATGTATCTCTATATAGATATGCAAGTGGCAGATAGTGTCAGCCCACATAGACAGAAAAAATATGTAGTGCCATGCATAGGTCTGATTCTGTATGGCATTATTTGGAAGGATAGATAAGAAACCTACTAAGACACAGAGACTACTTGTGGTTGCTTAAGGAGCATAGGGGTTGGGATGGAGGAGGGATGCCTTATTTTTTTACTTCATATACTTCTTTTTTAATGGTTGTTTATTTTTGAGAGAGAGAGAAAGTGAGAGAGAGCGAGCATGAGTGGGAGAGGGGCAGAGAGAAGAGGGAGACACAGAATCCAAAACAGGCTCCAGGCTCTGAGCTGTCAGCACACAGCCCGACGTGGAGCTCGAACTCATGGACCACGAGATCACGACCTGAGCTGGAGTCGGATGCTTAACTGACTGAGCCTCCCAGGCGCCCCTACTTCATATACTCCTGCAAAGTTTGATTTAGAACAACACAAAACCACAAGTACTACTTTGAAGATGAAAAAACTACAAAATTATATATTTTAAATGGACATAATGGTCTCGATCTCATGGCACCGTCTTAAGAATTAAACGGGATGGCAGTGAAAGGTCGAGCCTGTGCTCAACCTAAGGCTGGATCTCGGTGCATACTAATCGCGATTCTGATACAACAGCTGGCTCACGGCACACAGCACATCATTATTGATTGAAGAGTGGGGTTCAAGAGGCAGCCTTGTGCTGAAAGGCTCAGTTCTGTTCTCTGAGCAAGGGCTCTAATTGCTTGAAAACTAAGCTTCTTTTTCATTAAAATGACATAAGAAAAATAGCATCTGGCTCATATAACTCAGGACCGTTACAAGGATAAGCATGTCATAGAGAAAATAATCACAGATTTGGCCCCAGGAGCGGGGTTAACGCCTTATTCTCACCCCCCCAGCCCCCCAGGCCATGTGAGACAGCACAGGAGAATGAGAATCGGGTTACTGTGAAGATCATTAGGTAATGCACTCAAGAGAATGCCCATTGTAAATTGTAAAAGGCAACTCAGAAATTCCGGGGGTTTTGTTTGCTGTATGTAAAAGGTCATACAAAAAAAAAAAAACAACAAACCCGAAACAACAAAGCACTCAGCCCCTGAGTGTCGTCAAGTTTATCAAAAGCAAAACAAAAACAAAATCGACTCCAAAGAAATGTAATCCTTTTGAAAGCTTTTTGTTCTTTTCAGAAAGAGGTGGGGCGGGTGGGGGGGGGGAGTGGGTGTGGGGAGAGAACTTCCAGATTCTGCCCGGGATGCAGGAAGGTGGAGAGGACGGTGATGCGCCCTGACAGCGAGTCCGGCAGCCGCCAGCCTGAGATCTGGGGGCCACTCGTGTCCCCATGAGGAGCTGGACAGCAGTATCCCCTCATGCGGAGCGCAGCGGGCGAAGGACGGGGCCAGCACGCAAGAGGCTGGAAGGCTCCATCCAAAGTTTTAACTAATTGTCGAGGCTGAATGCGGCCTCCTCCGAGAGCTTAGAATCCCGGGGAGCGCCGACGCTGGGGGACTTGGCAGTGGCTCCTGGCTCTTCTCCAAGGACCTCACCAACGCCTGGCTCACGGGAAAGGCCGGGGTGGGAGGGACATGGCAGGAAACCTCCCTAACGGAGTCGGTCTGGGCAGAGGAGCAGTTGCCTGTGGGGCCCACCCAGGACCTGCTTACACGGGAAACAGGAGCCTGCAGCCGTTTGGGGAGCGGTAGCAAACCCCGTTGTCCCCAAGGGTGCAGGCTGAGAGCCACTGTGTCTGAAGGAAGGGTCAGGAAAAAAAAAGCGCCCTCCACTCCTGGACCTAGAATATAAGAAATCTACAAAGGGAAGTGGGCCGGATCATGGAGAAGGGCTGTTCCCCCAGGGACCCAGGGAGCCTGCCTGGCTTGGAGGATGAAAGAGCGCCATCCAGAACAAGGCTTCTCCCTCCCTGCCTCAAAGGTACGACCAACCACAGTCCTCACGGGTGGAGGGGCAGGAAACAGGGGGGACACGCCCTCTCAGCAGCCCTGGGGAACACTGTCCGGCTTCCCCGGGGGGTGGGGTTTGGAGTCTGGGCAGAGGGAGGGATGCCCATCACCAGCCCCCTGCACCCCCGGGGTTTAGACCCACCGCCAGCATACAGCCAGCGTTTGGGTTTACATCCCCCCGCCCCCAAGGTCAGTGTCTCTCCTATATAACATAGATGTGCTCATGTAATGGGAACGTGATGCTTTGAGTAAAGCTTTGGGTAGGAGAGCCCAGCCAGGTCTGCTTTGCCGACAAGAATAGAAATGACAGACTCTGATATTTCAGACCCTTCAGGGAAGAAGCCGGTGGCACGTGCTGGAAGCAAAGCAGCTTTCTGCAAACACACTTCCTTCGTGGAAATTAGGAGAGACGTCCAATGGCATCGAACCTTCGTGTCTGCTTGTTTGGTGAAGGAAGGAAAAGAGCGCTTTGTAGGTTTTCTTTCACTCTTTGCAATTCTGCCATCATCTCGTGATCGGGGCTTGGCCACCCACGCCCTGGAAGGCACCCAGCGTTGGAGGTGAGCTGGGCGGCTCAGAGGGCTCCCGCTGGAGTTTGAAGCACAGCCCCGATCCACTGTGCACAGAACTTGGGCTCCACCTTAGCTGTCGCTTGAACTTGAAAGAGACCAAGCCAGAGAGAGCGAGAGGTTCCCCAACATACAAAACATGCTCTTGCCCTCAAAGGCAACAGGGGTGTCTTCCTCCCTCTTAGGGGGTCAGGCTTTCTCTACCCTCTTCATTTGTCCTTACTTTGCAACCTACAGACTTTTAAAAAGTTTACTATTATTATTATTATTATTATTTAAAAACGATGTTGGATCCTTTCTGACCGCCTAATGGATGCCGAGGTCCTGCTCAGCTCTTCTGGGTCTTATTATCTTTACTTTTACGCATCAGATCTTCCGCAAACAGAAGAGTGAACACCGAGTTTTCCAATTAAATGAGGCCATGGGGAAAAGTGGTGCCAGGGCTAATTTCTAACCTATATATGGAAGCAACATTTCCCAGATACTGTTCTGTGAAACACTGGAAGGGGTTCATGGCTATTCCGTGGGCAGAGCGCCCTGTGGTAAAACAGTGACAAAACAAAATTGGAAAAAAATATTGTGAATGTTGGTGCTTTATTCAGAATGAAAACTAGCATGTTAAAAGCATCTATGTGTAAGTTTTGCCATAAAGAAGTCTGTTTAGCATTGTGAAATGTAGAGTTTTCCAAACTTTTTGACTCTAGGAAGAATTTTCTTTAAAAATCCCCATTTGAGGGGCGCCTGGGTGGCTCAGTCAGTGAAGCGTCTGACTTCAGCTCAGGTCAAGATCTCTTGGTCTGTGAGTTCAAACCCCACATCGGGCTCTGTGCTGACAGCTCAGAAACTGGAGGCTGCTTCAGATTCTGTGTCTCCATCTCTCTCTGCCCCTTCCCCACTCACATTCTGTCTCTCTCCCTCTTAAAACTGAATAAAGGTTAAAAAAATTTTTAAAAAGAAGCTGTAATCTAGAGATGACGGATATGACAAATGTCTCCACTAAAGAGCAGAATAATACGAACAAGACTGAATAATCAATTACTTAACCTATTGAATATTTATTGAGCATCTACTACATGCACTCAACAAATGGAGGCATTGGGCCAATGTCAGTGAGCAAACAGCCTGACTTCAGGGAGCATACCCTCCACCAGAGACACAGACAGAGAACAAATAAGGAAGTAAAGCACTGGTATGTCCGGTGACAGGAAAAAAGTAAAGTAGGGATGGGAGTGCCAGGTAGGGAGGCTGCGAGGCTTGGGGTGGTCAGGACAGCCTGTCCTGGGAGGGGGCACTGAGCAGACACGTAAAGGAGGAGAGGCGGGTGGGTTTGTTTACTTTCCTGGAAAAGCGCTTTCAGGCAAAGGACAGAGCTGCTGCCACGGCGGGGCCGGGGCCTGGGGTGGGCGGATGGACCCCTTTCGCGGATTAGAATTCGGTCTTTAAGAACAGCCCTGCAGGTATTGAAAGCGAGTTATGTGTCCTTTCCTGGCTTCCTACAAGTTTCCACCTTTGGACCAGACTTCACCTGCCACATGTGCATGTCCTTCCCATTGTCTCCTTTTAACCCATTTCCTAGGACTGACCCCAGGGAATGAATGTGGTCTCAACACACCAAACATCTTACCTGCCAGGACACGGACACAGTTCTCCACTCATTGCAGCCCAAGATGGCATTTGGACACATGGCAGCCCTGCCCTTGAACTTGTGGTCAACTTCTGTACCATGAACTGATGCAAGGTCATGTTCATCTATTTTGTAGTCATGGACGTGATTTAAATGTTTATTTATTTATTTTTAAGAGAAGAGAGAGAGCAAGCACAAGCAGAAGAAGGACAGGGAGAGAGAGAGGAGGCACAGAATCGGAAGCAGGCTCCAGGCTCTGAGCTGTCAGCACAGACCCTGGCGTGGGGCTCTAACTCCCATCTGTGAGATCATGAAGTCAGATGCTTAACGGACTGAGCCACGCAGGCGCCCCTCATGGAGTTGATTTTAAAACTCACGGTTAGACACTGCTGGTGACGTAGGTCTAAGGACAGGTTGGTTGAATGATTAGAGATTCAAAATCATCGCATAAGATAGAGCAATGGGTTTTATCTATTAGTTAACTAATTTACCTTAGATAAATTAGATAATAGATTATCTATCAGTGAGTTAACTAATTTATTGTGAAGGTAAGTTTAAGAAAGATTAAAATTCCCAATATAAGGTCAAAGCAGATGAAACACCTGTGCTCAAGGAGTTGATTTATTCCTTTTGGACTCTTGCATCTTTTGTTCGGGCTCCATGAGCAGCCCGCAGAACATGCCACAGCACTGAGTCCTTGGATATTGCCCCACTTCCTACCACGACAAAGGGAGTGATTTGCAGCTGGTTTTGTGTACGCATGTGTGCGTGTGTGCGCATGTGTGCATGTAGACTAAGGTGGTATATCAAGGCTTTTCTAGTCCTGGTTTTCCAATGGAAGGACAATGACTTCACCAGACTAGAGCTGCCACCATCTCGCATTAGCCAGGACTGTGTATTAGTTATCTATTACTTCATACAAATTATCACACACGTGTTTTATCATCTTGTGTGATAAACTTGTGTTTATCGTCACACAGTGTCTTTGTATCAGGAGTTCAAAAACATTAGTGGGCCCCCTGCCTAAGACCTTACAAGGCTGTAATCAAGATGTCAGCTGGGCTGTGTTCTCATATGAGGGCTTGACTGGTGAGGAATCCACTTCTAAGCTCATCTGGGTAGTTGGTAGAATTCATTTTCTTGTGGATGTGGGACCGAGGGTCATGGCTTCTTGCCGACTGTCAGCTAGAGGCTGTGCTCAGCTCCCAGAGACCTCCCTGCAACGTGAGCTTTCCCAGTGCGGACACTTGTTTTATCGGTGAGAGACTGTAAGTGCTGGTCTGCTTAGGTAGAGTCTCACAGAATGTAGCATAGACATGGAGTGACAAAACATCATCTTTGCCATATTATGTTCATTAGAAGCAAGTCACAGATCCTGTTCATACTCCAGGGGAAGAGACTGCACAAGCGGCTCCAGGAGGTGAGGTCATGGGCGCCATCTTACAGCCTGTCCACCACGGGGCTTATCTCCTGGAGGTCAGCTCTCCTGATAGGTTCAGAAACTCACATCTCTAACAGCCCACCCATGATCTCACAGGTTCGTGGGATCAAGCCCATGTTGGGCTCTGTGCTGACAGTGTGGAGCCTGCTTGAGATTCTCTCTCTCCCTCTCCCTGCCCCTCCTCCTCTCAAAATGAATAAACATTAAAAATTTTTTCTCAAATCTGGAAAAGGTTTCCGGAAGCCCCTTTCTCATCCACAGGGAGGCTGTCCTCTCTAGGGACTTTCTAGCTACTGTTCTTTAGCTTAGATCAGCCATGGAACTGCCTTTGCACACAACCCCCTTCTTGGCAATCACGAACACCAAGATGGCTGTCTCCCAAGTTCTCGCACATCCGCAACACGCATTAGCTCTTCCTTGTTGCTTAGCCTGTAATGAGCGTGTCAGCTTTTCTTATAGCCTTAGTTACCTTAGCAGTGAACTTGTTGTTAAAACTAGCATTTTCAGAGGCTCTGCTTTCAGCCAAAGGAGACATCCAGTGGACACCAAGCTCCTTCCTATATTTCACATCACATTTGGCTTTTGTAATACATTTTTGATGTTGGATGACTTAGGTGGAGGATGGACTCATACCCGTACTCTGAAAGGCCACACTCCCTCCCATTTCAAATGTTTGTCCCAGGTGTTTCTGATGCCTGGAATCAATCTCTTCTCTCCCTCCTTCCTTCCCCAGGTCAGTTTCTGCTTCTTTATAGGCACAGCTGGGGCCTCCAAATCCTGCCTAAGTTAGCTAATGGGGTTCAAAGCACGCTTAGAGCAACTCCCGTTGGGTTGGAAAGTGAGGATTCGTAATTAATATGCTGGTGGATTATTTAGGGCTAAACCTATAACCTTTCTTGACAATGACACAACTATTTCCCCTATAAACATTTAAACCTGCAAAAAGGCCACCATGTACGAGGAAGCCTTCAAAGTCATGGTGGAAATTATGTTCTGGGTTGTGGTTTGATTTTCATTTGGGAGTAGGACACACTGTTGAAGTAACGTCCCTTCTAACTTTGGAAGTTACTTTTAGAAGGTCCAGGAAAGTCTTAGCAGGTCCTGGGCAAGTTCTTTTCTCAGCTGTGCTCTCTACCGGGGGAGAGAGAGCCTGCTTCCTTGGGAGAGAGCCCGCCTCCTTGGATCGAGTCCCACCCTGTGAAGTCCAAGTGGCCTGAGTGTTGTTCTTGGCAAAGGCCAGCTTTTGTGCCCTTAACCACCATGGTCTTTCCCTTGGGCCCCTTCCGACAGGATGGTGTGGGCATGCGGGTGCCAAGTGACCCAGAAACAGGCAGTGAGCGGAGGAGAGAGTGGAAAACTACCTTCTATCCTGACGATCCGCCCAAATGGCTCCACTCCACGGGCAGGCCACTTGAAGAATAGCAAAGGAAGAAAACCTGCTTACGTTCACATCATGGAACAGTGTGAGTTCATTTGCAGAGTTGAATTTTCTATATTTAGGCTCTTCCTTCATCACGGGAAACACCTGCAGATCATTCATGCCCTATCTCAAGGTGCTGATCTCTCTTTCCTCCAGAAATCAACACATCCAGGGGGTGATCAGCTGTAATGGCACAAAAATAGTCTGACGCTTGCAATCACTAAAATATGCTAAAGGGGGTAGAGGAGTCGCACTCACAATTTGGCCCATTAGTACATTGTTTCCTACAGAACGAAAGCTCCTTTTGAAAATTTTGTATTTATTTATCATAGAAGTAATATATGTTACTGCTGAACCATCAGAAGACACAGGCAAACGAGGAGAAAAAGTAGGAAAAGAACTTGTTATCTCAGCAGTAACATTTAAGTCTTTTCTGTGCACATGCTTATAGAATGTTCTCTATGTTATGTATGAATCAGTCATACATACTAGTCTTTAAAATTTTTTTTAACATTTTATTTATTTATTTTTGAGAAAAAGAGAGAGAGAGCACACAAGCAAGGGAGAGGGGCAGAGAGAGGGAGACAGAGGATCCAAAGCAGGTGCCAGGCTCTGAGCTGACAGTGCAGAGCCCGACGCAGGGCATGATCCTATGAACCGTGAGATCATTACCTGAGCCAAAGTCAGATGCTTAACCAGCTGAGCCACCCAGGCGCCCCAATCGTACATACTATTTTATAATCTGCTTTTTAACTTAGCAATGCATCAGGAGTAACTTTCCACATCAATTAATTTGTTTATGCCACTATGATTCTGATTCCAGTTCCAATGTGTGAATTTTTTCCTTCATGTATCCAAGCGATTCTCGGACACCAGCTAAGTGTCCTACAATTTAACTCAGTCTTGACACTACCTGGGGATAGCTTCAGATCTCAGAGCCCACAGGTTAATGGATCAGTCCCACAAGACTGCCTGCCCCCCTACCCCTCTTCAGACACCAGCCACCAGTCCAGGCTGTTACCTGTGCTTCTGATGGACTGGCTACAGATAGAGGTTCAACTGATTTGCTGGAGCAGCTCACAGAACTCAGGGAAGCATCTCACTTACTGGATTATTATAAAGGGATACAACTCCGAACAGGGCATGGAATGGAAGAGATGCGTGGGGCAAGGTGAATGGGAAGGGGCATGGGGTTTCCATGCTCTCTGAGTGCGCCATTCTTCCCGCATCTCTGAGTTCGCCAACCCGGAAGTTCTCCTAACCCCGTCTTTCATGGGGAGGCTTCATTACACCAGCACGATTGGTTAAATCAAGGCCACTGGTGATGGAGCTCAATCTCAAGCCCTCTTTCCTCCCAGGAGTAGGGAGGAGGTACTAAACCTTCCAAGCCTCTAATTACAAGGTTGGTCTCCTTGGCAACCAGTTCCCTCCAAAGGTGCTCTCCCAAAGCGGCTTCATTAACATAACAAAAGCTGCTCCGCTTAGAGGAAATTCCAAGGGTTTTAGGTGTTTTGCGCCAGGAATTGGATGAAAACCAACTGTGTACCTCTTATAAATCACAATATTGCAGTGCAGTGTAATTTTTAATGGCTGCATATTATTTCATCATACGGATGTACCGTAATTTATTTGATTGGTCCTTTATTTCTTGAATCACTAAGTAGCTTCTAGTCTTTCACATCTATTCCTGTGCAACGGCCGTGCAAGTTCATCAGTTTCTTGCTTGTTTTGGATCTTAGGTGCACAGACTTGGATTGTGCCTGGTCTCCAGCTCACAGCGCTCTGTCTTTATTAACCATTAGAAAGCTCTTGTCTTATTTCCTTATTCATTCCAACCCAAGTTTCATTCCAATGCTCCTACTTTTGAGTAATTTATGTGTGTCCTTCTGATCTATTCTCTAGATCTTTATTTGCATATATATGTAATTTGGGGAAACATTACATATTATCTTGTGTGTTTTAAAACTTGCATTTCTTAATTTTCATTCAGCACGGCATAGTGGACTTTACTTTCGCTGATATACACAGCTTATCTTCCTCTCTTTGCATGTCTGGAGAGTACTTGGTTATGTGCGTTGCACTGAGGTTATGTATCCCTGGTGGAGTTTCATCCCTTCATGAGGTTATATGTCCCCGGTGGGATTCTTCCCTGATGCATGACTTCGAGGTTATTTCCAGCTCAATGCCGGCATAAACAACACTTCGACGGACTTCTTTATGTGTGTCTATTAGTGGCCCGATGGTGGGTATCCTGGGGTGGAATTTCTGGAGTAATTCTGTGTGTGCACAGTACTTTTTATCAAGTATTTTCAACTTACTCTACCAAAGAGCTTTTCCAGTTTATACTTCCTCTAATGGGGCACGAAGGGTCCCTGATCCTGGTGTCCCTCCATATTATCCCATTTTAAAACCTGGGCCAGGCTGATGGGTGCAAAGTGACAGGTTTTAATGGTTGAATTCGTGATTGATTATTAGTCTATTTTGTCTTAGGTATTTTTCAGCGCTTTGATTCTTTCCTATCTCCTATATTTCCTTCTATATTCTAGGTTTTAATTTTTTTAAGGTATATGTGTGACACAGAATCTGAAGCAGTCTCCAGGCTCTGAGCAGTCAGCAGAGAGCCTGATGCGGGGCTTGAACCCACGAACCATGAGATCATGACCTGAGCGACAGTCGGACGCTCAACCGACTAAGCCACCCAGGCGCCCCATAAAAAATTTTTAAAAAGAAATTATTTCTTACACGAGATTCTGAAAGGCAAAACCATAACGGGGAAAACTAATGGTTTAAAATCAACTGAAAGTCAAAGATTTCAGTTCAGAGACGAAGTTACCAGGCAGAGGGCGGAGAGAGAGACCAAGACACAGAATCTGAAGCAGTCTCCAGGCTCTGAGCAGTCAGCAGAGAGCCTGATGCGGGGCTCAAACTCACGAACCATGAGATCATGACCTGAGTTGAAGTCGGACGCTTAACCAACTGAGCCACCCAGGTGCCCCCTGGCCTTGATTTTCAAGTGGGAATTCTCTATGTGGTTTCAAAAAAGAACACTGTCCACTCTTATCTTATAATGTCCACATTATAACAGAGATTGCTATTGTGTCTTTCCTGATGGCACCGGGAAAGTCCTGAGGGAGACTTTGCATAGTGGTTTCGTCTCAGACCATCCTTGGGAGTGAGGGAACATGGCTCCTTGATCTGAAGCCACACAAAAATCCCCACACAAAAAAAGAAATGGTTGCCCAGCAGAGGATAGGCTGGACAGATACACATGTGTTTATATTTTTAATTTTTCCATGCATGCTGATTCCAGAATGGCGAATCAATTTGTACTCTTAGAAGGAGTCAGCAGTGTCCTTTTCTTCATACCCTTTCTAATAGTAAGTATTATTCTTAAAGAATTTACAGGTTTAATAGGCAAAAGATGACCTCATTATTCATTCTATTTGAATGTCTGTGATTACTATACTGGGGTTGATTTATTTGCATGTATTTATTGGGTGTCTGCTTTAGCAGGATGTGGCACGGTGACAGAATCTGTTCTTGGTCGTTCCCAGGACATTACGCCTGCAGGGTAGAGAGGAAGCTGGTTGATTCTCCATCGGGACACCTAAATCTGAACCTGGGGGCAGAAATTAGGGTCTGCATTTCATGAAACTAAACATGCCTGTTCAGCTCGAGCCTGGGGATCCTTTTCCTAATCTATGTTCACTTGCTGGATAAGGAGTAGCAATCCTTCCCAGAGCCTGGAGACAGGGCCTAGTGTCACTTGGAAGTTACTCTGAGTTTCCATAGTCTCCATCTTTAGGGTGACTGAGGGCTGCTGTCCAGGCACCATTTGAACTAGAGGCTGGATGTTTTCAGGTTCCAGAGTCATGGGAGCTTCCCCCTCCCTCTGAGCCCCATTTGATCACAGGAGCACACCTGTGGCTTTGACGCTTCCTACCTGAGACCCTGGGCACCCCTCGCCCCTCCACAGCCCGCTCATGCCTCATACCACACGTGCCCTGCGGGCTTCTTACCGCTTTCCTTTAGGCAAATTCTTAGAACAGCTTTACCCCCCCTCACCCCCCACATACTAGCCATCTCCCCTTCTGTCGCTAGCCACTGCCTTTGCTTCCGCTCTGGCCAGGATGCGGCCACTCCAGTGAGGTGTAGCTGGGCACGCGCCCCTTCTGTCTTCCCTTTCTGCCCAGGGTCTACTTTCTTACCAGGGACAGATGCGGTCCTTGCATCAGGGAGCAACAGATGAACAGTCACTCTCTCTGCCTTCATTGTTTTAAAATTCACTGCTTCCAGGGCGCCTGGGTAGCTCAGCTGATTAAGCGTCACCGTTTGTGGGTTTGAGCCCCACGTCAGGCTCTTCGCTGACAGCTCAGAGCCTGCAGCCTGCTTCAGATTCTGTGTCTCCTTCTCTCTCTGTCCCTCCCCCACTTGCATTCTGTCTCTCCCTCTCAAAAATAAACATTAAAAAGATAAAGTGCATTGCTTTTGAGTGCATCGAAAGCATAATTTCCATTAAAGTCTTTCAGAGCTCAGTTTTTATTCTCTTTAGTTAGTTCATGGCCATATTGAAAGCAACAGCTAGAACCTACTTAACAATGACTACAAACCATTGCTTCATTTATGTCCTTGTGAAAATTATCTGGGGTCGATAAACAAGTGTAAGAAATGGTCCCCTGGCTCAGGGAGCACACACCTTCAGTGGTGAGGCAGGAGTCACCCCCAGGTGAAGCTGGCCTAACCCAGCAAGCTGGTGTGAGCCAGGGGCACGGCTGGAGGCGGCCCCTCCTATACCCAGGGAGCTCCAGGCAGCTGGAGGAGGAAAGTCACTCACACAGCGCTGCACATTCCTGCGGCCCCTCCTCAGCCGGCCTCCTGACACCCCCCCCGCCCCCTTGTCCGGTCCTGTCCCGCAGGGCTGCCCTGATACACTCACCTGGCAGGTACGCTGGCGACGGAGCGCTCGGCCTCGTGACATCTGCGTTCTCCCGTCGCTCTGTTTCCCTTCGCCCTCTGGGGTGAGCGCTCGTTCCTGGGCGTCAGAGTCGTCGGGGGAAGTCCACCTTCTCCGCCCCCACGGGAGACTGGCTGTGGCTGCCGCCCTGCCCTGCACCAAGAGCTTGTCCCCTGCACGGGTCCTGCCCCCCGACACTCCCAAAGTGGAGCCTCTTTTGTTCCAACCTGCCCCCCCAGCCACCTAAAGTGGGGTGTAGGCAGTCCAGGCCCCTGACGGCTGTGCGCCAGGAAGCCCGGAGATACTAGACGAAGGCACCTGCTGGTCGGGAGCCGGGGAGCTGACCAGGCCTGTCATCGCCCGGGGGCCCCGGCCTTGGCACAGCTGATCCACGGTCTCAGATTAGCTTCTGGGTCGCGAGCCTGATTTGGGGGAGTCAGCTGAAGGTTCTAGGGGGCATGAAGGGGGTCAGACTGTAAGTGCAGCTTCATGTATAACTTGCCAGTACTTAGACCTGTGGGGTGTGGCCCTCCAGTTCTCCGTGTGTCCACAAAAGTAAGGGGGGGCTGCGTCCACAGATGCCTGGTTCCCCAGACAGGCCGTCTGACCGTACGGACTTGGGACCCGCACCCCAGCCTTCACTGTGACCCAGGGGCTGCTAAGTGCAGACAGAGAATCAGGGCAAGGGACCCGCGGTGGCCGTCTGTGGGCCGGGCTGCACCTTTCTGGGGGGTGATGGGAGGGCGGAGCCTTCCCTGGGGGAGAACTGGCCCTGTGCTGGCCGAGCAGACAGCTTTCCTTGAGACAGGGGTGGGTGCCTGCCGGGCCCCACGGGGGAGGTCACGGCCGGGTAGTGGGACTGCAGGGACAGGGACAGAGCTCACCGCAAATCGTCCGCTAGTCTGCGGGGCACGGGCGGAGACCAGCGCTGCCAGATGTGTGAGTGGCTTGGGACGCCATCCTGAGCTCCCGGTGCGGCTGGCGGGAGGCGAGGGTGCCGCAGGGATCCTCCGATGGGCTGTGTGAACCCTGGATGTTGAGCAAGACCCATCTGGCGGACCTCAGCCGGGTCCCCACGGCCAGTTCCCGTGTGTGTCAGGTGGGCCGAGGGACACGCGTCCAAGGACTCGTTTCATTTGTGACCGCGCTCCTACGCATGGACACCAGCAGCTTCTCAGACGAGCACTTCTCAACGACCACCGATGCTTTCTAGCATGTGCTGTGGTCCCTTTTCTTGGCTTCTAAGAAAACTGGCTGCCGCGGGGGGTTAGACATTTCTACCGAGCCTGTAGGATTATCAAATTCTTATTTCTCGGACGGCCGTTTTTATTTTCTTCTTAAAATGTTTTTATCAGTACCTTATCCCTGTGACCTTCAGCTGAGCTCAGTGATTAATTTTAGCTTTTTTTTTTTTAAATATTTTTATTTATTTCTAGGAGAGAGAGAGCGAGAGACAGCGTGAGCAGGGGAGGGTCAGAGAGAGAGGGAGTCACAGACTGAAACAGGCTCCAGGCTCTGAGCTGGCAGTCAGCACAGAGCCCGACGCGGGGCTCGAACCCACGAACCGCGAGATCATGCTAAGTGAAAGTCGGATGCTCAACCGACTAAGCCACCTAGGCCCTCCAATTTTAGCTATTTTTTTTAAAGAAGCATCTCTAAGGCCTAATTTACATACAACCCAATGCATCTGTTTTTTAATGTCGATACGGATGAATTTGGTAAGTGCATTATCTATACAACCACCATCCCAATCACAACATAAGGTATTTCCATCACTCCAGAAAGTTCTGTTATATCCCCCACAGTCGATCTCCACCCCAACCGCTTACGCCTCCAGGTAATCGCTGATCTGAGGTCCATCCGCACATCTGCACTGGTTAGTGTGAGCTTCTCTGGGTTTCACAGAAATGGCACCACCATTCAGTGTGTAACCTGCCGCATCCTTCACCCTGTGCCCCTGCCTGTGAAATGCATCTGGGCTGTTGCCCTGATCAACTTACTCTTTCAAAATCATTACATTTACACCTCTTTTCACTTTAAAAAAATTCAAATTTATTTGCTTAAAATCAAGTGAGTTCACCTACAGGGTAGCGTTGGCTTCAGGAGCAGAGCCCAGTGATTCGTAGCTTTCATACAACACCCAGCGCTCATCCCAACAAGTGCCCTCCTCAGTGCCCCGCTCCCATTTAGTCCCTCCCCCCTCTCCCCTTCCGCCAGCAACCCTCAGTGTGTTCTCTGCATTTAAGTCTCTTATGGTTTGCCTCCCTCTCTGTTTTTATCTCATTTTTCCTTCCCTTCCCCTGTGTTCATCTGTTGTGCTTCTTAAGTTCCACATAGGAGTGAAATCAAACATTTGTCTTTCTCTGACTTAGTTGGCTTAGCCTGATACACTCTAGTTCCATCCACATTGTTGCAAATGGCAAGATTCCATTCTTTCTGATGACCAACTAATGTTCCATTATATATAATGGAATATATATATATATATATCATATCTTCTCCATCATATATATCACACCTTCTTTATCCATTCATCAGTCGATGGACATTTGGGCTCTTTCCATAAGTTGTCTCTTTTCACTTTTTAATTGTACATTACATTATTTGAGCCTTCTCCTAATGCATTTAGAAAGTTGTGGGCTGTTTGTTCTCTCTGTGCACTGGTATGTATTTCCTCACTTATTCTTTTGAGTTTTCCAACAATTTTAAACATGCATGCATTGCACCCAATGTGAATTGTCCACCAGCCCTCTGTTCAGCCCCAGCTGGCCACCCTGGGTTGCTGCTGATTCTGCCTGGCTTGATCCAGATGGATGTTTTTAGAAGTGGGGGTGGGGGTGGGGAGGCTGCGGCCAGGAGCAGCCTAGACGGGAGGTGCACGGTGGTGGCTCAGGTGGTCCCCGTGTGGGGAATCTAGACCGATGAAGGAAGGCACCAGCAGTGAGATCAGGGTAAGGAAGGGCACAGACGAGGAAATGAATCCCCAGGCCGGCATTGGAGTGATTTGGGGTAAGTAGGTAAATCAGGTGTCCGTGTGAGTCAAGATGGAATCTGTGATCAGAAGGAAGGCATCAGGGGCCCGTTTCCACGTGACACTGGATGCCATGGATGGGGGCAGATGGGGCAGCTGGAAAGAGCACCATGGGCCAGGTAAACTGGCCGGCGTCTGGGCCACCTTCTGGCCTCCTGCCCCTCAGGAGAAGGATGGGAGGAGCCTCTCTGACTCTTCTTCTGCTTAGGGTCTCCTTCCGCCTCCAAGTGTCCACCCCAGGCCTCGATGGGAGCTGCCCATCTCCTACTGCTGGTTGTTTAGATCTGGAGCATCTTAGCCTAAAAGCAGGTGATCTAACCTGAGCTCTAAATCCCCCTTAAGGGCTCCCTTCATGGAATTTAGAGCTTCCAATGCAACGAGGCCCCTGAATCTGACCCCAGAGGAGAGCCCCAAGTTATACCCAAACTGTGACCGCGGGTTTGGTGAAGGGCGCTGCACACGGGCCGGCACTGGCACGCAGCCTCTGTGTGTTCCAGGACCTCGGGGCCTTGTTCTGTTCTCCGTGCGCGCGGAGCTCCATCCTGCAGATAAAACCCAGGCACTGCCCCTGGCCTTGCAGGAATCCTTCCTGCCTTCCATTAATAAACCTGCTTTATTTGGATACATGCTTTCTTCCTGTTGGAAACTACATGCTCTCTGAGGCCAGAGGTGCAGCATCTTTATCTTTTGTTTCCCGCGGAGCCAGGGACCCGCACACAGCAGGTGGCACTGAGTAGCTGTTGAATAGACCTGAAGGCCAAGGCGAAATGCTCCTATGTTCCTATTCTGTTCTCTTTCGGAATCTCCTTCAAGGACCACACCACTGGCACCCACAGAACGCACAAGCCTGCGTCCACTCCGGCTCCTCTTGATGAGATGAAGCCAACCTTCTTCTTCCTCCCTTTCTTCTTCTTCTCCTTCTTCTTCTTCTTCTTTAATAGCCGCACCTCCTATTTTGAAACTTGCCTTCTTCCTGGGAAAACAGCTCAAATTTGTACAATAATTCCTTGCCGGAGAGGTGGGTGTGGGTGTTGGGTGGAGCAGGGGGAGGGAGGAGGTGTTAAAACTCCATGGGAACAGGGTGCATTGGAATAATTAAGGGCAGGGTGGCGGCTGTGGCTTCCCACTTAATTAGGTGACTAACAATACCGGCTGAATGCAACTTCGTGCAGCAGAGACCCCCGGGACCGGCTGCAGTTTGAACATGGCAGAAGCGAGAAAGCCCAAGGCTGAGGGCACCTGGCCGCCGCCCCTCTCCTGTGCACGCCACAAAGGGAATGGTGCAGGCCACCGCCAGTCCACTTGAGGTGGGAGGAACGGCGGAAATTGGGAGACTAGGAGGCAGCCTGCGTTCAGCCTCTGACTCGCTGAATGCCCTTGGCAGGTCACCTCGCATCCCTGCAATTCCATACCCCCATCCATAGAAGGGTTGGATGAGTGACCCCGGGGGTCCCTTTCATCACAGGCATTTTGAATCTGGGATTTCCTCTGGGCCCCAATATTCCCTGCTTCACAGGCAGCACAGAAGACACAGATTCCGGAGCTCGGCATAACGGGCAGAGGCCGGGCCGCGGCGGAGGTCGGGTGGACGCTACTGAAGTTGTTTGGGCAGAGTGCATACGTGCAAATGCAGGTCCTACCTGGCCCACTGCACTGGCAAATTCTCAAGCCGTCAGGGTGGTTCACGATACAATTGTTCCAGTTTTCCCACGAGACAGTTATTGAAGACATTTATACAAATTTTCTAAAGTGTGAGCAATTAGGACAAAGGCCTTTTTCTCTTAAGTTTCGGCCTGACACATCTCCCCTACAGGCACATCTTCCAAAAGCAATCGTGCCTTGGAAACGTAACACGTAAACTTGACAGTGGCCCGATGACGTGATTCGGTATAGAAATGGCGCCAAAGATAAGGTATGTTCAATGTAAGCAAATCATATTACTCACGCTCAGATAATATGCAATGCCTGCAGGAGAATATTCCTGTGCTAATAGAGCTTCACGGAGGACACCTGTTTCCACCATCCCTCTTTCCCACCTGATGTTCGGTTTCCTCCACAAGGGGTGAGCTCTCCTGGCCTCCAGCTCAACATCCCTCAGACCTGCTGAGCAGCTAACAGACTCCCCAGGGGAACTTTTTTTTTTTTTAAAGACACTCACAAAACATATGCTATTTGGAAAAATTCATGTCCCAAACTATAAAATTACCATAGGTGTTTTGGATGTTGGTTTGAAATTGAAGCACGACGAAACAAAACATTACTCGCTGTTGACGCGTTCTTACACGGGAATAAAGACGAACACAATGCTTCCCAGAGTAGGAACTTCAAAAAACTGTTCTAACGCATGTGTTCTCTAACAACCAGAAGGGCCTGGAGGACTCTAGGAGTGGAGAGCTATCCTGATAATGTGAGTCAGTCCGTGGAGTGCCGAAGTCACAGGTCTTCACCATGAGGTTCACAGGTTTCTTCGAGAATAACTTAAAAAATTCACCATTGCTTTAAAAGCTGATAAATGATAAAGAGAAACAGGTTTTTTTTTTTTTTTTTTTTTTACAACTATAACGGGGGTCCTTCAAGAGTTTTGCTGGGCAGTAAATACATCTGTGTATATGTTGTCCTCGACTGGGCCGCCATAATGGAGCACCACAGACAAGGCAGCTTTATTTATTTATTTTTAATATTTTTATTTATTTCTAGGAGAGAGAGAGACAGCGTGAGCAGGGGAGGGTCAGAGAGAGAGGGAGACACAGACTCTGAAATAGACTCCAGGCTCTGAGCTGGCAGTCCGCACAGAGCCCGACGCGGGGCTCAAACCCACAAACCGCGAGATCACGACCAAAGCGAAAGTTGGACCCTTAACCGACTAAGCCACCCAGGCGCCCCAAGGCAGCTTTAAACAACAGAAGTTTATTTCTCACGGTTCTGGAGGCCGGACGTCCAAGGTCAAGGTGCCGGCAAAGTAGGTTTCAATCTGAAGCCTCTTCTCCTGGTTTCTGGAGAGCTGCCGGCTCGCTATGTGTTCATGTGACCTCTTCTCTGTGAAAAAGTGAGGAGAGATCAGAACTCTGGTGTTTATCATTGCATCATGGGAGCCCTGCCTTGTGACTCCATCTAACCCATTCGCTTCTCCAAATACCGTCCCACGGAGGGGTAGGGCTTCACCATACAAATTCAGAGGGGGACACAAACATTCAGTCCATAACATACATGTTCTATATAGAGAGAATAAATATATAGACTCTCATATATATATTGACCCAAAAGATGTACATCTTTAGACAGTAGCCTTGAAAGCCAGCAGCCGGGGCCAGGGGGTTGCCAGAGAGAAACCGAGTGGAACAGAAGGGAAAGATGCCAGTGGGGAGCCTGCCCTCTCTTGGTAATGGGTACTTCCAGGCACCAGCCCCGTGACTGGCTCTGTGGGGCACCTGCTCGGGGCACCTGGGGTGGGAGGGGTCGGTGGTACTGGTAAGACAAAGCCCTTTCTGTTTGTCCACGAGTTGACTATGGTTGAGCACACAAACCATGAGACAGTCATTGGGAACCACCCACCGCCGCCATCTGGGAGAGCTCTGACCATCACATGTAAACAATCCAAGCCATAGATGGTGGAATGGTAGGAATTCAGAGAGGCTCTTTCTCACTGCTGGATATCTTGCTCCATTCCACGTGAATTCTGCTCAACCAAAGTTTCCCTCACTTCTTTCCAACCCCCGGATACTTTGCAAGCCTAGGCCTGGCTCACACATCAGTTTCCCTTTGGAGGGAAAGAAATGGCCCACCTCTTTAACCATCCAAGTCTCCCTCCCTCTTCCCAACCTCGGCTCAGAGACCAACTTTACCATGATCTTCCCAGAAAACTCAGTCTTCCAGGAATCTCTGGGCTGAGCACACAAAACACGTATTCTCCGTACCATCCGAACCACATTGCCAAGTCCTTGGGCTGCCCACGCTGAGACTTTGAGGTCTTTAAGGTCGGGGGAAAATACAATCAGATCCTTCTTTGAGCTTCCTCAGCTGTGGAGAACCTGGGTAGGGGAGGCATGGCTGTGTTTGCTGTTTGCATCCTCAGCCTTTGCCAAACAACCGAACAAATACGGTCAGAAAGACCTTTCCTACACTCAGGGGCATTCTATTGTTGTGAAACATTAGCAGTTATGAAACTCTTGACAATGTGTTACTACACAGCTGTCCCAGTCAAATATTGGAAGAAAGAGAAAGAAACCAACATTTACTGACCATCAAGCGGCAGATTCTTTACACATGTTATTTACTTTTCACAAGAAGCCTATGAATTAGGTATCTGTTTTTCCCATATTACAGATGAGGACGTATTTACAGATTATTAGGTACATTGCCCAAAGCCACACAAGGGACAGCATAGGGAATAAAACTTAGATTTCTCTGATTTCTTTGGTTCTTTTCATATATTAAAGAGTCTTCCAACACGATGTGCAGATCCAAGTATATTTAATCGTGGCAAATCTCATTTGGAAACATCCTCTTTAATACTAGGAATTAAGTAGATTAATGGGTTCTCAGAGCTCTCCTCCTTTACATCGTGCCGTGGGTATTTACCCAGCATGGTAGCTATAACGGATGCCTGGGCTCTTTCTGGGTCCGGCAATCCTTGACCTACCCAGTCTGAAGTGATGTCCCTTGGCTCCTTCAAGTCACTTCTTAAGTCCAGATGGCAGTTACTTATGGAGTTTTAAGAAAGAACTTTAAAAAGGAAAGAGGAGCGGCTGGGTGGTTCAGTTGGTTAAGCATCAGAGTCTTGATGTCAGTTCAGGTTATGATCCCACGGTTGTGAGATCCAGCCCCATGTCGAGCCCCATGCTGAACGTGGAGCCTGTTTGGGATTCTTTCTCTCCCTCTCTCTTCTCTCTGCCCCTCCCCTGCACACCGTCTCTTTTTCTCTCAAAAAATACAATAAAAAGACAGGGCACTGGAAGAGATCATCAATATCTTTAGTCGTTAGGGAAATACGAGCCAAAACCACAATGAGACATTATGTCACACCTCTTAGGATCGCTTTGATCAAAACACAGGAAATAAGAAGTGTTAGCAAATGTACGGAGACATTAGGACCTTAATGCACGGCTGGTAGGAACGTGAAACAGTGCAGCTATCTCGCAAAGCGTTTTGGCGGTGCCTCAAAACGTTAATGTACAGTCACCAAAGGACCCAGCAATTCCATTCTGGTGTGTACTCATGGGAAGTAAAAACGTATGTCCACACAAAAGTTGTGTGTGAATGTTCACCGTGGTTGAATTCCTAGCAACCAAAAAGCGAAAATGAACCAAGTGTCCATCAGAGAATAAACAAAATGTGGTCTATCCACACACCGGGAAGTTATTTGCCAGTAAAAAAAGAATGAAGCACTGATCTGGGCTGCCACCGGGGTAAACTTGGAAAACATGATGTTCAGCGAAACAAGTTGGTCGCAGATCACACACTATATGATTCCATTTAGAAGAACTGTCCAATACCCGAATCTATAGAGACAGGAACTAGATCAGCGGTTTCCAGGGGCTGGGGGAAGGGAGGTGACTGCTGAGTACTCAATGGCTTAAGTTTTTTAAAAATCTTTTTCTTGAAAGAGAGAAAGAGGGAGCACAAGTTGGGGAGAGCAGAAAGAGAGGGAGAGGGAGTCCCAAGCATGGTTTTTTGCTGTCAGGGCAGAGCCCCATTCAGGGCACCATCCCACGCACTATGAGATCGCAACCTGAACCGAAATCAAGAGTCAGATGCTTAACCGATTAATCCACTGAGGCGCCCCAGGCGATGGGGTATTTTAAAATCAGGTGGTAGAGATGGTTGCACAACCTCGGGCATGTACTAAAAACCATTGAATTGTAGCGAATTGTAAGGTAAGTGAAATATATGTGTATCTGTTATTAAACAGAAACAAAAAGAAAGAAGTAAGGAAGAAAAACAGATTGAAAGGCATTTCTACTTCCTGTACTTCTAGGGCACGGATGGGGTCTGGGTCATTCAGGAAACGGACCTACAAGCAACTGGCCTTTCTTGAGATCTCTGAATGCCTCCTCAACGCCATGCTTCCAGGCATCCTTCTCTCCTTCCTGGAATGCTCTTCCCATTCCTGACTGCTTGCAGACCAGCCAGTCCACCACCAGGGCCCTGTGGCTTTCCTGGACCGGTCTTCCAGGTGGCCCCATTCTGTTCTGTGTCACACAATATCATGCTTCCTGGCCACCTGTGTCTTGCTGATGACCCTGTGAGGCTCCTGGAGGGCTGAGACACTGTCCCCTTTATCTCTGAGTACCTGGCAGCTGGCACAGGCCCGGCAGACAGCAGGGGTGAGGTAGATGTGTGTGGGGTGGCACTGTGCGTGCCCACACAAACACAAGCAGAATTCGCTGAAATTTTTTAAGCCAATTTCCTCCTTCCTGTTACGTTCTGGACAAGTGATCAGGTATACATGTTCCTATTGTGGTTGAGACAAACACAACAAAAACCAGGTTTGGAATGTAGGGAACTGGAGGCTTGGCCACCAGGGCTGAGAAAGACTGGCAGATTCTACTAGAAATTCAGAATGCCCAAAAGCCAAAGGCAATTACCTTAAAAATAGCAACCTACCTTGTGCTACCAATGTATTTTGGCTTGTGTACAATAAACAAGACAGATTTAATGTCATAATTTGCCAATGCTGAGAGAGTTTGGTCAGAAGAGTAAATAACTTCAAGGAAGATAAATATCTGTTGACTGGCTGCCAAATTAGTTTGTTCACTTCAGATGCGTTCTATAAAAGTTCTTGAGAATATTGATGGGAAATTCTGATTGCTACTTTAATGCTGGTCTTTCTCAATTATACCTTGTATTACTGAGGAATTCGGTTTGCAAGGCCCAGAAAGTCACATGAGCTGCTGCAGTAACAAAAAGAAATTTATTTAAAAGGTGGAGTGGCCTCTATGAACCCAAGGCCTGGAGGCTACTGGTCTCAGGATGGGAAGCAGTCTGGCCCTGGAGCTTGATGCCCTCAAGGAGACCGCTCCCAAGGACTCCGGACTTCTTCCCTCGGTTTCTGCCTCAGTCTTTCCTCTGCTGCAGAAGGCCCATCTCAACAGAATTCAAAATGGCGCCCCCCCACAGCTGCCATGTTGGCCTCAGCTCCGAAGACCAGTGACATGCTGACGTGGAAAGCCTCGCTTCCAATTTATGTATACATGAGACTTAATCTTGGTTAAATTTGAATTAAAAGCGCTTTGCTCAACACCAGGAATGAAGCACACTACCGGGCTCTCAGGGACTTCCTCCCCACACCCAGAGCTCTTTAGTCGGCCTGGGGTCAGCTTCCCATGGCCATTGTTATGTGAGCCTGGGTGCTCACAGGGGGCCATGCAGATGGACAAAGTGGCTGCAGTGGGCAGTCCCAGCAGAAGGAAGGGGACAGGGCTCAGGGCTCTAGCTCCTTCTCGACACCCTTCACAGCACCTCCCACAACCCACAACCATAGTGCTGTTTTTCTAAACTCTTTTCCACTCAGCTCTGTTTCCTCAAAATGTGCTTTGCTTCCCTGGCAAATTTATAAATTCTCAGATTGCAATATGGATTATTTAATTCATATTTAAGTTTGTTTATTTATTTATTTAGAGAGAGCGTGAGAGCACATGAGCAGGGGAGGGGCAGAGAGAGAGAGGGAGTGAGAGAGAATCCCAGGCAGCCTCCACCCCCATGTGGGGCTTGATCCCATGCATCTTGAGATCATGACCAGTGCCAAAATCAAGAGTTGGACAGTTAACTGACTGAGCCCCCCAGGTGCCCTAAAATGGTTGATTTTATAGGTAACACTTGGAAAAGTGGGGGTTCCATGGAGACTTGGGGTTGGGGGGGCAGGGCGCCAGCTGGTGGAGGGACACAGTGGGCAGAGTCCAGGAATGAGGAAGAGGCATGAAGACCTCAGATCTCCTCACAACATCCAAAGTCGGCCTGCATTTTCCATGGTTGATGTTGGTATCGGGGTCGGTGGGATACCTAGTCAGTAAGACAGGAGGAGGTGGGAAGACAACTGTCTGGGGCTGGTTTGTTGGAATCCTGGGCTCAGGCGGTCATGAGGTATAGACCACACCCAAGAGAGACCAGGAACTCTGCTCTCCCGTGAGGCCATCTGAGGAGGTAGGACGTGGGCATCTGGAGCCAGAGGCTGGGCCAGGCAGTCCAGGGCTTGGCCTTCAGCTTGTCGGGAGAGGACGGTCTGGGACTGGGGGGCTGGCGGGGTGTAGATCGGCAGACCCTCACTGGCTTTCAGACTCTGAGGCCAGACGGGATTCAGAGTTCTAATCAGGAGACCAGGGTGCAGGTGCGGGCGGAGCGTCCTGGGAGAGTGACAGCAGTGCTGGCCCCTCCCCCTGGTAGGGCCGAGGCTGGATTGGTCCATACCAGGACTGGCTCAGACATAGGGGCACAGGGGGGGCACCAGGCTGGTGGCAGGTGGGGCAGGCCACCCCCTTCTGTGGCTTCCAAGGTGGTTATGGCAGAGGAAGAGAGGTGGAGAGTGTGCAGGTAGCTGGCTGGCCCCTTGGAACGGCAGACAGCACTTGGGTGCACGGTCTAAAGACCTGGGCTCTCCAGACAGATCTTTCCCCGGTACTCTCTGATCTGGAGGAGCACCCACCTCGGAGCATGCTTCCTCGCCCGTCAAATGGGAAAAACACTAACTCCTTGTGAGACTCAAGGTCACTTACGTCAAGCCCCTGGCACAGAGCACTTGGCACATGCTAAGTGCATAATCAGCGCTAAGGCCCTGCCCTTTGGCTTCTTTGTGATGCTGAACAAACCATTCATTGCATTGTCTTATAAACGAGAAAGTGCACCTTCCCTTTTTACATCACAGGGACGTTGGCAGGTACAGGTGTTACAATGCCCATTAGGGTGCCCTGGCAGTGACTCTCAGTGATTGCGCAACATTCCTCTTCTCTGCCTTCCCCGTCTCCCTTGAAGTCAGGTTGCGGCGGGGTTCTGGCTCATGGGATGTGGGATGTGGGCAGAAGTTATGGGAGCCGCCTGCAAGCCCGCCTTTCAGAACATTCCTCCAGATTCTCCACTTGTCTCACTTCCTCTGCCCTAACCTCCTAGGAAGCCACCAAAGTAGGTGGGCTGCCCAGCCTGCATTGTGGGAAATCAGCCATTACCGAGGGTCTATTTATTACTGAAACACAGCTGAGACTATCCTGAGGAATTTGGGTACTTCAGAACTAAGTGTGATCCGAGTCCTTACCCCCAAGACGTCCCCCAAACAAAACATTATCTACAACAAAATGAAGACTTTAGAAAAGGCAAGGAGGCAAGATTTCATTCTTTTTCACTGCCGAGTAGCATTCATGTGTGTGTGTGGGGGAGGGGATGGGTGATGGGCATTGAGAAGGGCACATGCTGGGATGAGCACTGGGTGTTGTATGTAAGTGATGAACCCTGGGAATCTGCTCCCGAAGCCAAGAGCACATTGTCTACTCTGTATATTCGCTATTTTGACAATAAATTATATTAAAAAAGAAAAGAAAAGAAAAAGCAAGGAGGTAGTAGAACTTCTGAGTCCCAGGGTATGTGCTTTAGAAGTGCTTAGAGATTGTGCTAAGTTGTGCTTCTAAACTACAACACCAATTTACAACCCCCGAAAGGGGACGTCAGTGCAATTTATGTATTTACTCGTGCGTGCCATGCATCTACTCAATCAATTAATCTATCAGTCAGTCAACAAAGTGTTTATTGAGTTGCCTTTTATGTGTCCTGAGGCCTGTGGATACTATGCTGAGGGACACAGAGGTGCCCCTTATACTGATGGGGTGACACTGTAGTGGGGAGGGAGGTGTGAATCATCTTATTTACTTTGATAGGTGTGATACGAAAAAGTGGGGGGAACCACGAAGGCAGAGAGGGGTTGGTGACATCTACGTTTTGGGCGCCCCCTTACGCTGCTTGCAGGAATGACGATCTGGCACCCAGTACTTCGATCTTTCAAAAACTTAAGAAAGAAACTCTTGATGCTCTGTTTTTCTCCACCCTTTCCTTTTTTCTTTTTTTTTTTTTCCTTTGGTTCATATTTATTCCCTCTGTTCTTTATCACTAAGCATCACTTAGCCTCTCATTTTTCTACATTTTCTTCTTTATTAAGTAGGACCAACTGTTGATGACTCATATTCTCTTTTACCATAAATTGCTGTGCCTTTATTTAACTTTATATGATTAGACCTTAGCTTTATTTTCAAAAATACTATTATTCAGAGAATGTGGGAGTGCCTGGGTGGCTCAAATGTCTAAGTCTTTCGGCTCAGGTCATGATCTCATGGTTCGTGGGATTGAGTCCCTCATTGGGCTCTGTGCTGAGCATAGAGCCTGCTTGGGATTTTCTCTCTCTCCCTTTCTCCCTTTGCCCCTCTCCCTATCTCATGCTCTCTCTCTCTCTCAAAATTTAAAAAAAATTTTAAAACTCCAAAAAATTTTAATCATAGTAAAATATACATAACGTTAAGTGCGTCATCTTGAGCTTTTAGAAGCGTATCGTCCAATGGTGTTATGTGGATTCACATTGCACAACACATCTCCGGATCTCTTCACCTCCCCAGACTGAAACTCCATCCCCATTAACAACAACACTCCATTCCACCTCCCCCAGCGCCTGCAACCACCGTTCTATGTCCTGTCTCTATGAATTCCACTCCTCTGGGTCCTTATATATATGTGTGACATCATACAGTATTTGTCTACTCTGTAACTGGCTTATTTCACTTACCATGACGTCTTCAAGGGTCACCCACGTTGTTTAAGATGGAATAATGTTGCACCTATGGAGAGACTACACTGTTGACCCCTTCATTGTCAGCGAACCCTTGGGCTGCTTCTCCTTTGCTTAGGTGAATAGTGCTTCTCTGAACACGGGTATGCAACTATCTCTTGGAGACCCTGCTTTCAGCCTTTAGTGTAGACACCCAGAAGTGGCATCACATGGTAATTTTATGTTTAAGTGTTTAGGGAAACATCATGTATTTTCTGTAGCGACTACACCATTTTGCGTTCCCGCTGACAGAGCAGAAGGATTCTAAGGTCGCCACACCCTCCCCAATATTTGTTATTCTATGCTTTTCTTTGACAGTCGCCTCCCTGCTGGGTATGAAGTGGTATCTCCTTGTGCTTTTGATTTGCATTTTCCCTATTGGTGGGGGATGTCGAGCATCTTTTCCTGTGCTTGTTGGCCGTTAGTTTATCTTTGGAGAAATGTCGAATCAAGACATTGCCGAATTTTGAACTGAGGTGTTTGTTTTTTGTTTTTATTCCTTTTCGAGATAAGAATATGGAGAAGCAAGTAGGTGAATTTGAAAAGATGCCATTGGAGCTTTTATTCTGAAATGACCATCTCGACTCCAGGCCCTGGGCAACATTCTCAAACCAGGAAGAGTCCTTTCTCCTACTCAGTGTTCAAGGAATTCAACACCCACAGAGTTGTTTTCAGAGCACTGGCCGCAGGCCCAAAGGGCAGGCATATGTTCCTCCAAGGGCTTTTTGGAGGCTGCCTCCTACAGGCTGTCTTCCTGGTTGGGAGGCTGGGAGGAGGTCATTTGGCTTCCCAGCTTGGGCTGGAGGGCACGTGTCTGGGAAAGGGGCTCCTGATAAAGCGCCCCTTGGCTCAATCCCCTGAGACCCCCCTCACGGCCGTTCTCCCCCAATGCTCCTTGGCCTCATCTCCTCCCTCCTCCCCTTCGTAGGAGGCCTTGAGGGCAGTTCCTGTAGGACCTCGGTCCACCAGACGGTGTCCCCGATCCTCAGCGTTCTGGCCGCCGGGGCCTGGGGCTGCTGGGGACGTGGGATCTGGAGGCCCCAGTCAGTGGTTTGACACCTGTGTTCCCTCCGCGGCGACCGGAGCAGCCGGCTTCTCAGTTTTCACCTGTAACCCTCTGGTTGTGGCCGAAGCCTGGAGACGATGCGCGGAGGGTTAGCTCATCCCGGGAGAGGATCCGGAGGCGAGCTGCCCGCGGGCACTGGTGGAGAGGCTGAGGGTGCAGGCTGGGCCTCCGGCCGGCTCAGGGACCACGCCAACCCGACCCTCAGGAAGCCACAGGGCACCCCTCCTGCTCCCTGCCCTGCGTTCCTGCGCCACCGGTGTCCTGTCCTTCAGGCTCGCGGGTCCTCGAGTCCCTCAGGCCCTGTCTGTCACCGGGGCCCATGAGCCCTTCCCTGGCCGTTGCTGGCCAGCTCTCAGCGCGTAACTTCAAATTAGCGAGTTGGGCCAACAAGGTTTCTGTTCTTAGATTTTTTCCAGAAAGGGGATTTGGGAAGGAAAAGCTCGTGAGGGGCTCCCACATAAGATTTCATTTAATGGAAGTATTGCACTGGTTTAAAAGGAGGGAAGGAAAAGGGGGAGACAGAGAGAGAGAGAGAGAGAAGAGGAGGAAGAAGGAGGGGGAAGGGGAGGAGAGGGGAGGGGGAGGAAGGAGGGAAGGAAGGAAGCAGAGAGAGATGGGGAGGGAGGGAAGGGGAAGAGGGGAATGAGGGGAAAGGGAGGGAGAGGAGGGGGGAAGGGAGGAAGAGGGAAGAGAGGCGGGGGGGTGGGGTCCACCGGGAAAAGCAATGTATGAAAGCCATCATTCTTGGTCAGTGCTGGGGGCTCTAGTAAGAAGAGAGGTGACTTGGGACCATGTCGTGGAGACTCCGGGTTTTGCTCGATTTGGGAAGGCTGCTTTTCCCTTCTGGAGGCTGGGATGAAGTGCTGTGCAAGGCTCCCAGCTCTTGGCCAGGATGTTCCTTCTCTAGAAGGATGGCCTCCCCACGTTTAGGACGTCAGACACTGGTGGTCACACAGTTTCAGCAGAGATGCGCACATGTGTTCAGGGCCTGGGGGTGGTGGTGGTGGGGACACACCAACCTCCCCAGCTCAGACCCCGAGAGGAAAATGAGTCAGCAGCGCAGCCTGTCACTTGTCACCTGGAGGGCCGCAGCTGGGAGTCCCTCCACCTGGCCCTGCCATGACTTGCAGAAAAGGCAACAAAGCCCGGCCGGGTTGTACAAGGCAGTGTGATTTCGTGTCCAAACTCCGCAGCCCCTTGCACGTGAGGGTAAACAGGGAAGGCCTTGGGGCAGCCCCGGTCCCTCTGGGTGACCTCTGCCTGTGACTTTATACATTTTTAGAGTAGGCAGTAACCATCCGGTGGTTAAGAGTCATGATATAATTTGGGGTGAGTACGGGATAAGTGCTGGAAAATATTTCCTGTTTTGGTTCGTGTTTATCTGTATTGTAGCCTACCCGAAATTTTTTATGATAAGCCTATTTCTTTTTTATTTTATTTATTTATTTTTTAAATCTTTTGTTTATTTTAGGGAGAGAGAGAAAGAGAGTGTGTGAGCAGGGGAGGGGTGGAGAGAGAGACACAGAATCCGAAGCAGGCTCCAGGCTCTGAGGTGTCAGCACAGAGCCTGATGTGGGGCTCGAACCCACGAACCATGAGATCATGACCTGAGCCGAAGTCAGACACTTAACCAAGTGAGCCACTCAGGAGCCCCGATTTATTTATTTTTGAGAGAGAGAGACAGAGTGTGAGTGGAGGAGTTGCAGAGAGAGAGAGGAAGGAAGACACAGAATTTGAAGAAAGCTCCCAGATCCTGGCTCTCAGCTGTCAGCACAAAACCCAACTCGGGGCTTGAACTCACAAATAGTGAGATCATGACCTGAGCTGAAGTTGGACGCTTCACCAACTGAACTGGGTATCTGACTCTTGATTTGGGCTAAGGTCATGATCTTAGGGCTGTGGGATTGAGCCTCATATAGGGCTCTATGCTGAACATGGAGCCTGCTTGAGATTCTCTCTCTCCCCGGCTTGTGCACTCTCTCTCTTAAAAGAAAAAAAAAAGCTCCAAAGGAAAGAATGTCAGATGGTAACATTCCGGCCTGAAACAGGTGGTTATGGGGAGTCAGTCATATCATGGTCATATGGTGCTATTTCAGCTAAAACATATTTATTAAGGGCCGACTATGTGTTGACGCTCATACCAAGATTCTAATCCACCTTGTAATCTGCTAATCGAATAGAAGCACACTTTAAAAACAGACCTGTAGAGTGGCTTTTCCAGACTGCTGCTCACATTCTGGTGATGTCCAGATTTTCTCGAAGCTGTGTTGCTTTTCCATAGGTATGGCATAGTGATCAGCTGTCCCAGTTTGCCTGGTGGTGTGGGGTTTCCACGATGCAGGATTTTCAGTACTGAAATTAGAAAGTCCCAGGCAAACGAGGGGAGGCAGAGAGGAGGGGTTGGTCAGTCTGTGAGCAGAAACACGGCTCCTCACTTCCAAGACCCTATTTTTCCTTCTGAGAATTAGCTGATTTAAATGACTTTAAATTGATCATGGTTGGTCTTTACTCTGAAAGTATTCGTGCGCGTGAGAAATGTTTCAAATTAAACAAAAACCAACCAAAAATAGATCTCAAGTTTGCTCGACGATGAAGTTCAGATGGGAATTTCAAACAAGCACTCCCTTCTAACAGTTACACGTTGTACTGGGTAGAATAGTTCCCTCGAATTAAGGTCTGCCGGAAACTGGGAGTGTGACTTTATTTGGAAATAGTTTTTGCAGATGCAATTGAGCCAAGATGAAGTTATACTGGATGAGAGTGGGTCCTAAATCCGAGTGTTGCCCTTTTAAGAGCAGGGACATTTTCAGGCGCCTGGGTGGCTCAGTGGGTTAATCATCCGACTCTTGACGTTGCCTCGGGTCACAATCTCATGGTTTGTGAGTTCAAGCCCCACACTGGGCTCCGTGCTGACAGCATAGAGCCTGCTTGGGATTCTCTCACTCTCTCTACCCCTCTCCTGATCAAGCTTGCTTTTTCTCTCAAAATAAATAAACTTCAGAAGAAAAAAAAAGAGTAGGGCATTTGGATATGGAGACAAACAGGAGGGAAAGTCATGTGGAGACAGAGCCATTTTGAAGGGACACCTTATAAGCCAAGGATCACCGGGACTGCCAGCGCCGCCAGAAACTGGAAGAGGAAAGGAAGGAACCTCCCCAGAGCTTTTGGAGAGGGCGTGGCCCTGCTGACACCCTGACTTTGGGCTTCTGCCCTCCAGAGCTGGGAAATCACAAATTCTTGTTGTTTTAAGTCACTCAGTGTGTGGTCGTTTGTCATAGCAGCTCTGGGGACCTAACACATGACAAGCATTTTTTTTTTAAGTGAAAAATTGCCATCTGGGTAATTTGAAGAGGGACTCGTAGCTGTTCCTAATGAGAAAATGTTCCTTGACATATTTGAGGTTTCACATTGTCTTAAATCTTTTTTAATGTTTATATATTTTTGAGATAGAAAGAGAGAGAGAGGGAGAGAGGGAGAGAGAGGAAGAGGCAGAGAGAGAGAGGGAGATACAGAATCTGAAGCAGGTTCCAGATTCTGAGCTGCCAGCACAGAGCCCAACGTGGGTGTCAAACTCACCAACCAAGAGATCATGGCCTGACCTGAAGTCGGACGCTCAACCAACTGAGCCCTGAGGCACCCCGATGTTTCACATTGTCTTCGGGATATGCTTCCTTTTGGTACATACTCACTGCCCTTGCACGTGTTCTCAATGACTGTAGTGTACATTTTGTGGTATTAATATTTGTTTCCTTGTCTCTACTTATTAATCTTGGCATCTTCGAAGCCTAGCAATGAGTCTGATCAAGAATTTATTTTTTTCTTTCGTTTTGCAAGATTCATGAACACATTATTCTCAGACGTCTGGGTGGGAGGTTCGACACAAAAAAATTATACTTAATAATATTTCTTGAATGAATAAATGACTGTCAGAATGCAGCTTTTTTCTTTCTCTTGAGAAATCCATGATAACTTGAGCATTACTTTATTTTTTTAAATTAATTAATTTATTTTTTTTATTTCTAGGAGAGAGAGAGAGACAGCGTGAGCAGGGGAGTCAGAGAGAGAGGGAGTGACAGACTCTGAAACAGGCTTCAGGCTCTGAGCCAACAGTCAGCACAGAGCCCGACGCGGGGCTCGAACCCACGAACTGCGAGATCATGACCCAAGCGAAAGTCGGACGCTTAACCGACTAAGCCACCCAGGCGCCCCACTTGAGCATTACTTTAACCTAGTCTATACCATATAGGATAAATGACCTTATTTTAGGATATCGACTTACTTTGGATACAGAAAATTGGAATTAAGATGCTAAGCTTTTCTAAGGACAGAGGCCAGACCTTAATATACTATACACATTTTCTCCGTGCCAGCTAATATAAAATTTCCTCAGTGCCAGCTAAGACTTCCCACAGCTAGGAAAAGAACAGCTCTGGATTGTTTTAGGATGTACGTGAGGTCAAGGTCATGGATTTTTCTCTCCCAGCTTCAATTGCGTAAGGTCAGATGCTCACTTAGCTTTTAAAAAGCACCTTGGTTATTTTCAAGCACAGAAGTTTCCGGCTCGTCTTAACAGTGTGGTAGCTGCTGAGTAACTACATCATCTTTGTCCTTGACATTAATTATTTCAGCATCTACACCCCGTACCATAACCCGGTTTGTTGGATTGGGTGAACTCACTCTTTCGACACGGAGTCTATGCTTACATCAATCTCAATCTGGTTCTATTCTCATTCAATACTCTGGATAGAAAGCTGCAATTCAGGATAAAGGGATCTTTGATTGTTCAGGAAAGAAAGGGAAACAGTACCAAAGCCAGGCAGAAATGGTGGTAACTTTCTTAAAAAGAAAGGACAGTCACTTTCTATTTTTGAGACACAAACATAGTTTTGTTATTTCTTGCCCGCGAAAGTAACTTCAGCTCTGTTTAAACACAACAACGAACCAATCTTGTTTAATAATGCTTGTTGGGATTTTCTTTGCCAGGAGGGAGGGGACGGGAGTAATACCAGCCAGAAATTTTTACTTTCATATCTGTCTATTGCTTGAATTTTCTAAAGCAAGTCTGTATTACTTTTGTGATCAGGAAAAGCAATAAAGAGAAATTAGTTCCTCGAGGGTAAATATGTTGGGAGGGAATGAGTCCTTTTAGAAAACAATTTCTGGAAAGCTTTATGAAATTTCAGGTGAGCTTCTGTTGCTAGGGCGTTGCTAAGGAATGTCTAGTTTCTAAATAGAAATCTACTGAGCAGTGATCCATGGGTGGAGGAAAATGCCATACTTCTTTTCATGGGTAGGAGAACATTCTTTCCCTCCGATTGGAAGTGACCCAGGCGAAGTTCGCAGTTACTCTACCAGGAGAGAATGTCTACTTTGCCCTTTGGAAAGCCAGGGAGAGAGGTTAGTGCCAATGGCGATGGGAAATAAACCAGAATTCATACGGAAACACACACGGCAGAGCTTGGTGCAAGGTAGATACTCACATGTCTCCAATCTCACCACCAAAATGGGAAGTTGTTGGGGGATGGCGTCTGATAAAGAAGGCAAAGGGGGCAGAAATGAACAGAAATATTCATCCTCAGCCAGCATAATCTTTTTGTCATTAACCGGTTCTGATGTCACAAAGCCAGAGTTAGCCTCAGAGCATTGGATTTAGGAAAAGATTAACCGTTGTAAATCACAAAGATATATTTTAATCCATGTCTCTACATAATAGGGTTGGAATTGGTTCATGACAGTTTCAGAATACTGATAAACGTGCCAAATTAACAGTAGACAGTTTTATAATTTCAATCATTGTTGGGGAAGGAAAAAAAAGTGGGCTGTTTTGAACTTGGGGAAATTTTTCTTCAATTTTTCTGATGGTTTCAGGAACTGAGGTAGTGGCCAGCATCTGCATCAAAGCCTATCTGTTACGTCATTTAAACATTTTTTTAAATGTTTTTTTTTTTTTAATTTATTTCTGAGAGAGAGAAAGAGAGAGACAGAATGAGCAGGGGAGGGTCAGAGAGAGAGGGAGGGACAGAATCTGAAGCAGACTCCAGGCTCTGAGCTGGCTGTCAGCACAGAGCCCAATGCGGGGCTCGAACCCATGAACCATGAGATCATGACCTGAGCCAAAGTTGGACGCTTAACCGACTGAGCCACCCAGGCGCTCCTGTTACTTCATTTTGTAGGAGGACTAGGCTTTCCTGACTGGGGCACCAATCAAGTGATGAGGGCAGGGAATTGTGTTGGGGAAGCAGAGAGATTCTCATTCCAGATGACACTGGAGAAAGCCAAGATTCAAATCATGGGGTGTTTAGGTACTTAAACTCCATGCATAAATGTTGAACTTGGGATAGTGATATCAAGGGTACAGGAGATCAGCGTGTGATCATGGTCATAATAAGCAAAGAAAATTAGGCTGAGTGCCAGGACTGTCTTAGGATGGCTCCCAGCTTTTTTTTTTTTGGCTGCTGCCTATTGAGCTAAGCAGACTTAACGCGAAACTCCAAGGAAGGTATAATTCGAGGGGTTCTTAACCTGGGCTCGGGGACTGGCTCCATAGAGGGGCTCTCTGGGAACGTCTTAAATTTGTTTGCAAGATTTTCTATACGTGTGTCCTCCTGATCTTTTCCCGTTCGGCTATGGCCCCCACCTGTTGGCTGCAGCTCCACTGAGATCTAGCTCTCCTAGATGGCGGTTTCCATCATGGTAAGAGACATACCAATGCCCAGGCTTCCACCTCGAACGTCTCCAAAGTAGACGGCTCTTCGTGTGCCAAGAGCGGAAGTGGGTTGAAAACAAAGGTGAGGAGAAGGGCCTTTCCCCATAATTCAGTGCCAGGTTTGTCTGGTGGCCTCTCAATGCCCAGGGGCTCATGGATGCCCTTTCAAAGCAACTCCATCAGCTCCCAGCCCAAATCCTCCAAAAGTGGGGGCTCAAGTCTCTTCACGGGGCACTGGCTGCAGAAGGGAGCAGAGCCCACACCTGTTTCTCCCCGAACCCAAATCTCCCCTATAACCTTATTACTGTGTGTGTTAGTTTCCTGGTGTTGTTGCAGCAAATGATCACAAGCTAAGTGGCTTAAGACAACATGCATTTTTTATTTTTATTTTTTATTTTATTTTTTTTAATGTTTTATTTATTTCTGAGAGAGAGAGAGAGAGACAGAGGGGAGGGTCAGAGAGAGAGGGAGACACAGAATCCAAAGCAGGCTCCAGGCTCCGAGCTGGCAGTCAGCACAGAGCTCGACGCAGGGCTCGAACCCACGAACCGCGAGATCATGACCTAAGCGAAAGTTGGACACTCAACCGACTAAGCCACCCAGGCGCCCCGACAACATGCATTTTTTAAATCTTACATTTCTAGACGTCAGAACTCCAAAATGGACCTCACCGGCTAAAATCAAGGTGTTGGGCAGGGTTGAGTTCCTTCTGAAGGCTCCATGGAAAATTTGTCTTCTTGCCATTTTCCAGTTGTTTTCCAGAGACATGGCATATCTGCCTCATGGTCTTCTTCTGTCTTCAAAGCCAGCAACATCCGGTCCCATACTGCTCATGTGGCATTGTTCTGGCCCTGACTCTCCAGCTCACCTCTTTCACATTTAAGGATCCTGCTGATTATATTGGATGTACTCCAATAATCTAGGATAATGTTCCCATCTTAAGGCCAGATGATGAGCAAGCTGAATCCCCCTTTGCCGCATAATGTAACATCATCCCAGGTGCTAGGTGTTAGACTGTGAGACGTCTTTGGGGATTGGTTATTCTGGCCACCATGGCACATAAAAGTCTCCATGCATAGTTCCAGATGCAAACAATTTGGGTGGAAAGCACTATCATCTGCCCTTGGAATCTGGCCCATCTTAGCCAGCCAATATTCCCAGTTATGGTCACAGCTATTCTTTTTCTTATTACATAAAATAGACACTTTTCTGGGGATACCTACTGCTCAGTCTGTTCAGCCTTCTCCTGTGAGAGCATTTCCCTTCTAAGGTGTGGTGGACTTGTGTCCTCAAAGTTGGAAGAGTCAAGGTCAAGAATAGACTCACAGACCCAGTCTCATCATCAGTGAGAACCTGACCCAAACCAGGCCATTCAGCACTGCACCCGAGGGAGTCTCTCTCTGCTGGTGGGGGGCCGAAGATATCCAACCTTCTAGGTGATGGCCACCATGTTTCCAGCCTCGTGGGGAGAGCAGCCTGTGGTGAAAGGGGGGAGGTTGGACAGCAGACAGGTAGAGAGATGGGAAGCATCTGAGCCTCAGTTCTGATGATTTCTGCTGTGTCCTACTTTTCTCAGGCTCGGGTTCAACAGCCCCTCTTCTGGTGACCCCAACCATAACTCTTCTCAAAGTTCTCCGTTTGGCCTAGGCTAGTAGGTGTGCATAGCCAACAAGAAAACTCATCTTCAGGAATACCACTTATATGCAGAAATAAAGATTAATGGTGTGAAAGGGACCAATATTTAATAAAAAAGATGTTTGTTTAGACAGGAGGAAAAACACTGCAGGAGGTAAACAAGGCATTTTGAGTGTGAAAAAGGAAAGAAAAAGGAAGATAGAGGGGTGCCTGGTTGGCTTTGTGGGTTGAGCGTCCAACTCTTGGTTTCGGCTCAGGTTGTGATCTCAGTGGTTCATGGGATTGAGCTCTGCTTTGGGCACTCCACTGGGCATGGAACCTGCTTGGGATTCTCTCTCTGCTCCTGTTCCATGGACCCACTCTCTTTTTCTCTTTCTCTCTCAGGAAAGAAAAAAAAAAAAAGGAATAAGGAAGGCATGAAGAATTGAACCAGAGGCAGAGTTAGTGTTGACCCTGGTGAATGAGCACCTGCCTTCTCCCATGTTCAAGCAGAGGCTGATGCAGAGATAACCCAAGCATCCAGCAGCAGTTGGACAATGATATCTCAGGTCATTTATGTCTCTGAGCTTCTATGACAAATATATTCCTATAATGTTCTTTTCTGTCTCCCTTTCTCCCCAAACTTTAACTCCTTGGCTTCCAATTCATAAAGAACAATTCCAAACCTAGATAAAAGTCACGAACCAGAGGGGAAGTAGTTTGTATCAGATGGTGGTGACCTACCGGGTTGCCCTGAATGTGACTTGAGAAAACTCTCATCCTGGGGTTCATTCCCCAAATTGAGGTATGTTCTCTAAGATCAAGATGTTCCATGTAGGACACTGCACGTAAGGATTTGGCCCAGATGTGGCAGCACCTTGATGGCCATCTTCAGAGCTGTATGGCTGGAGAGAGATCAAGTCATGGGACAGAGGGGTGGGATGGGTGTTGGTTATAGGGGAGTTTAGTGAAGTCTAAACAGAGCTTTTATTAAGGAACTGGAAGAAGGGAGCAAGGGCAGAAGACCATGGGAAGGAATGGATTCAGATGTCCTACCCCAGCTTGAGGCAAGGTTGGTGTCAATGGGGCAAGATGGGAGGCATTCTAGGAATTTTGCTCCCGTGGTCCTCTAGCTGGTGGTGTTCATTGGCCAAAAGTTTATTAATGTCTTTGACCCTTTCTTTATCAAGTGGCTCACAGGTGATCCTAAAAGAATGGAGTTTCTCCAGTTACTGGGTTATGTCTGACCTCACCACAGTGCCTCACGGCAGGGAAGGTGTGGGAGTGGATGCTGGGTGGGTGGGGAGGCAGTGCTCTGGGTGATAGAGTGGCGTGACCAGGTTGGGTGGAGAGCTGGCTGAGGGCCAGGACAGCAAATGATAAAGCTGAAAATTATTTGCATGAAAGCAGTTTGGTAGAAAGCAAATTGGTCAACGTGACCAGTTGGTTGAGACAGCAGTTTTGTTGATAATGAAAGCCCACGAGGTTTTGAGTGTTGGTAATTTTGTGCACCACAAAGATGGTTTTGCAGATGGCTTTGCACCAAAGATGGTTTTTTTGTTGTTGTTAATTTTTTCCAGATTTCTTTCCTCAGTCAATTTAGTTAACAGTTCAAACTCACTTCCAGTGAATTCTTCTTGGCCAGATTAGCTGGAGCTGGGGAACACAAGTATTCTAGAACTTTCACTTCAAGGGGTGGTAGCATCTGAAACTGGGGACAAGACAAATTCCAGAGCTTGGAAAAGAGGATGGGGTTGGAACGCTGGGTTCGAAACAAAGAGCCAAAGGGGCTATTGAGACCTGACAGTAGAGATCAAGAGCACTGGAGCACAGGTCATCACAGGCTGGGGTCCGAAGGTCAAGTGGTCAAGGTGGAGTATGCGCAGAACCATGGCTTTTGAAAACGTTAAGTTCTGGCCCGTGGGAAGCATCCCTGAGTCATAAGGTAGTGGAGAGAGTGCCTGACCACATCCAAATCCCAGGCCAATTGCAGGCTCACAGAGGTCGTCTCTGCTCTTTCCACTTTTTGGGAAAAAGTCAGACCAGGGCTGATGGAAACCGAAAGGAATGTACCAGTGGAGATTTCCCGTAAAGACAAAGAGCTGGTGGTGGCCACGCTGTCCACAGCAGCGTTCTCTCCCGCCAAGAGAAATGTCCATTCTCCTGCTCACCTGATTGCAGGACCCTCCACGCCATTTGGATGGCATCTGCCACTGCTGTGAGCAAAGCATGCCAAGTGCTTGTCAGTGAGCATGGTGAAGGCCCTTCTTGAGATGTTTTATAGCCTTTTGGTTTCATTTTCTTGGACTCTATGAATTCTAAGCAAACCCATTCCTCATGCCTTCCCCAGGGTTGTGTGATACGTGCAAACACATCACAGATTCTCTGCAAACCATTCTGTGGTAAACAACTTCTCATTGGAAAACCGAGGACCGGAGCTGGCAATTGTTGGTGCCTTAGGAGAATTTTTTTTTAATAAAAAAGATATACATGTGTAAGTCAAAGGTTTACACAGGAGTAAAGGGCATGTAGCGAAGATACAGAATTCTTTCTCCTACCGCAAAAACCTCAATTCTCCTTCCCAGGGGGAATCCCTGTTATTTCCCAGGGGATATCCTGTCGCCTGTGTGTTCTTCCAGAAATTTCCTTGCATGTATTCAGTTTTGATCTAAAACCAGCTCCTTTCAGTCAGTTGGTATTTTCCTCTTGCCACTGTGTCTCGGCACCAGAAGCAGACTGAAGGCGTCTCCACCGCAAGGATGAAGAAGGAAATGTCCCAATGATATGAGGGCAGGGGACGAGTTCTAGCAACGGCCGCAGCCCCACTAAGGGCCAGCGGGTCAGCAGCAGGGCATCCACACACAGCAGAAGGCCGGCTTCTGCCGCACTCTCAGAACACATCACTGCATTTTCTGTTGTTGCTGGTGGTGTCTCTTTCTGTTCAAAGGTATTATTAGACTCTCAGCCAGATTGCAAGAGCGCATGCTAAGCCACTGTCTGATGCCACTGCCATAGCTGGGGCCCAGGCTGAGAGGCTCCATCTCCCTCCCTTGTCCTGGAGGGGCCCTAGCTCTTTGCAGGATCCTGTCCCACGTGCACAGCAGACTTTATGACTCGTAAGGAGAGAAGGTTGCCTTGAAGGATGCACTGTGCTCTCCAATCTTCATTTATCTGCACGATAGCTGTTCATGTATCGATTAGAATCCCAGGGAAGTTTGAACACCCTCCCCCACCCCCAATGAAGCCAGACCAAATGCTAGAATATACTCCTTTGTTGATTTGTCTCTTAACTCGGTACAAGTCAGCCAGGAATTATGAGCACTGAGGGAAACGCAATTGATATATTTATACACTGTGCTGCCTAGAAAGCCACATCTTCACAGTATTTTATATATTTACAGAAAACAAACATATGGCCTGGTGGTGTGTTGAATATATATCATATCTTTGTATTTTGACTTTATATCTGTATCTCGAACCAGAGATTATTAAAATTGAAATAAATGGAAAAAATCATCTTTATTAACTAGTAGGCTCCAATTCTCTGGTTCATTTAAAAAAGTTTTAACGTTTATTCAGTTTTGGGAGACAGAGAGAGAGACAGAGTGCAAACAAGGGTGGGGTCAAGAGAGAGGGAGACACAGAATCCGAAGAAGCTCTATGCTCCGAGCTGTTAGCACAGAGCCTGACATGGGGTTCGAACCCAGGAACCGTGAGATCGTGACCTGAGCTGAAGTTGGACACTTAACTGACTGAGCAACCCAGACGTCCTTCTGATTCATTTCTTTTAAAGTTCATTATTTTTTTCATTTTGAGAGAGAAAGAGAGAGAGAGAAAGAGAGAGGAGGCAGCGAGAGGGAGAGATAGAATCCCCTGATGTGGGGTTCGAACATAAGCCATGAGATCATGACTTGAACCGAGATCAAGAGTCAAACTCTTAACGAGCCAAGCTACCCACATGCCTCCTCTGGTTCATTTTCAGGTGAAAAAACCTCAAAAACCTAGAGCGAGTGTGTGACTTGCCTAAGGAAGCAAAGTTACTTGGTGATTGAGCCAGAAAGCTGGTTCTTGGTTTTCTCCCTCCATCCACCCCGGCAAGGCCCGTTCTCTGCTTTTTTCTGTCCTCTCTGTGCCCCCAGGAGACGGACCTCCAATAGCTGCATCTCCTGGGATCCCTTCTGGTTGGGTTTGACCACTGGGAGGCACTGGCATTAAGACGAGGGGGCAGGATAAGGAGGGGCTGGGGAACTTCTCAAAACCCACCCACTGTCTGTTTTGACATCTTCTCTCTGACAGTCGCTCTGACCTTTTGTGATGACAACACTCTTGCCCAGGCTTCCATTTCTCACCTGCCCTCCTTGGCCCCCTGGCCCTGGGGATGATGGCGCTGCCCATTGTGACAAGGCTCTGGCTTCCCCACCATCCCACGGTGGTCCCTGGCCCTGCCCACGCCTCTGGGCAAGGCACGGGCCCTTCCACTGGGGTCTCTGAGCTGTGTTTCCTGCCGTTTTCAGAACTGAAGGTATCCTGAATAGTGATGAGTCATTATGTGATCGACTATCCTCACCATCATCTGTCTCTTCATAAAGGTAGCAGGTAACAGGAAGCAGGTGTCCTGAATCACCATCGATGTTTTTCTTCTGCACATTGACTTGCTGGCATGTGTGCAACGTAGCAAAGTGCTTGGTACACAAATGTTAGCAAACATTTTTGGAATGAGTTAGTGAATGTGTACATGCTCTAACGTGTGCAGGAGAAATGAGAAACTCTGAAAAATGCAATGTTGTAGAATACTGGAGCAAAATGTATTCATTTTGGTTTTCCTAAAATTGGAAAATAATGTTGATGAGCAAAAGTGTTGACACAGAAGTGTCCCAAGGAAGTACAGAGCCCATAGAAGGAGAGACACTATGATCTCACATGTACAATAGCCTCATTTGCACTCTAAGCGAGGGAAGCATGGCTGGCGGATGAACGTCACCTAAACTGTCAGAAGACATTTCTCAGACAGGACTGAGTGAAGCATCTGGAGATGGTGATATCATCCTGGACTATCTGAGGGGCTCAATGCCATCATGAAGCCCCATCGTGAAGGGAAGCAGGGAATCAGAGTCAGGAGAAGATGTGACGACAGAGCATGCGGCTGGGGCGACGTGAGGAAGGGCCATGAGCCAAGAGCAGAGGTGGCCTCTGGGAGCTGGAAGAGGCAAGAGATAGATGGCTTCTATCTGGAAGCTTCTGGAAGGAATGCAGCTGTGCTGAAACCTGGTGTAGCCTCGGCTTCGGCCCTACAGAGCTGTGACATAGGACCAGTGGGTTATTTGAGCCACCAGGCTTGTGGCAATTTGTCACAGTGTTGCCATGGATGGATTTGTCTCCCTCCCAAATCCATATGTTAATGAATAAGACCTCCAATGTGACTGTATCTGGAGATGGAATTTTTAGGAAGTAATTTAGGTTAAATGAGGTCATAAAGGAGGGTCCCTGATCCGATAGGATGTGTCCTTATAAAAGAGACATCAGAATACTCTTTCCCTTCCTCCCTCCACTCCCCTCCGTGCACCTTCAAAGGCAAGACCATGTGACCACAAAGTGGCCATCTGCAGGTCAGAGAGAGGGCTATCACGACGAACCAAACTGAGAGACTTGTTTTTGGACTTGGAAAAACTATCTATTGTCTGAGCCCCCAGACTGGGGTGTCTGGTCATTGTGGCCCTAGCAGACTAATACAGTTATGTGGTGTAGGTCAGAAAGGCTGGGGTCTTTCCTCAGCTGTGTCCATCATTCATGAGCTGTGGGATCATGGACAATCCCATAGACTTCTGTACCTCAGTTTCTCCACCTTTAAAATGGAGCTGACAAGATGAGGCTTGGAGTGTCTAGTGCAGTAAGTAAATGTTCTCTTATAATTGTACAGTGTTACTCAGTTGTAAAGTGTAATATGTTCATAATCTGGAGGCTTGGGTGATGTGTTATTCTGAACTGCCCACCCGGGATGTCCTCATCCATAAAAAGACAGAGGACGCTAGACTCCATTGGGACCCATCACTATCTAGATTCTGTACATGTAGCCTTGTTCCTTTGATATCCACACCAGGTGGAGACACTCAGGACCCCCAGGAAGAGTGTGGTGTCAGTCTTGTTGGAGGAGGGCATGAACCTTTGTGACAGTGAGACCAGAGTTGCCATCTCAAGGCACGCTTTACAGAATTCCCTAACGAATGACTTAGGAACCTGGCTATTTAAAGGCAGATTTGGTTGATTAAAATGATTGGCCCAGTTAAGGGGCACCTGGGTGATTCCGTTGGTTAAGTGTCTGACTCTTGGTTTTGGTTCAGGTCATGATCTCATGGTTTCATGATCTCATGAGTTTGAGCCCCGCATCAGGCTCTGCACTGATGGTGTGGAGGCTGCTTGGGATTCTCTCTTTCTCCTTCTGTCTCTACCCCTCCCCCGCTTATGCTCTCTCTCTCTCTCTCTCTCTCTCTCAAAATAGATAAATAAACTTACAAAAATGATTGGCCCAGTCAAAAGGCCTCTTGTTAAGATAACATTAGACATAAAGTCACAGCAGTTTCTCATTGGCTCTACTATGCAGAACCTAGAAGACTGGAGGGCGCCGAATGATCCAAGTCCTATAAGAACTTTAAAGCAAATAATTATAGAGGCACAGATCAAGAAGAGAAGAAACCTTCCAGGGATCAGATCACAAACAGATCACAGACTATATATAAGGCAAACACAAAACTAACCTGGTGTGATTACATCAAATTAAGCGTCTATCTATTTTGTTCAAGAAGTATACTGAACGTGTACTACTCAATGATAAAAAGAGAACTTAACCAACCTGAACACGGACAATAGATCTGAATAGACGTGTCTCCGATGTGAAGATACACACATGGTCAACGGCACAGGGAAGGATGCTCCGCATCATGAGTGGAGATGCCACGCCCAACTGGATGGCTGTCATAGAACGACGGGTGTATCAAGTGCAGGTGAGAATGTGAAGAAATGTGGACTTTCATACATCATTGGTGGGAATGTAAAATGGTGCAGCTACTGTGGAAGACAGTTTTGCGGTTCCTAAAAATGCTAAATACGGAATCAACATACGATTTCACCCTTAGGTACTTACCTAAGAGAAAGTAATTTGTGTCCACACAAAATTTTGTATATATGAACGTTCACTGTGGCCAATAGCTGGAAACAACCCAAAGTTGTCCATCAACGGATGAATGGATGAGCAAAATGTGGCGTATCCATACGTATTATTTGGTAATAAAGAACAGAGTACTGACAGACACTGTAAGACAAATGAACCTTGAAAACTTGATGCTAAGTTTTCTTTTAAGAAACCAGACACAAAAGACCACATGTCATATGATTCCATTTACATGGAATGTTCCAGAGTGGGCAAATCTACTGATTTAGAAACAATATTAGTAGTTGCTTAAGGGCTGGTGTACTTGGGGGTGGGTAATGGCCAGGAACTGCTAATGGATATATGGCTTCTTTGGGGGATGATGGAAACGTTATTAAAATTGATTGTGGTGATGGTTGTGCAACTCTGTGAATACACTAAAAACCATTGAATCGTACACTTTAATTGAGTGCATTGTATAGCATGTGATTTATATCTTCATTAAATTGTTAAAAAAAAGAAAAGCACACCATTGAGAACAGATTGGTGGTTTTCATGGGCAGGGGTGAGGGTTATTTTATAACTGAAAGTTTGTGCCTTTTGACCACCCATGCTCAAAAGGCTCAAACTTCCGGTTATAAAATAAGTATGTCCTCAGATGTAATGTACAGCACGGTAACCATGGTTAATAATACCTACATTGTAATTTTAAAAGCTGCTCGGAGAGTAGATCTTGAAAGTTCTCACCACAAGGAAACAAGTTTTGTTATAACCATGTAAAGTGATGGATATTAGCTAGACTTACCTTGGTTATCACTTTGCAATGTACACAGATATCGAATTTCTGTGTTATCACCTGAAATTAATGTTATACATCAATTATACCTCAATAGAACATTAAAAATACATCATTAAAAAGTACAGCATAAAGTTAGAAAAAATATACAAAAGGGAGGTAAAAAGTTTGTAATGTCAAAAACTAAAGAGGATGTAATATTTACAATAGGTAAGGAAATACTGCAAATTAACAGAAAAAAGGATATGAATCGGCAGTTTACAGAACAGAAAACTCAGAGAGTAATGATCATAGGAAGGGACACTCTGAATCCTTTGTGAAAAGACAAATGCAAATTAAAAGCACGGTGAGGGCTCACTGCAAATCTGGTAGCCTGGCAAAACGCAGGAAGATAGAAGCGGGGTGAGGCTAATGCTGGAACATGAGGGGTGGGGTCCCCTGTACACGGGTGGTGAGAGAGCGGATGCACAGGTCCTTGGGGACAGTCTGGTAGAGTTTAGCTGATGGACTCCAGCTTCACCATCTGCTCTGGGTTCATCAGTTGATGAGCCTGGGTCATTCCTAGCATGAGCCCGGAACGCTGCCTCTGGGCGTGCGTGTGCGCGCGCGCACACACACACACACACACACACACACGCACCGGGAAGAAAATGTTGATTTTGTATGTGTATGTGTGTGTATTTGTTTGCATGCGTGTATGTATACATGTATGTGTTTGTGTATATGTATATAAGTGTATGCATATGTATATGTATATGTCGGTATGTGTGTACATTCATATATGTGTGTATATGTGTATGTGTGTATATGTAGATGCTGGCATGTGCGTGTGCATGTGTACATGTATATGTGCGTGTATATGTATATGCTGGCATGTGTGTATGTGCATGTGTACATGTATATGTGCGTGTATATGTATATGCTGGCACGTGTGCATGTGTACATGCATGTGTGTATATGTATATTCTGGCATGTGTGTATGTGTGCATGTGTACATGTATATGTATGTGTGTATATGTATATGCTGGCGTGTGTGCATGTGTATGTATGCATGTGCATACGTATATGTATGTGTCTGTATGTGTGTATGTATGTACACTTGCATGTGTGCATATGTATGTGTGATGCCTATATGTATACGTGTGTGCATGGGTATACATGCATGTTTGTATATATGTATATGTGTGTACATGTGTGTGCATGTTTGCATGTATGCGTGTGTGCGGCGGGTGAGGGGGCGAAGCCATCTGCAGCACTCATCCCTGGGGCGGGTGGAGAGGTAGGATGTGATGGACACGCACAAGCCACAGAGCTCTGAGCAGGACGTGGAAACGAAGGGCATGCTCACTTAGCAGCAGGGTGTGTGTTAAACACGGTGTGGGATGGAAAACGTAAGCAGCAGCTATTCAAGGCACCTTGTTTATAGAAGTCACATGGGGCGCCTGGGTGGCTTGGTCGGTTGGGCGTCCGACTTTCGCTTGGGTCATGATCTCGCGGTTCGTGGGTTCGAGCCCCGCGTCGGGCTCTGTGCTGACTGCCAGCTCGGAGCCTGGAGCCTGTTTCAGTCTGTGACTCCCTCTCTCTCTGACCCTCCCCTGCTCACGCTGTCTCTCTCTCACCTAGAAATAAATAAAACATTTAAAAAAAAAAAAAAAGAAGTCACAGTGGGGGCACACGCCAAGAAAGGTATCCTCGTTAAGGATATATTTAAATGAAAAGATGCACAGCAACCCCACCAGCGTCCTCGATGCCTGGAGGGGTGGTTGAAATAGGGCTGGGGAGGGACAAAGGAAGTGCAGTGAGAGCAGATGATTCTCAGAAGAGCTAATCAGGTCCTGCTCTCCCTCCACCCCAGGAAAAGCGACAGGTGCGCCTGCTCCAATGGCCTTGCTCAGGCTCTGATTTCAGAAGCTCACGACACTCCCCTGGAGATCGTCTCACAATGCAGTTTCCAGAGCTTTGGAGCTTCTTTTTTAATTGGTTTGGGGTGAGGATCAGGATTCTGAATTAACAGACTCGCTCTGTGAAGGCCCTTGGTCAGTCTGAGAAACTGAGCAAGACGTGCCCCATACTCCAGGTTTGGACGCTTGCTTTCCTTGATGACCGCCGTGGGGTTTGGCTTTGGTTTGGCGCGTGGATTCTCAGTGGCTCTTGCCCTGCGGGGTCCGCTGTCTGCTTTGCGCTGCCGATAGCTGGCCTGGCCCTGACTCCGCCTCTGTCTGGCCCACATGGCATTAGCCCCCCGCCATTTGCCTCGCTGGTTTCATTATGGCTCCGATCCCAGCTTAGCGCTCACAGCATCTGTGGCCTCTTGGCTCCGATAAGGCGACGCCTCTTGTCTTCCCTACGAGTGAGAGCATGTCATCTGGGCTTGGATTAAGAGCCATTGTGGTCCCAGATGGCCTCCAGGAGCCCCTCCGTCCGCAGTGGACACCTGCCCTCCGTGGTTTGCACGGCCTGGGGGAGAGGGCGGACCGGGGCTCCTTCCTGTGGGTCGCACACACCATCCTGGCAGAAAAACAAGGGGCCGTCATTTGGTTACCAGGCCACAGAGCGACCTGAGGGTGTGCGGGGACTCACAGAGCAAGAAATGAAATGTCCCCTCTCAAAGCTGCCAGGCCAGATGACGTGCCCCTAACAGTCACCACTTTATTTTTGAAGATCCAGTTGCATAATGCACGTCCCGGAATCGAGCTCTGTCACCCATGGAAACAGAGGCCTTTTCTTTTGCAGGCTGGTGACTTCATCGTACATTCCAGCACTGCGGGAAACATCGGGGAAGCTTCTCTTCCGCCAGGGCCTGGCATGATGGCTGGGAACGCAGGAAAGAAGCAGGAGGGGGTCCCTGGAGCAGACGGGGCGCGAGAATTCGGTGGGAGAAGGAGAGCTGCACGTCGGGAGCCCTGGTTGCCACGCTGGTCATGTCCGCCTCGGCAGTAGCACAAAGACGCCCTGTGTGTGGGGATCAGCTGGGCCGGGGGCTGGTTTCCCTTCGCGCCTCCCGCCCACGGGAGAGGCTGAGACCGAAAATGCAGGCTGGGCCGAGTCAGGTAGTGAGGGGCGCGGGCAGGGTTCTGTCGGCCCTGGAATTTGCGTGACCTGGTTCCCGGAGCTCTCAGAGGACCCCCCCACCCCCCGCCCCCTGCCTGAACAGGAGACCACAGTGTGCCCCGCACAGGACGGCTGTGGGGTTAAATCCCATCACATGCCCAGCAGCCCTGGTTAAAATAAAAGTAAGGCATTAACAAGCTCTTCCTGGACACTCTCCCAAGGGTCAGACAATTAGACCTGGACACCAGTGGATACAACATAACAATAGTTTATAAAACAAATCCCGATCACGCATAGAACACCACTGTCTAATGTCCAGGCCACACTCAGATTCCACCGGCGGCCCCAATAACGTCCGTACATGCAGTTTATTTTTCTGATTCAGTGTCTGGTCCAGGGTTACTCCAAGGTCATCTGGCGGGCCTGCCTCTTTTAAGCCTCTAATCTGGAATGGCTCCTCATTCTTCTTCGGTATTTCGAGATGCGCACATGCGGCGAGGCTCCCAGGCTGGGGGTTTTGCATAATGTCCCTCCATTTGGGTTTATCCAGTTGTTTCCTCGACATTAGAGCTGGCGGTTTATTCTGGCAGGAACACTCTGTGCGTGATACGTCACATCGGCGAGGTCTTGGTGCCCATTTCTTTAGCCTCCTTCCTCTTAACAGCTGACTGACAATGACATTCGACCCTGTGGCTGCCACATCATTACTCCAATCCTCACTCCATGGATGGGCTTGTAGGCTGGTCCTGGTGTTTGGCTAAAGAAGCGATACCACAGTGACGGTGACAAGGCGCACTTCCAATTTAGAACGATAGGAATGAATGGGATCAGGGAACGAGAGAAGAAAGAACAGCTCAGGAGGTGTTTGGATTGAAGGGGACCTAGGTTGAAGCCTGGAGGAAGGGCGATTGGGTCATGTGGGGAGAAGAATATGCTGGTAAAATATACCATCGCTTTGGCTGCAGTGGGCAAATCAGGCTTCAGCCAGCCCAGGGAAGACAGGTTAAAGCCCTGAAGTCGAGCAGGGGTGATAGGGATGGAGAGAAATGGAATAATTAATAAAAATGTAGGAGAAGTCCTGACACATGCTGCTGCAACTTGGATAAACTTCGAAAACATGATGCTAAGTTAAAGAAGCCAGACATGAAAGGCTATGGTTGCATGATTCTTTTGACAAGTGGGTCCAGACTAAGTCGGTCTATGGAGACGGGAAGCCGATTAGCTGTTACTAGGGGCTGGGAGGAGAGGGCAGCCGGAAGGAATTACTTAATGGGTACAGAGTGTTTCTCTGGCGCAATGAAAAATCTAGAAGGAGAGAATGGCGATGGCCGCACACGGCTGCGAATGCACGAAGTGCTTGTGAATTGTCCGTCATCAGAACGGTCATATGAATTTCACCTCCGTAAAAAAATGTGGGAGATAGAAAACATCAGGACACAGAATTCGATGGACTCTGGAAAGCGAGAGAGGTGTGGGAGGGTGGCTGTCTGCCAGCTTTCTGGGGAAGGTACCCAGGTGGAAGGCGATGCCATAACTGAAATGGGACTTTTGAGAAAAGGAGTGGCTCAGGAGAGAAGAAGATGTCAAGATGCTTAAAAAGCTCTGATGCAGTAAAGCGTCACACACAGGCAAAAGCACACAGAGGAGAGTAATGAAAGCCCATATGCTCATTACCCAAATTCAACAATGACTAGTCACGGCCAGTATAGATTTTCTGTGCCTCCATCTTTGATATTATTTCGAAATAAATCCCAGATATCATATCTCACTCATCCATTAACAGTTCAGGAAATCTCTCTAAAAGATGCGGAATTTAAAACAATTCAAAATATGAATATGATGACAAAAAGTTAATAATGATTCCTTAATATGATCACATAGTCAGCTAGTGATCAAATTTCTATTTTCTTATGCTTTCTTTGAGTCAGGATCCACATAAGGTTCATACATTGTGGTTGAATAACTGTGTCTTTCAAATACGTTTATTTTTTTAGTTAAAAATTTTTTTAATGTTTATTTATCATTGAAAGAGAGAGAGAGAACGAGTGGGGGAGAGGCAGAGAGAGAAAGAGACACAGAATCTGAAACAGGCTCCAGGCTCTGAACTGTCAGCACAGAGCCTGATGTGGGGCTCGAACCTACACTTCATGAGATCATGGCCTGGGCTGAAATTGGACACCCAATCTACTGCACCACACAGGCACCCCTTGGATCTGTTTTTATCTGTAGATGTTCCCTACATCTGTCTCCCTCCCACATCTCTGTAAGTCTGTCTCTCTTTTCTTTACAATTTACGTTTGGAAAATTAGATAATTTGTCACATACTTGTCCTGTGATCTGGATTTTGCTGTTTCCCTATGATATCTTTCACATGTTTTTCTGTCTTCTATATTCCCTGTAAATTAATTGGTAGTTGAGTCAAGTCTTGATCAAATTTGAATTTAATTTTTAAACAAGTGATGACATATTCTTCCATCAGGAGTTGCATAATACCCAACTCTCTCTCTCTCTCTCTCTCTGTGTGTGTGTGTGTGTGTGTGTGTGTGTGTGTGTGATGTTAACAGCTGTTGATGATTAATGTCTAGTTAACACATATAACTTGCTCCCAAGTTCCTGGCCCTCAGAAACTGTAAGAAAATAAATGTTCATTGTTATTTTAAGCCATTAAGTTTTGGGATGATTTGTTATCAGCAATGGATAACTAACACAGTGAGGTTGAATCCATATTAAGAAATCCATTAATAGACTCCAATATATTAGTAGAAATAAGGATAAAAATTTAAAACTCATCTCTAAAAATGCCATAAATCAAAACATTTAACAAGGGGCAATGGCTACTCATTAAAAAAGAATTTGATGACTACTTTCTTAATACATAAAAAATATGTATATATCTCAGCGCCCAAACTAGCACCTTGCTTGATCAGAAAACACTTGAGGATTTTCCATTAAAGGGAGCAATAATACAAGTGTGCCCTCTATTTTCACCTTTATTTAATGACACTGGAATTACTATTCCATGCATTTCGACAAAGGAAAGCAATGAAAGACATTGGTAAGGAAGGAAAAACCAAAAGTGTCTCTATTTGTAAAGGATATGCTTGTATATCTGGAAAACACGAAACAAGTGATGGAAAGCCATAAAACAGAGAACTTATAAAGTACCACTTACAAAATGAATGTATACGTATCCATCCCTTTATATACAAACAAGACAAACAATTCAGCAGGAGACAAACTCCAGCATGACAGCGAAGGAAGAAAATGAAGCAGCTGGAATACAGTGAAGAAATGCCTGAAGCCTGCCTGGAAGAAGCTGTAAAATCTTGGAGGAATCCCGGAGGAAGCTGTAAAACCCTCCTGAAGCAGAAGCAAAGCGCAAGCACAGAGAGACGCACGTGTGCTTGAATAGAAGATATTCTACATATTAATTTACACGTGTAACACAATGCCGGCAAAAATACCCGCTTTTTGTTTCTTTTACTGGAATTAAACTAGCTGATTATAAAGTTTGTCGGGAAGAACAAACCAGCAAGAACAGACCTGGGCTTTTCCAGGAGGAACATTAGGAGCAGGTTGAGGCCCCAGGAAAGGCTGGTGTTAGAGGTCAGTGCAGGTGAGAGGGAGGGGTTGGGGGGCGCAGGAGGAAATGTTGAGGCAAAGGAAGGGAACCAGGAAAATTCCCACAGGAAACAAGGGTGTGGAGAAAGGGTTCCCCAAAGGAGGAAACTGAGCTTCTTCTTCTTCTTTTTTTTTTTTTTTTAATATGTTATTTATTTCTAGGAGAGAGAGAGAGACAGCGTGAGCAGGGGAGGGTCAGAGAAGAGAGGGAGTCACAGACTGAAACAGGCTCCAGGCTCTGAGCTGGCAGTCAGCACAGAGCCCGACGCGGGGCTCGAACCCACGAACCGCGAGATCATGACCCGAGCGAAAGTCGGACGCTTAACCGACTAAGCCACCCAGGCGCCCCAGGAAACTGAGCTTCTGGATGTAGCCCTTCATCGGGGTGGGGCAGGTGGGGACCGGTGGAGCCTGAAACCTGCGTGCGGGAGGCGGAGGTGTGAATGAGACCACCAGAGATGAATAACCGACTCAGACGTTTTGGTGGCTTTCCTCTCGGACGTTGCTCCACGGCCGTGCATGGGTAGCGCCTCTGCTCACACACTGTAGACAAAGGGGACCGTGCGAAGCCTAGCGTTCCATAATCTACTTTTCCCCTCGGTGGTAGATTGCGAAACGCATGAAGTCATGTCATACTCATCTTTCTAAGTCTGACTTGACGCCATAAAAATGTGGGGGGCGTGGACTGAATCAGAAGGGTTCATTCATTCATTTAAATATTTAATGAATGCTTCCCAGGGGCCAGGCATTACTCTGGACACTTGGGGTATGTAGTGAACAAAACAAAGATTTCTCCTGGGGAGGGGGGGGTTGGATGTTCTGTTCTAGACAGAGAGTAAACAGCAAACACAGCAAATAGTTAATATGTGGAAGGTGGTAAGTGCTATGGGGGCAAAGGTGGTCAGGGGAAGGGGTCCGGGAGCGGGGGTGGGTGGCAGGTGGCAATTTTGGGAACAGGGCTGGGCAGGACTCATGGGAAGGTGAGGCGTGAGCAGATACCGGAAGGGAAGCAAGTGTGAGGCAGGGGTGCGACTCACGGAGAGCGGTGACGATGGGGGCGGGGGCCGGGGAGGGCTGGAGGGATACGAAGGTGACATTATTTCCATGTGAGGAGTCAAGGTCCCTGTTAGACATCAGAAAAGGGAATGTCCTGCGGACAGTTCAGTGTGTCGGCGTAGAGCTCACAAGCAATGCTTGGCCTGGAGAAAATGGTTCAAACATTTTAATGAGATTATGCAAAGCAGTGGTTCCCAGACGTTAGCCTCTGTGGGCCCCGAGCCCAGAGCTTCTGACTCAGTAGGTCTCGGGTGGGGCCTGAGAATTTGTATTTCTTTTTTTTTTTTTAAATATTTTTATTTATTTCTAGGAGAGAGAGAGAGACAGCGTAAGCAGGGGAGGGTCAGAGAGAGAGGGAGACACAGACTCTGAAATAGGCTCCAGGCTGTGAGCTGGCAGTCAGCACAGAGCCTGACGCGGGGCTCGAACCCACGAACCGCGAGATCATGACCTAAGCGAAAGTCGGACACTTCACCAACCAAGCCACCCAGGCGCCCTGAGAATTTGCATTTCTAGCAGGTTCCCAGTTGATGCCTTTGGTCCCGGGGCCACACTTTGGGAACAACTGGAATAGGGCAAAGGTGGCTGAGTTTGGAATTGTTAGAAACAAGGAAAGTGGTTGGAGAGGGTCTTCAAAGAGGGACGGAAGGGCAGAGGAGGAACCAGAGAGGGCAGGTCCCAAAAGCCAAGTGGGGAAGGGTCTGGAGGAGGTCAGAGAGGGTAGCAGAGGTAAACATCCTGACAGATGGGTGCTTGCTACGCCTGGCCTCCAGGGGCCCGTGTAGGTGGTTTGCGAATTAACGGTGGGGAGAAACTAGTTCTCGTAAAAGGAGAGGAGAGGCTGGTCTGCTGGTGGGCGTGGGGTTAGGTAGGGAGCAGGGACTCCTCGATTTCATGGCACTTTCCTAACTGCTACTACTTGTAACTGAACAGGGACAGAACTTTTGCAAGACATCACCATAGAAGGGCCAAGCTTTTATTAGACTGGTCTAGACGTGTGTTCTTAACAACAATTGTAGCTGTTGGAAGGGACATTTTTTTAAAGTTTATTTATTTTGAGAGAGGGAGCGCATGTGCATTGGAGAGGGGCAGAGAGGGAGAGGGAGAGAGAAAGAGAGAGAATCCCAAGCAGGCTCCCCAATGTCACTGCAGAGCCCCCGTAGCAGCGTTCGATCCCATGAGCCATGAGGTCATGACCTGAGCTGAGAGCAAGAGCCGGACACTTAACCGACTGAGCCCCCCAGGCACCCATGGAAGGGACGTTTGATTGGATCTGCCTATAAAGGAGGAGTATGTTTCTCATATTTGCAGGATGATAGATTCCCATGAGCACCAACCGCTTCTTAGTCACAAAAAAAAATCGATGCCCTGGAAACAGCCCTTTTAAAAGCAGATTCAATCAGTATTTAATTACAACATATACTGATGGAACATAAAGTATAGGACAATGTAGCAGAAGCTATTAAATACACAGCAATTAAAAAATGTAATTTAGCAATGAGATACTATCATCTGAAGCAGAAATCATAAAGCAAAATTTTGGTAGTTTTTACTATGCAAAAGAAGACTTCAGTATCCCCAAACACATCATATTCAAAGATAAAGCATGAACAACAAATTAAGAGAATTTCAAGTATACATGTTTCATATATGTAATAAAGGGTCAGTGTTTTTTACAAGATTAAAAAATTCTTTGAAATCAGTAAAAAAAAAGAATAAAATAGACAAAAGATAAAAAATTCTCAAATGGAGAATTAAACATCGCCAATAAATATTTTTAAAAATACTTCTTTATTAATATTATTAGAAATAGAAATTAAAGTAATAATAAAGTTTTCACCTTTAAAAATTGACACAATTTTTTCATAGTATTTTTTTAATGTTTATTTTTGAGAGAGAGAGAGAGTGAGTGAGTGAGCAGGGGAGGGACAGAGAGAGAGGGAGGCACCGAATCTGAAGCAGACTTCAGGCTCTGAGCTGTCAGCACAGAGCCTGATGCAGAGCTCGAACCCACGAACTGTGAGATCATGACCTGAGCCGAAGTCAGATGCTTACCTGCTTAACTGACTGAGCCACCCAGGTGCCCAGAGCATCCCCTCTTTTAATCTGTTTGTTCCATTTGTCCTGGAAGATGCAGTTCTGGGCAGCCACCTTTGACTTTCAGGAAGGATTAGCCTCTCCTTTGCTCTGATGGAACTTGGATAATCTTCTTATTTTATTCTATTTTATTTTTAAATGTTTATTCACTTTGAGAGAGAGAGAGAGAGAGAGAGAGAGAGAGGATGGGGGGGCGGAGAGAGAGGGAGTGAGAATCTAAAGCAGGCTCCATGCTGTCAGCACAGAGCCGAACTCGGAGATCGATCTCATGAACCATGAAATCCTGACCTGAGCCGAAATCAAGAGTTGACACTTAGCCGACTGAGCCGCCCAGGCGCCCCTGGATAATCATTTAATGGAGACCTGTTCACTGCGGACGACAATGACTTACTCATAGTTCTGTTATTTGTAGTCGACAATAAGCTTCCTCATTGCAGAGTTCGTGTCTTAATTTCTCATGATTGCTCCCCGCTCCTTGCCCCCAGCAAAGCCCCTGACCCATGGAAGGTACTCAGGACGTCCGTGTTGACGACACAAGGGAGAGGTCACACTGTGGTTTTGTGGCATTGCCGGAGGGCACAGAACCCAGAAGCCAGAACGCACATGAGGGCTGGCGTTCACAGGCTGGACTCAGGTCAGAATCAGTTGCAGTGCTTCCCCAGCTCTACCTCATACAAAGTCGGGGCCTGGAAACCTGCATTTTAAGCTCCTCTCGTAGGTGTGAGCGATGCTGTTGCAGGGAAGCCCTGGGCAGAGCGGGTGCTGAGCTGAGCTGGCTGGAGATTCAAGCACTCGTAGGTGCACCGAGTGCCAGTTTAGAGTCTTCAGGGGGTGTGGGTGGGGGCACAGGTGAGCTTCTGGGAGATTCTGGCCTGCGTGCTTTATCCTGCCTCTAACAAGGAGATTTCCAAAGAGGCAGGACCATGGAATCCAGATGGGATTTCTGTAGGAGCCGAGATGTTGATGGGGGGATCTGTCTGTCCATCCTCGTGAACGGGCAGGAGTGAGACAACCGGAAAGTGGTTTGTCAACATGTTTGGAACACAGGACCTGGAGGCATAGACAGAAGATCTGCCTGGTGGTGCTTACGTTACACTAGCCACCTCACACCTCACAGTGACCGCTGCACCCACCATGGTGTGCTGTAGAACTGCTCTTTCATTTTTGGGTTTCATTTAAGTGACAGGTCCAAGTACAGCAACAGCAGTTGCAACATACTCTGAATAATCATTTGTCCTTTACTGGAAAATTTTGAGCCAGCATCCCCGGCTGGTCCCGTGCGATCGAACAATTTGCTGCCGCAGAAGATAAATCCCTTATGGTGGTGTCAGCTCCCGTCCCAGGGGCAGGGAAGGTGAGACACAATCTAGTGGCCCTGGCTATTAGGAGGAGCATAGGACGCCCATGGCTGGGCTGGCACTTGCGTGTGGATGCACAGACGCTGTGAAGAGTGAGGGCCCTCCGTGGCTTTCATTGGAGTCTGACACTTAGATGTAAAAAGATCAAAAGATTTGGTCAGGTCTTGAAATAGGATGACTTATAGTCTTTGGAGGAGAGAGACTGATTTCTGCTCAGCCTGAGTCTCCTCAAAGAAACTACTCCATGCCCCTGAGTTGGGGTCAGGGGGAACCCAGAAATATGGCAATGACACTCTTGCCGGAAGGTGGGGTTTCCTGGGGTCTCTGGGTCTCGCTCCCTGGGTAGAGCAGCTCAGTGATGCTCGGACAGCAGTCTCCAACAGAATGAAGCCTGTAAACTCTGAATCAAGTTCAAATTCTAGTGGTTTGCCATGCGAGGCGTCCTCTGCTCTGGGCTGGCCTTGATCTAGCCCTCCTCCTGCTTCTCTGTCTCACTCTGCACCTCACACTACCCGGCAGCCAGGCCAGATAAGCACATGGTTCCCTAAGTGTGCTTTTCTACCTCTGGCCTTTGGTCTTCGAGAACCCCCCCTCATCTCTGGCATTCACGACCCAATCCAAATCCAAGTCATCGCCCCCTGCCTCCGACACCCCAGTGCATTCTGTCTGTCCCTCTTTCGCATCTCACCCTGTTCGGCCAGGGGGAGCAGGGGCCACCTTGTCTTTACTCCAGGACCAAGATGTGCTCTGTGACCATGGAGATGTCACCTTGCTTTTCTTTGGTGTGTGGTGTATCAGGCACACTCCCTGGGACACGGCAGGGGCTCTGGAGACGCTTGCCCAAAGCCTGATGGGAAAAAGAACCGCCATTTGTAAGATGGCAGCACAGGACGACACGGAGGATGGTGAATGGATGGGCTTGGGTCAGACTGGGCTTCTCTAAAGGAAGGTTTGGACACACTTCCGAAATTTTACCAGGCTAATTACGAGACCTTGTGGACTTGGTCTCCTGAGCACTGTCTACATGGGAAAGGACACAGCTAGACCTTATTTCCCTTGTTTTATTATAAACTTTTGTGCAGAGAGGCAAATTGTTCATTCTAAACTCTTCGCACATTTATCAGCTTCCCTCTCCTTCCCACTGGTGATGACTCTTGAAAATGTGATAATTTGCTTTGCTCAGAGCCCACGTTTTGAGCTCAGGATGTGTTTAAACTGTGACTTTGGAGCTCTTCATGATAACACTCTCTTCCTTGCACGTGAAATGAGCAAGAGCCTATGTTAGTGATATTGGTTTTCTCGTGCTTCAATGCAGATTCGTACAGACTGAATTTGCTGCTCCTTTTCTTTGTGAAAACGAAAGCCTACAACTGATGGTGAACCCTTAAAACTGCGTCTGTGGTGGAGCTCCAAAAATCGGAACAGGATTTTCTGCTCTAGCCGTGGGTACTGACAGATGCTTTTCCTTGTGGTGTTATCTAGATTTCCTCTGCCACGTGATAAAGCACATTTTCCTTAGGCATTTTCCTTATTCCAAATCACTTTGTAAATGATAAATGCATAAGAATTCCATTATGAACACGTCGACTTTCTTGGAGTCTCACTTTCCAGCAGACGCCCAAAGAGGCGGATGGTCCTTGGTGGGCCTGCTGGTCTCCCTTATCGCGTCCTTGCTGGGACTCCTTGGTGGCTTTTCTAAGGATGAGAACCCACGTGTCCATGCTTGTCCTGGTGCTGTGACCAGCAGGCCAAGCCGAGACTTAGATATCTTTAGATCCTTCTGTAATGTCCTCTATCCACTTTTGGATGAATAGAAAAGAGGCATGGAGGTATTTTGGGTCTGGGGGAGGTGAAGGCATTTCCAATTGGTGTGCGAGGGGTAGGGTAACGATTGCTCACATTCCAGTTATATTTGAAGGTGGGCCCACATGATCTGCTGCTTGAGTGGATGAGTAGGGGGTGGGGGAGAGGAAAGAGGAGTCAAGAAGGAGGCCGTTGTTTTGGCCCAATCCGACTGGTGGATGGTTCACCCCTCATGGTGGTAGGCTAGCTGGTAGAGCAACAGGTGTCAGGCGCTAAAATAAGAGCTCTGTCTGGACAGGTGAGCCTGAGCTGCTAATGAGACATCCATGCAGAGATGAGGAGGAGGCTGTTGGGTATGTGTGGAAGGAAAGCCAGGGTGGGACAAACACATGGAGGAGTGAGCTGGTCATTGGAATTGGCAATGGGAGGTCATCAGTGACCCTGACCAGGGTGGATATGATGGAGTGGCAAGGAGCAGAAGCCAGTGTTACGGGGTGCAGAGAGCGTGGAAAGTAAGGACCTGGAGGCACACGTACGGACAACTCCCTCCAAGAGCTTCGTTAAAAAGAGCAGGAAAATGGAGTGGGGGTGGACATGGGGTTGAGAGGCTATTGGGTGTGTTTGGACAATTTCTAACATCCTGACTCCCCACCCTGCCCAGCCCGCTGAGAGTTTCCTCCACTGACCCATAATGGCTGGGACCCATGGAAGCCCCACCTAAGACAGGAGTCAATGTGCGTCCTTGTCCTTGGGCTTAAATGGGGTACCTCGTTAAAGCTGACACAGCCTACTGTAATGATGCCTCGCGTCACAATTCAAAACCTCCTGACTAAAAATAACAACACCACAGAGCCCTTACCCAGGTCTTTGCCAGCTAATGAGCTCATCCTTAATGTGCCCTTAATGATGGATTTACGGATCTCCTCCCTCGTGAGGCAAGCACCAAGGCAAGGAAACTCTAAGATCTGGTAACACGCAGAGGAAGTACAGAGCCCTGGGTTTGGAAGGCCAGGTCCCAGCCTTCTGCTGACACCTCCTCAGGCCACAGAACGGTCCCTTTTGCTGTTCTGCTTCTAGCTGGATGGGCAGGAAGACGTCCTTACTCAGAGGGACGGGTGGGTGGCAAGAAAGTGCTTCAACATCCTGGGTGCAGACAATTGTAGGAGCTACAGCCTGGGGCATGGTTGGAGCCGTTGAGGAATCTGGAAGACTCATTCAGTGTGTGTGCTTGGGGAGGGGGGTTGGATTTGCCACGGAAGCCCAGGGTGTGAGTGTGCTTTGCATATTCTTGTCCCTCCGCTGGTTGCCTCCACACTTCCACCCCAGCCAACAACACTTCCTAATAAGACTGAGGGGTGAGTTTGGGTGCTGGTTTTAAACATCTATGTATTCATTCTTTAGTTTTAACGTAGTGCATTGTAAAGGAAGTTTTTGAGTGGTTTCCCTGTGTCACAGCTGTGAAGGGCAAGGTGAACCTGGCCCACCTGCCAGGTGCCTGTTCTCCTGACCACCATGCCCCTCTGGACTTTGTCATCCTCCGTAGCTCAGGCCATAGGGCTGTGGTTCAAGGAGCAAATGCCACTACTTTCCATTAGCCAAGAGCTCATAGGTCTCGTTGGACAGGTCAATGGCCAACAGATGGCAAGAGAAGAGAACATTTATGGAAGACAGTGGGCCCTTTCCCGTCCTTCTGGGAGAACTCTTCTCTGCACACAGGAGAACCTCACTATTATTATCTTCCCAGGTTCATTGTCAATGGTAAATAACAACAGTCCTACTTGCCTTGAAGACAGAGTTGAGAAAACCTTCTACTGCAAGTGGAAAGGGCTCTCCACCTCTGTGTTGTCTGTGAGCCTTGGGGCTCCTTTGCCAAGAGGCCAGTTCTGCTTCAGAAGCTTCTTGGAAAGGGTTGTGGAGACCTTCTGCTCTCAGAGCAGACCCCCGAGTTTGGCTGCCGGTGCAGCTGGAGGAGGGGGTTCTTCCTCACTGGTGTGTCTGGCCCTGCTGCAAGGGTGCCATTGCTGTCCCAGATCCCCTCGCCTGCTTGCTGGGTCCAGCTTGCTGTGCTGTATACTTCCATGCTTTGCTCTTGGGCCTGGGGTGGGGGCATCTTCCAGAATCTGCTCTTCCCTGCCAGGTAGCCCTTTTGTTGAAAGCTGGTCTGCTGGCCTAGACACCCTTCCCCAAGGTGACTCCTCTCTTTGGGCCCTTGGAATCTTTCCTGTTGGTGATCCTCAGGGGGTGTTAAGGGAGAGCCTTAGGGTCCCCCTGGAGTATATGATTTCACCTTCTAAAGGCAGGGAGACTTTTATCAAGAACATACTCTTCCTCCTCCTCCTCCTCCTTCTCCTCCTCCTCCTCCTCCTCCTCCTCCTTCCTCCTCCTCCTTCTTCTTCTTCTTTTCTTCTTCTTCTTCTTCTTCTTCTTCTTCTTCTTCTTCTTCTTCTTCTTCTTCTTCTTCTTCTTAATTAGGCTCCTTGCCCAGCACAGATCCCAGCACAGGGCTTGAACTCAGAACCCTGAAATCAACACCTGAGGGGCACCTGGGTGGCTCAGTCAGTTGAGCATCTGACTCTCTCTCTCTTTTTAAATAGTTTATTGTCAAGTTGGTTTCCATATAACACCCAGTGCTCATCCCCACAAGTGCCCTCCTCCATGCCCATCTCCCCCCTTTCCCCCACCCCCATCAGCCCTCAGTTTGTTCTCAGTACTCCAGAATCTCTCATCATGGTTTGCCTCTCTCCCTCTCCCCCACTATTTTTCCCCTTCTCCTCCACGGTCCTCCTTTAAGTTCCTCCTTTTCCTCCTATACGTGCAAACATATGGCATCTGTCCTTCTCTGCCTGACTTATTTCGCTCAGCATAACACCCTCAAGGTCCATCCATGTTGCTACACATGGCCAGATTTCATTCTTTCTCATTGCCATGTAGTATTCCATCGTGTAGATAAACCACATCTTCTTGATCCATTTGTCTGTTGATGGACACTTAGGCTCTTTCCATGTTTTAGCTATTGTGGAGAGTGCTGCTATGAACATTGGGGTACATGTGCTCCTATGCATCAGCATTTCTGTATCCCTTGGGTAAATTTCTAGCAGTGCTATTGCTGGGTCATAGGGGAGTTCTATTGTTAGTTTCCTGAGGAACCTCCACACTGTTTTCCAGAGGGGCTGCACCAGTTTACATTCCCACCAACAGGGTAGGAGGGTACCCGTTTCTCCACATCCTCGCCAGCATCTAGAGTCCTCTGATTTGTTCATTTTAGCCACTCTGACTGGCGTGAGGTGGTATCTCAGTGTGGTTTTGATGTGTATTTCCCTGATGAGGACGGATACTGAGCATCATTTCATGTGTCTGTTGGCCATCTGGATGTCCTCTTTGGAGAAGTGTCTGTTCATGTCTTCTGCCCATTTCTTCACTGGATTATTAGTTTTTCGGGTGTGGAGTTTGGTGAGCTCCTTATATATTTTGGATACAAAATATTTTTTAATGTTTATTTATTTTTGAGAGAGAGAGCAGGGTAGGGGCAGAGAGAGAAGAAGACAGAGGATCTGAAGATGGAGCCTGATGTGGGGCTCGAACTCACAAACCATGAGATGACCTGAGCCAAAATTGGACACTTAACTGACTGAACCACCCAGGTGCCCCTCCATCAGACTCTTGATTTAAGTTCAAGTCATGATCTCACAGTTCATGGGATTAAGCCGCGGAACGGGCTCTGTGTGGACAGTGTGGAGCCTGCTTGAGATTCTCTCTCCCTCTTTCTCTGTCCCTCCCCTGCTCACGTGTGTGTGCGTGTGTGTGTGTGTGTGTGTGTGTGTGTGTGTGTGTGTGTGTGTTCTCTCTCTCTCTCAAAGTAAAAAAATAAACATAAAAAAAAAAAAAAGATCCGAGGAGCACCGGGGTGGCTTGGTCGGTTAAGCGTCCAAGTTCGGCTCAGGTCATAATCTCACAGTTAGTGAGTTCAAACCCTGTGTCGGGCTCTGTGCTGACAGCTCAGAGCCTGCAGCTGCTTCGGATTCTGTGTCTCCCTCTCTCTCTGCTCCTCCCCCGCTTGCTTGCTCACTCGCACATGCTCTCTCTTTCTCAAAAATAAACATTAAAAAAATAAAAACATAAAAAGAGCTGAGATCAAGTGTCAGACACTAAACCAACTGGGCTACCCAGGTGCCCAAGAACATCATTCTTAAGCAAGTAATGTCGAGTTTGCCATGCTTCTTCAGGCTATAGACTGTACATCCCAACCAACGTCAAAGAAAGTCATGCCAGAAGTGAAGTGTTTGAAGCAGGAAAACTTATCAGACATCCTGCTTCCCTCCCCCTGCCCCATGTCTCCCTCCATTCTTTCTTTCCTCCTTCCCTCTTTCTCACTCTCTTCCTTTTTCTTCCTCCCTCTTATATGGATATCTCCATGGACAGATTATGAAGAAGCTTATCTTTTTCATCCCAAAGAGGGTAGAAGGAAGTTAAACTCAGACTTTTACCATGATCCTGTAGCTTTTGTTCCAGGGTCTGCATAGAAGGCTTCAGAAGCTCCCATGCCCATGTACTAGAAGGGACCCTGGTGGCCCCTGCGGCACTCATGGCTGGGTCACAGATGAGGCCCTTGCTCATCCATTCTTGGTCACAAGGTGACAGCCTCTGTTACTCTGAGAATCCCTGGGTCTCAGGCTTCTCCCAGCATTGAAGGTCCCTGTCTTCAGGTAGAGATTGGGGTAGTGTCACAGCAGCTTCCGGAGAGAGCATGAAGTCGCACTTGATAGGTGATGGTGGGCGGAGAAAATCCTTTTACTGGTTTCTGTACATGATGTTGAGAAAGGTCTGTTTCACTGAAATCAGCCCATTGATGTGACAGTGGGTTCTGAGAGGAGGCAGAGTCTGGTTAGGCACATCAAATGTGTCAGCTACGTCAGGAGGAAGCCTAGGTCTCGGGACCTTTTAAGACACGAAAGAGGGTCCTGCTGCCCCTTGCCCAAGGCCATGGCTAAGTTAATGGCATAGCAGAGGCCACTCAAGTGATTCTTCCAGGACACAGAAGTCACTCTAGATGACAGAAGTGACTGCCATCCCCAGGTCAGAGAAGCATCTGTTGGTGTTAATGGCAGTCCTCTTGACAGTCATTTCAAGACCCTCCCCCAACCTGGACCCCACTAGAAAGACCCTGGAGAGAAGAGTATTGCTACCTTCCTATAGTCGGTTGACAATTTGATGGAGACAAGCCATTTAAATCGCAGATCCTCCAAGAGCAAATAGTTGTTTGCTAAATCAGTGGAAATATTCATAGCTGTTAGCCCGGTAACCACATAGGTGGAGAGCACGGAATATTTAAAGCTTATTATTCTCACTCCCTCCCTAAGTAATTTTCTTGCCTGTAAAAAAACAGGCCGTGATTAAGATATTAAGACGATTTAGTTGCTGATTGATGAGATTGGGCGTCAGTCCTTCTGCAGCCATTAGTTCTGATCTTGAGCTACTGACCTGGAACAGAGACATTGCATCTTCCTCCGCTGCTTTCCCACAGAGCCTCATACATTCTGCATGTGGTCTTCACGCCATGTCTTTAGCTTCTCTTGCTGTGAAGGGCTTGTTCCCCGTGGTGGGTTGGCAAAGTGATCTCAGCATCCGTCCTGTGGGACGCTGATTCTGTGGGAAGTACAAGGACAGTACGGAGAAATACAATTATCTGGGGAGTGCCGGGCTAGACAGGTCTTCTTATTACATGACTGTGCGGGGTCCTTTGTCTAAGCGTGCATCTTCGAAGGAGGGAGGCATCGAGGGCACTTCTCAAACTTACTTGCCTGAGGCAAGGACATCTTTTGCTGCAGAACTCTCTCTGGGTCTCTTTTACTCAGGTGCATACTTTGGGAAATGTTGCTGTCAGAGGAAAGGATTAGTCTTAGCGACCTCACAGGCCAGTGCTGCCCAACAGCAACATGATGTGAGCCACAAAGGCAAGCCATGGTCATGATTTGAGTTTCCCACCAATAGTCACGTTAAGAAGATAGAAGTAAGCAGGTGAAATTAATTTTAATAATATACTCTATTATGTGCTGTATAATATAAAATTATGTATAACAAATATAAATCCGTAGGTATAAATACAGAATACACATGCAATTATTATTATTTTTAATTTTTTATGTTTTATTTTATATTTTAGAGAGAGACAGAGCACGAGCAGGGGAGGGGCAGAGAAATGGAGACAGTATCTGAAGCAGCTCCAGGCTCTGAGCTGTCAGCACAGAGCCTGACGCGGGGCTCAAACTCACGAACCATGTATGAGATCATGACCTGAGCTAAAGTTGGACGCTTAACCGACTGAGCCACCAAGGCGTCCCTATGTAACCAATTATATATGACATACGTAGCTCATATCAAAAATATCATTTCAAGATGTTGTCGATATAAAAGTATTGATGTTTAAATTTTTTTCTACCAAGTCATCAAAATCTGATATGCCTGTGACTCCTGCAGCACATTTCAGGCTAGGTGGCTGGTCCTTGCCCAGTGCAGGTGCCTTGCCCCAGGCCACACGTATAGAGGCCACACCCACTCAGTGAGACCCTTTTGCAAGTACAGTGATGGGGGCTTCTTGCTCAAAGGGGTTCATTGGTCTTTGGCACATCCCTCACCCATCTGCCTAATGTTCCACTAAGATGTGAAGAATCTGCCACAAGATGGCTGGAACCAGACACACGTGTGTGTGTGTGTGTGTGTGTGTGTGTGTGTGTGTAGGTGTGTGTAGGTGTGTTTTAAAGCAGGTTTCTGCCTAGAATCTCCTCTCCTGTTCTAGCTGGGGTGGGCTGTCAGACAAGCCAGAAGAAAGCCTCACTGGAATGAGGCTTGACATTGGGGTCTGGAGTCTGGAGCTTCCAACCCTTGACAGTCCCCCCAGCCCCTTGTCCCCACTTCTCCCTCCTGACAAAGGCTCCCCCATGGCCTCTCCCTGCCCTCCATTCAGGAGGGAGGCTGGAGACAGAGAGGGGAAGGGGCCATCACCATCCTTTCCCTTGTCCCTTTGCCCACTAGGAGGCTCTCTCCTGGTTCTCTGATCCTGGGGGTGTCCCGCCGTCTCACCTGTCTGAACCTTCCATCTCTTCTGTATTTGCTTCTGAAGACTGACACACCTCTCTGAGGAGGTTGGAACAGAGCCTGGGGTCACAATGGGTAACTCTCAGGTCACTTCATTCTACTGAACCTCCAACCCTTACTGACCCCGCATTGCCTCTGTGTGCAGCTGCCTCAGCTCATTGTGTCTGCCGAGCCCGGCGGAGAGCCGAACACACAGCCGGAACTGTCTCGCGTGGTTCGCAGCAGATCTGAGATGACGGTGTCGCAGATGAAGTCACTAAGACTCAGAGGCCTGGGTCGCGGCCGGCGGGCAGCTGGGGTTGTGGGGAGGCTCAGTCCTGGTCGTCTGAGTGTGGATGGACGCCGCACTGAGACACCCTCCCCTCCTGCATCTCCCCACCGACTCATCTCAGCCTCGGGGACACATGGGCCAGCGCTGTAGCCTCTCACCCAAGACAATCGTTCAGTGTGTGCACCCCACTCTCAGGTCTTTCCCACTGTTCTGCTTATGCTCAGAAGCTTTCTGCTCTTCACTGGGAGAGGAAAAGACCTGGAGAACAGGATGCTGGCAACCAACCTCATCTGCTCATAATATCTTTTTAATTAAAAAATATCTTTTTAGGTTTATTTATTTTTGAGAGAGACAGAGCATGAGCTGGGGAGAAGCAGAGAGAGAGGGAAGCATAGAATCTGAAGCAGGCTCCAGGCTCTGAGCCGTCAGCACAGAGCCTGACGCGGGGCTTGAACCCACAGACGGTGAGGTCATGACCTGAGCCGAAGTCGGACGCTTAACCGACTGAGCCACCCAGGTGCCCCTCATAATGTCTTTAAAACGGACTCCTGTGGCCCCCATGCCTGGTGCTAAGGCCTGTCCAGTGGCCCCTTTGCTCCCCGTGGTGGGTACATGTCTTAATCCTGGCCCAACGGCTACCCTGCTGTTACCCAGACGGAAGTGTGTGCGTCGAGAACATTGCCCAGGAGCAGGGCTGGCACAGGACGCTAGATCTCTGTGGGAGCTGCCTGAGGACCCATTACTCTCCAAAGCACGTGTGTCTGGACCCAAGATGCACAGTGACAGCCATCTTGTCTCTGTCAGAGATCTTACACCGGAGCCAGGGCTGAGAGTCATCAGAATGCCTCCGTGTGCCGGCCAGGAGTGGCAGAGGGCATGAGGGTGGGTTTGCCTGTGTCCTCAGCTGGGGCGTCCGGGCACAGACATGTGCATCCCCAGACCCGCGCATCCGACCTCTGTCCGAGCAGTGGAGGCTCTGCGGCACCAGGAGGCTCAGCTCACCTAGAAATAATGATGGTTGATGCACTGCTTTGACATAATTATTTCTCCTCACGTGTTGCTTTTTGATTTTATTATTTATTTGTTTTTAAAAGTTTATTTATTTTTGAGTGGGGGAGAGTGCCAAGTGGGGGAGGAACAGAGAGAGAGGGAGAGAGAGAATCCCAAGCAAGCTTTATGCTGTTGGCACAGAGTCCAGCGCAGGGCTCGAACTTGACTTGAACTTAACTTGAACTTGACTTGAGCTGAAACCAAGAGTCAGACACTTAACTGACTGAGTGCCCCTATTTTTTTTTAATGTTTATTTTTGAGAGAGAGAGAGGGAGAGAGAAAGAGAGCACAACTGGGGGAGGAGCAGAGACAGAGGGAGACAGTAGATTGGATGAAGGCTCCGCGCTGACAGCACAGAGCTCCATGCGGGGCTCAAACTCAAGGACCGTGAGATCATGACCAGAGCTAAAGTCAGAGGCTTAACTGACTCAGCCACTCAGGTGCCTCCATTTGTTGCCTATGACACTTCTCTGAATACATAGATTCAGGTTCTCAGGCGCCGTCCAGACCCAGCAACCCAGCGACTCTGGGTCTGCACCCAGTCTCCTGTGTTTGAACAAGTCTTCCAAGCCTGCCTGCACTGTCCCGTGTGGCGGCCGCTGGTGTTGCTATGGCAACTCAATGCTTCAGACGTGGCTGGGACTCGACTTTGCAACCTTATATGAAAAGGGTATGTCAAATGCTGCATTCCATTGTTTTTATATTGGTTACGTGTTGAAATAATAGTATTTTCGATATATTGAGCTACCAAAATACATTATTAAACTTCATTTTACCTGCTTCCTCTTACCTTTTTTAGTGTGGTTTCTAGAAAATTTAAAGCCACCAACGCGGCTTGTTCCAGGTGATTCTGAGGCCCATTGACACGTGAGGATAGCACCCTGCAGCCTAGGGCTTGCAGAAGCTTGAGAAACACCAGGAATCGTTTCCAGCAGCGGGGAGCCCCCACGAGCCACAGGCCACGAGAGTGAAGATCTGACTCCCTGTGAGGACCAGAGGCAGGTGAGTTGAGAATGTGAACTTACCGTTTTATATGATCTGGTTTTTGCTTTCTGTCACTGTGTGTTTACAAAACGAAATAAAATGAACCCAAACCAAACGGATAGAGTCCGCCCCTTAAAGACTCAAACAAATAATTCCTAAATCCTACTTAACAAAAAAGAGTGAAAAGAACACCAGCAAAGGATTTCAAGGGGAGGGGGACTGGTATCCTTGGAGAAGTATTGCCTTGGAGAAGGAGAGGAAGGAAAGAAAGCGCTTTCATCAGGATCCCAACTCCTGAGTAGCCGACTTACCTGCGTGCTTCTGTTATGCAGTTTGGTCCGCCAGCTTCAGAACAAATCCCTTTGGGGCCTGTGCCGAAGCAAGGAGTCTGAACCTTCCTGTCTGCTAATTCTCCCAACCCCAACCTTAAAGGGAGCAGCTATGTTTGTTTCTGTGCTTTTTGTCGTTGTTGTTGCATTTGTGGGCGAACTAAGTGAGAAGGATGGTCAGCTGAGAGCATGGATGGCTCAGGGTAGAAATCGTCATCCAGATGACTTGCGAGTAAGGAAATGGATGGACGGGATCCTGATGCCGACGGAAGGAAGCAGTGAACAAGAGAGATAGTCTCTCTGCCTCTAAATGAGTCTCTGTTTCGGATGCACAGATTTCCAGAGTGAGTCCTTCAAGCGCTGGAAGAAAGAAACACAGACTTTCGTAGCTGTGAAGGTACATAGTACAACGTGTAGCCCCCAAAGGCCTAGATAGAGACGCAGAAGGCTGGTCAGCCCAGGGCAGCCCATTTTTCTCTGGACTGCTGCCTGGTTAGAACCAATTTTGTAGAATCTTCTGGCTGGCAACGTTATGTCCTCAAAGGACAGCGAATGGGGCAGAATGGGTTAACAGCAAGCCAAAGTCTTTCAGGTTTGAGGGTCTGGCACTATGACGTGTGGTGGTGGGGCAGACGTTCCCAGCTCAGCTCAGCCTGCAATACTGGAAGGTCTCCTGGGTTCATACTGTCCCAAACCATATGTATTAGAGTTTTCCAGGGAAACAGATGTGTATTTATAGAGAGGTTTATTTTAGGTATTTGGCTCATGTGATTATGGAGCCTGACAAGTCCAAGATCTTCAGGGTGGGCTGTCAGGCTGAATGAAGACTCAGGAGAGCTGATGTTGAAGTTCAAGTCCAGAAGACGGTCTAATGCAGGATGCCCTTTTGCTCCAGGGAGCTCAGTCTTTTTGTTCTTCAAAAGATTCGCCCTTCAGCCGATCGCATGAGGCCTATCCACGTTACGGAGGGCAGTCTGCTTTGCTTAAAGCCCATCAATTAACTGTAAATCTCATGCCAAAACCTTTCACGGAAACGTCCAGAGTCGTGTTTGACTGCATATCCGGGTACCTGGTGGCCCAGCCAAGTTGACACATAAAATTAACCACCATGCAGTGTAACCTGGTTTGACACTCGATTAATCCCTTAATGTTGGAGGCGAGGGGACTGGGAACAGCTAAGTGCCCTCAGCTTGACTTCCCCCGGCCCGTGTTCTGTCCCCATGAGGAGGACCCCCCGGGTGCCCCAGCTCTCCTGACAGATACGGAGTGCCAGGGGAAGGGGTTCTCCGGCTTTGCTTCCGAGCTGGGCCGCGAGCTTCTGCTGCAGAAGTAACTAGTGAGAGCCTCCTCTCACTTTTCCAAAGGCGTGACGTCAGTGGGCCGTACTTTCTCAATTGTAAGCATTTCTCTACTTTAACTTGGCTTAAAGCTTCGGTGCCTGCCTCTCCTTCTCTGCTAGTGTGGCCGATGGGCCACCTGGGCCATCCTGCAGAAGCAAGCTCGTATGGCGGCAAGGTGAATCGGTAAGCTGCCTCTTCTTGAGCTGGTGGCTGGTGACCCCGGACAAGTTGCCAAACTTCCCTGTGCCTCACTCTCCTTGCACAAAAATGTACCCCTGCAGAGGGCCACTGGGAGGAGCCAGTGCCTTCCTGCCCCACCCTGGGAGCCCCTTGTATCCATATGTCAGCCTTGCTTTCTGGCCAGAGGGCCCAGCACTGGCTATGGTTGGGAGCCAGGGGGTAAGAAGCACACATAAAGACAGCTCCTCTGGTCCCTCATGTGGCAGGAGCCATGGCCTGACAGCTCCTCCCCCCAGGGCTGTGCCACCAGCTGCTCGCACCCCATCTCTGGCTCTTCTGTTGCCACTGAGGCATGGGACCCCACTGGACCTGGGAGGTGCCCACGCACGCACAGACTGGCAAAGGGCCAGCATTGAGGAATGGGTCCAAAGGCTCCTGGAGGCTGGGGGATTAGGATGGACTTGCCATGTGGCTCTGAGGACTCAGAGGGCTAAGAGGCTATCCCCATTATTAAATAGATAGGAAATGCACAAAAGAAGGGGCGACTGGCATCTCTGAGGAGTTTGCAGGTGGCCATCTTCCATGGCTGGGGTTGACTCAGAGAGGCTCCCGAAGACATGGGGTGAATCGAGTGGGATGGAGTCCTGGGCACCTGACCGGCAGAGACAGGTGAAGGTAATCTCAGTGATGGGTACAAAGGCCATCGTGGGAAGCAGGAGGCCTTGGCCCTTGGGAATCTGTGTTGAAACTGACTAGATGGATGGTGGTTTTCTTAGGGGAGCATGAGATGGACCACCTACCATGGTGTCGCTTGATTTCTGTGATACAACATTGTGGGTAGACTTGTGACCCCCGGAAAGATGTAGAAGTCCTAACTCCCTGTACAGTCATCTGTGAATGTGACCTTATTCGGAAATAAAGCCTGTGTAGATCTAATCAAGTTAAGATGAGGCTATACTGAATTGGGGACACCTTAAATCCAATGACTGGTGTCCTCCTAGGAGGTAGTGATTTGGACACAGAGACTCAGGGGAGATACACTCACAGGGCTGGAGGCCATGTGGTGACCGAGGCAGAGATTGGAGGGATGCAGCTATGACCAGGGGCTGCAAGTAACCACCAGGAACTGGAAGGGGCAAAGAAGGAGCCTCCCTAGAGCCTTCAGAGCGAGCATGGTCCTGTCAACATCCTGACTTTGGATTTCCAGCCTCTACAGCTGTGAGAGAAGAGATGTGTGTCGATTTGAGCCACCCAGTCTGTGGTGTTGTCAGGGTAGAAAACTGGTGTCTGCTGCTATGATGGGGATGTATGTCTTCATGCAGTTTCCAAATCTAAGTGAGCTCACAGTGGGCCCATGGCTGTGCCAAGCACGCTATTGTTATGTCTTTAGATCTCTAACCCACAGGTGGGAGCGACAGACCTAGAAGCTGTCTGTTTCCTGAGACGTACAGTACACGTAGGACCTTAGAAGGTGCCACACAGAAGCACCACTCAGCCGGGACTTGGTCCATGTGCTGCTTCAGAGCCTCCACCATGGAGGAACCAGGCTGCCATCTTGGAGCGAGGTCCCTGCCACTGCTAGGCCTGCTCTGGTGTCTGTTCCTTGTCCTTTGCTCCACTGGCCGGCAAGGCCCCATACACTGGCCTTTCTCCTCACTTCCCCATCGTGGCTGATGTGTGCCCTGCCACAGGCCACTTAGGCCCACGTGAGTACAACAGGACATGTAGGGAAGGTGACGCCCCTTGGGGGAGTCCAACCAAGGGGAGATGGGGCCAGTGGGCACCCATTGGTCTCCTCCCCGACTTGGGCGGGCACTTTTTATGGAAAGTTGCAAACAAAATGGAATGGCCTTTGGAAAGGCCTTGCCTGGGGCCAGCTCTCTTCCCCATCGCGTCTCTGCTCTGATTGTGCAGGTGGCCAACCTTTCTGAGCCTCCTGAGCACAATTTGCTGACCGCACACACCGCACAGGGTTGTTGGGGGCCCGGAGGAGTGGCAGGGGACACCTGTGAGGCATCTTCTATAGGGTCTGCACATGAGGGACACACGCGCAGTTCTTCCCTTCTCCTTCCCTCGGGGTTTCCCGTCCTATTGTGGAGGGAGTGCTTAGCCCCTCGACACTTCCCTTCCCAGCGTACTCTTAGCCCTTGAAGGCAGTGCCATGGAAGAGCATTAAATTAAAGCAAGATTGTCTCATGCATTTGAAAATTAGGGCTCTCACTAGCAGACTTCTGTCTTTTAAGATCTGTCTGTGTCACCCGTGACCAGTGATAGAGCCACATTTTTTCACAGTCCAGATGACCTGCTATTTCCTGATTTATGATGAAGTGGAAAGATGTACATCACTCCATGACTCAGCCACATGAGTCTTGATGAAGAAGCCCATGGAGCTTCGGCCGCTGCATGCATGATATCAGTGGGATGTCTCTTTCCTGCACACGCTTTTCCACTCTGTATCTTGGCTGATGTTATACCTACCTGAATGCTGTTAAAGGGGACCTCACTATAGCTCTCTGTGAGAGAGCACCTACCCTATGGTAAAACTGAGGCCAAGTTAAATAAAGCTTACTGGAGATGAGACACTCATACCGACAATGCCAAAGGAAATAATTTCTTTTGTGTCTCTATTCATGTTATTTCCCATGGTTGACATAAGATAGAAGACAAAAACCAACCACACACAACCTACAAATTTAAAAAATCACCAGATGTGAAGTGTAACCCTTAGGGTCTAGACAATAGGACTGAGCTGCTGTGATGGTAGCAAGAAGAACAAAGAGAAACAATATTTTACGGTCGAAAACTCTCTTAATATTTTACTACGTTATTTATAGTTTGGGGAGGCAGGAGCCTTCACAGAGAGCTATGCTTTCAACATACAAGGCAATGTTAATGTAAAAATCAACTCTGACTTTATATCTATTTCAATTTAGGTTTCCATTTATTATGGAAGTAATAAAACATTAAAAAAAATCAACCTTGACATCTGATTAAAATATCCAACCAATTTCTTTACCCATTACTCTCTGTAAAACATGAGTCTCTATGTTTACGAATGCTTCGGAGAATTTCATTGGCCAGCCTGCTTTGCCTTTTTCCTTCCAATACCCTCAAGGTACCAGTCTCGGGAAGTGAGGTGGCAGAACCATCTCTGGGTCCAACGTGAGATGAAATTATAGGGAAGTTGATGAGGCAGAAGGTCTATATAAGAATTTTGTGCAGCCGTGCAACAAGGTTTAAAAAATCTACCTAAGGTTTGCGAGCCCCTCATTTTTCTTCTCACACTAACCTCTGCTATGCCAGTGTCACAGTGTCAAGGTAGAAAAGAATAAAAGGTGCCTAAGTCATGCTGCCGACTACACCACTGGTTAGTAGAGCATTTGTTGGAATGTTTCCCTCAGGAGAGTGATGGGTTTGCTTTTGGTCCATCAAGTTATCTGGCTTCTTCTCTGTGGACCAGAGTCTCCTTCCTTCGGCACTTTTGACATTTTGGGCTGAGTCCTTCCTGTTGTAAGGCGGTCCTGTGCATTATAGGAGGCTTAGCAGAATCTCCACCCCCAGCTGAGATCATTGAAAGTGTCCCAGATGTTGTGCCAGCCAGAGGAGGGGCGTCACGACCCACTGCTTTGGATGGTCATGAGTCCCATGCTCTTGGAGAACATTCTCCTTTACTCTCCCCTGAGAGAAAGTAAGATTCAATGTCAGTAGGATCAATTCAATGGCTCCCTATTGGCAGGATTTTCATGGGAGAAGTGGGGAGGAAGGACCAAGGGTAGAAGAGGGTATGATTCTTTCCCTTTTTCTCTCTAGTTGGAATAGGCAAGTAGGACTCTTCTCAGTGAAGCTTGCTCTTCATCTCCCAGGGCTATAAGGTCAGGGTGAAACCAGGGGTGGAGAGGTGAGGGGTGGGAAGGGGAGAAAGGCAGCCATGTTTTATTTCATGTCTGTAGCCCCTCACCATTTCTGGCACACAGCAGGTGCTCAGTGATTGGTCCATCCACTGAGCTTGAGTGAAATTTGTGTAAGATCCATCTGGAAGCCTTCCCCACGTAGCAGCAATGACATCTCTCCTGACCTTCCACATGGTGTCCATCCTCATGGTGAGCAAAAGGGACTTGAGACCTTGGACCAAAATCACCCAGCAAGTGTCATGTCTTTTGTATAACTTGATAAAAATGTTCCATTCTTGCTATCTTCCATCCCTCTTATTGATATTTCCATTCTACTTTTTGTTGGTAATCACTGACTGCCTGGTGGTTGGGTTTGATGGTTGGCTGGCTGGCTGAAATGAAGAACTCAGCTGTTCCCAGGACATTGCTGAGTACTGACTGGGCCCTTTTCCTTGCGGTGCCACAGCTCTGAATGTTGATTGGGGATGCAAGTTCAGGTGGGTGGATTGCAGCTGTCACTCTTGCAGTGAGGTGGTGCTACGGTATTTGAGGCACTACATGTAGCAAAGAATTATTTTTTATGAATACGTGGTAATATTCAGTTCAAAGGAGACTGCAGATGAAATTCCCAGGACATGGCGCAAACGACACGACAGGTTTTTGTGTACTATGTGTATACTGAGTGTATACTATGTTGCGATTAATAGAGCACAGTCACACAACATGGCCCAGGATGCAGCGTTCTGGGTCTGGGTCAGGTGCCGAGACTCCACAGGTACATCTCCAGCGTTGACTGCTCTCCCGAGCTCCAGCCTTCAAACTCGACAACACAATGTCCAGCAGGCATTTCCAGCCTCTCATGCTTAACACTGACTTCTGGGGGCACCTGAGGGGCTCAGTCGGTTAAGTGTCCAACTTTAGCTCAGGTCATGATCTCATGGCTCGTGGGTTTGAGCCCAGAGGTGAGTTCTGTGCTGACAGCTTGAAGCCTGGAACCTGTTTTGGATTGTGCGTCTCTCTCTCTCTCTCTGCCCCTGCCCCCACTCAAAAATAAATAAACATTAAAAAACTTATAAAACTGACTTCTGGATGCACTTCCCCAGCTTCTACTTGTCTCAGCTGATGGCCACTTCAGATTCCCAGCTGTCTTGCCGGGAGACTGGGAAGCCTTCCCTCCTCTTTTTCTTGCTCTCACATCAAGGTATGAAGAAATCCCACTGGCACTGGGTTGGCTTCCGAATTTATGCAGAAACTGACCACCTTCCAACACGCCTTTGCTACTGCCTCTATTTATGCTGTTGTTTTCTTTCTTCTCTATTCCTGGACTGGCCTCCCTATTCTCATCCCTGTGTCCCTATTCCTCCCTGCCCCTAATCTTTGTTCCATGCAGAAGACAGAGTGATCTTTAATTTTTTTTAATGTTTATTATTTATTTTTGAGAGGGAGAGAGCAAGAGAGTGAAAGCAGGGGAGGGGCAGAAAGAGAGGGAGACACAGAACCCTAAGCAGACTCCAGGCTCTGAGCTGTCAGGACAGAGCCTGATGTGGGGCTCGAACTCATGAGCCTTGAGATCATGACCAGAGCTGAAATCGGACTCTCAACTGACTGAGCCACCCAGGTGCCCCAGAGTGATCCTTTTTATTTATTTATTTATTTATTTATTTATTTATTTATTTAAATGCTTCATTTATTTCTAGGAGAGAGAGAGAGACAGCGTGAGCAGGGGAGGGTCAGAGAGAGAGGGAGTCACAGACTGAAACAGGCTCCAGGCTCTGAGCTGGCAGTCAGCACAGAGCCCGACGCGGGCCCGAACCCACGAACCGCGAGATCATGACCTGAGTGAAAGTCGGACGCTTAACTGACTAAGCCACCCAGATGGCTAAGCCACCCCCAGAGTGATCCTTTTAAAGCAAAATAGGGTGAGGTCCCTCCTCTGCTCAAAAGCAACTTCCCAGGGCTGGTTTCCCATCTGATTAGAATACAAGCCCAGACTCTCCCAGTGGCCTCCAAGACCCATCTGTTACCTCCTGGCCTTTTCAGCCCCCATCCTCCGTGTCACTCACGGCCACCCTGGGTGCCTGCTGTTCCTTGGCGAAGCCCGGGCTTCTCACCCTGGGGTCTCTGTCCTCATTCTCTCTGCCTGAGATGCTCCTGTCCCAACAACCCCATGCTAAGACTCACCCTGCCAGTCTTTGTTTGGACAACATCATCCCAATCTGGCCCACGGTGGCCACCCTATTGACGCCCGAGCCCCAGGGACTCTCAGTTCCTGTAACCACCCTGCTTTCCCCTATTCTGTAGCAGGGGAGGGCCAGAGAGAGAGGGAGTCAACGTCTCCTAACTTGTTGCAGCTTCTTTCGAGGTCTGTCATCTGCTAGGATGTGAGAGCCTCAAAGGCAAGGACCTTCCTATCTTTTGCTACCTGATGCATCACAGCACTGGGCCCAACAGGTGCCCAGTAAGTGCCTGTTACCCAGATGTACGTGATTGAATTAATCTCTTGTTTCTCCGTTCTCAGTTCCCAGCTTATCGCCTCCCGGATAGTTGTGGAAGCATTTTCCCATCTGTTCTGTTAGGGACTGTTTGCTGTGCAGCAATACAATCTACCATTGCCCACCGCTGTTAAGTGGAAGCATTCAGCCACCCTATTCTCCACGTAGGTCTCTTTTTGATTTGAGAAGGTTTGTTTTTTTCAAGGCAGCCTGCTTTGGTTCTAAGGATGGAAAAGTCCTTTGGAATCACACCGAGAAAACGGTGGAGCTTAAAAATGTTTGCGCTTCGACCTGTAGTAACTCTTTCACTGGGCTTAAGTTTGATTGAGTCGATCTTCCCTCTGGAACTGGCAAATCTTTTAATATGCTCAGTAATCGTTTTCTCCCTGTTGACACTTGTTCGGGATTAGGGGCTGAGATAGTCTCTCCCAGAAGCTGGTCAGGTCACTGCTGTCATCTGTTAGTCACCGCCGGGAGGGAAAGGGAAACGTTTAGACTGATTGCATTTCTCCTTGACTGTTTAAACAGCCGCTGTTTTTTTCTAAGGAAGGGGCGGGGCTGTGGAGAGAGAGGCAGTGCTGTGTCCTGGTTCCCTGGGGGTGTGGGGGGCTGCAGTCTCTTCTGGGTACCACCCCACCTCTCCCAGCCCCGGGGAGCAGGCGCGGGGTGCTTCCCGACCCCGGGGTTAGGAAAGGGGCTGGGTCACTGTGTCCTTGGTATTGTCACCCTTCCTCTCTCAGTGTGTCAGCTGCGCTCCGTGCATCACAGGTCACCAAGAAGAACCGCATGTCACCCCCACACTCGGAAAACCACAGTACGATCGGTGCAGAAAACATAAGTCACTGAAGCCGGCAGCCCACGCCTGACTCGGTGTCCTGGCCCCTGTTCTGGAGACCCTCGCTTCTTTTTCCTCCTGGGACAACGTGCAAGCCTTCTTCCCAACCTCTGGGACCATCTCCCGTCTCATGTTTCCTAAATGTTTGTGTCCCTGCAGTGTCTCCCTCTACCCCTCCCCCGCCCCCGCACTCTCCATGCCCTTCCATCCGCCTCTCATTCCTGTGTGTGATCTCAGGGGTCTACACCCATCGCTTGGAGTCCGTGTCTCCTCCCTTCTAACTGCATCCCCCTCTGCTCGGTGCCCTTCCGTCTCAAGCACAGAAAACCACGTTTTGATGACACCTCTCCTTTCTCAGGGGGGTCAGCTCATCCCCGTCCTGTCCCCTCATTTCCGTTTAGCCCTCATTCTCTCAGATCCACTCCAGTGGGACCCAAGTCCTTCCCTCTTTCTCCACTCGCTGCTGAGGCTGTGGTTAGATGCTCAGCGCTTCTGTCCTGGGTAGTTGTATCTTCTTTTATATGGTCCACCTGCTTCTGCTCTGACCTTCCTCCAACCTATGTACGCACCAAGGCCAGCTTCTGAGCTCCCTGACCCATAGCTCGGATCACGATTATTTCTTCTGCTCAAAACTTTCTTGGCAGTAAAACGAAACTCACATTCCCTAGTTTGGTGGGGATCCGACGGGGGTTTGCTCCTTCCGAGTCCACTTGGGGCGTCCTGCTCTGTGCCTCCCACCGAGCTGGGAGCTTAGTGAATCCGGGATGTGCCCTGCACGCCCCTGCTCTTGTTCTGCGTCCCTCTGTCCAGGGCGCCTGGCGTCCTCTCTTCACATGGGTTCTCCTCTGTTCCCGTTCCCTGCTCACCCGCTGCAGCGGTCTGTGCTGCTTCTCGGTTCACCCACGACTTCTTAACCCGCACACTTAGCACACACGACCTTTGTTCAGGTGTTCATGCACATGCCTCTTTCTGCCCCGGAGAGGCTGCTTCACTCGCTGTATTCACGTGCGTGGCACATTGGAGAGCACAGGGCTTGAAGGAAGTTCTGTTGAATGAATGGCGATCAAGTAACCGGAGCAGGACACCCTTGACATTCGTGGGGATTGTGTCTGGAGACCCAGGAGTGGTGAAGAGCTAGTTCAGAGTATCAGTTTCACACTTAGACAAACCCATGTACCTGCTGTGTCACTAGCTGTGTGATCTCACCAGAGTTACTTAACCTCTCTGAGCATCAGCTCCCTAAAAATAACCGCTGCTTCATAGCGATTTTGTGAGCTGAGGCATGAAGGTCCTCAGTGCAACACTTGACCCATTGCAAGTGCTTTGTAAATGCTAAGTACTAATGTTGCAACTCTTTACTTCCTTCCAAACACGAGCACAGTCCAAGGCAATTGACCCCTCAGACCTGCAGCCTGGGGTGAGCAGAAGATGGAGTGCAGCTGAGACGCTGACTCCAGGCAGTCTGCCAGGTTTCCTCACCGGCCCGGAGTGCCTTCCTGCACAGGCTCGGCCGGTGCCCTGTCCTTGCCCGAGTGGGCCCTGATCACACGGCCTGGACCTCTGGAGCCCCTCAGGAGTATCTGAGACAGAGGAGGGTGACCCAGGGCAGGCTGGCCACAGGCAGAGGCGTCTCCCCAGGGAGCAGACCAGCCCCATCACCCATTCTGCTCTCCGAGGGCGCTGCCAGGCTGGAGCCCCTGGGATATGTGATGATGGGATTGGAAGCTTCATGTCTTCTCTTGTTTGTTCAGGGGTCCTCTGATGACCTACTCCGCGTATCCAGGAGCCCCGGGCAGCCCTGGGGACTTTGTCCCCTGTGTGCATCCACAGTACAACGTTCTCATCCCAGGCATTCCCTTTCCGCGAAAAAGAAGAAAATCTGCTCTCCGAAGACAAGGCATTGATCTATCAACCATATTACAATAAATCATAGCAGGCGGTGTTCACGGTAATAAAGTCAAAAACTATTGTTCTTTTGATCTTATTTTTAGATGTTCTTAAATGCGGCACCATCCCTGATAGAAAGGCATTCACTGTAAATCAAACTCATGATGACTGTCTGGAATCGGTAAAATGCTAACAGGTGCAGTGACAGTCTGTCTCTCAGAGTGTGAGGCATGTCTCGTGTCCTTCGGATGTTGCCTGGAACCCGCTGACGCGAGGCGCCTGTCTCATCTGTACTTCACTGGGGGGCATGGTTTTGGGGGCCCCTGGCTGGGGTTTCTGAGGCACAGGACTTGGTGAGGGCTTGAAGGAGCAGTGACTCATCACCTTCGAGAACACAGCTTGGTCAGGTTTTCTAACAAACGAAGGGAAAAGTGACAATTTGTCAGAGAGAGGTTGAAGCTTGGTGATGAAGACTAGGATTAGGGAAAATGCTAGAAGGTGGGGGCCCACCTTCAGTGGGGGATCACTGGGAAGGCAGGAACACGCTTGGACTTGGGTCTCTGTGTGCAGGTCGGGGTAGGGGTTGCTTCTGACGAGTTCTGTCCACACACAGAGACGCAGGGCTCGGGAAGCTGGCGTGGACATCTGGGCGACCCACTCTCCCGCCCCAGCTGGGGCTCTGGGGCATGAGGAGCACCCCGGAGAGGGTTGCCATCAAAGCAGTGTCCTTGGTGGGGAGGCAGGAGGTGGTACGAGCCTTCTGCGAGGGTGCGGTGGGGTTAGGTATATGTTTTCAAAGCAACGAAAGTTATAGAAGGCAGAACAGAGAGGTCCTAAAGGAGAAGGAAGATGGAGGGAGTGAGGACAGAGCAGAAAGGGGTCAGGGCAAGGGGCAGAATTGGCTGCAGACACTGGCATCGGGGTGGCTGCCAGGCCAGGAGGTGTGACCCACAGGCGGCCTTGAGCTGGGGGTGCAGCCGTGATCGGTTCACTGAGCATGCTTTCCCGGAGCTTGGACGGGCTGGAAATGTAAAGGTGGAGAAATGTAAGGCCCGGGTGTATCCATGGGGTCCTGGGGAGACAGGGGTGCATGCAGGTGGGGTCATTCAAGACGAGGTTGGTACAGGGCCATTTATGAAGGTGTGAGGAGGACATAGGGAGGGCGCCAGGGGGCGGCACACTGTCCTGGGACACAGGCCATACGGGGTGTTGTCATTACTCGCAGGCTGGAGGCACAGAGGACGGGAGCAGGGCTGGAGCCCTTCCCTGAGCTCGGGTCTCAGGTCGTCAGGTGAGGTGGGCCGCCAACCTTTGGATGGAGTCAGCCCCGCCCTGAACCCCTTCCCGGCCCCTGCCTGGGCTTCCCGTTGGCCAAGCGGAATCCAGATGCCGGTGGCCACCCTGGAGGCGGCCCATGCCAGCCAGCGTCCCGGGGCTGAGAGCCGGGCCAGGAAAGATGGAGAGTGGACAGGGGGGCACGTTCGAGCCCAGCCGGTTGAGGATCCGCTGGCTGTTCTGTGAGGCTGTCGTCAGCCATCCTGGGCCACCTCCTTGGGCATTTTGCTCAGGGACAGCTCTACCTTGTCTTTCTCAGAAGAGCCTCAGAAAATTGCCGTCAGCTGTACTTGCACCCGCTTCCACTCTGATGCTCCGCCCGGAGGGGAGCTTATGCCAGGTGACACTCAGAAGTGGGCGTCGGTGGCTCTGTGGACCCAGGGCATGGCCTTCCATCCTCTGCAGTCTGCAAAGCTGGCGAAGTGCCTGATCCCCAGGATATCAAGCTCGTTCACCTCTCGTCTCCATTTCTGGACTTGACTTTGCAAAGGAAAATGTGAATGGGAGCCTCAAAAGTCTCAAATGACAGGAAACCCAAAGCCTGTTCGGGAGAAGAGTTGCACACCGGCTGCGTGACCCGCGGGAGGGAAGGGCCATGGTGTGGAGAGCGTCGATGGTCACGGCTTGCCTCCCATGGCCCAGTTATGAAATTTCTCCTTTCCGGGAAGCGAGAGGGGCTTCCCACTGGGGAGGGAGCTGTTTTGATATTTCAAAATCTAATGTGTTTCTAGAAAATTGATGAAAAATGTTGAACTTTAATCTGCCCTTAAATTGCATTTGCTGATGTGGCTCCAAAGTGTATTGATTAGATAATTTCTATTTCCAGAGAAGAAATTCACCTCTGACTTCGGTCCAACCTGGCAGAAAGGCATTCAGAAAGAAAACTTGAAAAAGGAAGGGAAAACCTGGAAAATAGGATCTTAGGGAAAAATTTCCTTCTCCGTGCTTACACTGCTTCTCAGGGCACTATATTCATGTGCACACATGTATTTGCACACGCACAGGCCGTGCTGCGCACACCACACCACACCCTCCCCCACAGCACAGCACATGCACTGAGACACAGCAACACACAGCACGTCACATGTGCCACACACATGCCCAGCACCCTTCATGCACACCCCACTGCACATACACCTACACATCACAACACCAGAACACAGCAACACACACCGTACATACACACACCCTACACACACACACCACCCCCACACCACAGGCACATACTACATGTAAATGTACCATATGCCATACACACACACCACACCACCTGCACACATCCACAACACACACATACAGCTGTATGCCGTGTACACACACATACACACCATGCCATGTGCACACACACTCCACAATATGTACATATCACACACACATTGCACAACACACCACTTACAACAACCGTCTCCCCCTCCCCCTCGCCTCCTCCTCTCCCTTAAGTCAGACTGCCTGACAGGAAATTAGATTTTCTTATTCTTTTCTTTTTTAAAAATGTTTTTATTTATTTCTGAGAGAGAGAGAGAGAGAGAGTGTGAGCAGGGGAGGATCTGAGAGAGAGGGAGACACAGAATCTGAAGCAGGCTCCAGGCTCTGAGTTAGCTGTCAGCACAGAGCCCGACGCGGGGCTTGAACCCACGAACCGTGAGATCGTGACCTAAGCCAAAGTCGAACGCTTAATTGACTGAGCCACCCAACCGTCCCGGAAGTTAGATTTTCAAAATAAAGTTGAATGACTTTCTCTTATAGAGAGACGATGGCCACAGAGGAGGCTGGCTGAGCTGGCCATTGTTCAGACTCCGGAAGTTGACCCTGCGCACCCTGTCTAGGCGACCCATCGTGACAGGACAAAAAACCACAACTGTCTTCGCTGAAGCCCGGGGGCCGGCTTCACCTGCACCGCTTCCTCAGGTTCTGCAGCTGTGAGTGTGCAAACGTGTGTGAGCGAGTGTGTGTGTATGTGTGTATGTATGTGTGTTTGTGTGGGAATGTGCAGCCGGATGGCGGGGGTGGGGAGAGACAGGAATCACATGTGTGGGAGCAGAGCGGAGGGGAGCCAGCCTCACAAGTGATCTATTGCGCTCTGCTTTGCAGGGATCTATTCACCCCGGTCCCCTTGGAAATCTGGGTTCAAAGGCTAAGCAGTGGCCTGATATCAAATTTCCAGATTTAGACTCCCCCTGCGTCCTCCAGGCCAGGCCAGGGGCTCTCCCGTTCAGACCCTGCTCTGCTCTGTGTGGGAGCCACGCAGCTCCGGCTCTAAGTTGTCGCTGTGGACACGGGCGTCTGGCAGCTGTGGGAATGTCCCGTGGCTGCTGGGAAGAGCGGACGTGGCCCCGCCCACATGCCCCTGGAGCTGGGCGGGTGTGAGGGGCTTACCTCCAGGCACCCTGGCTCTCAGGGGCAGGTGGTAGTAGGGGACAGGAAAGACGGAGGGCGGGCGGGTGCGCGTCAGCATCATCAGAGAGCTTTTTAAACAAGCAGATTGCCTGAGCCGTTTCCAACATGTGCTAACTCAGAATTTCCAGAAGTCGGCCCCAGCGTGGGTATTTCCAAGCAGCTCCCCAGGGGAGCGTGAGACAAACACTAATCTGTCTTGAGGTTTCACTGTGGTTTAACCCAGATCACCGGGGTGGGGAGGGGAGTGCAGGGATTTGGGACAGGAGCTCCATCTTGAAAGATGGGCTTCTGTCAGCTTGTGCCTTATTGCTTTGTGCTTGGTGTGAGAGGTTCCCTCTTGCTCTTTGCCTAGTTGTGCCTACTCAGCCTTTAAGTCCCACATTGTGCCTTCTCTCGCCCCATTACCTGGGTCAGGTGTCCCTTCTGTTCAGTCCCGTAGCAGACTGATGTTTTTCGATCATGGTCTCTAACTGACAAGAGTTGTTGTTTCCTACTTACTTATCCATGGTTCCCATTAGATAATAAGAGGGTGAGGATCATGTTTTGGTTGCCTTATATTCCTAGAACCTGGAAGAGAGGTATTCGATGAAGGTTTTCTGTCAGGAAACCACTCTTCCCCCCTCCCCTCCCCCGCCAAACACATAATACTTAGAAAGAAAGCAGATGCAAGGAAACAAAGCAGGAAAGAAAACATGGTTGAACCTAAGAGTGTTCCCTTATATCCAGGCTTCGGCCCACAATAACATCATTGCATCATGTATCAGTCAGCCTATAATTACACTGCGTAATAAAACAAACAATCGTTTACCCTTACGCTCATGGGTTTGGTGCAGTACGGTTGGGTCTCAGACTCGGGTCAGTTCTACATGTTTCATCCTGGCTCCCGGGCTGAATGGGCTGAATGGGCATTGGCTACCCAGGGCGTTCTCCTCCTGGTAGGGACAAGAAGCTTCTAGAGACTATGACAGGCTGAGAAAGCACATTTAAATAGTCTGCTTGCATCATGTTCCCTAAAATTCCATTGGCCAAACCCAGTATCATTGAGGGAGGGTGGTATATTCTACACACAGTGTGAGGGGAAGGGAAAAGAATAAACGTTTTCTGAATAACGGTTCAAACCACCTAATAACTTGATTCTATTTTCTTAAATTTTTGAGCATTTCCTGCTCAGTAGCGATAACAATAACAACATTTAACATTTGTTGAGTCCTTGTTAAGTGTGAAACATAGTTCTGCAGCCTCTGAAGACATTTTCTCATTTAATCCTCGTAAAGATCCTAGGAAATAAGCACGATGTGTATGTGACTTGCTGGAAGAAGCAGATACAGACCCAACTTTCCCAGCCCCACTCACCCTACTCAAGAGTCTCCTCTTCTCTTTTCCAAGCATGAGGTCGGGTAAAGCTTTTATTTGTTGCCAGTGCTTTAACTTGAGTGCACGTGATCTAGGGGAGGTTATGGTGGGAAAGAGGGAGAAAGAAGTTCTAAGGGGAGACCGGGGGAGTCACTGATGCACAGAAAAAGCTCAATGCCAAAGACAAGCTCTCCTGTTCCCTTACCTGTTCTTGAGCTCACCCAGAACCAATATGCATTATTTCCAAGACAACTGATGGCCAATTACCAAGAATGTGGGATGTGACAGATGGCAGGTACCGGGATGTTTAGTCCAACCTCCTCAATTTACAGATGAGGAATTGAAGCCTGAGCGAGGGGAAGAAACTTGCCCGGGACATATGGCTCATTAATGGCAGACCTAGATGAAAACTAGATTTGTGATTCCAAATGGGGTGCTTTGTATTCCTCCTTGCTCTGCGGGGGTCGTGAAGGTGATATTGACTACCACTGGCCGGGGAGGGTTTCCTGCTTAATTGATCATGACAGAACATTCAATTGATCCTCAGGAACCCGTCAAAGCATTTGCATAGTTAGGTCCAACAAAGCAAACAGACTGAAATTTTCAATTTACAGCTGCTTGCTTGGCATCCCGTAGGCACTACCGTGATGAGCTGTACCCAACATGCGGCCACCTGGCGTTTGTGTCTTCCCACAAATTACTTAGTGGCAGTGATGTCAATTTTAACTGTCCATTGATCTGTTTTATTGAACAGTAAAGAAATGCAAAACCAGTCGAATGATAGGCTTACAGAGGCAAATTCACCCAGAAATGGGGCTTATTGTTAATATTTTCACATATTTAATATCTGTTCCTTTCAATAGCTGTCTGTATTCATGGACAGCGAGATTGTGGGGTTGCTTTCATTGTGTTTCTTAAGGGCAAAGGAGGTGTAGGGAAGAAGTATGCACTTTATTTTCTTTTCCTTATTGTATTAACCCTTTATTGTATGTGTTGTTGCCTTAACGTATTCGTTTCAAGCCTATAACTTCACTCAGCTCATTTATTCAGTGTTGGAAAGGCATGTTGAGAAACTTTGATCATCATTACAAAATCTAGAATGGGCATCTCTGTTCTGGGAAAGAGTTCTATGATACCCTTATTTTTATTTCCCCCAGATTTACACGAAAACCTCCATACACACACACCTCATTTGGCATTAATGATCCCTTCCTTTCCCCATGTGTTCATCATTTCTGTCATGTTCCTATGCGTTAACTAAACACAGTGGATTAAAAAAAAGAGAAATGCAATATTTTACACACTTGTACAGAGCAAGATTAAGGTGAAGAACAATAGGTGATCAGAAAGGAAATATTAAAGATGGCATTGAAATCATGTGAAAAAAACTATTTGCATCTAGTACAAATCAGGTTCCTTGGAACCATAAAAACTTGTCCTGGGATGGGACACCCGGGTGGCTCAGTCAGTTGGGTGTCCGAATTTGGCTCAGGTCATGATCTCACAGTTTGTGGGTTCAAGACCCACATCGGGCTCTGTGCTGAATGTTTGCTCAGAGTCTGGAGCCTGCTTCAGCTTCTGTGTCTCCTTCTCTCTCTGCCCCTCCTCTGCTTGAGCTCTGTCTCACTCTCTCTATCAAAAATAAGTAAATGTAAACAAACAAACAAACAAACAAAAAGAACAAACTTGTCCTGGGAAGAGGCAGTTCCTCTTATGCACTGTTTTCCACTATTTTGGAAACACTAGTGTGGCTCAGTGGAAATTCTAATGTTCTGGTCCATAATTCTGAACACATTCACCACTATACCCCAAGCAACGGGTGGAGGATCAGGCACAGAATAATTTATCGACGTATATTTGTTGAATGGGTGTTTCTTTCTCAGGTTAGAAAGCAAAGATCACAATGGGCCACCACGTGCACCTTTAAAAAAACTAGAAAAAACTCAAAGAAATAGAAAAACAACATTTTTTGAAAAGCCATCAAAAAGTTGCGATGCCAAGAAATCCAAAGGAACGAGAATCGAGATAGAAACAAGTCGCTCCTTGGAGGTGAGATCAGGAGACACTTTTCTTTCTGAGGGAAATTGCCAAGCCTGGGCGAGAGCAGAATGAGAACCTGCTCTGGGCTAAGAGGAGATCAGAGGCATTTTAATGGCCACGTGGACTGGACACATGGATGGGAAACAGAAGACCCGAATCAGCAGACTAATTCTCTTTGCCCACTTGTTATCTCTCGTGGGGTTGCTGAGTGCAGAAAGAAAAAGGAATGGGCCCTTAAGCAGGGGATTGGGGGAGAGGGACAGCAATACCACAACACCTCCCGAAGAGGGGGCGTAAGGCGGCAAATTTTTGAAAAAAATACTCGATTAACCCAAAAGAATGCAGGAAAAAAGAAACAAAGGGATGGAATCGATGGGACAAATAGAAAACAAGATGATACACTTGAACCCAATCACATCCACATTTATATTAAATATATATAAACCAGGGGCGCCTGGGTGGCTTAGTCGGTTGAGCGTCCGACTTTCGCTTGGGTCGTGATCTTGCGGTTCGTGGGTTTGAGCCCCGCGTCGGGCTCTGTGCTGACTGCCAGCTCAGAGCCTGGAGCCTGTTTCAGTCTGTGACTCCCCCTCTCTCTGACCCTCCCCTGCTCACGCTGTCTCTCTCTCTCTCTCTCTCTCCTAGAAATAAATAAAAAATATTTTAAAAAAAATTAAAAAAAAATATATATATAAACCAAACAATCCAATTGAAAGATGGAGATTGTCAGATTGGAGCAAAGTCAAGATCTATATGTCTATAGCTCTCTCTATTTTTTAAGTAGGCTCCACACCTAGCATGGAGCCCAATGCAGGGCTTGAACTCACAACCCCAAGATCAAGAGCTGAGATCAAGAGTTAGATATAACATATATGTGTGTGTAAGTAGTATGTATAATACACAAAAATATGCATTATATATATGTATATATAATATACATATATATCATATATATTTTTTGAGAGAGTGAGGGCAGGAGTGAGCAGGGGGGAACAAAGGGACAGGGAGAGAGAGAAAGAGAGAAGAGAGAGAATCTTAAGCAGGCTCCATGCCCAATGTGAAGCCTGATGCAGAGCTTGATCTCATGACCATGAGATCATGACCAGAGCCAAAATCAAGAGTCAGATGCTTAACCAACTAAGACATCCAGGCATCCCTGGTATATTGGTAAGCAAGATACAGATACACACATTAAGTATGGGTATGGACAGAGATACACTGAAAAATAAAGATGGAAAAAGATGAACCATATAATCATTAAGCATAAGAAAGTCAGAGTGACTACATTAATATTAGATAAAGTCAATTTCAAAGATGAGTATCAATAGAAATAAAGAACATTACATAATGATAAAAGGGACGATTTATTGAAAGGACATACTAATAAAAATGTGTGTTCACTTAACAGCTACAAAATACATGAAACAAAAATTGACATAACTTTAAGGAAAGTACAGTTAAAGATGTTAAAACACCACTCTCAGTAGTGGATAGAAGAAGCAGAAAAAAAGTCATTATGGATATAAAAGATTTAAACAACTCTATTAACCAACCTGGCCTGATTGACATTTACAGAACGCCACCTTCAACAACTACAGAATAATCATTTTTTTCAAATACAGATGCAACAGTCACCAAAATAAACCATATGGTTACCACAAAGCAGGCCTCCATAAATATTTAAGGTTGAAGTAGGATAGAATATGTTCTATGAACATATGTTCATGAAAAAAATGAAATTTAACTAGTTATTAAATAACTAAGATTCACCTAAATATTTGGACACTCATCAATATACTATAGGTTAAAAATAAATTATCATGGAGATTAAAAAACACTTATTTTCAAATAAATAATAATGTAAATACAACATATCAAAATTCTCGGGATGCAATAGAGAAGTATTAGAGGTAAATTTATAACATTAAATGTAAGGAAAAAGGGAGATTAAAAATCAATTTTTAAACATTCGTCTCTAGAAAGTTTAGAAGTAAGAGCATATTAAAAACCAAAGAAAAATTAAAGGAAACAGGTAAGAGTAAAGACAGAAGTCAGGGAAAGAGAAGACAGACTTGTAGTGGAGGAAACAAGTCAAATGTCAGATCTTTAGAAATATTCATAAATTGACATACTCGTGGCATGACTGAGCATGGAAAGAAAGCAAAAACACAATTATCATGATTAGGAATGGAAAGGAAAATTAGTGCTGAACCTGACATTAAATGGATAGTAACATATGATACTACGTTTTTATGGATTTCTTAAATAGTAAATTTGACAGTTTTAGGTGAAGTGAGAAAATCGTTGAAAAAGACAACTTATTAAACCCTGATACATAAAAATATAGAAAATAACTTGTTGAATGGACAAGTGTTTCGTGATATGCCGGTGGGAGCTTTTTCCAGAGTTTTGACCCAGCCCTTACTGGTTTAAAGCATAATGTCCTTGACATCTGAATTTCCCATGCTTTTATGTGTTTTATCAAAAGCCTTATTTAATATTCCCAGTAACATTTGCAGACCTTCAGGCTTCATATTTTTGAGCCTGGTCTTTGTCCATACAGTGCACATCACATCCTTCTTTCTGCGTTACTCCATATATACAACCCAGTGGTTTATGCAAGATGCAGTGGGACCGCTTGAGGTTCTACAATATTATTGGATCTGTAGTTTAGAGTCTTTCATTATTTTTGGAAAATTCTCAGGTATTTTCTCCTCAAATATTGCTCTTGCCTTGTTTGTCTATTTTGCTCTTCTGCGATTGCAGATATATGTACATAAGGCCACTTGATATTGTCATACAATCCTTCAATATTCTGTTGTTTTTATTTTCTCACTTTTCCCCCTTGGTGTGTCAGCTGGGTATTTACTATTAATCTATCTTCAGGTTTACTGATTCTTTCCTTAGCCTTATTATTAATAAGGTCTTAGTAGACCTTAGCCAAGTTTAGTCTACTGATCAACTTGATGGAGGCTTTGTTCTCTTCTGTTACCATGGCTTTTTCTCTCCTGTTTCTAACATTTTCTTTCGGCTTTTATAGTTTTCATTTTTTTCCATTGAAATTCTCCATCTGTTCATACATGTCATCCACCTTTTCTGCTGGAGTTTTGACTTATCATATTTAGTTTAAATTGACTCCGATAATACTATATCTGGGTCATTTTTGAGTCTGGTTTTGTTGATTTCTTTGCCTTTGGAATAAGCTTGCTTCTTCTTGCTTTTTTTGTCTCAGAATTTTTGTGTTAATGCTGGACATTAAGTGAAAAAGAGTGGAGATTGAAGTAAATGGTTTTATTCTGGAAGTGGGTAAACCTTTTCTCCTACACTGTTAGTGTGAGTCACTCTTGTCAGGAATTGAGCTGGGATTGGGTTTTCCTATTGCTGTGGCTGTGTCCATATTGAATTCCTCTAGTGTTACTGTATACTTACAAAGGGACTCAGGGTGCTAGAGGATTTTTCTCAATTTTTCCAGCTCCATGTTCAGCTTTAGGTTTTGCCTGTATGTGTCGTGATTACAGATAGGATTCTCTCTCTATACTTTTGCTCCTCTCCCAGTGGTAGACTCTTGTTCTTATTTCTTGATGCCTGGTAGCCTGGTGACTAGGGTAATTGGCTTCTCTGTTGTCCTGGTAAAGCCACAGGCTTAGGATAGCCTGTGTGCTGGTGTCTTCAGTCTGCTGCTTTCTAAGTGATGTGCTCCCTCAGCCCTGTAGTGGCCAATTCTGCTTTCTGTCTTTGGTGGGAAAGACCTTCAATGGTATTTGGATAGGACCCTGGGCCCAGCACTGTTTGCTTCCCCAGCCCAGGTGTATAGAGTTTTTATTTTTACCCTCTCTTAGTCCCCTAGTGGGTCTTCTCTTATGCTCTGTAGGAGACAGGGCTTGCTGTCTCACGCCGAGAGGCTTTGCCTTCGTTTCCAGTGGAGTAGGGTCCAGGTAGGGCTACATGTCTTTCTTTCATCTGTGGCTGCTCCATTCTCCAGGGCTGTATCACCAAGGAAGCTATCTTCTGTCTCCTCCCTAATCCCTGAGCATTTTTGCAAACATTTGCCACGAGTCTATGGAAAAGAGCCTACCAGTGGGTACAAATTCCCCTTGTGTCTGCCGAGGTTCTATACTGTCATGCAAGCACGTATTCAATCTTTTGCATTTCCTTAGAATTGTAGCTGGGTTTTTCTTGCCTGCTTATAGGTCTCAGCATCTCCTCCTCTCATGCTGTGCTACAGATGAACAGGAGATTGCACTCTACCTTAGATATACCTTCATTTCTTTGGATTTTAGGGTACTTGGTTGTCCTGCAACTTCAGATCTCCAGCAAGTCAAAACGCGTTATGATTGTGTGATTTATCCTGCTTCCTCTTGTCTTTAGGGTGGGACTGATGCTTTTTCCAGCTTTCTACATCCCAGATGGAAGCAGAACACCGCTTCCTTTTTTCTCTGTTCAACTTTAGTCTTCCTTTGGGATTTTCCTCTTAATATTTCTGAAAAAGAATCTTGATTTCTTCCCAAATTTGTTGCTGGGGGCTAATGGAGCTTCCAGAAGCAGCTTTAGTTTTGCAGACCCTCTGAGTCTCTGTGAAGAGAGGCCCCAAAGATTAAATTTAATTTTAATTTTTAAATCTATAGCACATTTAACCTCATAATTAAAGGCCTTAGGATAACCTTACATTTCTTTCAAACCCATAGACTTGACCTATTTTATTGCCTCATTGTGACAAGATCTGATTAACAAATACCTGAAATTGTCCTTCTTCCTGCCATTTCCCATATCATACAAAATAGTCCTACTTTTCTTTTCTAAATATGTCCTAGAAATATGTTCAGGGAAACCTAGACCAAACTTAAGTACCCAGGAATCACAACCCAGGGAGGCCTCATTGACCTAGCTATTCTGGAATTCCAAAGCTATGGTTCAGGTTGTTTAAGAGAAAACTGCTTCTCCTTGCAATTTTCTCTGTGTGATCTTTTTTCTGTTGTTACAGCACACATTACCTCACTGCATCTTAGAAGCTGGGCGTACAGGAAGGGAACACCGCCCAAACACTCTCATGGGTTCATGGTCATCTCAGATCCTCTGATCCTCCCATAAACACAGCCTTCAATGAGAATCACCAACATCTGAATTTAATGGCCACCGGAGTCATGTCCAGAACTGACTGTTTGGGCTGACAATCAATTTATGGTTTATGAACTTCGGTGTTAAGCTGAGTCTTGGCAATGACACTTGAAGTTTAAAGAGAGTGAAAAAAAGGAAGAGGAGGAGGAGTTACTCAGGCAAATGGCAAAACTATAACTGGAAGACTCGTAAAAGTAAATATGAAGAATTCATGCAGGGGTACTTTGTATCACTACGTTAGTATTAGGATGCTTCATTTATTTATTTTTAATTTTTTTATTTGAGAGAGGGAGAGAGAGAGCAAGCAAGCAGGGGTTATGGGGCAGGAGAGAGAGAGAGAGGGAATCTTAAGCATGTTCCACGCTAAGCACAGAGCCCAAGGGGGGCTCCATCCCATGACTCTGGGATCATGACCTAAGCCAAAATCAAGAGTTGAACGCTCAACCTACTGAGCCACCCAGGCACCCCACGGATGCTTCATTTAAACTAATTCCCACAGTTAGAATCAAGTGGCAAAATAAGCTTCTTTTGTTTGACTAAGAGTACTGTCTTTAATTAGCAGCATTATTGGAGCCTACTAGTGTTCTTCATTAGGCATTGAGACCCACAAATAACACCATTCATTGTTCTAGGGCTTCCTGCGGAGGTGGGGTGGGGATGGGCTTTTCGGTGCATGCATTCTCATCTGCAGGGCTCATGGAGACCCCACAATGACGTGGTAGTGCTAGACCAGAGGTATGATCCAGAGCAGAAGAAGAAATGTGCAGATCTCACGCCCAGCCCCCACAGAGTGCAGAGGGGAAGGAGCAGGCGGCAGAGTTGATGAGATGACAACTAGGCTATTTAAGGCTTAGAGGTCCCTCCATTCTCTTATGTGACATAGGTGGTAAGCGAGGGACCCCACAATATGAATGTTTTAGATTGCAGTTGAAAAACTACAGCCAGGAGCCAAATCTGGCTTACTACTAGATTTTATAAATAAAGTTTTGTTGGAACACAGCCATACTCATTTGCTTAGTGTTGTTGATAGAGATTATAGTTGCTGTAGAGACTGTATAACACACACACAAAGTCTGCCAATTCTTATCCTAGATTACCTAACCTTTAAAACATTGGGATGCTTGGAGGTGGAAACCCACCCGGAATGCAATGTATATGTTGTCTTTGTCTTTAAGATGAGAATGTATGGGCACTCATTTGACTTTCAAGAAAAATGGCAGCCACTGGCCATCTGTGTAGGGATGGGCAACTTGACCACACCCAGCCACACCCAGAGTTCTGAGGGCATCATACGTGCTGTGTTTTCAATGATAATATTCAGCCATCATGAGAATCCATTTGTCTTTTTTTAATCACTTGTTTTAAAATATTTTTCCTTATTGTCAGGCTATTAGCATTGCTTCTTGAGCCACCACTTACACTCACCTCTGAATGTCCTAATCCTTCTGTAACTCTGTTACAGAGTTAATTTGATCTAAGAAAAAAGAAAATAATCCCATGGGGACTGTGTCCAAAGTTAAGTGTGAAATAGCTGCTTCCAGTTCCTTTATTCCAGGGCCCACAGTGAGGGCTGATTTGCTGATTCTCTCATTTGGCCAGTAATGATGGAGGGACACTGCTTTTGCCTCTGTTCTCACTGCCTTGAGGGGGTTGGCCATTTACTGGCCCCCTGGGTATTTGAATACACTCTGGAGCAGGCTCTGACAGAATGGAACCTGGCTCTGACCTGAGCATGTAAGTGAGGAGCCTCACTTCACCTGGAGGGCTTCCATGGGGAAGGAGGAATTTCCCTGAAAGAAAGCTGGGGTAGCACTGGGAACCACCTGCAAGGCTCTGTTGGGGGAGGGCCCACGACGGAGTAGAGGCCACAAGACTGGGCCTGAGGGAGAGCACTATGAGGTGAGGTGGGGACTGTGCCGGGGGTACATTGTGGAGGACCCTATAGACCATGGAGAATGGTTTTGAGTGGTCTTGGGTGAGTCTCCACGGAGATGGTGAGCAGTGAGATTGATAGGGTTCCATTTTAGTGGTCGGCTAAGGTAGGGACACTGATATTTCAGAGAGTCCCTTCAATTCCTTGAAGGGCCTGAGACCCCGTGGCTGGGGGTGCGACCCAGTCACATGACCTTCCTTGCCAGCACTCAGAGGCCACGAGAAGCCAGTGGGAAGCCAGACCTCCATTCTGGTCTCAAATGTGTCAATAACATTGTGTAGAACAAAGACTACCAAATGTCTGAGATGCCCTCAGTCCTCATCCCCAGGACTCCTGAGACTAGGAGATTCTCAGGGTGGGCCAATTTTACGCAGTCCTAGGCAGGACTCAGTATGAACCCAGATGTCAGAGCTGACCTAACCCCTCACAGGCCACACCCCACAACTCCTCTCTATCAGCTTCCTTTAGGCCTGCTGGACTTTTTAAATTGTTACCTCTTTCTGCTTTTGAAAAGCAAACAAATGAAATCTCTAGGTTGCAATGGCTGTGACACATTTCCAAGAATATGGGCGGTAAAATAGAGGAGGGTTACTTGAGCATCATCATCTGTCTACCTGGACAGCCCCATAAAGTGGTAGAAACTTGGCCCTTTCTCTAATGTCCAGGGTCTGGTTTTCCATTTTGCATTGTTGAAAACTCTGTCTTGCCAGGGCACTGAGCCTGAGGTTTCAATTGGGCACAGATCCACCTGTCTCCCCAGAGCTGGTCATTGTGTCTACCTGCAGCCATGGCCATGGGCTGCACATGCCTGTAGATGTGCATGTACACACGCATATAGGGGTCAAGCCACTTCCCAGTCTGCCCTCTTTCAGGAGCAATGTTCCCATGGAGTAAATGCTTGAGAAGACGGACCGCACGGGAATATGGTTTCCTGGGAGTGCAGAGCCAATGCAAAGGAAGCTGGTTGATCTCAGGAAGGTGGCCTGAGTCACTGCCACTCAGGGGTGGCCTTGCCAGACAAGTCATTATGGTTTGACCTAGTGCAAGCTTAGGCCCTCCAGTGGTAGTGTTTTGCTCCAGCTACCATAACAAAGGACCACAGACTGGGTGGCTTAGACAACAGAAATTTATTCTCATGGTTCCGGAGGCCACAAGTCTGAGATCAAGGTGTCTGCAGGGTCAGTTCCTTCTGAGCCTCTCTCCCTGACGTGGAGACAGCCATCTTTTCCCTATATCTTCACATGGTCGCCCTTCTGTGCACGTCTGTGCCCTAATATCCACTCATGAGGACACCAGTCATATGGGCTGAAAGCCCACCCTAGTGACCTTATTTTAACTTAATTACCTCTGTAAAGATGCCGTTCCTACATACACTCACATTCTGAGATACTGGGCATTAGGCTTTCACCATATGAATTTTGAGGGGACACAATTTAGCTTGTAACATGGTCAAGTCTCAATGGTTGCTTCCAAGAGCCTGTTTTTGCTTTTGTTTTTTGTTTTTAATATTTTTACTGCTGACCCACCTTTTCTTTATATAAATGGGCTATGATACAAATTAGTGTATGTCTGCTCATTACATGCCAGTCACAACATAATCCTGACTTCCTGAGATTTCTCTTGGTGGGTTTTTTGGGTGTGTTCAAACTTTTCTGTCATATATTAGCAACTTCTCAGTTCATTCCCGGAGGTGGTTAATTGTGCCCACCATGTGAGAACTTTCCTACTTGAGCTTGGAAGAGTGTTTATGTGCAACTTTTTTGGAGGTAGCTTCTTGTCCTTTCCTTCAACCACCCGCCCCAAACTGCCAACAGGTACGATTATATTTCCAGAAAATAAACCAAGGAACATAAAGAGTTACTGGAAAAGGCCATGGAAATGACAGAGAGAAAAATCTGAACAAGGAAAACATCTACTTCTGTAGGTGATGGTACTGGGAGAAATACAAAAATACCTTGGCAGCCTGGAGCCGTGACCTGACTCTAACAAGATGAAGTCTGATTGGGGATAATTGTGTGCAGTCTGGAACTTGCATTAGGATGATTTGTTGTAAAACATACCTGGAGGAGACATGGCTTCATAGCAGGGAGGTGACGCAGAAACTGCTTGGTGGTGAGTTTGCTGTGAACCCACTGTGGGTTGGCCCCCGAGAGCCAGTGCAAGCCAAGCCCACAAGGCTAGTGCTTGGTCCAAAGGAGAGAGGAGACAGCATCATTTTTCTCGGGACTGATCAGATTTCTGTTCTGCTCATTCTTTCCGATGTGGGCACCACGCTGTAAAGGGGTGATAGCCAAATGGAATAATGTTTCTTCAAACTGGGTCCTGGGGCCAAGGGGAAGGAATGAGGGTGTTACAGAGAGAAGACTCCAGAAGGGAAGAGCAGGCCGTACATGAGGAGATTTGCAGTGCTGGTAGGTCAGAAATGGATGAGACTCATTCTGTGTGAATATAGCAGGAAGACCAGCGGGTGGTAATTAAAGGGAATATTATATTCACCAATGTAGTATCCAACAGACACATTAGGTTGGAGATGTTTAAGCAGAAACTGGGCTTGGAGAGAGATTTGGAAGAGGCATTGTAGAGAAGTTTCAATTATTGGGAATGGAAAAAAAGTCATGGTTTAAAAAAATAGCAAACAATATGGAAGAAATAAGTCCAAAATATAGCAATAATTAAAACAAATGGGGGGCACCTGGGTGGCTCAGTCGGTTAAGCGTCCGACTTTGGCTCAGGTCATGATCTCATGGTTTGTGAGTTTGAGCTCCGCATCGGGCTCTGTGCTGACAGCTCAGAGCCTGGAGCCTGCTTCGGATTCTGTGTCTCCCTCTCTCTCTGGCCCTCCCCCCCCACCAGCTCATGCTCTCTCTCAAAAATAAACAAACATTTAAAAGAAATAAAAATGAATAAACTGGAATCCATGAATACAACCGTTAAAAGATGCATAATTTAGGGGTGCCTGGGTGGCTCAGTCTGTTGAGTGTCTGACTTCAGCTCATGTCACAATCTCATGGTTTGTGAGTTCGAGCCCTGTGTTAGGTTCACTGCTGTCAGAGAAGAGCCACTTTGGATCTTTTGTCCCCCTCTTTCTCTGCCCCTCCCCGCTCGTGCACACTCTCTCTCTCAAAAATAAATAAACATTTATTTTTTTATTTTAATATTATTATTTATTATTTATAAATAATAAAAAATATTATTTATTTTTAAAATGCATAATTCACATACACATTGTTTACAAAGGTAGAACATGAACCGACACAGAAAGATTAAAACTAAAGAGGTAGAAAAAGATATACCAGAGAAATATTGACAGAAAGAAAGCCGGCGCTTATAGCTAGAAAGTAGCAGTATTAATATAAAAGTATTTATACACAATTTAAGGCTACATTCATGTCTCCATTTGAATTCTCACATGACATCTGTCATTACCTGGTATTTCTCTCCCTCTCTGCTCCCTGACAGCAGGGACTTTGCTTATTCTGTTCATTGCTGAATCTTGAGTGCCTGGAATGTCTCTTGGCTCACAGAAAATGTTCAGTAAGTATTTGTTGAATGAAGTAATGACTTCTAAGACTTTTTTGAGTATTGTCATTCTAGGATGGAGAATGTGCAAACTGGCCCGGGTTCCCATTTGTGAATAACAAAGCACCCCAACACTTAGTGGCTTGACTGTTAACTCACGATTGCCTGCTGTGGTCCTGGGGGTTGACCGGGCTCAGCTGGGCAGTTCTCATGCAGGGTCTTTCACGCAGCCGCGATCTGCACAGCTGGAGCTGGAATCCTTCAAAGGCTCAGCTGCACAGGACATCCAAGATGGCGCCCTCCCATAGCTGGTCTGGATGTTGATTGTCAGCTGGCCACTCAGCTGGTGCTCGCCACCAGAGTATCTGTATGTGGCCTCTCCCTGTGGCTCCGGCTTCTCATCACCAGGTGGCTGGCATCCAATAGCAAGTGTTGGAGGAGACAGGAAGTGGAGGCTGCCAGTCTCTTCAGATCTGAGCCCGGACAGGGACACATCACTATTCCTGTCACAATCTATTGGTGGAGCAGTCGCAGAGCTGCCTAGCTTCAAGGGAGGGAATGTGGATCTCTTCCTTGAGCTCCTTCCCCACGGGATATATGCCAAGAATTTGTGGTCATCTTTGATCTACCACAGACATCCAACTGAGGGGACTTTGTTTTTATCTCTGCAAATGACAGAACTTGAGTGACATGATTTGCTGGCTCTGAGGCATATCTCTTCCCAGGGAAGGAAAATTCCACCATGGAAAGAGAGTGCTGTTCCAGAATCTCTGCAGGATGTGTGGGCTGGAGGAGATGCCCTCCAAGACCTTTTTTCCAGTGCTGACATTTTCAGGTGGGGACTTTAATGAACAGACCAGGGAGGAGAGCGTCGTGACTCTGTTAAACCTCAGAGGGCTGCGGGTTTCACTGGCAGAAAGAAATTGGGGTCTGCCTCTAAGAATGACACGCTTCCTTTTTCCTCCCTGCACACCCATTAAGCACCTTTGTCTAGAGCTGCCTGTCTGGAATTTGATGCCAAGGGCAGTACACTACGCAATGCGACATTTGTGTTGGGACCGTAACGTCTCAGGCACCGAAGCTGCCGGGTGAATGCTGGTCCTCAGGTGGTCTTCTGAGGACGGCACTGCGCCCGTGATCATTCTGTAATAATTACTACAAAAACAATTGTAAAAAAAAAGAAAAAAAGGAATAGTGGTCTTTCCAATGCTTTTGGTTATGGTTAATTTGTAGATATTGGACCCATTCTGAAAATTGCTAATTCATTTCTCTTCTTTGCTTACCACCTCTCAGAATTGCTAGCAATGTGCCCTTAGGGAAGTTACTTGACATCTCTGTGCCTTATTCTCTCATCTGGAAAGAAAAGAATAGTGGTTTTTACTTCACAAGGTTGTTGTGGGAATTTAATGAGCTGATACAACATATTGGGTGCTTCTTTGAGGAAATTACAAGGCAGTGGTTAATAAATTCCAACTATGATCATTTTTCTTTTGATGCACATTTAAAAAAAAATTTTTTTTTTAATTTCTAGGAGAGAGAGAGCGTGAGCAGGGGAGGGTCAGAGAGAGAGGGAGTCACAGACTGAAACAGGCTCCACGCTCTGAGCTGGCAGACAGCCCAGAGCTCGAACCCACGAACCGCGAGATCATGACCTAAGCGAAAGTCGGACGCTTAACTGACTAAGCCACCCAGGCGCCCCCTTTTGATGCACATTTTAATGACTATGTAATAATGTTCTAGAAATTATTTTATTCATCTGTGAATTTTGTGTTTCTATTTCTTTGCCACTGTAAAAATGATATAAGGAAAATTTGTACAGGTGATTGGCAGGTGCCCACCACTTGGACAAAATTCCTGTAAGTGAAGGGGGGCCTGGGTGGCTCAGTCAGTTAAGCATCCAATTCTTGATTTTGGCTCAAGTTATGATCTCATGGTTCGTGAGATCAAGCACCATGTCGGATTCTGCACTGAGAGCCTGCTTCGAATTCTCTCTCTCCTTCTCTCTCTGGCCCTCCCCTGCTCATGTGACTCGTAGTCTCTCTCTTTCTCAAAATAAATACATAAACTTTTTTTAAAAAGTTCCTAGAAGTGGAACTTTTGGAGCGTGCTTTTTTACTGCATAATGCAGTTTAGATAAAGTTGGAATTAATCAAACGCGTGGTGTTTGAGCCTGATGGAAGAGGGGCCTCAGTGTGCTCAGGGAGGTATGTTCAGCACGATCCACACAACAGAAGCATACTGTGACTCCCAGGGAGCCCCGGCCCCCTTCTCCCCAGCTCATGTGGGCTCCCTTCCGCCAGGCCCCAGTCACAGCTGGGCTTCCGGCTCCGCACCGCAGTCTTCTGCTTGCCCAGACCCTGCGGGGCACTTTCATGTCTCTCTGGCCCTCGTGACCCACCTATCTGGCAAGCTCCCTGGACTTCCTAGGGACTTTCCGTCTTCTTCCCGCCCCCACCGTATTTCAAGACTTTTGTGGTCCTGAAGCATGGGAGCCTTTCTTTGCCTTTTCCAGCTCAAAGCCAGCTTCTAGCATCATCGGACTCCTGCTTCAGCTACTAAAATTCTATCACACGACATGGTCAGTTTCCTCTCCTCTATCCCCTTCCTTTCTCCGTCTCCCATCCTGATTAGACTTTTCCTGGTGGAGGGAGGGGAGAGGGTCTGGGTTATTGCACAGAAATGTCAGTGGTCTCTTTAGAGACCTTCCCCCCCCGGAGACGTCCTCTCTGCCACCCCCTGGCTTCCTATGATGTTAAATCCTTTTCCCCAGAAGCCAACCATCCAGAGATCCAGGGGTCTGCTCAGCGGTGAGCAACAGCTGGGCTTTCAATCCATTTCTGGGTGCTGTGGCTGCCAGTGGCTGCCTGGAATGGCTGATCAGCGGGGAGGCCAGGGAAGTCCCAGCCGTAGGATCACCTGGGCAGCCTGATGGAGGGCCTTCTACCCACTGCCTTCCTAAGGGGGGGCCAGCAGAGGTTGAGCCGTTCACCCCAGGATCATCTCTGTATGTGTAACAGAAACAGCGACAAGAGAGATCATCTTATGTCAAGGTTATCATTGACATCACGGTCGGGGGAATATATCACCGATAGCTTTGCAGACATGAGACTCAACAAGAAAAGTTTTGGGAAAATGTACGCTCGTTTCACGGAAATCTGTAGTAAGAAACGGAGGTAATGGTTGCCTTCGCCAAACGTAGGGCAGGGTGAAGGGCATCTATTTCTTTTCTTCATAATCTTTACCACTTTCAATATACGATGTCATTTACTCCTTCTTACACTATCATAAATGCAAGCTCCTTAGGGCCAGGGATTTTCCCCCCTTGGATTGATCCTAAGTTCTTGGAAGAGTATATGGTATATGGCAGATACTCAGTAAGTACTTATGGAGCGAATAAATGGTGGGGGCGGGGTGCGTTTCTTAGAAACCATCAAGTGATGTGGATTCTAAGGCAACCAAGCTTCACCACCTGTCTGATTCCATAAAGGTGTGGCTTTACTCCAGAAGGAAGTAGGACAGGAATGCAAGGAAATAAATTTGTAGTGGAACCTTGTTAAGAAATCACACCATGCACAGCTTTATACAATCAGTTGTCATATTGTGTGAGTTAACCAATCCATATTCCTCTTGAGAGGCTGTCTGCTGGGCAGGGGGAGTATGCAATTCGCAGCTTCTCAAATGTGGAAGAAGGATTTATTTCTACAATGTTGTCGTTGGCCCCACAGGAAGGAATCCTCTGGATGTCGTAAGATGATTTCGATGAGAAGGTCAGGTGGCTCTTAACTTTGACTTGTTACACTTGGCTCAGAATCCTCTGCTGGTTTGCACCTCTTTGTCACTCTCCTGTGGAGTTCTGATTTTCGGTGGCTATAACTTTAAAAGCATGGTAGCTCCTTTCTTTTTTTCAAAACTGTCCTTCTGTATAGAGTCTTACTCTTTTCTTGTGATTTCGATCCATCTGATTGTTTCAATGTCTGCTCTCTGATGCGGGGTATTTGATGCTCATCTGCTAGGGTTCCCTCATGGTCGATTGTTTTGTTATTGTTTGGATTTCAAGGTCATTTTCGGCGCCCACCCCCCACCCCCACCCCCGTTGAGTCCAGAAGAATCCAGAGGTTTTCCATTTAGTTCACCAGTGTCTCCACTGTGTTACAATGTTTTTATAATGTCTACAATTTTTTGGATTTTCCCACTAACTTCACAGGCGGGAGATTCCTAGGACCATGAAATCAAACATCAAACCAGTGGGAGGCAAAGGGAGACATTTCTCCCCACCCAGAGTCTAACAAGCCATCCGTTCCTTGTCCCTTCCTCAGGCTGGCTGGCAGATTTTTCCTCGCCCCCCCCCACATTAAGATCCCAGACTTATGCATGGACCTCAGTTCCATTTTACTCCTGTAAAGATTCTCCAAAGCTTGTCCTCTGCTTCTGTGTTACGCCCACTCTGGCTGCAGAGCTGTCTGACTTAGCTCTGTGGGATCATTTTTCATTTTATCACGTATCCCCTGCACTTCTAGTCGGAGGCGTTCACATCCTCTTTGCTAGCTATCTTCCAAGAAACAAAGGTGCCTTTAGTTGACTTCCCACCCTCATGTCTCTCTCTCTCTGGGTGCATGAACCGAGGAAGATGTGGTGTGGGGCTTAAGGGATCTTTCTTCTCATTGGTGACATTGTGATGTCTGAAACCTTGACCTTATGATCTCGTTGCAGTGACATGTTTTCCGCAGCAGCGGTTCTCAGCTGGCAATGATTTTGCCCCCCTCCCAGAGACACCCGGTAATGTCTGGAGACTGTTTCCGGTGCTATGACTGGGCTGCTGCTACTGGCATCTAGTGGGTAGAGACCCAGAATGTCGCTAAGACATCCCAGGATGCTGAGGACAGCCCCACAACAAAGAGTGATCTGTCCCCAGATCTTAATAGTGTCACAGAAGAGAAAATGTGTCCCACAAGAATGGCACTTTCTTAATTTAATGTTAGTGATCACCATGTGCTTATTTTCTACACCCATCCATCCACCCCGTGCCCTTCTCTGCTCTGCTCCTGAAGTCTGTGCTCTCTATCGGGCTTCCTACTGGCTTTGTCATTCAGGAGGCAGTAGCTAGTTGGAGAAGAGAGAGGGATCTGGTTATTTCTTTGTCCTTCCCTGCTCTGGGCTTCCTCTCTCTGGTCGTGGATGCCTTCCTGCATGATTCTGGTTCCTCTCGGGAAGCCCTATCTCCATGGTGTCCCACTCTTCCTGGGCTCTTCGTGGGCCATTTCCACTTTCAGGCCAGGTCCCTGTTACCCAGTGTAGTAACAACAGGGTAACACCCACCACTGTTGGGCTCTGGGAGCCTCGGCACCCTCCTTGGGTGCTGCCCACAGCTCCGAAAGTTGGCTCTTCCTTGATTGCTCTTGACCTTATGAGTTGGATTCTATATCCTGCAAGATTCTGACTGATACAGTCACTGTGTTTCATTAACATGGGGCATGGAAGTAAGGCCATTTATGTACCAGATTGTCTTTCATCTCTGTCCAGTGTCCCAGCTACATCGGGCCCATGTGGGCCCATCAACCAGAGGGTGACCTCTGTCTCCTTACGATATAGTGATATAGTGGCACCTATCAGTATGTATGCTTGAAATTTTGTTTTTTAAATGTTCATTTATTTAATTTGAGAAAGGGAGAGAGACAGAGACAGAGAGAGAGAGAGGGAGAGAGAGACAGAGTGAGAATGCACCCATGAGTAGGGGAGGCGCAGAGAGACAGGGGGAGAGAGAAAATCCCAAGCAGGTGGCACACTGTCAGTGCAGAGCCTGATGCAGGGATTGGTCTCACAAGCAGTGAGATCATGACCTGAGCTGAGATCAAGTTGGATGCTTAACTGACCAAGCCACGTAGGCGCCCCCCAAATTTCCATAATCAAACTTAAAAAAAAAAGTCCACCGGATATTCTTGACTCAGTTCCTAGATCCCTAACAATAATTAGTTAAAGGCTCCAACATGGGATTGAGCTTCCATTGGGTTTCATTACAAGCAACATGATGTCAAACTACCCTGCTCCAGGTTCAAGTGCAGGAAGAACGTCCCGGCTGGACACTGTAGTCTCGGCACAGGCTTCCTTTCTGAGAGCAGGACGCACAAATGAGCAGTGGCCAGTGAGCACGGGTTCAGTGAAAGCGAGGGGCTGTCCCCCCGCCCATCTCCCCTGGCTGCAGGCTGCAGGTGGGGCAACGATTCCCACCCCCGGGGGTTGACTTGGGAGCGAATTCAAAGAAGCACTGGTGGGAAATGGAAAATGGGCAGGATTGGGGAGGAGACCCAATGAAGCGCATTGTTAAGCCAATGACCAAGTGGGACTGACCCTGGCCTGTAAAATGCTGGAGAACCTTGGGTGATGACATGGATGCCCCTCAGTCATCTTATTGTGGATCCTGGGGCATTTACACGCCACCTGTCAGCCTTGTGTTGAGAGTTGCCCCCTGGAGGCTTTAATTCTCAGCAGAACGGCCTCAGGCTAAGAGGTGCAGCTGCTGCGGTGGGGAGGGGGGAGGGGAGGCCAGCAGGTCTTCACTACCAGGATGAGGCTCAAGGGCTTGGGAAGGAGGCTCAGACAGCAGCTGCTGCAGTGGCCACACCCACCGCACAGTACGCCTCTGACACGCTTTCACCGCCATCCTGGCTCACGACTAACCCTGCAGTCACGCCAGCCGTCACGCGGAAATTCACCTCTTTCCCAGGAGATGGAATTTATTGGTCTTATCAGCCACTTAACTTCAACCTCGCCTCTTCTCCCATGGGCATCCCATGGATTCCCAGAGAAGCAATATTGAAAATGCGAGGACATGAAGATGCAATCGTTGGAGCTGCTGCAGACGGCTCACTTATGCAACTTGGCTCATGGAAGGCTCCAGAGGTGACTCGTGCTTCCAAGGCAGGAGGAGTAATTCTGATACACCCTCCTGCTTCAACCACACCTTCTTCTGGGAAGTCTGATGCCCTGCGGCACCATTTTCTGGGGCTTTCCAGCAGCCTGAGAAAGCAGTTGGGAACTGTGTGTCCGGTGTCCAGTAGTCAAGGGGTGACCTGGCCCTGTGGTACGCTGATAAATATTTAGCATCTGGCTCTAAGGGGGAAAAGAGCCAACACCTGGATTTTTAACGTTTGTCCATTTCCGTGGTGTAAACGGTCCTCTCGTGGCTGACTTCAAGCTACTACTGCTTTAACAACTGGCTTGCAAAGTTCTGGAAAATTTATTTACTAATTGGCTCTGGTGAGCTGTCACCAGCTGGCTCTGGCTCACGACAGCCACTGAGGACCACTCCTCACCCAGACCCCTGGAGTTCAAAGCCAAGTCTCTGCAAATCCTGTCGGCAGCTTCAACAGCCCGGGACAGTCCCAGCCCTGTGGGGACCGCAGGAAAACAGTGGCTGACGCACACCCTCTGTTGAGGGAGCCAGAACCTCACAGCAGCCCCCGCACACACTCTCACCAGCTCTGAAAACCAAAGGAGAGGGGACCGTGAAAGCCAGGAAGACGGCTGTCTCTGACCAGCAAAGGCAGCTGTGCAGAAGTCACAGCCACAGGGACGGCCCTCAGGAGGCCAGAAGGGGAGTCTGTCATGTGGATTGTTCCGCATTTACCCCTGGAGGTGACACAGCCCCTGCTCTCCGTGTTGGTGAGCGCGGCCTGAAGGAAGTGAGCGAGCCTCAGTTTACTGACTGCACAGGAGTTTGGTAATCATACCTGCACTCTCCATGGGTCACCTTTCGCTTCTTCTTTAACAGAAGCCAGGTTCGTTTTTGGGCATTGCTCAGAGCCCAGTGTTGGGGGGGGTGGGCAGTGACTGGAGCTAAAGACCATTGTCCATCTGTTAGTGGGGGCGGGGGGTGCTTTTGGTCTCCAAAAGACAGGAAATTGAAGTTCTGGAAGACTTCACCTTCCGCCTAAATTTAACTTCAGGGTATTTTAGTCAAATGAGTTGACTAATCATATTTAAATTCGTTGACTGTCTAAATTCATGGTTTGCTAGAACTCTAGGAAAATAAAGGCTGAGGGGGAAAACTGGATCAGGAGATACTGAAAATACCCACATTTAGGGATGGCTGGGTGGCTCAGTCGATTAAGTGTCCGACTTTGGCTCAGGTCATGATCTCCCAGTTCATGGGTTCGAGCCCCATGTCATCCCTGTGCTGACAGCTCAGAGCCTGGAGTCTGTTTCGGATTCTGTGTCTCCATCTCTCTCTGCCTCTCCCCAGCTCTCACTCTGTACCTCTCTCTTAAAAATAAATAAACATTTTTTAAAAAACCCTACATTTAGGATAATTTGAGAACTTATTTTTGGAGAGTACCCAGAAAAGTGTTATAATTAAAGAGCATGGCATTTTGTTTGCTGTAACTAATGGATTTGCACGACAAGACCTTATTTCTCCAGCATGTGAAAATGACAGGTCATGCTTCAGATCTGTGTCTCCCTCTCTCTCTGACCCTCCCCTGCTCATGCTGTCTCTATCTCTCTCTCAAAAATAAAGAAAATTAAAAAAAAAAAAAAGAAAATGACAGGTCAGCGAGTGTGGCGTGATCCTGTGGCCTGTGGAAAGAGCTCAGAGTCACACCGAAATCTCTCGGAGCTCTGGAGCTCCTAGTTCTGGGCTGAGGAAGGATCTCAGCCAAGAAAGCGGACTTTTCCCCCCGTCATTTACTACCGCAGACCTGAGGGATTACGACTTTATTAGCAGGTTTCCACACCAGAAGCCTGTAGTAGTCCTGTTTTTTTAATCTATGATATAATATCTCAGTGCTTCCGACCAGAACAAAATAATATAGTACAATAATGAGAAGGAAAGAAATCCTCTTCGCTAATCCTACAAAATCCCCAGAGGTGAGTTGTGCTGTTGACAGCAAATGACACACAGGTAAAGGACATCATATGCAAATATAGCCTGGGCTCTCCCTTAAATTGATCTATTTTTAAGTTGGTTTTAAACGCCTAAAACCTCCTTTAAAATCACACCGCCCCTCTCGCATACATGGTCTGCCTGATCAATTATTGCTAACAAATGAAACCTGCCAGAGACAAGTCAAAACAATTAGAATCGTCTCTTAGAAAGCTCTCGAGGTTGCCCTCACGTATACGCATGAGGGACGACGGGGTGGGTGGGGCGGCATGTGGGGACAGAGAGGAGAGAGGCTGACTCAGTCAGTGCAGGTTCGGGAAACAAAGACGCCCCATGGGCTGGATGGGTCATCTTGGGGGAAGGGTGCCTGGCAGTGGGCTGCTGGTGGCCATGCGCACAAGACAGCCCCGTACGGTGGGACTGATCGTCCGAAGCCAGAGTCTGCTCCCCAGGGGCTCTCTCTCCCTTCCTCCCCCCACCCCCTCAGCAGGTGTGGGACAGGGAGGTGTCATGGGGAGATCACGTTTAAAGGAAAAGTGATGGGGTGTCGGGCGGAGAACAGAGGCCAGGCTTCCTGTCCAGCCTCGCTCCTGGATGAGACCTGGTGCCCCTGATTGTCACTGGACCCCGGCAGGGGCTTGTGACGTGTCCCCTGCTGTCACACAAGCCTATTGCAGCCCTCTTGCACGTAGTGCTCTGAGGGAGCTGAAGACCCAAGGGGCCGCCCCGTCCCCTCCCCCGTCGCGGCTCCTACGGGACTTTCCTGCTGCAGGGGGACGAGCTTGCATGAGGTCCATCCTGGCCTCTGACCTCGTCTCACGACACTTTGCTGCGGTCACAGGGCCCTTTCTCCGCTCCTGAAACATGCCCCTCCGACAGTCTGTGCTATTTCTTCTAAAATGTTCTTCACTTTGTTTTCCCCACGGAGGCCTATCTCCCACCTCTGGGTCTCAACCTAAATGCTGTTCTCTCCGACCTGCTTCCCAGCGCGCCTCCCTGCACAGGTGGTTCCTGTAGCCCCCACATCGGCCCCGCGTTTCCTTCAAAAGTCTTCCCTCCATTTGTATGATTTCATTTGTGAGTCTGTTTCCTTGTTCTGGGTCTTTCTCTCGTATTACAGTGGCAGGTCCTCCGGCGCAGGCCACGGCCAAGGGTCCACTGCCGGGTGCACGGCGCAGAGCACGGGGCGGGGCACTCAGCAGGCGTCCAAGCAGGACACCAGGTGGAGTCTAGTTTGAAGGGAAAGACACTGATTTCAATCTGGAACAAAGTGTTGGCCTTGGTCTTTAATGCTCACCTGAGCCAGCAGGGAAGGGCTCATCACACCCACTGCAGTGCCAGGAAAGGAGGCCTGGAGGATCGGAGCTGTCCCAGCTTCTTAGTAGGTGAGACAGCCGGGCTTCCAATGGGGTAGGCTCATCTCTCAAGCCAGTGGTGTTTCCGCTCCACCTGCCTCACATTGAGTTTGAGGTAGCTACTGACCACCCAAGTTTAAGTGCGGGCCAGGCAGCCTGGAGGGTGGGGCTCCAGGCTGCAGACCCATTTAGCTGGAGGCGGTGGCTGATCTGAGGGAGTTAATGAGAACCCCGGGGAGGGAAAAGGTTCCAGAGTCTCTTGAGCTCCTGGTCCACCCTTCCCAACGCTTGATGTGACCTGGGGTGGGTGCCTGTGTTTTCACCGAGTCCCCTGACTCTGGCCCTGGTTTGCAGAGCAAACTATCAGTGGATGGGTTGAAACCCAAGGTAAGATCAGTTTTAGCTCTTTCCAGAAGATAGCCATTTGAAATCTCTCTCGGTTTACGGGTCATTTTGAGAACCTGATGAGAGCTAAGAACTTCCTAGAGAAATTCCGACATAACATAAATAGCATCCTGGTTCCCCGGATCACCAGCCTGAAGTCTCCTGGGAGCCAAAGATTCAGACTAAGAACACCTGCCCTAGACGGTCCACATAGGAGCAGGGCTATGTGTGGAAATCCTCTGGGTCCGAGCTCCCAAGGGTGCCCAGAAGATAAATCATAAACTGTGTTAAGCTTGAAGCAATTTCATTTTCTAGAGCAGAGGTCGGAGTAGCATCGAACACGTGTTTCCACTCTGGGAAAGTACTGCTTGGCTGCCCACCCACCGATGGTGATGGTGGTCAGGGGTGCAGGGCGGCCGGCGGTGAGTGTGCGCGTCGGGGAGGTACCGGGGACATTGTGACCCGTGTGGTCTGCTTAGTGTGGACAGGGCCAGGAGTGCCCGACTGGTGCCAATTTCTGAGCGTATCCTTTGAAGCTGTTCCTTTCACTGACTTTGTGAATTCCTTCATTCCATCATTCACAGCCTGTGCAAGATTTCTGCTTCCCGGTGACCGCAAAGAGTCGGGGGAAGGAGACAGGGTCCCTGTGGCAGAGCCCGCTCCTTGGGTCCATCTAGTTGTCACTCATAGTGAAGGTATTACTTTCAAGAGGTATTTAAGCCTCAGTTTTCCAGGAAGTGCCTATTACAGAGTTTATCCAGGGATGCCCTCATAAGAGAAAATTTGGGAGAACCAAGCTTTTTTAAAGGTAGTTTTAGTAATATAACTACTTATAGACAAAGGGTTGGAGAAACTCAGGTTGGTGGTTATAGGACCTGAGGAGGAGGAGGGGGAAAGGAGAGAGGAGTCTATCCACCCAGGATCATCCCTGCCCATTTTGGGGAACTTTGCCCATCTGTCTTCCATTCTTTTTCTTGGTCTCCATGGAAGCTGCCATGACACTCTGACCCACGTGCCGGCCGCAGTGGGCTGGCCTTAGGCGTGCACCTGACTCCACATGAGCAGAGTGCTTAGTGGGGTTTTGGACTTTGAACTGAGAAAGAGAAGTCAGCCTCCTTCAGGGCCCCCAAGTCTAGACCTAGTGGTTTCTGCCACGTGGGCTAAAGAAGCAAAGGACGTTGGGGTGGAAGATGGGGGATGAGAGATCCCCGAGACTGCCACCCCCACCCCAGATTCATTTGCTTCTCAAGTCTTGATGGATACTTACTATTGAGTTCTTGAGACACCCCAGGATTTTTTGAATAACCCCCCTCTTTTTGTTTATGCTACTTCGAGTTGGGTTTCTGTGATTCGCAATGCAACGAAGTCTCTCCCTGTTGAAATCTCAAGAGATTCAGAGGCACAGTCTGTCCAAGGCCCAACCCCAGCCCAGTGAGGGGAATGTTCCTCCATCAGGGCACATGGCAGAGGGTCAGGCCTCTGAATCGTTGAAGGTAGGACAGGAAAAGTGGAGATGAAATGTCCCACTGAGGATGCAAAAAGGAATGCGTCTGCCATCTTGGCTAGAAAGGAGGTTAGGAAATCCTCTCTCAGGAGTCTTACCAGTGAGAGGAGCTTCAGGCCAGTGCAACCCTCAGACCCCAGTGTTTTGGTATGAGTGTCTGATTAGACACATTCCTTTTGTGTATCAAGGTGTCCTGTGTGATCTACATACCAGGAGTCACACCGCTGTACATAAAGAATGGATGTAAAACCACAGGCTAAAATTTCTTCAAAGAGTGCCTTTCAGATTCACGGAATTAGTTAATGACTCCATACTAGAACCAGAGCTGATGATCACTTGAAAGCCTTAACTATGAAGACTGACATGATAAGAATATTAAAGGGGCATCAGTGATAAGGACAAATTCAACAGGAAAAAGGAAGAAAACAATTTCAAAGCATGGAAATATTTGTGGTCTCAAAAAAAATGTAAAGTATGTCCAGCATCTGGCTGTACCCAATGGCCTTTTTCCTACTGGCATCATAGACTTTCTTTCCCACAAGTTTACTTGGATGAGACCCAGAAGAGGTGTGACAGGGGCAGGTTGCTCTTCGGGGGTGGCTGGAAGCTTTGCACATCTCCATCTGTCCCCTCCTCCCAAGGGGCACCTTCATCTTGGAAGTAAAAAACTTGTAATCTTGGCGAGAACTGAAAGGTCATCCAGGGTTCTTCAGCGAGGACTCTGGAGGGGGGGGGTTTCCTTGTTCCACAACCCCCCTTGAAGCTGTACATAAATGCTGTGTATTACATTTTTCTTGGGAGAAGGTTCGTAGCTTTTATCACATTGTCTCAGGATTTGTGGCCCCAAACTGGTTAAGATCCACCATCCAACCCAGTTTATCCAGATGAAGAGATGGAGCCCCACGGAGCAGTGGGTTTGGTGATGGTCCTGGGAGTGGGTGATGGCAAAGCCTGGATGAGGAATACAACCTCCAAAGTCCCAGATTGCCCTTCCCCATTATTGTGCTTTGTAAAGAACCCACCCTAGGTTCCTAGGGACACTTAATTTGCTTCAAAGAAATGTGACAGCTGTAAGCCATGCTTTCCTTAACTGAGAGTTAATGAGTAAATAAGAGTTCTCCAGTGTCTGGAACAGAAGAGGTTATTATAATGCTTCTGGTTATAACTTTGTATTAAAAAAGTACTACCCACCAGTGTTCTCAAAGTTCTGTGTAAATATTAGCTCATTAATCTTCATATTGGCTCCACAAGGTAGGATTTTTCTTTTTTTTTACTTGAGAATTACACGTCTCCAGGGTGTCTGGGTGGCTGAGTCAATTAAGCAAGCTATTTTGGCTCAGGTCATGATCTCGCAGTTCGTGGGTTTGAGCCCTGCAACAGGCTCTGTACTGACAGGCTGGAGCCTGCTTCAGATTCTGTCTCCCTCTCTCTCTGTCCCTCCCCCGCTCACACTCTGTCTCTGTCTCTCAAAAATAAATAAACATTACAAAAATAAAGTAAAAGAGAATTATATGTTTCATCCTTAGATTAGATTTAAAGCATTTTAAGAGTTAAAACTCTTAAAGCAAAACAAAATAACTAGAAATGCATTTAAAAATCTATCAGGAGGGAGAAGAACTTAGATGAATTATTTTCTACAATTGGGCATTAAATTTGACATTAAGACTCCTGGTAACAAAGGCAAAAAGGAACCAGCTTTCATTTTTCATTCATGTACCCAAGACATGTTAGTATCCATTCCATTTTGCCATGAAAGAAACACAAGAGCTTATTGAACATGTATTCTCAAGTGAACAGATTGGTATTTCACCCTTGGTTTTCCTGTTTACAGAACTAGCATGGTAATGGGTGATGCCCTCTTCCCAGGGAGAGCAGGAGGGACCGTGGTGATAATTGAAGAGGTTTCAGCCCACTGCCAAGCAGACAAGCCCCCAGAGAGGCGAGGGCAAGTGGGGAGGTTGGAATGATTGTTTTCAGCAGCTCATATTGTTTCCATCTTTCAGAGTCTCCTGCAGAAATTGCCCTTCACCTAACGTCAGCTCCTCATGAACTCAGCTTCACTGGTGTGTCCACCCTTTCAGCTTCGTCTTGTCGTGGTAGATGACTTCTCACTGAGATGACTCCCAGGTCCCCCCATTCTCGTGCCCAAATGCCATGACACTGCGAACCTACCATGTGTCCCTCATGGCACTGGAGGCCAGAGCAGGGTGTCTGACGGGCAATGTTAAAGACTCTACAATGAAATAATTTAACAGCCATGTTACTGATCAGGGAACTGGTACCCAACCACTCCCTTATTTCCTTTAACCTGTCATCCATTCTTGCAATTCTGCCTTTTCCAAGGTCACCGATGACTGCAAGGTTTTGTGGGACAAGTGCCAGGCCAATCAATTAGTTGTTACAAAATACATCTGTGGGTTTTTTTTTTTTAATATAAACATAATACAGTTCTTTGAAAACATGAAAAATATGAAAAGGAGACAGATAATTATGAAGTCACTGTAATCGCATCAGGGATTTAGCAACCCTGTAGGGTATTGCTTTAGTTTTCCGTCAAGAATGAATTTGCCATTCAGTAACAAGAAGCATAGCTAGCTGCTGGCTTCCGGTGGTTAGTGCCCTCAGGAGCTGCCTCAGCAATGGAGAAGAGGCCATGGCCTTCCTGGGCAGCCCTTCTAATGACAGAGCACAGTCAGGATACTAAAATCTGGTAATTCCTGCTCAGTAAGACTCTTTTTATAGGGAGTCTTCACTCCAGAGCTCTCTGCCGCATTGGCAGAGGGCAGAAACCTCTCTAGTGTGTGGTTTTCCAGGTTTCACTGGAAGGCTCAGGGACACACTGCCCACCAAGGCCATCAGGAATGTGCTGGTAAAAGAGGCACCAGCGTCACCCAGAAGTTTAAAAGAGGCTCTTGCATTCGCCCCACTCCAGTACGCCCACATCTCCGGGCCTTTCAATTCCTCCTTCCACCACGTGCCACACAACTCGGGCGTCTCCTCTCTGTTGCCCATGGCCTGTGGCTTCTCCTCGGAGCTGCCCTGGGCCGGGGCTGGTAGTAGGAGAGACTGTCACAGAGTTTGGCTCACTGATAGTGACTTTTAGGGACATTGGAGACCCTAAAGCAACAGATACCAGGGGTCAGCATGTAACCACCAGAAGCCAGATGGTCACAATGAACAAAACAACTGGCAAAATTGGCGTGGCAGCGAGGGTCATGAGTGGTGATGATAATTTAATAAAACAAGGTGTCCCGGGGGGCCAAATGGATGAGCCTCCAACAGTGGTATTTTTTTAATGTTTATTTATTTTTTAGACAGATTTAGAGTATGAACGGGGGAGGGGCAGACACACACACACACACACACACACACAAACACACACACAGAATCCGAAGCAAGCTCCAGGCTCCCAGCTGACAGCACAGAGCATGAGGCGGGGCTCGAACTCGCAGACTCTGAGATCATGACCCGAGCCAAAGTCGGACACTGAACCGACTGAGCCACCCAGGCACCCCTCAACAGTGGTATTTCATACGTGAATTCAAAAGGAAGTGAGAATGGATAGGCAGGAGGCTGAGGGCAGTCATTCTAAGGAAAAGTCACAGGGTTGCCCACGTCCTAGACCCAAGTCAGCTTTTGGACTCGAAACCCATTGATTGAAGAGCTCCCCAGGTTCTCAGAAGTAAAGGCCCCCAACATCGTCCTGTCTACTGCAGAAATACCCACAGTCTCTCCCCATTGGACTATGGCCATTTACTCAAGTGCCCAGACACTGTGGAAAGCAAAATGCCAGGACTTTTTGAGGACTAGTAGTAAAAGACTATTTTGACATTGTTACTCAGAGACCCAAAGTGTCATCCTGGTCCCCTGTTGGGTGAGGGTATAGGGCGACCAGATACTAAGTGGTATCCTGGTCAATGTACACCTTAGAATGTGCCAGCTGGTTTGGTGAATCCATCTGGTGGTCATTTCCTTAGTTCTCCATTGTGTAGTTAGGATCAACATATTTCATAGTTCGAAGAGCCCCCATCTTGATTCTTTGGTTCATGAAATGAGAGCTATCATAGTGGGGGTGGTTAAATGAAGCCCCTGAAACTGCTTCCCTCTCCAAATCAAAAATAAGGTTACAGCTTATGCAGGGTGCCTGGGTGGCTCAGTTGGTGAACATCCAACTTCAGCTCAGGTCATGATTTCTCGGTTCGTAGGCTCAAGTTACACATTGGGCTCTGTGCTGACAGCTCAGAGCCTGGAGCCTGCCTCCAATTCTGTCTCTCTCTCTCTCTCTCTCTCTCTCTCTGCTCCTCCCCCACTCATGCTCTCTCTCCATCTCTTGAAAATGAATAGATGTTAAAAAAGTCAAAAAAAACAAGATTACAGTTTATGAGGGGAAGAAAGAGTAATGCTTCATCAAAGACCTAAAATTCAGGGTCTTAGTCCCAACTTTAATCACATTTGATTTGCCAGCTCTGCTCCTGCAGAGAGCAGGTGGGCCTGGAGGGAAACTGGACCACCCCAGTTCCAGACAGGTGGCAGCCCATCGCAGCTACTGCTCCGGACGCGGTGCTGATGCTCGAGCAGGTTCACACAGCCTTGGTCCACGTTAGATAGCCATTGACTGGGTTACCGTATTCTATCTCAGTCAGCGAAGAGGATCAGACACCATGCACCTTTTGAGGCCAACAACACATGTTAACAGTTAGTCCAAGAGCTTTACTGGTCGGGGCACTTTGGCTCCATGTGGTCATCCTACAGCACCTCCCGTGAATCCATTCCACAGTGACAGCATGCCACGGTGAGTAAGAGGCAGCTCGTGTGCTGGAGGCCTTGGAAGACCTGTGGGCTACAGGGTAGCCGGTGAATGCTGTGAAGGTCTAGGGACCTGTTATTTTGGTGTAGGGTTTAGGGTCAAGGGCACATTCAGAATGCCCTCCAAAACAGAAGGCAAATCACTACATCTTGCATCCTTTCCTTCTTCTTTTTTTTAATTTTAAAAAATTTAATGTTTATTTTTGAGAGAGAGAGAGAGTGAGTGTGAGTAGGGAAAGGGCAGAGAGAGAGGGAGGCACAGAATCCGAAGCAGGCTCCAGGCTCTGAGCTGTCCGCACAGACCCTGATGCGGGACTTGAACTCACGGACTGTGAGATCATGGGCTGAGCCGAAGTCAGATGCTTAACCCACTGAGCCACCCAGGCGCCCCCCTTGCATCCTTTAAAAAAAAAAAAAAAAGGGCAAGCAAGAATGTGCCTGATAAGCTTCTTTTGGTTCTGGAAGCAGCGTGTTCCACACCTAAACATATCACTTTGGTTTGTCTTCCAGGTGACACGGAAGGCTGCGGCTTCAGGGTCCCCAGATTGTCCAGGGAGCTTCCGCTACCTCCGCCACGTCCGTGACCTCCACTACCTGGGTGCTTCACAAGCACCTGACCCACAAGCCTGGAATCTCACACAAGATAGCACTTGCCCAGAAGGGTAGAAGGAAGGCAGGAGTGAGCCCGTGAGCACGAAGTCTCTGGTGACTTACAGATTTTGCCTGGCTGACAAAGTGTGGAGGTGGCCGGCCGAGACACGGCAGGGAGGGCACTCTGACACGTTCCCATCAGACTGTGCTCCCGTAGTAAGCAGACTGTGTCCTAGAATCTAGGGCAAAGCAGGAATGCCCTCCCTTACCCTCATCTCCAGTGACCCACTGGAGACTTGGTGATTCCCATCCCTACAATTCCAGGCTCTGCAGGAGAAGGTGTTTGGGCTCCCAGATGGGGTACGCTCTTGCTGGGGGACACGGCAGGCGCTCCATTGAACCGCAAGCTGTCCCAGCTGCTTCGGACTCCTTGCATCCACAGGTCAGCAAGCCAGCGGAGTCTATACCTTGGCAGGAGTCATCACCCAGGACACACAGGGGAGGGGGGCTGCTGTTACACAGAGGTCAGGGGAGGGGTGTGTGTGGAACCCAGGGGATTCAACGGGACCTCTCTTGGTGTTTCCCTGCAGGGAAATAAAATCTCCTCTTTCACCCAAGTAACTTCTATGTGGGTTAGAGTTTAAAAAGTCAGAAATGCTGATGCAGAGGAGCACATGGACCCCAATGTTCATAGCAGCACTCTCCACAATAACTAAAACATGGAAAGAGCCTAAGTGTCCATCAACAGACGAATGGATCAAGAAGATGTGGTTTATCTACACGATGGAATACTACATGGCAATGAGAAACAATGAAATCTGGCCTGTGTAGCAACATGGATGGACCTTGAGGGTGTTATGCTGAGCGAAATAAGTCATGCAGAGAAGGAGAGATACCATATGTTTGCACGTCTAGGAGGATTAGGAGGAACTTAACGGAGGACCCTGGGGGAGAAGAAGGGGGGAAATAGTGGGGGAGAGGGAGGGAGGCAGACCATGAGAGACTCTTGAATGCTGAGAACAAACTCAGGGCTGATGGGGTGGGGGGAAGGTGGTGATGGGCACGGAGGAGGGCACTTGTGGGGATGAGCACCAGGTGTTATGTGGAAACCAACTTGACAATAAACTATTTGTAAAAAAAAAAAAGTCAGATATAGATGTGTATATATATATATATATAGGTAAGAAATAAAATTGATGACTGTAGAGAAGAAATAGCTTTCTGAACATAAAAGTGATAAAAACAATCAACACATGTGGATAAATAAAAATGGAAACTGGTGAATGCAACAAAAATGTGAGAATTGGGGTGCCTGGGTGGCTCAGTCAGTTAACCTTCTGACTTAGGCTCAGGTCATGATCTTGTGGTTCGTGAGTTCGAGCTCCACATCGGCTGTGTGCTGACAGCTCAGAGCCCGGAGCCTGTTTCAGATTCTGAGTCTCCCTCTCTCTCTGCCCCTCCCCAGCTTGCACTTGGTCTCTCTCACTCTCTCTCTCTCTCTCTCTCTCAAAAATAAATAAACATTGAAAACATTTTTAAAAATGCAAAAATAAACTGGCAAACAACAGGCTGGGGACAAATAGTTTTAACAAATACCAAACATTTATTTTCCGACGCTGGGGCTATGGATAATATTTTGTATTTTCTGTGTTCTCTCCAATGTGGTGGTGTGACCCTTCCAAGAAGCACATATATTCATCTTAAAAAGAGAGGAAGGAAAACACAGCATTTTTTTTCCTTTTCTAAGATAAATAACACTGGTAAACTGGCGGTTTAACGAAGTCTTGAGATAAAGGACTTCTCTCTTAAATAAAAGAAAACCTGTTTGGATACTATCTCTGAACTATATTACTATTAAATTAAAGAACACAAAATTTGGGACACCTGGGAGGCTCAGTTGGTTGAGCGTCTGACTTCAGCTCAGGTCATGATCTCACGATTCATGGGTTCGAGCCCCAAGTCAGGCTCTGTGCTGACAGCTCGGAGCCTGGATTCTGCTTCGGGTTCTGTGTCTCTCTGTCTCCCTGCCCCTCCCCTCACTCACACTCTGTCTCTCGCTCTCAAAAATAAGTAAACATTAAATTTATTTTTTTTAATTAAAGAACACAAAACTTAAGTTTTGAGTACTTTCTATGGTCCAGAAAGATAGAACTGCTGTTGCCACACACGTCGTGCGTGGGCTTCCCTCTCTTCTAAAGCAGCATGCGGAGGAAACTCTGGATGGGGAAACATTTCAAAAAACAAAACAAGGGATTAGGACCTTCATAGCCCTTTGCCTAAACAGATGGTAACCAGCAAACAGACAGGAAAGTAGAAATTTTGGTTTGACAGTTGCACCAAAATGAAACCTCCATCCTTCCACGCAGGCTGGTGGGTCATAAGACACAAAGGGGTTGAGCAGAACCCACAATTTCCATTTCTCTCTGCTGCGAATCTGTTTTCCCAGTCGTAACAACGGGAGAGAGCTATTCCATAAGGGCGGCTCATTAATTGAATTCCCTACTAGGCTGACTTCAGGAAGCCCAGAGTTGGGATTAGCAGTGGGGGTGTGTAAGGTTTACGTGATTAAAATGATCGAGTCAGATCTGGAAGAATGTCATTATCCTCTGTAGTCTCACTCAGAGATGGGGAGGATAGCCATATGGTGCTCACCCCAGGACTGTCTCGATATGTTTCATTTGAACAATGACAGGGGACATCTGATGTCGTAAAAATGCTGCAAATCACAGGAGACTCTCTCTGCAGGCGGGGACTCAGAGCCTGTGACTTGAGACTCATGATTACCTGGCGCTTGGAAGAGGCAAGGCTTAGTGCTAACAATCTGAGGGGCTATTTCCAAGGGAGAGAATGTTCTGGAGGCTGCGGAAGCCAGCTTGTAGAAGAACGCCACCTTCCTCCCCATCCAACTTGTCATGGATGGAAGCTTACAGCGGTGAAGCGATTCTACCCATCTGACAGCTCCTGGCTAAGCGTATGCCTACCTCCTCAGACCTGCACTGGCATCCTGTGTGGTGTGTACAGCAGTGACCAGGCTGAAGGGAACCGGAGTGTCCAGGAAACAGGTAAATCTCTTGTCCCCTGATCAGCCATCAGGTCTAAACTCCATCCCAATCTGTGTTCTCACGAACGATAAGCCTTCTGGTATGGTAACTTTCTGTAAGTCGTCTTCTCTCTTTACAGGTTAGGCAGTGCTCTCGTCCCGTCCTGACCGACACAAATGGTTGTCACGTTGCTGGTCACATCCCGAATCAGTGTTTATTGTGGTGGCCTCCGAATGGAGATTTTTCTAATGTCATGATTTCGTTTGCATGTGTTAGCTGGCGTTGTACTGTAAGGAGGAGATTGATTCTGCTCCCTTTGGGTCTGTCAGTATTCCATCATTCTGTATTTTAATGTTCAAATTGTCCCAGGTTTGGCTGGCGGGTGTGCCTTTTGAGGTGGTCCTGTGTCCTTTGGAGAAATCCTTATCTTTGCATGCAACAAGATGTTTCAGGTTCTTTTTCAAGATCTTTCCCATCTTCAGACCTGAAACCAGCCGTTTCTCTAAGTAACCTTGGTTCTTTTTATTGGGGACTGGTTTTTGCAAACCAAGACCGAGGTGATAAATGCTTACCACTTGGTATCATTGATTCTATGGTCTTTCAGAAGACAGAGCTGAAGAAATAAATCAATATCTACTCATCTATCTATTATCTATATATCTATCATCTATCTATCATCCATCATCTATCTATCAGGTATGTATGAATTAATTCGCATTCTCGCCAGCAACGCGGGAGAGAGCCTATTTCCTCACAGGGTCACCAATAGAATGGGTTGTCATAATTCCACATTTTTGCCAGTCTGATAAGCAATAAATGGAATATCTCTGTAGTTTAAATTCACATTTCTCCTAATTGAGGGAGATGGAAAATATTTTCATGTTTGTTTGCTATGTTATGTATTTTGTGAATTGTTTGCATCCTTTGCCCATTTTTCTATCAGGTTTTTGATTGTTTTCCTCTCCATTTTAAAGGGTTCTTTATGTTGGAGATATTACCCTTTATCCCTGATAAATGTTGTGAATACATTCACCAAATGCCATTGCCTTTTGGCTTTACCTATAATGATTTTTTTTCTGTACAAAAATATTATATATATTTATATCTATGAAGTCAAGTTTACCACTCCTTAATATTCATTTTTTTCCCTTCAGGATCATAGCTACAAACCTTTCTCTACACTCAGGTTAAAGAGAATTCACCCATGTTTGCATAGTGTGGACATGTCTTCACATTTCCACATTCAGACCCCTGGTCCACTTGGACTTGATTGTCCCATATGATGGGAGGCATGGATCTAATTTTATCTTTTCCCTAATGGTTACCTAGTTGGCCTAGTGCCATTTATTAAACCATTTGTCTCTGCTCTGGTGATTTGAAATACTATCTTTACCATATACTAAGTTTCCATATGTACTTGGGTCTATTTCTGGATTTTTAAAATTCTATTCTACCTGTCTATCGATTCCCTGTTTTACTTCCAGGGCTGCTTTATAAGATGTTTTCATAACTGGAAGAGCTGGACTCCATTACACATTTCCCTCCTATGTCTCCCCAGCTGTTCTTTCCTGTTTCATTTTCATGTGGACATCAGCATCCACTTCTCCAGCTTCACAAAACTACTTGCTGATATTTGGATTGAAACTTGGATAAATTCATAAATTAATGAGGAGAAGATGGAGATCTTGGGATTGAATTACCTACTCCAACCCTGTCTTTCAGCTACTTTCTCAGATACCTTGGGTACCACTGTGTGGCTTTCTGGCTCCTTGGGAAGCAGACACAGACAGATTAGGAGTGCAAGAAGATTGCAGGGGACAATGTCTGTGTAGGTGACTGAAAGCAGGGAGTCACGACTCTGTTGGACACAGGGAAGTGGGGGTGTTGATATAATGAGAGGCATCATAACAGAACTCCAACGGCAGATTACGGGTCGATAAATCAGAACTGAGTGGTAGACATGTAGTGTTTAGATGTATGGAAGAGCCATTGGATGAGAAGAATGGAAAGTTAAATGGTGCTGCCTTTGGAGAAAGAGCTGAAGGTAAAGAAGTAGACCAGGGGGTTTGCTGCCTGCCACGAACACTCTTCCTGGATTATTTCACTTATATAAACCACGAGCAGGTTTTATTCTGTTAAACAACAAACCAATTGATGATATAAATTCCTAAACAGATTAATAACAGTCATAGATAAACTTTCATAGATAACCCATTACAGTCTACATGTCACACTGTTGGAACTAATGTCAAAATATGCAACAAAGGGTCGCCTGGGTGGCTTAATCCATTAAGCATCCAACTTTGGCTCAGGTCATGATCTCACAGTTTGTGAGTTTGAGCCCTGCATTGGGCTCTGTGCCGACAGCTTGGAGCCTGGAGCCTGCTTAGGATTCTGTGTCTCCCTCTCTCTCTGCCCCTCCACTGCTTGCACTCTGTCTCTCTCTCTCTCTCAAAAATAAACAAACAGTAAAAAAAAAAATGTTTTAATGCAATGAAAAAGCAAATGCTGCAAAAGAGGGCAAATGAAGGGAATGGTTAATTCGGAGGCTGGTTTAAATGCCAAGAATGAAATGTATTCCATGCGTCAGTGTCCTGAAGTGTGCAGGGAGGGGGCGGGTGGCAGCCCGCATCAGCTGGCTTCTTAATTACATCCCTGCCCATTCAAGACCCATGGAGGCGTCAATCATCCTTATCCAGGATGTCATTCCGAATGAAAAAAAAATCTTTCCTTTTTGGTGAAGGCTTTTTCTAGAGTTGTCAGTGGACAAAACAAGCAGTTAAAGGGGGAAAACCACAGTCGTTCAAGCAGCTGTTTTGTTTATAATTGTTGCGCTTATTATTTCTTGAAGCAGATGGGTTATTTGGATGTCAGGTAGCTATGGTCTCGGAATCCCTGAAGAGCTGGGAGTCAGCGGTGTCAGTGAAGGCCAGCAGCTGCAAGCCCGCTCTGGGGACCAGAGGCTCCCAGCTGCGGCGGCTACAATGAAGCAGGGTCAGCGGTAGCGCCGGCAGGCACCGTGCGGACCCCAAGCCCATTTAATAACCAGCCCCTTTCTTGGTACTGTCAATCTTTTGACAATTTACGCTCGGAAGAGTCAGCATCCGCAAGTTCATGCCGAGTGGAGGGTGCCGGTCAGGTTAACATACCCGTCTGTGCCTTCCAAATGCCCACGATGCGTTTATTTCAAGTGCCGGCATCAATCAATTTGCTGGAAGGCAGTTTGAAAAGGATGTGGCTTCCATGGGAGACGAATGCTGAGAACAAACTGAGGGCTGATGGGGGTGGGGGAGGGGAAGGAGGGGAGATGGGCATGGAGGAGGGCACTTGTGGGGATGAGCACTGGGTGTTCTATGGAAGCCAACTTGACAATAAACTATTTAAGGAAAAAAAGAAAAGGGTGTGGCTTATTTCATGTAGCAAAATGTTCACCCATGTTGTGGCAAATGCCAGGACTTCCTTGATTTGTGATTTTAACAAAAATTGTTTACATTTGAAGTGTACATGATTCGGTATACACGTACAGAGTGAAACACTTAACTGATGTCAAGCTAATTAACATATCATCTCCCTGCCAGACTACCACTTATTTTCTGTGTATGGTGGGAGCATCCGAAATCTAGTCTCTTAGCGAATTCCCAGTATTCAATACAGTATTTGTAACTTTGGTTGTATGCTGTACGTTACCTCTCTAGAAGGATTCATCTTTCATAACTGCCACTTTGTTCACTTTGTTTAACAAAGGATTTCCTTCTTTTTAAAGGCTGAATAATATTCTCCCATAGAGAGAAATGATTGCATTAACAAAAGGTGTAATCCACAAACGATTGTCATAGAAACCTTTAGGTACTGAACACCGCTGTCTAATACAGAAAGGGTATGAGAGTCAAAAGGAAAATTGGACAGAAGATACATTGGAGGACAGCATATTACTTTCACGATTCAACAGATCAAACAGAGAAAATGATGCAGGACCTGAGTAATGCATTAGCAATAAGTAACAAGCACATAAATGCATAATGTGCTTTAATTAGTTAATTCTATCAGATTTTGCTGAACACCTGCTTTTTGTTCTATATTAGAAATTAACAATGACTAAGACAAACGTTTCTAGTTCTCAAGCAAGTGCATTCAGCTAGTGCGCTGGGCTGCCCAGATCTGTTTCCCAGGGCTGGCCTCCTCAGCCATGAGGGAGGCTAGGAAGTAGAATTCGAGGCACCAACGGGCAGGGTTGGCAACATAATTTTCAGGATCCCATGCAAAATAGACCTCTGTTCAAAAAGTAAGGGGAAAGTGGGGCACCTGGGTGGCTCAGTCCTTTAAGCGTCTGACTTCGGCTCAGGTTATGATCTCATGGTTTGTGGGTTCAAGCCCCTTGTCGGACTCTGTTCTGACAGAGCCTGGAGCTGCTTCAGATCCTGTCTCCCTCTCTCTCTGTTCCTCCCCTGCTCACACTCTGTCTCTCAAAAATAAACAAAGATTTAAAAAAATTTTTTTAATAAAATTAAAGAGTAAGGGAAAAGTTTTCCTTTATTCTGTGGTTTTTCTCTCCATCCGCCATGGTGGTTTTCATTCACTCTTTAATGTCAGAGATGCGCATGGTCACAAAATGCAGTCAGATTCTCCCCAGTGTCCAGGCGCTGCCCCCAGACTCCGTGCCTGAAGTGTACCTGCTGACCTTCCCCTTACCTGTACCCAGGTGCTGGGTCTGTGAAGGAGGCGGCTGAGAACGGGTTAGTGGTGGAGGAGAAAGTAAGAGGTGAGCCACGGCTCTAGGAACCCAGTGCACCTTCTCTTTTCCATGGCACTTCACTCATAAAACGCAAATTCAAAAAGAAAACTAATAAGAATGTTAAGACCTCGGCCACAGAGACTTCATCTCCACTCAGGAGCCCCTTCAGAGGGGCATGTCCCTGTGTGGTCACAGGCTCAAGAAGCCAGCTATGCTTGTGGCCTTTGTAGTGGAGGCAGGGAGGGGAAAAGGAGGCGGGAACAGGCATCAGGTGAGCTGACCCACAGTCTCCACCACTTTGGTGTATGTGACAGGCAGCCTGTCACCCTGAATTGTCATCAGCATAGCAAGCCGCCGAGTGCCCTGACTGGTGCTAACTCAGTGTTAGCAATTCCTTAATGCTATCCAGATATCCGGCACTACTTGTTTTATTTGGAAATACAACTGAGTGGTAGGTAGAAGAGAATTTCACCTAGAGTATTTAAGAGGAAACATGAATATGAGCATAACAGGCCCTTCCTATCCATGTCATATTTGGAAGACTCTTGCATCATCAAAAATGCATTACTGTTGATCTAAAAACAATTTAAAACAAAATTTTAGTGTTTATTTTTGAAAGAGAGAGAGAGAGAGAGAGAGACAGAGTATGAGCAGTGGGAGGGGCAGAGAGAGAGGAAGACACAGAATCTGAAGAAGCTCCAGGCTCTGAGATATCAGCACAGAGCCTGACGCGGGGCTCCAACCCACGAACTGCAAGATCATGACCTGGGCCGAAGCTGGACACTTAACCGACTGAATCACTGGGAGCCCCAGATCTGAAAACAATTTTTTTTCTTAAAATTTTTAATGTTTTATTTATTTCTCAGAGAGAGAGAGAGAGGCAGATGAGCAGGGGAGGGTCAGAGAGAGAGGGAGACACAGAATCCAAAGCAGGCTCCAGGCTCTGAGCTGTCAGCACAGAGCTTATGTGGGGCTCAAACCCATGAACCGCGAGATCATGACCTGAGCCGAAGACGGATGCTTAACCCACTGAGCCACCCAGGTGCCCCTAAAAACAATTTTTAATGAAAATATTAAATATTAAGAGACCTTGTGATTCCAGGATTCTAAGAGTTTTTAATTCTTCTTTTTCCTCTCCTGCCATTGTATCCCCAGTACCCGGAACAGAACCTGGAACACAGTGTTGGTAACTATTTGCTGAATGACTGGATTTACGTGTTCAGAATTAACCTCAGGTTTTGTTAGGTAACTTAATATTCCTTATAAGTAAAATCAACACAAAAGGGCTGATGCCTCATGAGCCTCATTAGAAGGGCTTTTCTCTTCCCTGTTTTGTAATAGAGGAATAGAATTTGTTTATCAAGTTGCTTAAACATGGAATTTGTTAGGAACTCTTGTTTATTTTAATTCAGGGTTGGGCTGTAAACAGTGCTTCTGATAGCACAGTTATGAAACGGATCAAATCGGGCTTCTTCCTTCCTTCCTTCCTTCCTTCCTTCCTTCCTTCCTTCCTTCCTTCCTTCCTTCCTTTCCTTCCTTCTTCCTTCCTTCCTTCCTTCCTTCCTTCCTTCCTTCCTTCCTTCCTTCCTTCCTTCCTTCCTTCCTTCCTTCCTTCCTTCCTTCCTTCCTTCCTTCCTTCCTTCCTTCCTTCCTTCCTTCCTTCCTTTCTTTCTTTCTTTCTTTCTTTCTTTCTTTCTTTCTTTCTTTCTTTCTTTCTTTCTTTCTCTCTTTCTCTCTCTCTCTCTCTCTCTCTCTCTTTCTTTCTTTCCATCTTTATTTCTAAATGTTTATTTATTTTGAGAGAGGGAGGGAGGGAGGAAGGGAGTGAGCATGAGTGGAGGAGGGGCAGAGAGAAGGAGAATCCCAAGCAGGCTCCTCACTGTCAGTTCTGAGCCAGATGTGAGGCTGAAACTCACGAATGGCAAGATCATGACCTGAGCTGAAATCAAGAGTCAGACGCTCAACTGACTGAGCCACCCAGGTGCCTCAAGTCACGTGTCTTTAGATGCTTAGTCTGAACGTCCCACCTGGACTGAAGCTGAAATAGAAGTTGGAACTGGAGTCTCCAGCCCAAGTACTTCTACAAAGTTTCCTTTTTGTGGAGCCCCAAATGCCAGGCCAAGGCTCCATTGTCCCTGATGTGCTACTAGAGGGATCTTTCATCTTCTGGACTCGCATCAGTGGGACAGGAATTTGGATCTAGAGTCCTCCCCAGCTCCTGGCCAGGGTGCCAGTCATTTCAGACTGGCCCTTTGTCTCTTCTTGACCCAGTGAAGATCATGTACCTGAAGATAAATGAGCCTGGGACAGAGAGACGCCGAGGGTTACCACAGAGTGAGGAGGACATGGCTCCCTCTGAGGGCCTCTCATTGAAGCTGTTGACAGCGGGGAGGGAGGGCTCGGATGCTGAGACCCTCAGTCCAACAACCCGCAAGGAATTGATTCGTGCCAACAATCGTGTGGACATAGAAGATCCTTCCCTACTGGAGCCTTCTGATGAAGAGCACAGCCCTGGCTCACAGCATAGCAACTTCATTAGACCCTAAGCAGAAGACCCAGCTAAGCCATGCCGAGACTCCTGACCCACAGAAACTGTGATGTAGTAAATGTATATGGTACTAGGCTGCTAAGTGCATGAGAATTTGTTCCACGGTGATGGATAAACAATAGAGTGGAATATGTTGGGAGACGATTATCAGATAGCTTCCATTTAAAATTGTGAGGCCATCCCTGATTCCAGCAAAGACTTAAAATATAACATAGAGCTAATCATTGGCTCTATAAATAAGTATACAGAGCAATTGTCTTTGTTATCACACTGGTGGGCTAAGAGCAAATGCAAAATCCGATCAGGAGTAAATCCTGCTAAGACTCTGTTAATCAGTCAAGTGTGGCACGTGTTAAGAAAGGAAGCCTTCTCGAAGGCCAAGTGTGTGAACAAGCAGGATGGTGAGTGTTAGCAAAGCTGAAGCAATAAAGCAAGCTAGACCCTTGAAGATCTCCAAGCAAGGGGCAGAGGCTCATGGTGTCTGGACCATTCTGGGCTGCGGTTTTATCCCAAGTATATACCTTTTCCTAGATAATGGTTCATTCCTTTTCTGAAATGGGTACATTTCTCAGAAAAGCATGGGTTCCCAAAGATCTTTTAAAGAGATTAAAACACTACAATTTTCATGAAACATCCCAGAGTTTAAAAAAAACATCTGTAACCCAATTTCCAAAAATAACTTGGTTTCAACATCAGAACTATCATCTCAAAAGGTTTCATTCTTAGGAGCAATTAAAAAATGAGGAAAGGTGAGCTCAGAACACCAAAGTTTTGTTCTCATGTCTTTTTCTTTTTAAAGGCTGTGATATTCTTTACTGAGAAGCTGGTGTTTATTTTAATGGTTATTTATTTATTCTGAGAGAGAGAGACAGTAGGGGAGGAGCAGAGAGAGAGAGAGAATCCCAAGCAGACTCTGTGCTATCAGCACAGAACCCAACACAGGGCTCAATCTCAGGAACCATGAGATCATGACCTAAACTAAAATCCATAGTCAGATATCTAACCAATTAAGCCACCCAGGGGCCCCCAGAAAAGGGTGACTGAGCTACAATATGTATGTGGTAAAACTGGCATGCACGTTGAAGGAAGAGTGTTGTATGATGAATGGGCACTTCACAGCAGAAACATGCACACACACACATGACTACATTTCCTTTACTAAAGAAGTATTTAAGAGGTGTCTGGGTGGCTCGGTCGGTTGAGCGTCCGACTTCAGTTTGGGTCATGAACTTTCGGTTCATGAGTCTGACCCCGTGTCGGGCTCTGTGCTGCCAGCTCAGAGCCTGGAGCCTGCTTTGGATTCTGTGTCTCCCTCCCCTGCTTGCACTCTCTGTCTTTCAAAAAGAAAAATAAATATTAAAAATGTTAAAAAAAAAAAAAGAGAAGTGCTTAAGTAGTCCCAAACTTCTTTCTTACATACAGAAAAAGGCCTGGAAAGAATTTTGATCCCTCTCCATGATTCCATTCAGTGCTCTTGCTCACCATACAATTCCCATGGGCTCTCGTCCTTATGGAATGGTCTATAAGGAGGGGATTGGATCATTTGTCTACAAGTCCAAGAAGGAAATAGAGGTAAACATGGGTGTGTCAAGAACCCCTGTGAAAAGCTGAAGGGAGCCATACACACTGTCTCCAGACAAAGGAGCCCTCACCCAGGCCCATGTTTTGCAATGATTTTATTTAACATGCTCTTGGTCACTGTGAACTTCAGAGTATATGAACTCAGAGCAGGAAAACCCTACATGAGGGAAAGTCTTGCTCCTGGTCCATATCTGTTCTTTAGAATGGATCTTTTAGGCTCTCAGATTTACCATAAGACCTAGAAGCATGTGCCCCTTCATGTCACTAGGCTTTATTTTGTGTATTAGGTTTGGGCTAAGTAACTACAGACTGGCCTGGGCATGGCTTGTCAAGAGCGCAGGAAGAGAAGGAGGTTTTCCCAGACACCAGGGCCACCCTCACTTTCTGTCTCCTGTTTCCCCTGTTCCTCTCCCCCTCCATGCCTTCCCCCACCCTATGCCCCTTCCTACTTTCCTTCCTTTCTTCCTCTGTTCCTTCCTGTTCCAATTCATTTAGTATGCAGATCTGCCTAGAAAGAGAAAATGCTCCTGATGTTTGCTTCATGATTTATGACACCATTCAATCTAACACCCGTTCATTATTGTAAAGTAATAAATATACATTTTGACTGTACAGATTACCTCCTGGTTTATAGTCTCGCATCTTCCATTTAGGTCTATGATCCCTTTTGGTGCAAAGTCTGTGTCTAAATTCACAATTTGGCCGTGATGTCCAGTTTTTCTGCACTGTTGGTTACAAAGACAACCCTTTCTCCACTGAATGGCTTTTGCTCTTTTGTCTGTGATCAGTTGGTGACGCACATGTGAGTCTACTCCTGAGTGATCTATTCTGTTCTGGTGATCTATCTGCCTTTTCTTTCACCAATGCCACACTGTCTTGATCACTGTAGCTTCATCACACATTTTGGAGTCAGGTAATGTCAGCCCTCCAACTTTGCTCTTCTTCAGTGGTGTACTCGTTACTCTGGGTCTTCTGAATTTCTGTATACACTTGGGAACCTGTATGTCCATATTCACTATTTTTTGCTCCTCATCAAAGTTTTGCATATCCTTTATTGATTCTTCTCTGAGCCAGTCCTTACCAAGATATTTGCAAAACAATGACTTTTTTCAATCCATCTCCCTCACAGCTACCAGCGTGGTCTCAGAATTTTATTGTGAGCAAGAGACCCCCCATCCCCATCCTTCTCTCTTCAAGGATCCCATGTAGGGTACCATATTACATTTACTTGTGTCTCCTTAAGATCCTCTTGGCTGAGACATGGACAATTTTGAGGAGTATTGGGGGTGCATGCATGGCCCATACTCACCCTCCCACCCTCTCCTTGAGGACAGAGTACATACACAATTATTTGGAATTCTTCTCCATGGGAGATTGATCTATTTTTTCCCCTATTCAGTTATTTATTGGCTCATTTATTTGTATTAGTATGGACCCATGGATATTTATTTTATATTGGGTTATAATCCAATACTACTGTATTTTATTGCTCAAATCCTTCCAACATTGGTCACTGGGAGTGCTTAGAACTCTCATGGAAGAATTCAGGCTTTCTCAGCACCAAGCGTCAGCAATGAGCTAAGACAAAAGAATTCCAAAGGCTTGGGAATGAAGGAAAGAAAATACCTGTCATGTGCTGCATTCTTCTGCAATTTTCAGAAAAAAAATTCATAAATAGATAATCTGATTCCACATGCACCCAAAGGAGAACAATGATTTCAGATAATGACTCACAAACCCAAAGAAAATCTGCTTCTTAGTAGATGCATTACAACCATATGGCAACCTGTGATAGCGAGTTCCTTGCGGCTGCCTGTGACCCAAATCTAACTTCCTCTAAGATTCCTGGTGTTTCTGTGGCTGGCCCCTGAAACATTGGGGTTGCAGCCCCTCATACTGTTTGCTCTGTAGTTTCTCTGGCCTGCCAGGTTATGGCACAATACCTGCAGAATTTAATACTCCCTGGTCAACCCACATTCTTTCCAGGATTTTAAATCTGAACCAAAGAACCCAGAGACACCCAGGAGGACATTTTCTTAGTAAATATCCAGTGGTACCAAAGTTATGGAAGAAACATGACCTTAAGTAGTGTTCAGAGACACAAACGAAGAAGATGCTAATAAAATAACGTCCTTCTGTGGTATTTAACGTCGGTTTGCTTTTTCTAATCCTACCCACAGTCTCATCCTAGGATGTCTATTAGTGAGGTAGATGGCACAGCTATTCTGTTCTCACTGTAAGAATGAGGAAAGGGTCTGTGCAGACGGAGGGCGAGTCTCGGCCCCAGACAACTCACTTCGTGAGGAAGCCAGGTGCATGGGTTCTGCTTAGCGTTCTCTCCACCACGCAAGGCAACTCGGGAGGGAACAGAGTGGTAGAAACAGAAAACCAGAGGTCAGGAATAGTCACGCTCCAGTGGAATACCGGCCAAGTCATCTAATCTCTTTGGACCTCAGTTTCTCCTTCTTTCCAGAGTGAGAAGATATGGACACTAGGATTCTGTAAAATGAAGGCCCTGACCTCCATGCATGGAGGAATATACTCATTCTTGTTCTACCAGGCTGTCCATTCATTCACTCACTTACTACTTTTTGACCATCCAGACTGGATGACAAGTCGTTGGTGCTCATGTGTAGACCTACATCGGACGTTATGAAGACACACTCCCCTCGTAACTGGTAGCGCAAGATAACCTGTTTATGAACTTGGTACCATATCCGCCAAGCTCCACTTCAGCAGCGGACACAAAATGATTCAAGTCCTGAGCAAAACTCCCCCAGTGGCCTAATTCTCAGTCTTCTCATTTCACCTCGCTGATTCACTTGGCCCTACAGAGAGATTTCCGTTTCCACACTGAGTTTTTCCTTTGTTCGTTTAAGGTTGTTTCCATGCTCTTCCTGAAGGAAAAATAAGGGGCTCTATTCCTTAGAAAGTTGACAGTATTTGACCAGAGTGGATTATGGGTGGATTTCATGGCAAAGAGAGACATCAGTGTATCTGGAGCATGAGGTGTCTTGCAGACCGCTAGAACCCCAGGCTTGACTGGGCTTGGCTTGGTTGTCCTCTAGTGCAAAATTCCACCAGAGGCATGGATTGTCATTTCCTTCTACACCATCTTAAGTTTTTTTAAAATGTTTATTCATTTTTGAGAGAGAGAGAGAGAGAGAGAGAGAGAGAGAGCGCGAGCTTGAGCCAGGGAAGGGCAGAGAGAGAGGGAGACACAGAATCTGAAGCAGGCTCTAGGCTCCGAGCCACCAACACAGAGCCTGATGTGGGGCTCGAATTCATGAACTGTGGGGACCATGACGTGAGCTGAAGTTGGTTGCTTAGATGACTGAGCCACCCTGGCAAGGTGAACCACCCTTTTACACCATCTTAAAGGTGAGTCTTTTGTGAATGACATTGGAGAGACCAGGGGATCATTTAGCAGGTGCGTCCATTTAGCAATTGTCAAAGCTGGATTCGTGTATGCAAGAAGAGGAGTGCTACAGCCCTTCTGGGCAGGTCATTGAAACAGAAATGCATTTTTAAAAAATTTATTTATTTAAATCCAAGTGAGTTAACATACAGTGTAGTATTGGTTTCAGAAGTAGAACCCATTAATTCATCACTTACGTATGACACCCGGTGCTCATCCCAACAAGCGTCCTCCATGATGTCCATCCCCCATTTAACCCATCTCATGACCCACCTCCTCTCCAGGGACCCTCAGTTTGTTCTCTGCATTTAAGAGTCTCTTATGGTTTGCCTCCCTTCCTGTTCCCATCTTATTTTTCCTTCCTTTCCCCTATGTTTATCTGTTGTTAAACAGAACCGTACTGAATGAATGAAGCTCTATGAGCCCAGGCAGAATAGATGTATTACAAGGTGGCAATAAGATCACATACATCAAATAGATAATAATTCTGAGAAGTGGACAAACTTCATATAATAGGTCCACTCATTGCTTACGGGGGGAGGAGAAATTGTTACTTGTCAAATGATATTTTAGTTTTTCTCAAAGTGCTCTGTCCATTTAAAGTAAAAAAGAGAAGAAAGCCGAAGGATGGAGAAAATATGGTGAAAAGGGGGGGGGGTGGGGAATCTATGGTTGAGAAAAACTGTTAAGTAATGTTTAACCAATTGAAAAAAATGTCATTTCTCAGTTTAGAAATGCAGAAGAGGAGATGGGCATGAGTAACGAGGATAAATACAAATCTGCGAAGTGAAAATATGTTAATTATGGAAGTACATTTAGCCAAGAGTAGAAGAAAACTGAAAACATAGAAAAATCACCTTAAAAATAGTAGCTGGAAATGGAGAAGCAAACAGAAGCTGTGTCTGTAACCCTTCAGGGACTTCCGAGTAGGCAAGAAATTACAGCATCAAGCATTTTGTAACAAGACATTAAAATAACGCTCGTATTTTCTCTTTGGGCCCCAAATGCAAACGCAGGTTTCCTACCACAATAAAGTGTAGCGACTTTCCTCTGAGCCTCCACAGGCCCTGGACCAGAAGCCCCAGGAAGCTGATGGAGCCCTACCTTCATTAGCCACCAGGAGGGTGCTATGCCAACTGTCGTCATCATTGTGACAATGGACACTCACTCCTCTTCGTGACAGTTCAGGCAGGACTCCTGTCTGCAAATACAGGAAAGGGGAAGAAAGGATCAAAGGGAAGGGGACTTCCATTATCTGAGCACCTACTACGTGCTGCTCACTGCGCTGAACACTTTGCCCACACTATCTCATTGAATCCTTACCTACATCCTGAGGGATGGTGATCATCACCTACATTTGGAAGCTGTGGTATTTGGGGTTCGGTAAGGTTAAGTAATTGGGCCATGGCTATGCAACTTGAAAGTGGCAAACCAGGATTTGAAGCCATGGTAGAGAATGATACCATATCTATGACGGGCTGAATTGTGTCCTCCCAGCATCCATATGTGGGCGTCCTAATCCCAGTGTCTAATGACGTGATAGTATGTGGAGATGAGGTCTTTCAGGGGCCAATTAAGATACAGTGTGGTCATTAGAGGGGCTCCCTGTCCAATCTGACTGGTGTCTTTATAAGAAGAGGAAGTTAGGACACAGCGACGTGGGGATGCACACACCCAGAGGACATGGCAAGAAGGTCCCCATCTGCACACCAAGGGGAGAGGCTTCAGGAGACAGCAGACCTGCAGCACCTTGACCTTGGACTTCCAGCTTCCAGAACTGTGAGAACGTAGATGTCTGTGGTTTCAGCTCCAGAAAGCTCATACAATATCTGACATTAAAAAAAGTTATCAACAGGTATTTGTTCCGGGTTTCATTCCTGTCGGTTGAAAATGTCCCACAAATGGTATCCAGTCAGTGCTCCATGAAGCACACACGTCTGCAGGGATGAGGGGCTGTCCCAGGGCTGGAGGGTGGCTGGGCACGTCAGGATGCCCCCCACCCACCCCTTCCCACACCTAGCTTCAACTACAGCCTCTTATTACATGGTGACTCTATCTATTATTTTATTATGTATAAAATAAGTCAGGTTACCTCAAGGTTCTGAGATTTGGAAGCTGTTCATGCAAAGTTGGGAATATTTTTAATAGTAAATTCTGTTGGTTGAAATAAAATACATTGATTTCACAGAATAAGGTGAATCTACCTTGATTAGCAAACATGTGTCTTCGGCACAATGATAGTCAGACACACAGAGATGATGGAGGGGAGGTGACTGTGTGATTTTGATCGTGAAAGGGAGGGAGAGTCTCCTTCAGGGAAGGAGAGAGGAGGCCGGATGGGGATGCACGGAACTTGGGCCATCATCCCTTCCTGCCACCATTTTCCCGCCAGTGGGGTGGAACCAGCATGGGCATGCCTGTCCGGCTGCCTGTGCTGCATGGAGGGACCCCAAACCCGGAAGAAACGCGGGCAGCCCTGGCAGCTCTTTCTGTCATTGCCACCAGGGATGAGGGTTGAGGCTGCTCTGAGGGAGGGAGGGTGGGGCTCTGCAGATGGGAATGTCAGCATTGGAGACTGGATTCTGTCTCGATGCATTACACCAAGACCCGAAGAGAGAAAAAATATGCATCTTGTAATTGTTGGGTCTCTGTTTTTAATAAGACTGCACACTGATTTGAAATGAGATTAAGTGAGGTGGTCTAGAGCCCACAAGTCTCCTAAGAAATGAGAGCAGGGAACACTGATTGATGCCCGTGGGACTCAGCCAACTCAAGCGGCCGGCTCTGTGCTTCCTCTCCCAGCAGAGGCTGTGGCGGATAGTCTGTCATCCCATAGCCACAGGCTTCGGGTTTCTTTTCTAATAATTGTGGCAGGTTATATTGAGTCATCTTAAAGCATCCATTCACTTATTACGCAAATATAAATAGATCGTCTCCTGTGTGAGTCACTGTGGTTCGTGCTGGGGCTTCAGCGGAAAGCAGGGCTGCAAATGAGACGGTGACAAGGGACGTGAAAGGGCACCGATAATTGTGAAATCTGTCTGTAGGGTGACAGAGCTATGACTCGGAGAGAACGCAGAATTCCTCTTTGGAGAAAATTGCTTTTTGTTTAGGCGAAGAACCAAAGTGGCCACAAAAGGCGAGGGTCCCTTTGTTTAGCCTCTGTCTGAGAGGCATGGACCAGGAAGGGCAAAATCAATCTGCATTTGGGGAAACTGGGCTTCAAGGGGAGGAGTGGCCCCAGAATATAGGAAAGAATAGGGAAGAAGACGGTCACCCCAATAACACAACAGGGCTTGGTTGCGGGAAAGTTCCTCTGGTGAAGGATGAATTTTATGCAATATTGGGGGAAGGAAGGAAGGAAGGAAGGAAGGAAGGAAGGAAGGAAGGAAGGAAGGAAAGAAGGAAGGAAGGAAGGAAGAGGGAAGGAAGGGGATGGAAAGAATGAAGGAGGAAGGAAGGGGAAGAAGGAAGGGAGGGAGGGAGGAGGGAGGGAAGGAAGAGAGAAGGAAAGAAGGAAGAAGAAGGAAGGAGGTAAGGAAGGGGGAGGAGGAAGGAAGCAGAGAAGGAAGGAGGGGGAGGAAGGAGACAGAGTAGACCCAGGAGGTGCTGGGCTCTGTGAAGGGTGGGACACCAGCTGGGGGAGCCCGGGGGGTGGGGGGCTGGAGGTCATGAGGAGGCAGGGGGGTGGGCGGTCAGCAAGTCAGGGTCCAGGCTAACCTGGCCGCGGCCGCAATAGGGAACGAGGGCTAAGTCTGTGATGCCGGCAACCCTACCCTGGCGGCGCTGCCGCGGGCCCCCCACCTGCCACAGGGCAGGGGCTCATCAGGCTCAGCAGATCTCACGCATGCGGTCCAGCTGTGTCCAAGCGAAGGGGGTGCAAACGGCGTCTCAACCCGGACAGAAGGGGTGCTGAGGCACTGGCTGCCAGCCCTGGTGCGGCTGCCAGCTGGTGACCTCGGACAGGGAGAGCGGCCCCTCAGGCCGCGGTGCGTGAACACGCGGAGGAGCTGGGGAAGAGCGGTCTTGCAGGGCAGGATGCAGCGGGCGTGGGGGCCGGGCGGCCTGAACAGATGAAAAGCACCGGGGTCCAGTGAGCGGCAGGACACCATGGGTTCAAGTGTGGAATAGGCGGCGGGGGGGCAGGAAGGGGGAGACTCAGGGCGATGGGATGGGGGGGTCCCAGGACACACCTACCCCAGCGGCTGCAGCCTCTCTGGACTCAGGGGCACAGTCCCTGGGCTCAGAGCAGGCTTGTGCTCTTGCTCACCCTTCCCCAGGGCCCCAGGCTGAGGAAGCCTGGGGAAGGTTCCCAACAGCTCTGCCCCGTCCAGGTGGAGGGGCCAGAGGAGGGGAGGCCGCTGGGGACCCCGGGCCAGGCCTGCGCTGGACTGATGTCTCCTGTCCGGCGGACATTGTCGTCTTACACATGAGGAAAATGGGGCTTAGGTGGCGAGGAAACGTGAGGTCACACAGGCGGCCCCGGCAGAAGGCCCCTGGGGGCCCGGAGGCTGGGCTGCAAAGCGTTCTCTCCTCCACTCTCCCTTCCACGCCCCTCTGAGCCCCGACCCGGCTTGGGGTCTGCACAGGGGCCTCTCGGTTGCCCTGAAGTTCATTCTTGTTGGCGTCTTCTTTTGCCTTTGCTTCTCTCCCGGCTGTTTGGGGCACGGCTGGGTGCACCCCCAGGTGCCCATCATCATCCATTCCCTCTGCTCTGCGTGCCCTGGGTGGTGGGGCGGGGATGGGTTGGAGGGCTCAAAGGCGATCAGCAAAGAGAGCTCGGTGAGGGGGTGTTTACAAGGAGCGGGAGGCATTCGGGAAAGCGACAAGGGGGCGGGGCTCCCTGGGGCTGGGGGACGGATTGATCCTCAGCATTGGCGATGGCTGTGGAGGGACCATCTGGAAGGAGCTGTGGTCCTGCCAAGAGAGGTACAGCCGCACCAGCCGCAGCCCAGCCAGGTGTGGCCCAGAGAACGGCCTCCCTCCATGCTTGCCCTTTGACTCCTGCCCGTGCCTCGCGTTGGCCAAACCCACCGGCCCCTGGGGTCCCAGCCTCCTCTGCCTCCAGGAGCCCAGTGCAGGGCAGAGACAGGGCTGGCCCTGCACGGCCATCAGACAGCGCCAGCACGTGCTTCGAGGCCACACCATCGATCCCATCATTTCATGCCTTTAATTGGCTTCCGAGGTTAATCATGCATTTCCTTCTATTGCTACAGATTCTTAATCATGGCTTTGTGGGCATCGGAAATTCAACACACTGTCTCGATATTTAAGGGTTTCATCAAAGCATCTATTCTACCCTGAAGGTTCGTCCTTCTGAAATGTTCTCTTGCTATGGCGTGTCACCTCCCAAACCTCGGAAGGTTCTGGTGGCAGTGATGCTAACTTGCTTCAGTGCGTCTATCTGTCTAGTCCAGCCTGTCCAGTAGAAATGGGATGTGAGCCTCAAATGGGGGCCACATATGGGGCGCCTGGGTGGCTCAGTCGCTGAAGCGTCCCATTTCGGCTCAAGTCATGACCTCACGGTTCACGAGTTTGAGCCCCATGTTGGGCTCTGTGCTCACAGCTCAGAGCCCAGAGCCTGCTTCAGATTCCGTGTCTCCCTCTCTCTCTCCTGCTCCCTTGCTCGTACCTCTCTCTCTCTCTCAAAAATAAATAAACGTTAAAGAATTTAAAAAAAACGGAGGCCACATATGTAGTTTAAATTTTATTGGTAGTCACATTGAAACTGTAAAAGTAACAGGTGGAATTAATATCAAAATATATTCTGTTCCACCCAGTGTATCCCACATACTGTCATTTCAGCATATGGTCAATATGAAGATTTTATTGAGATATTTGGCATTCTCTATGTCCTGTGTCAACTCTGAAACCTGCTGTGTATGTCACACAGACAGCACAGCTCAGCTTGCTGAGGCTTGGGGTAGCCTCACGCCGCATGCTCGGTAGCCCCAGGCAGCGAGTGGTCGCTAGCTGGACAAATCAGGTCTACAATGCCTGCTGAGCCATCTCCAGTGCCCACTTTCCCTTCCTTATCTTCTCTTTGCCATGCAGCCTACCCTCAGGCAGGCTCCTTCCCCAAAGTCCCCAGTCCCTGCCTGCTGCACAGAACCAAATCAAAGCCAACCGATTTGAGAACTTGAAGCTGCAGGCTTGGCTCCTCTGGAACATTGACCAGAGCAGCTGAGCCAGAGTGAAAACAGGGACACTTCCCTCAGTGTGGAGGGACAGCCGCTCTCCCTGTCCCCCACGCAGGGGTCCCCGGAGAGCTGGCTGCAGCCTCGTGTGCTCTGGAGTCTGCTGCGGCTGGATTCCCATGATGGCTCCGTCATCTCTGAGCTGGGTGACCCTAGGCAAGTCACTTCGCCTCTTTTTGGGTTGCAGAGTCTTCATCCGTGAAGTACAAGAACACACCTACTCCTCCTGGGTTTTGTGAACTAATTGAATGAATGTATTGAAGATGCCACACGGTGGCTCGAACTCAGCAAGTGGCAGCTGTCGTTCCACTTTGCAGAAGAGCAGGTGAGAGAACACAAAAGGGAAAGAGCAGGCGGCACCCGTTGCTTGCGTCTTCCAGGAAGCACAGGTCTTCCGGGTCAAAGCCATGATGTCAGATAGGCTGTGGGGATGGCAGAAGGCTTCTGGGCTCACCATGGTGGAGCGGCGGGGGAGTGGGCTCTTGGCTCTGATGGACCCCAGCCTCCCGATGGTTTGGGAGAAGGAGCGATTACAAACAGGGGCCGCCAGGCCGTGTGGGGGTCCTGCCGCTCCGCTATCACGGCCACAGGCCTGGAGGACACCATAGTGGAAACTATGAGTGAAAGCAGCAGGAGATATAAGGAGATATCGGTTTCACACGATGTGAATGACAGAAGTAAGGAAACCGTTGCATCCTTCTGCTTTTCAGAATAAGAAAAAGAGGGGCGCCAGGGTGACTCAGCTGAGACTCCGACTTCAGCTCAGGTCATGATCTCACGGTTTGTGGGTTTGAGCCCCGCGTCGGGCTCTGTGCTGACAGCTCAGAGTCTGGAACCCACTTTGGATTCTGCGTCTCCCTCTCTCTCTCCCTGCCCCTCCCCAACTCATGCTCTGTCCCTCATTCTCTCAACATTAAATAAACATTAACAAATTTGAAAAAAGAATAAGAAAAGTAGACGGGAAATGTGGTTGGGAAACACGTAACAATGGATTGAATTCTGCAGCCCGGGGCTACGATGGGCAAAAAGGGGAAGGGGACTCAGGGATGGGAAAGGGGAAATATAAAAATACAAGGAGAAGGGTCATAAAAACCATCTAAGCCCACGAGTTCTAACCTGTCCAGCCTCCGTGTGCAAATGAGGGTGCTTTGTTTTTTTCTCAAATGGCAGAAATCCAGCTTGGATTTACTTAAGTAAAGAAACATGTTCTTTTAAGTGCATTTACTGGGGAGTCTGAAAGTCAGCTGACTTCAGGCACAGCCTTGTCTGGAGCTCAGCCCTGGCTGGTTTCCTCTCTCCTCTTGGCTCCATTTTCCTCGGTGGTGGCTCATTCCCAGGCAGGTGGTGGCTGAGGGCGAGGCTGGGCTCACACTGTTCTCGCAGCATTGTCCAGACGGGAGAAGAATCCCCCGCTACCTCCTCCCCCAGTATATATTGCAAATAAGAAAACCGAGACAGAAGAGGAGAAACAAAATACAGTGGATCCTCATCACTTGAAGATTACGATTTGCAAATTTTCCTACCTGCTCAAATTTGCTTGAAATTTGAAACCCCCGAATCAGTACTCCCGGGACGCTGTGATCATTTGCAGACATGAGCAGAGCCTCTAAAAATCAGAGTCACTCAGTCATCCAGCTGTTCCCAGGTCAGGTGGAACGGGAGGGGGCGGGACACGGCGGCTTCTTGCTTCTGCGCTCACACTGTAGACAAGCGTCCCTTGCACGGGCCATCGAGGGCCACGTTTTTCACACTTGTACTTGCTAGGGGTGCTTTTGCTGTTTCAAGTGGCCCCTGGGCACAGGGCTGAGTGCTGTCCAGTGCTCCTAAGGGCAAGGATGCTGTGTCGTGCCTCACGGAGAAAACGGGAGTGTTGGGTCAGTGTGGTTATAGCATTGTTGGCTGAGAGCTCAACGTTAACGAAGCCATACATATATATTAAATAAGGTGTCTTTCTTTCTTTTATTTTTTTTTAATTAAATTCAAGTTAGTTCACATGCAGTGTAGTCTTGGCTTCTGGAGTAGGACTCAGTGATTCATCACTTACATGTGACACCCAGGGGTCATCTCAACAAGTACCCTCCTTAGCGGCCATCACCCATTTAACCCACCCCTCCCCACTCACTTCCCCTTCAACAACCCTCAGTTTGTTCTCTGTGTTTAAGAGTCTCTTATGGGTTTGCCTCTCTTTCTGTTTTTATCTTATTTTTCCTTCCCTTCCCTTATGTTCACCTGTTTTGTTTCTCAAATTCCACATATGAGTGAAATTCTACGATATCTGTCTTTCTCTGACTGACTTATTTTGTTTAGCATAACACCCTCTAGTTTATCCACATTGCTCCAAATGGCAAGATTTCATTCTTTTTGATTGCCAAGTAGTATTCCATTGTGTGTGTGTGTGTGTGTGTGTGTGTGTGTGTGTGTGTGTGTGTGTGCCTTAAACATAAATGCACATAAAACAGGGCATGTGTTGATAGGTCGATGAACATGTTAGAAAGCATGACCAGAGGCTGGCGGGAACCTGACCCTGTATTTCCCCAGGAGCCATGGCTGGGTACTCATCAATCCTGTGTTTGCAGCGATTTTATAGACCGTACTCACTGTGAAAAATGGGGACTGACTAGAATCCCTCCAGGACCCAGAGACTCACCACATGAGCCACCCCACTGCCTTCTTCTTCCGCCATATGCAATGTGGGGACCTAAATACAGAGGGGAAGGAGGGAAAGGGGGATGCGGGAAGGGGAGACAAGGAAGAGAAAATAAAGCAAAAATATGAGAAAGTCTGAGGAGAAGAGAAGGAAACAGAGAAGCTGAGAGAGCAGAGTTACTATCAGGTGAAGTTGTAGGTTCAAAGGTTCTCCATAGCCATGCTCTGCTTGTCGTCCCAAACACTCCCAATGACCTTGACCATGAGCATCAGACTTGTGTATGGGATGAGACTCTTGTTAGCCCCAAATATTTGTCCAAAAGTTGTGTGAACCAACCACAAATTTCAGTAGAACTTAGGGAGAAGTGCCTCATGACACACTTACAGAAATGCTCTGGCGAATGTGATGTCTTCAGTGAGCAACCTGTCTGGTCTCGACAATGAGGGAGGCTGGAGGGTATAAATACAAGCCATAAAATGTAAGCTAAATATGCAACTGTTCTCTCTCTTTAGAAGCAGATTTCTAAGTCTGCTTTGTAACAGGGGCAAGGAACTTTCCCATCACATTTCGAGCTTATCCTTGAATAAGAGCTGAGTAGTAAACTCAAGCCTGTGTAGGAATTTTACAGAAACTGCCTTGGTTACAACGCTCGGTGTGGAGAGGTGCATTTATTAACTGCCAGTTGTAAATTCCATGTGTCACAGCAGGATGAATTTGCTCACCAAGCCGGTGGTGTGATTAAATCATAGGTTTTCCCTTCACCCAATTCTGCAGCATCTGACCCAGCAGTACATCGAATCTTCTGTGAAAGCCCTCTCCCTGAGACTTATTGTGACAAGTAAATAAATGAGTGATACCAGCAGATTAATTCTGAAATAGAATTTACATGTTCAAAGCATTTTTCTTTCACGTGTATTTCATCGAATTCTCTGCTCTTTGAGACTCTGATTCCAAGTTCGAATTTCAGTATCTTATATACTGTCCTTTCTTTACCCTGAAAAAATCGTCTGCTTTTATTTTCAAACTTCAGAATTAAAAAACAAAAATTCATTGGCTTTGTGTTCTCAAGGAGTCTTGAAAGATTGGAATATGTGTCAATGGAAGGCTTAGGATTTTGAAAGGTCCTATGCAGGCTTGACATTCTCCAGTGATTGAGTGGATATATTTGCAGTTTCTTCTTTGCGTCCATGAAATGCCTGATAGCCTTCCCTGTGGTTGCTGTTGGGTTTCTCCTTCTGAGATTTCACAGCTGCATCTGGTGAAGATGCTTGCAGGTTAAGAATTAGTGTCCGGTTCAATTCATCAGCCTCTTCCCTTCCAAAGCAAATCTTGGTCTTCTCCTGTGAGGGTCTTAGAATGACAATCGGTTGGAAAAATGCTGATGTTGCTGTTTTAAGGGTTCAAGGGCAGGGTGGTGGAAGAACCTCTAGGTCCCCCATGCGCCCATGGGGTAGATGTAAGGCTGGAGAAAACCTCTTCCCAGCACCGTTGCCTGGCAACTTGGGTGATGTTTCTTTCCTTTATTGATATTTTTCTGCATTGTCAAACTTCTGTAAAATGTGCAGACGTTACTTTAAACGGAGCAATAAATATGCTTTGCTTTCTTTTAGGGAATTGGTTCAAGAATGTCAGCGACTCCTGCCTCTTCAGCTGGCCTCTGCTTGGACTCCTGTCCACACACCTGCTTAGAGCCTGGAGAGGAGCCATCTTCCTGGCGGCTGCCCCCTCCTTGCGGTCGGCACCCTGACACCAGCGTGTTCATCTCCCCCCATGGCTGCTGCAGCCCAAGCATCACCCACCCACACCCTGGCCATGTGCCATGCCCACGTGGTGAACTGACTTTCTTGGTGGGGATCACCTCCCAGAACATTCCAGAACACTCAGTGAGTACAGTGTGAGATGAGAGCCTCGTTAGGCTTCATCCTTGCGCAGTCAGGGATGGCTTCCCTGAGGAGGTAGCCCTGAAGCTCTAGCTCCAGTTTTAAGGAATAAAAAAAAACAACTTATCCTGGACATTTAAAAAATACATCATAACATGGTGACTATCATTGATAACACTGTCTTGTATAATTGAAATTTGCTAAGAGAATAGAACTTAAATATTTTTTAAATTAAAAAAACATTTTTAATGTTTTATTTATTTCTAGGAGAGAGAGGGAAAGACAGCCTGAGCAGGGGAGGGTCAGAGAGAGAGGGAGTCACAGACTCTGAAACAGGCTCCAGGCTCTGAGCTGGCAGTCAGCACAGAGCCCGACGCGGGGCTCGAACCCACGAACCGCGAGATCATGACCTAAGCGAAAGTCGGACGCTTAACCGACTAAGCCACCCAAGCGCCCCATCTTTAAATTTTTAAAAATTATTTATTTATTTCTGAGAGAGACAGAGTGCAAGTGGAGAAGGGGCAGAGAGAGAGGGAGACACAGAATCCGAAGCAGGCTCCAGGCTCTGAGCTGTCAGCACAGAGCCTGATATGGGACTTGAACTCACAGACCATGAGATCATGACCTGAGCTGGAGCTGGACGCTTAATCGACCAAGCCCCCAGGCACCCCAGAACTTAAATATTTTTAGCAAAAAAAAGGTAATAAGGTGATGAGTATTTTAATTATTAGCTCAGGAGAGGGAATCAGGCGGCTTGCAAAATCACACTGCTTGTGTTCTGCGATAGAATGAAAGAGCGTGGCCGCCCTGATCAGCCTGGGTGTAAGTTTCAGCACTGAGGTGAATCTTCATGGGCCTGTTCCTGATATTTCACTAACGTTTCACTGAAGGCTCTGTGGTCCCATTGCAGACCCATCCTTGACCTTATCCTTGAGCCCTGTCTTTTCCCCCTGAAAGTACATGGTCCCACCCTGCGTATGACCCACACGTGAGCCCACTGATCATTGTTTCCGTCAGGACTGTGGCCACGAGTGTCCCCCCGGCATGGCCGTGGCCCCTGCCCATGGCCTTGTCTGTGCTCAGGTAACACGAGGTTCAAGTGAGTTATATGACACCTGTCATAGGTTTGGTTTGTTTCTAGCTCAAAGACGGGGCAGGCAGATGGAGTAAAGATGAGAAAAATCAGATGAGTAAACAGGGGGAAATCCGAATAACCAGGGTTCGGGAAGGAAGGTGGCTTCGCGACCTCGGCAAAGAGTCAATGATGCTTTATTCCAGTGCTGACATTTCACGGTCGACAGACCCATCTCTCTGTATGTCTCTTTTCGTTCCCTCTACCTGCTGGCCACTCTCTCTGGGTCTCCGTTCTCATCCTGAGGAACAGAGAATCTGACTCAGTCTATCTTCTCAGGTCATGTGTGTTCAGTCTGACCCAACCAGCTCTGGTCCTGGGAGGTCACACAGCAGGACGGTCCCCCAGCCCCCTGTGAGCAGGGCTGTGGACATGACCACAGCGCCTGTGGGGGGGGGGGAACTCTGGAGATGGCACAGGGAGACGTGTCTTGTTCAGTTGCTTAGTCCAGTCATGTGCCAGAGCCGGCTGCATCGGCCGGTGGGAATCGGCAGTGAGATTCTCAGGAATTTTGAAATCTCCGAGCCTGTTGTTAAATACAGCCATGATTAAAAATTAAATTGTACAAATTCACAATAAAATAAATTGTATTAAAAAACAAAGGCAATACATACTCAAAACTCATTATCCTAATTTCCTTATTTCATTTTGCTACAATCTCGTAATGCCTAATAATAGATGTTACGCCTCTCTGTGATGGAGCACCGACTGGTGGCCTCACCACCACGGTGAATCTCTTCCCAGTGGCACGTTTGGTGATGTCCGGTTGGCCGCGGGGGGTATGTCCACCATGTACATGGTCAAATGCTACACAGTGGGGCTTCATTTACTGTGGTGTTAATTGCCTAGACTTAAGAAACGGCTGGAGAAAATGCCAATAATGCTAATTAGATTAAAAAATGGGCATATCTACAACCACGAAGTTGTAAAGAGCACAAAAAAATCGAGGAAATTGTCTTCAAGTGTTTCAGAGTCCTATCTGATTCAGCAACAAAGATGCTCACTCACACCACTAATGAACCAGTTTCAACCCACAACTTCCTCATTTCATTTTTGTCTTACTTCTTAACGTAAATGAAAATATCCAATGACATTTGTCTCAGAATTGTTCATTTGTTCCAATTATTCACTGCAACCATATGTCAGCTGTGGATATGAATTCACCAAAAGCCAAGAAAGAATTCCATCAGAGTCAATTGGTTACACAGGATTTATGATAAAGGGTATTATGGGTTCCGTGATTTGTAAATGTTCTTACACGTTCCATCAGTACAATCTATAATAACCGTGTGTACGTATGTGTGTGCATATTCTCCTGGTTTGGGGAGACAGGGAGACCCAATGGAAAACATTTACTGGCACCTCAGTAGTCTTGCTCCACCCACAGGAAGGGGTGAGGGGGGCCCAGGAGGAGACTTCGGAGTAGGTATCTGGGGAGAGTGGAAGATGTGGAGAGCTGGGTCTCCTGCATCAGGGGATGACGTATGAAGGGCGCCGTGACCCCGTAAGATGGTGGGATTCACATTCCTGCCCCTCAGAAGGCACTAGCGGGTGGCTGAGAGACAGAGCAGCAGTGACAGTCAAGCAACCCAGAGAGAGGACTTCAGCGCAGCAGCTGAGGGAGGAATCCTGCTTCCTCCTCTACACACCAACCCTTCGGAGGGAGGCTGGCTGCGTCTCACCCCGTCCTCAGATCCAGACGGTGCCTGGGCTCAAACATTTGCCCAGAGGATGGGAGGAGATGTTCATCACATTAGACACTGATGCTTCCAAGTGGAGTGAGGTTTTTTTAAGTTTATTTATTTGAGAGAGAGAGAGAGAGGGAGAGAAAGAGGGAGAGAGAGAGAGAGAGAGAGAGAGAGAGAGGAGGGAGATCAAGCACGTAGCGTGAGCAGGGGACAGGAAGAGAGAAAGGAAGAGAGAGAGAATCCCAAACTGTGCTGTCAGCACAGAGCCCGATGTGGTGCTCGATCCCATGAACCATGAGACCATGACCTGAGCCAAAACCACAAGTCAGACGCCTAACCAACTGAGCCACCCAGATGCCCCAAGTTTTAAGGGACAGAAGTAATTGGAAAGTTTTGGATTCTGTTAAAGGTATCATTAAGGACATTTCAACAATATATATTTTGAGATGTTGATGAAAGAAACAAAAATCCACATTTCTGTCTCACAGAGTTACAATGAATGACTGAGACACCAAGCTGGATTTGCCCTGAGAACTGTGATATTTTTATCATATGCACAGGGACATTTTCTCCTCGTTTCTTTGCTAAAACTCAGAAGGGTGCCTGGGTGGCTCAGTCGGTTGAGCGTCTGACTTCAGCTCAGGTCAATTGCACAGTATGTGAGTTCAAGCTCCCCGTCAGGCTCTGTGCTGACAGCTCAGAGCCTGGAGCTGCTTCAGATTCTGTGTCTCCCTCTCTCTCTGCCCCTCCCCTGCCTATACTCTGTCTGTCTCTCTCAAAAGTAAATAAACATGGAAAAAAAAAAAACCTCAGTGCTAAATCAGTGACCACCGTGGCCAACTCACTAGGAAATGTGCAATAACCTGTATTATTTCCCTGTACGTATCTTCTGAAAGTTCTAACTTCCTCAAATATTTAGTCTTATTTTTTGTATCATGAGTGGTCTGTAAATCACCTTAATTCCTTTTTAGGAAGAGGAAAGCTAGGAATGAGTGAGGCACCGCATTCCCAAGGGAGGGCATGTCTGGGGCGTTGGGAATCATGAAGGAAGAAGAAAACACCTGCCCGCAGGACTTGGCAGAGATGAAAACATACTTATCAACATCTGAAGAATCTGTCAGGCTGTTCACGTTGTATAGGTACCACCAAGTCTTGGGTTTATCATTTCCTTTCTTTTTGATTTTCAACCTCAGGTTAAGAGGGTTGAGTTAGTGGCGCTTCTCAGTTCAGCGCACAGTTTTGCGATGGACTCACGCAAGGTGCTTCTATTGTTTCCGTGATCCCATTCTGAATCCTCCCTTTCCATCCTCCCACAGGCAACAGTTCTGATGTATCCAATGTCCCTTTTCTTGTTCACATGTTCATTAGGCCTCTTGGGCTGACATAACAAAGGACCACAGACCCGGCGGCTTCAACCACAGAAAGGGATGTTCTGACGGTTCCGGTGACCAGCGTCTGAGATCAGGTTGGCTGGGCTGGTGTCTCCTCACGCCTCTCCCCTTCGCCTGTGGATGGCTGTCTCCTCGTTCAGGCCTCATAGTCTCCCTCCCGTATGTGTCTGTGTTCTAATCTCTTCTTCTTATAAGGGCACCAGATGGATTGGATTGAGGCCCACCCTGACGACCTCATTTTTAACTTAATTACCTTCTAAAGACTGTCTCCACAGATCATTGCATTCTGAGAGAGTAGGAGTCAGGGCTCCGGCATACGGATTTTGGGGAGACACAGTTCAACCCATAATAATGTGAATTCCTGAAAAAAAGTATATCTTTGTTTTGGGTGCATTTTTAAAAAGTAAAGTTGGACCTCTTTTCATGTTTTTAAAATTTTTTTTAAATTTTATTTTTCTTTTCATGTTTTAACAGTCTCATATGTTATTGTATTTTTTCTCCCAGGATATGTGTTTCTGTCTTTATTCCTTTTTGCTCTTGAGTTGTGGATCTTTTTTTAAAAATGGATTTGTTGGAGCTATTTTAAATGTATGTTTTGGATACTGCTTCATTGTCTAAACGTGGCCCGCCAGCCTGGGGTTGCGAACATCACGATTGTGTAGCTGAATGAATCCCCCCCTCCAGTTTTATTGAGGTACAGTTGACATATAAAATTGTATATATTTGGGTGGTTCAGTCGGTGAAGCATCCAACTCTTGATTTTGGCTCCGGGCATGCTCTCAGGGTTTGTGAGTTCGAGCCCTGCGTTGGGCTCTGTGCTGACAGAACAGGGCCTATTTGGGATTCTCTCCCTCTCTCTGCTCCTCCTGGGCTCTGTCTGGCCTTCTCTCTCAAAATAAATAAATAAACATTTAAAAATTGTATATATTTAAGGTGTACAACTTGATGTCTTGATATGTCTATGCATTGTGAAAAGAATCACCACAACCAAGCCAACTAACAGATCTATCACATCCCATAAGTTGTTTTTGGGGGGTGAGCAGGGAAGTGAGAACACTTAAGAATTTTTTGTCTTAGCAAATTTCAAGAACGCAATACGTTCTTAATACTTATTATCACCATGTTGCACGTTAGATCTCGAACCCTATTCATTCTGTGTAACTGAAACTTTGTACCCTTTGACCAACATCTCCCCCCATTGCCCACCCTCTAGTCCCTGGAGGCCACCATTTCATTCCGCCTCTATGAATTTGACTACTCCAGATTCCACATATAAGTGAGCTCATGCCAACGAATGCTTATGATGTAAACACTCACCCGATAAGCACCAGGTCAATAAGAAAAACATTTTCTGGCCCCGGGGTTCCTTTCTGTGGGCCCCTCAGATGCTGTTCTCTTCTTGGTTCCCAAAGGTAACTGCTATCTTGATTTGCAAAGCCACAAGATTAGTTTGCCCATTTTTGCCTTTCTTATACACGAGATCATAAACATGTGCATTCTTTTGTGTCTGGCTCCTTTTTGTCAACGATAGATTTCTGAGGCTCATTCATCCCAGGGCACCTTGGTGACTTTGTTTTTTATCACTGTATACTATTTCACTATATTGTTATACCATCAGTAGTTTATCCGTTCTATCGTTAATGGACATTTGGATTGTTACCGGTTTGTGATGATTGCAAATAACACTGGTATGGATTCCCGAACATGTCTGCCTGTGCACATATATATATGCATTTTGTTGGGCATAAATCCAGGAGTGGAAGTGCTAGATAAGTTTAGTATTGCTAGATACAGCCAGCGAGATCTCCAAAGTGGTTGTAGAATTTCTATTTCTTGCCAACAATATAGAAGAGTCCTTATCACTTCACGTCTTGCTGTCACTAGCTTTGTCAATATTTTTAATTTTTCTTGTTCTGCTGGGTGTCCAGTGATAGCTCACTGTGGGCATCACTGCCTTTTCACGGATGACTAATGAGGATAAAAACTTATTTAAGCTTATTGGTCATTTGGAGAATTTTTGTTAAGGGCTTGTTAAAATTCTTGCCATCTTTCTGCTGGCTCATCTTTTTCTTATTAATTTGTAGGAACACTTTCTATTTTCTGGATTCAAATGCTTTGCCAGTTATACATCTCGCAAATATCTTATTGCACTCAGGTTTGTGTTTTGAACCTCATAATGATGTCGTTGGTTGAACAGAAGCTCCTAATTAAAACACAGTATAATTTATTAACTTTTACCTTTATGATGAATAGTTCTCGTTTCCTGTTTAATACATCTTTGCAATCTCAGGATGGTGAAGATCGTCTAGGTGTTTTCTTCTGGAAATGTTATTGCTTATCTTAAACACAGAGAATTACAGTCCTTGAGATGGAAGTTGTGGTGTAGGAATAGAGAGTCATTATGCTCCCAAGGAATATCTAATGGGCCCAGCACATTTAGTGAAAGACCACCATTTCCCCATTACTCTCTAGTGCACTTTGCCATAAGTTAAGTATCTTTTCTTGTGTTTGTTTTTGGACTCTGTTTGGCTCCATTTTTCCTTGTATATTTGCCTCCATAGCCGTTAGCAGCGTCTTCCTCCAACTTTGTCCTTAATCTTCAAGATTATCTTGCATAGTCCTTGCCCTTCGTATTTACATATATATTTAAGAATACACTTACGAATTTACACATACACACTCACACACATATACCCACACATGCACACAAGCATGCATGCACACAATATTAGATCTACAAATGGGATAGCACTGAATCTAGAGATCATTTTGAATTAAACCAGCATCATTTTAACATCGAGCTTTTTAATACATGAACATGGTGTATCTTGCCATTTATTTGGGTTTCATTAAATTTTTCTCATTAATATAAAGAGCTTGCTTTTTAAAAGCCTTACACACCTTTGATTAGCTCCATTCCCAGGTATTTGATAATTTTTGATGTTACTGAAAAAATTATTTTAGATTTAACTTTCTATTGTTGTTGATAGGAAGAAATAAAACTGGTTGATAAATATTGACCTTTTCTCTGTGACTCTGATATATTTGCTTATCAACTGTGATGTTTAACCTAGTCTTTCCAAATAACATCATGTTGCCGGCAAGCAATGGAAGGTTTTATCTTCCTTTCCAACCCTTATGTCTTTTTGTCTGATTAACTGCCCTGCTTAGGACCATCCGGTGATGTCAGCAGAAGGCAGGCTAGCTGGCTTCCTTGTCTGGTTCCTGGTCCAAAGGAGAAGCTTTCAATAATTTACGTTTAACCATGACGCTGAGAAGAGCTATTTTCTTTTCCTTTTTCTTTTCTTTCTTTCCTTTCCTTTCCTTTCCTTTCCTTTCCTTTCCTTTCCTTTCCTTTCCTTTCCTTTCCCTTCCCTTCCCTTCCCTTCCCTTCCCTTCCCTTCCCTTCCCTTCCCTTCCCTTCCCTTCCTTTCCTTCCTTCCCTTCCCTTCCCTTCCCTTCCCTTCCCTTCCTTCCTTCTCTTCTTCCCTTTCCTTTCCTTTTCTTCTTTTGTGTGTAGTCATTATCAAATTAAGGTGTCAGGTTGATGCCAACTTTTAACATGAGGAATGTTGCATTTTGTCGAACGTTCCTGCTCCCTCTTTTGAGATGATCATCTAATGATGCTCTTTTATTCTGTTTATGCAGCCAAGATGCTATGGTGTGTCTTATAATGCATTCCTGGACTACACCTAACTTGGTCAAGATGTATTATTCTTTTGAAAACCACTAGATTTGATTTGAAAAGAAAATGTTTTTACAAAGTACTTTTCTATTGGTGCACTTGAGTGGGATGGACCTGTAACGGTCATTCTTCATTGTGTCTTTGTTGGGTTTTAATATCAAGCTTATGCTGGACCCATAAGTCAGTTTTCCTATTTTCTGGAAGCTTTTGTAAAAGAATCCTTGAAAAACAATTCTTTCTTCCTTAAATGTTTGGGAGAATTCACTGGTGGCACCATCTGAGAATAGGCTTTCTTTGTGGTTGGAATAGAGAACTATTTATATTCTCTGTATCTTCTCTTGTTGGGATAATACTTTTTTCTCGCTCTCTACAAATTTCAACTCCTTTCAAAATTTTAAAATAGGTGCACCTGGGTGGTTTAGTCAGTTAAGTGTTCGACTTTGGCTTAGGTCATGATCTCTTAGTTAGTGAGTTTGACAGTGTGGAGCCTGCTTGGGATTCTCTCTCACCCTCTCTCTGCCCCTCTCCTGATTGCACTGTCTCTCTCTTTCTCTCTCTCTCTCTCTTTCAAAATCAATAACATTTTTAAAAATAAATTGATATAAAGCAAAAACAAGACTGTTAACTTCTCAACAGAAATGATCACATCCACGAGATAGTGGATAATGTTTTTTTAAAAAAATGTTTTTATTTATTTCTGAGAGAGAGAGAGCGTGAGCAGGGGAGGGTCAGAGAGAGAGGGAGACACAGAATCCAAAACAGGCTCCAGGCTCTGAGCTGGCTGTTAGCACAGAGCCCGACGCAGGGCTTGAACCCACGAACCGTGAGATCATGACTTGAGCTGAAGTCTGACGTTCAACCAACTGAGCTACCCGAGATAATGGATAATCTTGAAAATACTGGGATGTGATAGTTAGCAGCGTGGAATTCTAAGCACGTGGCTTAAGGGCAGATTAGATACGGTGAGGAGGGAATCAGCACACAGATCATTAATGATTGAAAATGTGAAGAAATGTTTTAAGAAACCCAAAGGATGTGGTGTAACAGTCATGTGTAAATGTAGTCTCTTCACATGTGATAAATACCCCTGAGAAGACAAAATAAAGATATTTTCAGATTAACAAGATCTGGGAGAGAAGATGGGAAGTGAACTTGCACTCAGGGAAAGGTAAATGGCGTCCTCAAGCTGTTAGCAACGTAAAGAGTTTGCTCTCCTAACAGGGAGGTTGTTTTGTTTGTTTGATTGTAGCTTCAGGAAGTCCGCTGTGCTGCAGGCCACCTCGTCACCTGTCACCTCGGCTGGATGGAGTGCATGGCTGGCTGTCAGACCCCGTGTGGGCTGCTCTATTTCCTGCTCACCCTTCTTGCTGGGATGCAGTCTTCAGCTTCTCCACCAGACATGGAGGGTGGGCTGCAGTGGGCGGTATCAATAAAACTTTATCACATGATGCAAGTTTACCTCTTCTCCCAGTTTGTGAAGAACTTTTTTTTTTCATTATTAGCTACTGAATATGACAAAATGCTTTTTCTCTGTCAGTGGGGATAGTCACAGGCTTTTTCTTCTTTCGTCTGTGACTGTTCTACGCTGCTGTCTGAAGCTGCCTCCCCAGCTGTGTGGAATTGGCTGAGTTGGATGTGCAGTTTGGCAAAACATCTAAACTGCTTTATTTTATCCTTTTCCAAGGTCGCACCATTAAGCCCATGCTCAGAAGAGGGGTCATTAGGATGGGTTTATAGTCCTATCTGGATAAAATGCTCTTGAAATTCTCTTAACAATGGTCATTTTTAAATGTTTATTTATTTTTGAGAGAGAGAATGTGAGCAGGGGAAGGGCAGAGAGAGAGGGAGACCCAGAATCTGAAGCAGGCTCCAGGCTCCGAGCTGTCAGCACAGAGCCCCACACAGGGCTCGAACTCACAAACTGTGAGATCATGACCTGAGCTGAAGTTGGTTGGACGCTTAATGGACTAGACACCCAGGTGTCCCTAAAAATAATTTTTTATGTTTATTTTTGAGAGACACAGAGAAACAGAGTGCAATTGAAGAGGGACAGAAAGAGAGGGGGAGACCCAGAATCTGAAGCAGGCTCCAGGCTCCGAGCTGTCAGCACAGAGCCCGACTCAAAGCTCGAACCCACGAACCATGAGAGCATGACCTGAGCTGAAGTCAGATGCCTAATCGACTGAGCCACCCAGATGCCCCATGATGGTCATATTATTTTTTAAATCTACCCACTTATCTTTACATCCCAGAGCACCTTAGCAATGATACTTACACTGATATGAGAAAAGGATGCAGAAAAAAAAAAAAGGAAAGAAGGAAATAATTAGGAGTGCGCATGCAAACTGTCCCCTCAGCCTGGTCATGGTGCTACTTCCAAAATGCGGTTCCTAAAGTGAATCTTTGTGTTTATTCCTAGTTTCTCTGAACCTGCTTTACAAACCATTTCTCAAAACATCTGGGCTGGGGCCGCTCAGCCACCAGGACTGTGATGTGGGGCTCCTCTCTTCACAGCAGCTAAAATCTCTGCTGGGACCTCCCCGAAACTAGCCCAAGAAGGACCTAGAAGTAAATTTGTGCCTTCTGAGATATTTTAGATCTCCTACAAGACTAAGTTTAATCTAAAGACCAAGGCAAAGAAACTAACTCTCTGTTCAGTGTTTAGTTCATAAATGCCATTTCTTGTTGTCATGTGCCTGCTGTCAAAGCCAAGTGTACGGTTCTTAAGATGCCATTGTATTAACTGTGTTCCCATTTTTAATTATCCTTTGTTGCAACGTCTCGTAAACACCCAGCTGCGTTATCACACAGGCTGAAGGCTGCCGGGTCACCCCGTTTGTCTCTTGGAAAATGAGTGTGCTTTGTGACCGTGGGAACAGCCTGTCCTCCCGAGAAGCACCCTTCACTTCCGGGGGAGGGCCAGTCCCTGGCTCCGTCGTGGAAGGAGGGGTGTCGTTTGGCGGGGAGCCTTCTTCTGTCACATTTGTTCCTGCTGCGGTTTTTGTGGGGTTGTTTTCAAAGGCGGCTGCAGCGTTCAGCCAGTCCCCTTCCTCCTGCCTGAAAACCCACGATTATCTCCTCAAGGACTGGCAGTTCGTGAAATCTGTCTTTGAAAAGCGCTCTGTGTTGTGAAATGCTCAGACCCGCGTCTGGAAAGATCTTTCTGGAACTTCTGCGGTCAGACAACAGGAAAAGTGGCTGCTTATTCCATCGGCATGATTTCCTTTCGGCTGCGTATCATCAGCGGGCATGCACACGGCTCTGTGGGTGCCCGGGGGGCTTCCTGAGGCCCTGATGGCTTTGGGAGGGGGTCGGGGGCCAGCCACCGAGAGCCCTCCAGTGACCCGCGAGCCTGGGCACATTTCGTTCTCCAGGCCCTTGACTTCATCCATCACTGGAAGCTGGACTTAGAGAAATCCTATCCCCTCCTTCCCGACTCCCTCCCCTCCCCCCCGCCGCCCCAGAGCTCAGTTCTAACTTCTTTCCTTCTTCCCACCTTTGCTTTGCTGGCTGTGGGTCACACGGGTCCGTGGAGGAGGCGAGCTGCCCACACCCGTGGCCCACGACAGGCACCTCGTGGTCACTCCCGAAGGGAGAAGCCAGGGCTTTGGAAAACAAGATTTAGGTCACATGGGTCCTGTGTAAATCCTTCTCCTGAGAGGCCATTCTAAGGAGATCCCGAGAAAGTTCTAGAAGAGCATCCTTCAATGTGGCAGAGCAACTGTTAGAGATGGAAACTGAGGTTTTCTCCTCGCCCCCCACTCCCCTCACCCCTGCCCTGCTTGCTCATTCAAGGTGAAGGCAGCTGCGCTGTGTCGGGGCCTCAGACCAGGTTTGGGGCAGCGTGTCCCGGCTCTGGTTTCCAGCCCCCTTGGCCATTATGGAAGTCGAGGGTGGGCGTCCTCATGTGAAGCAACATCATGTGCCTCTGGGGAAATGTGGGGTGGGACTGTCCTGAGCAGAGGTGATTCCAGGAGCCTGGGGAGATTCCAGGGATCAAGATCTCCAGGCTGCTAGCTGGGGGGCGGGGCTGAGCTCCATGTCAGTGACCCAGATGTGGCTGACTGCAGAGAGCCAGCCCTTAGGGCCCATGGGGTGCAAGGGTGCTGGGCCGGAGTTCGGAAAGAAGATGCCGGAGGCCCGGGCAGGTCCAGGGCACAGTGAAGATGATGGGAGAACGGCAGCTCACCCCGGGGCTGTGGTCCTCGGGCTGACATGGCCCCAGTGCCGTACCTTCGGGAACCTCAAATGATTCTCCTGCACACCTGAACTTGCAGCCTGCAGTCTGCTCCTTCCATGGCAATTTCCAGAAGCCCAGAAGATGAACGAGGTTTATTTTAGCAAACCTCATGGAAAATTCTGAGGCTGCTAAGTACAGAGTCAGCAGGGGGCCGAGGGGAAGGGAGGGCTGCGGAGTGAGAGCAGGTGGAGGAACCCGCTGGGGCGAGGAGGTTTTGTGGTCTCAAGCAGAGGCGCATCTCTATGGTGTGCTTCAGTCAGGGGACAGGTGGGGGGCCCGGGGTGGAGTGTGGGGGGCCCGGGGTGGAGTGTGGACCGTGGAGCCAGACTGTCGGGGCTCAGACAACTTCCCCATCTCTCCGTGACTCAGTTTCCTCACTTTTAAAAAGGAAGTGATGAGTCATGGTCATGACGGTGAATTTTACATGTCAGGCAGGCTGGGCCACGATGCCCAGACAGTTGGTCAAACAGCATTCTTCTTGCTTCTGCGTGTGTTTTTTGGGTGACATTTACATTTAAGTTAATGGGCTTCGAGTAAAGCAGATTGCCCTCCATAAACGTGGGTGGGCTTAATCCAATCAGTTGAATGCTTTAGTAGAGCTAAGCCTGATTCTGCTGGCAGGTGCCCTTTGGACTTGAACTGTAGTTTTCCCATGGGTTTGTCTGCTGGAACTCAGATTTGAGACTCACCAACATTCCACAATCATGTGAACCAGTTCTTTAAAATAAAACTCTCTCTCTCCCTCCACTCCTCTCCCCATATACTCACTTCCTGTTTGTTCTGTTTATATGAAGGATGCAGAGACGATAATAGTGCCACTCACCTAGAGGGCTGTGAGTCTGTCAGGTACACGGGGGGAACGAGTGCAGTGGCGGGCCACTGAAAATAACCCTCAGAGCTAAAGCCTAGGTTGGCGGTTGCCGGGGGCTGGGGGCAGGGGTCCTGGGACCGACTGTTCAATGGGTACAGAGTTTCCTTCTGGGGTGATGACATGTTTTGGAACTAGGTCGAGGTGGTGGTTTCACAAGACCGCGAGTGCACTGAATCTTACCGAGTGATGGAATGGTCAGTTCTGCGTTATGTGACATTTCACTCCAGCTTCATAAAAACGAGTCAGTGTTTTGGGAGAAACAAAACAAAACAATAGCCTAGTTTTCAAAAGCCAAAACCCTAGCCAAGCATGGCTTACGTGAGAAGAATAATATCTGCCTTAGAACTTGTCCTCGGTTGACTCGTGTCCCCGAAATAGATGTTGCACCCCAACTCTCAGCACCTGTGACTACGAGCTTATTTGGAAATAAGGGCTTTGCAGATGATGAAGTTGTTAGAATGGGCTCTGATGGTGGCTGGTGTCCTCATGAAAAGGCGAAAGGTGGACCCGGAGATGGATGCATACAAAGGGTAACTGACGCGAAGACACAGGGAGAGTTTGTCTACAAGCCAAGGACACCTGAGGCCATGAGGGGTTTGGAGAGCGGCCTGGACCAGATGTCCCCTCACAGCCTCAGAAGGAATCAGCCCCATCAACGCCATGATCTTGGACTTTGGGGCTCAGAACTGTGTGACACAATCCCTGTTGTTAACCCACTCAGCTCATGGTACTTTGTTAGGGGACACCTTGGACACTAACAGCACTGGTGAGCTCCTGATGCCGACGCTGGCCCCTTGCAAGGTCTCCCAGTCCCCAGGAGGCTCCATTCCCAGAAGGGCAGACGGATGTCATCTTCCACCCCCTTGAGGGCTGCATCTGGAGACTTCTTTCTGACCAATAGATGTGGCAAAGGGGGGGGGTGTCATCTTCATAATTAGGTTATGTGAAACTGTGACCTCCATTCTGCTGGCAGACCCTCTAGCCCCCTCCTGGCAGCACATGCTGATGACCCAGGCTGTCATGTTGGAGAGGTCCAGTGGGAACTGAGGGCCACCCCCCCCCAAGTGACATCCAGAGAGGAACTGAATCCTCCCAAGAGCCATGTGATCTTGGAAGCTGACCCTTCCCCAGTCTGCTGGTAGTTGCTGACACCTGCCGATGCCTGGATTCCTACCTGTCAGACACCCTGAGCAGAAGGCAGAAGACCCAGAAAAGCTGATCTTAGATTTCTGACCTACAGAAACCAGGAGAAGTGAACCGTCTCAAACCACTAAGCTTTGGGGTAATTTGTTATGCGGCAGTCCATAGCCAAGACACATGCCTTATGTCCTGTCGATCTTCCTGTTTTAGATCAATTTTCCTCCTCTAAAATCTATGGTGTTCTGTTTCTCTAATCTCCATCAATATGCCATGCGATTCAGGGGACAGCCTGGATCTTACGCTTCTCTCTTCTCTCCTGGGCACCTCCTTTCCTGTGACTCATAATCAAACAAGCCATGATGTCATTCTATGTGGAGAAAGGACATTGAAGTTTAGAACTCATGAGAGAAGCAGAGAATGTCATAATTAGAAGGGATTAAAGCTCTTCTTGTCTCACTTTTTCATCGTTGTATAAAGAGACAGGGAAAATGGATTTTTTCCCATCCCACTAACTAGTGGCTGTATCAAATGCTAGGTTTCTGGATTCTGGTCCAGCTTGCTTTTAGTTGCTAAGTAGAAGAAGAGGAAGCCTTTGTCAGGGCGAGGTCCTGATTTGAAAGCCCACGTGGGGGCCTAGGCAGGGGCAGCGATCCGGAAGAAGGTGGCCATACGGGTCTTGTCCCGGGCTGTGCTTGCCTGACATCGTGTAGCTTGAGGAGCCCTGAATGGCTGTGTTACAGGACAGGCCATCGGCATCGATTCCATCCGCTTTTCCTAGGCAGGCTGCTCATTCAGGGGAATTCAGCTCAGAGACAGTGTTCGACCACCCAGGGACCCATCACTGCAAGCGGCTGCGTTTCTTCCATCCGTGATGTCTGCAGCGTCGTTTGTTTTTTATGGCTTTTATTGAATGTTCCTAATGCTTCCACAAAAACCAACTGTCCCACACCCTGTGGGTTTTGTTTCCTTTTTACTGTGACCCTAACATGCCACGCAGCCAGATTATTGTTGAGAAGTACAAGAAAGAATCACGGGGTGCCTGGGAGGTTCAGTTGGTTAAGTATCGGACTTCAGCTCAGTTCATGATTTCACGGTTTGTGAGTCTGAGCTCTGTGTCAGGCTCTGTGCTGACAGCTCGGAGCCTGGAGCCTGCTTCCGTGTCCTATTCTCTCTCTGACTTTTGCACACTTGTGCTCTATCTCTTAAAAATACATAAATGTAATAAAATAAAATAAAATAAGATAAGATAAAATAAAAAGTCTGAAACATGGGGTGCCTGGGTAGTTTGGTTGGTTGGAGGTCTGGCTGTGGCTCAGGTCATAAAATTGCAGTTGGTGAGCTCAAGCCCCATGTCAGGCTCTGTGCTGACAGCTCGGAGCCTGGAGCCTGCTTTGTATTCTGTGTCTCCCTCTTTCACTGCTCCTCCTTAGCTTGCACTCTATCTCTCTCCCTCTCTCTCTCAAAATTAAACAGACATAAAAAAAAAGAAAAGAAAAGAAAAGAAAGAACCAGATGCAGGTGACCTAAATCTCTGCTCTGCACAGGACTCTGAACATTGGAAACTGAATAAGTGTGTACAGGGGGATAGTGTTAATTACCTGTGTGTTTCTGGCTTCGTAAAAGCCTGGTTTAGTTTGCCTTCAGTTTCCGACTGTAGGGCAGGGCAGGAATTTTGAGATGCTCCAGCTTCACCAGCCTGTGAAGCCCGTTCACATGAGGCTCGTGCTATTGCCAAAACTGGAACGCCTTCAAGCCTCCATGGGTCCCTTCATTCATCTGTTCGTTTGGAAAATACTTACTGAGTAGAAGAGACGGATGCAGCAGCGCACACAATCAGACACCTGTTCTGGCCTCATGAAGACACGTTCATTACACAATGTGCTGCAGACACAGATGCCAGTGCAGGGAAGTCTCCAATCAGGGAACGGTGCTTGGAGTGAACTATGGAGGTAAGAAAGGGTTTAGTAGGCAGAAGCTAAGGGGAAGGTATTTCTGGCAGTGGGAGGAGCATGTGCAAAGGCCCCGTGGGAGGAGAGAAAGGAGTAAGTGTGTAAGGATGAGAGCTGGCTATTTGTTTTAGAGTGGAGGTGGGGCTAGTGTGTCTGGGCACACTCCTGGGGTAAAGGAAGACCCTGCAGGGGATTCTGTACAGGCTTCTGGTTAGAAGTGGCAGGCTTACCACATGCACCGAGTAACCCTTCTTCCTGAAATAGCACCGAAACAATTTTTTTTAAAGGATTTTTTAAAAAATGATATAAACTAGGACTCCTGGGCCACTCAGTTGGTTAAGTGCCTGACTCTTGGTTTGGGCTCTGGTCATCATCTCATGGTTCGTGAGTTTGAGCCCCTCATAGGGCTCTGCGCTGACAGCATAGAACCTGCTTGGGATTCTATCTCTTTCTGTCCCTCCTCTGCTCATGCTCTCTCTTTCTCTCTCAAAATAAATAAATAAACATTAAAAAAAAGGATATAAACCCACAGAGACAGCATGAAAGAAGAGAGCAGAGCAGGTGAACCTGTATAGGGAAAGCAGGGAGGTGATTCTGTTTCCACCATGGCCTGAAAGGCCCCCAGGCAAGGGTTTCATGCCGGAAGGTCAGACCCCAGGCTGGGCGCTCATGTGACCCCTGCCACCTCCAGGAGGACATCAGGAGAACCTGCTGTGTGCTCTGAGCAGTCAGAGGGGAGCCCCTACTGCTCAGGGTCGGGCCCCAACACAAAAACGGAGTTTCCCCAAAGGGATGGTCCAGGCAGCCCCCCGCCAGGGAAGACCCACCCTGTGGTTACCCCACCCCAAGGGCACCCTCGCCTGTCCCCCACCCACACAGACCTTTCCAATCCACGTTTTAGGGCCTGGCTCTTGGATACGAACCGATTGCCAAAGATGATCAGATAGTCGGTGGAAACAGCTGTGTGGCATCTGGGGAATTTTAAACAAAGGCGGTGCCTGGCACTCTCCCTCCCCTTCCCCCTTCCCGTCCCCAGAGTCCGACCTCCTTGTCCTGGGGTGGGGTCTGCACAGTGTTTTTTTGTCTGTTTCCCCATGTTTTGTTTGTTTCTGTTGTTAATGAGTTGCTTTTAAACCCTCCAAATGATTCAATGTTCCGGAGGGACTGAGAGCAGCTGGCGGAGTGCAGATTAGGAGTCAGAACCCCGGATCTGAGTCCTCACCCCAGCAGTCAGCAGCTGCGTACACGTACGTGCGCGCACGTGTGCATGTGTATGCGTGTCTGTGCACAGCTATGTGTCCACGCATATATATATAGGCCCAGCCCTGGGCCTGGAAAAACACAGACTGCTGGACTCCACCCCAGGGGTTCGAATGCAGAACCCAGAGGTAGGACCAAGCACCTGCATCCCCGACAAGCTCCTAAATGCCGCCGCCACTAGTTTGGGGACAGCACTTTGGGAACTACTACCACCAAACTCGGTGTGTTGGTGGTGGGTTCAAAACCAGAACTGCTGTGGGGCGCCTGGGTGGCTTAGGTGGTTAAGCGTCCAACTTTCGCTTAGGTCATGATCTCACGGTTCGTGGGTTCGAGCCCCGCGTCTGTGCTGACTGCCAGCTCAGAGCCTGGAGCCTGTTTCAGTCTGTGACTCCCTCTCTCTCTGACCCTCCCCTGCTCACGCTGTCTCTCTCTCTGTCTCTCTCCTAGAAATAAATAAAACATTAAAAAAACAAACAAACCAGAACTGCTGAGTTCAAGCCCCAGTTTTTCCATTCACTGGGTGTGCAGTCTTAGTAGCATTATTTAAATTCCCTCATCTTCACTTCCTGTGTATATAGAGTTAGCATCCCAATGCACGCGCCCCTCTGAAGGTGCCCCCCAGAGAGGAGAGGAGGGAAGTCACAGGTGAGCTGAGAGAGGGGGGCGGGACCCGCAGAAGGCTCCATGCTGTTAGTGGACACACCTCTCCACCTCTCAGCTTCACTAGAGACCATCAAGTGAGGCCAAGGCAGCCCCAGAGACTTCACAGGGAGGGTGCAGAAAGTGACCTGATACCTTCAAAGCCTTGTACGTGACACGGCGGTGCAAGTATGAGCCACTGCTGACCTGGTACCACTGCAGAAAAGCTGGAGCAATCTCAGCATTGCACTTAACTCACTTCTAAATGCTTTTTCTACGTGTAGTTCAGGGTGTCCTCAGGAGGTGGACAGTTTTAGCTGGAAGACTGCGTGCAAACACACCACCTGCCGCAGCGGCTCCACCCTGCGCAGGTAAAGGGGACAAATAATGACCTTACTTCCCAGTTCCGTTTTTTGTTTTGTTTTTTTAAGTTTACTTACTGAGACAGAGAGAGAAAGAGAGAGAACCCCAGGCACGCTCCATGCGCTGCAGTGTAGAGCCCCATGCGGGGCACAGTCCCACGACCCTGGGATCACGACGTGATTAAAAGTTGGATGCTTAACTGACTGAGCCGCTAAGGCGTCCCTCAGGCCCATTTGAAAGGTCATGCAAATTCTTATCAAAGTGTTTTACACTGAAAATCACTATCTAGAAAAATGTGCAGGTTTAAAAAAATAGGAAAGAAAACTGTGCAAGTTTTAAAAGATCTGTTATTACAGTGGGCTCTTGGAATTAAAATTAAAAACTAATTATCTGACATCTCGGTGTAGCAGCATACATCATTCCACATTCCCTTTCGGCTGAAACATTGCGAAGCACTCCTCCCGCTGATGGGGCCCTGGGATGCCTAACTCGCGATTGGAAATTCTGGGTCAAAATTTGCAGTGTCCTCTGTGGGAAAATTTGCTCTTTCTGATGAAGCTCTTCAAGCTTCCTCTGCCGAACCTAGATATCTGTGTTCTGCAGCGGGTATTCCCGGAGCCGGGCTCACTGGCAAAGCTGGGGCTACCCGGCCGCACCCTCAAGAGTCTGGACGCTGCAGGCAGGGAGAGGAGCCAGCCTCGAAAAGTGGGGAGAACCGGGCTGCAGTGGAGACCCAGGGCTCCCAGAGCCAGGTTGGGTGGGACACCAGGGAAGGCCTCCCCCAACGGAGGTGGGGAGACTGAAGGGTGGAGCCCGGGCAGACGCCAGGAGAGGAAGGGCAGGGACCTGCTGTGTCCCAGGAGAGCCCCGCCGGCGGAGTCGATGCTGTATCCAGGGCAATGCGTTCTTGGACGCTGGTGAAATTTCCCCTCTAACTAAAGCTGTCACCCGACACTGTGTGACAATTTACAGCTGTGTCCGCTGTTTTCACTGCCTCCCCTCCCCAGGCACCCTCCCCGGGCTGGTTTCCGTGCACAAGGTTGCTCCCCATCTCTGCAAACATAGCCTACAGCTGAGGTTCTTTTCCTTGGTCCCGTCCTTCAGGCTGCTCCAAGTTGGTTTAATTACAAATTTAATGACGGTGTCAGTTCTTCGGCGGATGTAATTTATTTCGGCGCCGCCGCCTTATTGGTTCCTGTGTTCTAACCACGACAAATCATGCTCTGCATCCACATCTTCACCCACACACCTTCTGTTGCCTTGACCTTGGTGATGCAGTGCAGTGACCGAGAGAGAGAATCCCCCCTGGGCTTGGATCTTGGCTTTGCCACATCGTGGTGGAGTGGCTGTGGGTGAATCATTTCATCTCCCTGGGATTCACTTCCCTATCTGTGAAATGAGAACAGCACTATCTACCGTACAGGGTTGCCGTGAGTGAAATGAATTAGTGGGTCAGCGCCTAGAAATATGGCCGGGCTATTGGAAAAAATAGATTGGTATTTAATTACATGTTCTTATTTACCTTTCCATCTGTTATATGCAAGTTCATAATGGAGGATGCACTGTAGGTTAAAACCCTTTGTCTACTTACCTGTTGGATCTTTAATTTTTTAAACAGTAAACATTTAAAAAAATTTTTTTTTATCATATATGTAGTTTTGAGAGACAGACAGAGAGGGCAAACAGAGGAGGTGCAGCGAGAGACACACAGAATCTGAAGCAGCCTCCAGGCTCTGAGCTGTCAGCACAGAGCCTCATCTGGGGCTCGAACCCATGAACAGTGAGATTATGACTTGAAGCCGAAGTCAGACGCTTAACTAACTGAGCCACCAAGGTGCCCTGGACCTTTGTTTTTATTCAATTTTCATAAGCTCTTTATGGAGTCTAGATATTTTCTGGGAATATTTTACCTCAGCCTGCCCTCATTTATATAACTTAAACATTTTTTTATAACCACACTTTTTGAATGTCTCTATTGTAATTTTAAAAATCACATCAGAGTTCATAAATTAATCCTGCATTCAATATCTAATATTAAATTACCCTTTTTAAGGCATGATTTGATTTCTTATAATTTATAATTTGATTTCAATATACAGTGTTTTATTTTCCAAATCAGTTACTATTAAATTCTTTATTTCATTTGCCATATATAAGCATTATTCATGAGAGTACTTAAAAATGTTGGGGGTGGGGAATGGAGTTTCTCTGGTTTAAATACAAATGGCTAATATTAGATATTATAATGGGGTCACAAACGTGGATGGCAAGATTTCTACTTCTTCAAAATTTATTGAGAATTTCTTCACGACCTTGGAAAAAATGTAATCACATCCCATAAATACTATCTGGCATCTTGAAAATGACTAATACCATTATGCTGCTTTACAGTGTTTCAGTGTCTCCCATGGTTCCCCCAGGCAACAATCGGAGGTGGTCGCTATTGTCTGAATCTGGACAACAGTGAGTTACAGTCTCATCTGATAGTTGCATTTCTGTCAACTTCCCTTGAACATCTAATACATTTTCTTTTGCATATTTGCTTGCCACGCCGTCAGCACATGCAATAAAAGGGAAATTTATTGAGCAACTACTTAGGCACATTATTGCAGGAGTGCTTTCACATACAGTCCGTTCATTTCACGGCTACTGCACGGGGTTGCTGGTGGTGCCTTCTACCGTTAGGTACAAAGAAAATGCTGCAGAGAGAGACCGGTGTCCCCAGGCTCCTCTGGCTGAGAGCAAGCTAGCCCCAAATCTGAGGGACGTCTTAGGATTCATTCATTAAAAATGAAAAGGTTTTTCATGATGCACTTTCTCGATAGATCTCACCTTGTCTTATGTCAGTATTAGATGTCTGCCTTCTCTTTGCTTCCCTGTTGCTCCTCTCATCACCTCATTATTTTCTTGTGGTCTGTCAGGTGCTTTTTTGTTTTGTTTTGTTTTTTGCTTTTAATCAAATCTTATTGGAAAATCTTTGTAATATGGAAATCAGATTCATTGCTATACCCATTCTTTTTTTTTTTTAACGTTTTATTTATTCCTGAGAGAGAGAGAGAGAAAGAGAGAGAGAGAAAGAGACAGCATGAGCAGGGGAGGGTCAGAGAGAGAGGGAGTCACAGACTGAAACAGGCTCCAGGCTCTGAGCTGGCAGTCAGCACAGAGCCCGATGCGGGGCTCGAACCCACAAACCGCGAGATCATGACCTGAGCGAAAGTCGGACGCTTAACTGACTGAGCCACCCAGGTGCCCCTACACATTCTTATTTTAATACACAAAGTGCCCTAGAGCAGAGCAGGATGCAGATTTCCAGGGCCTGGGGAGGGTAGTGGTAGGGGAATGGAAGACTCTGGTCAAAGGAGAAAACTTCCAGTTAGAAGATGAATAAGTTCTGGGCTCAAATATGCAGGGTGGTGGCCACTGTTCACAATCCTGGATGTGCACTTGAAAGCTGCTACATGAGCAGAATATGCAGTGTTCTCACTACCAAACAAACAAACAAAAATAGTAGTTATGTGAGGTGATGTAGGCGTTAACCAAACTTCTGTGGTAATCATTTTCCAACACATATTATCAAGTCATCATGCCATGCACCTCATGCTTATATAATGTTATATGTCAAATATAACTCAATAAAGCTGGGGAAAAATAAAAATAAACACCTAAAATAAAAACGTACACTACAGAATTCTGTGGATTCTCTTACAAAACCTCATGGTAGAGAAATTGGAAAATACTGTAAATCAGCAATGATCCCTCTGGCCATACAGAATCATTCTAACGTTGTTTTAGTGATATATATGTATATAATTATAAATATGTATTGAAAATATATATACAAATAACATAATTGATAGGCTGAATATAGTTTCATGCCTTTTTTCCCCCACTGAACATTGTCTCCTGAGCAATTTCATGTGCCGCTGAAAACCGATTTTGATGGCCGCATAAAGGGATGAGTTAATCATTTCTCAAACATTTCCACCCTTCGACTTATTTATGTTTCCAATTTCTGCTTTTATAGATAAAGCAGAAATAAACAACCTTGAGTTTGAAGCTTTTATTGTATGTCTGACGGGGGTCCCCATGACAGATTCCCAGAGGCGGAATGAGACAAGGATTGGGAATATTCTCAAGGTTCTCCTAGCATATTACCTAATCACTTCTCCTAAAAAATGCCCCAGTTCACGATCCCATCCTCTTCCCCGACGCCGCTCCCCAACACCCACACACGGGTCTCAGTTATGTCCTGTCATTGTGATTGTTCGCTGTCGTCGGCAAGATGGCACCACGTTCCAGACCAGGGAGGCCCAGGACCCAGGATCAGGTCTGGCTCTGCGGCCTAGAACCCGCGGCTCAGGTAGCCACGCCGAGCCTCAGGCCTTCATTCCCAGGACGGACACAACAGGCAGACACACACACACACACACACACTGGTGAAGGGCAGATGGAGGGGGTTTAGGATGTGTCCGGTTACGGCCAGCCTACACAGCAGACCTGGTTGACGCGCTGAAGACGGCGCTCTCCACTGGGTCCCACAGACACCCGGAGAACATGCGCAGACATTGGGGGGGAGTCCCTGAAAATCACAAAATCTCGGGAAAACTTCCTTTGTAAAATATAGTCGTGTTAGAGGATAAAATACTGATTCTCTCCAAATAGGGCCTGGTGACTGAGAGGCTCCCGTGCCTGGCAGAGCAGGTCGTGCGGGGCCAGTGGGAACAGCACAGCGGCAGGAACATCGAAAGAACCGGAGCCCAGGTGGCGGGGCCTCGCTGCGCTCCGGCCGCCGCGCCATCTCTTCTTCCCACGACGACCCTGCACGCGACACCCACGAGACAGAAACCGAGGCCCGGCGGGAGGTGCACCCGCGTCCTACACAACGTGGGCTGGCGAGGACCCCACACGAGGCGGTCACGGCCCATCCGGGCCCCCGAGCCCACTGGGTCCGCCTCCACAACGGGAGTCCACATCCCTACTTCCGGTGTCACCAACTCCCAACTTCCGACTCCACGGATGGGCCGTAGGCCCCATTGGTGGAGCCTGGTCACATGACCATGCCCTACTGCAAGGGCTGCTGGGAAAGAGAGGATGCGAGGAATGCTGGGAAAGAGAAGACCGGGCATTTCCGATTCCGCTTGCTCCCAAGGTGCTGAAAGCGCCCTGTGCCTGGAATGCAGGTGCGGGTGTTGGAGGTTGGGACACCGCAAAGAAATGGCAACTATTTACTTCCCTGGAGATGAGCATCTTTAAAACATATCACTCAGTGCGACCTGCAATGTTTAGAGGGACATAAAGTCAACTTTCGAATGATCCAGAAGTGAGAGAGATTGAGAAGAAGAGACAGAGGGAAAGATGGTTGTGAAAGCAGGTGCTGTGCCTTCTTTGCAAGAGTGAATTCAGTCCCGCAGATTGCTTGCCATCAGCCAGGGTGGAGGACTGAAACCACAGAGGTTGGCAAACCTTATCCCCCGCCCCCACCAGGCAACTGGTTGGTTACACTTTTTCCAGCAAGCCACTAGAAAGGCCTTTCCTGCCTGCCTTTCCAGGCTTCCTGAAATCACCAGGTCAAGTGCACCTACGCCCCCTCAGCTGGGTCCTTTCCTCTCCCTTGAGCGAGTTCAGTGTGGCCCTGCCTTCAAGTCCAGAATGACTTGGTTCCCTACCCTTCAAGAATATAAATCGGCGAGTATTTAATTTGTGATAAAACTACCCAGATCCACTTAATTAATTTTTTTAAGTTTATTTATTTCCGAGAGAGACAGAGAGAGCACACAGGCAGGGGAGGGGCCGCGAGCGATGTGGACAGAAGATCGGAAGCAGGCTCTGTGCTGATAGCAGAGATCCGGATGTGGGGCTCGACCTCTCGAACCGTGAGATCATGACCTGAGAAGTCCGAGACTCAGCTAACTGAGCCACCCGGGCACCCCACCCCAGATCCATTTTAAAACAGACTTCAGTCTTCCAGGTAGCTGCCAGGTTGTCCAGATGCCACAACTACCTTTTTAGAGACAGCGTGCATCACTTAACAGTTACAAATGACGACGGAAACAAAACTTGCAGTGTTCTAGAAAGTTGGTGTTTGGGGAAATGGTTTACCGTGAGGCGGATCTGTAGTTATCCTGTCCTCAGAGCCCAGACAGCAGATCTGTAAGTGAGGGAGGTGGGGAAGGGGAGGAAGTAACACAGATCTTTGGGAATAAGGGCCCCTTCAGTGCTCATTAGTGCTGGTTGTGGTTTCTAGCGTCAACTGCTCCCCATTTAGAGCAGAAAGAAAGGAGCCCAGTTCCAAACGGGACTGTCCAAGGAGGTTCTTGGATGAGGCTCTCACACCTGCCCCAGCCCCCTGCAAAATGCTCCCTTTTTTTTCTCTGTAGACTTCTAGTCTCCTGGGAGCTGATTGCACAACTGGGAATATTTTCCTAAATATGTCTTAGAACATTTTGTAAAATAGCCTCTAGCTGGGTTTTTGACAGACACTTGCTGTTTCTTTGGGAAGTGCCCGAATGTCGCTGACAGAGTCCTTGCCGTCTTTGTAGAAGCTGGAACACGGCTGGAAGACGGGAATGGCCGCCTTGGCTGCCATTGAACCAGGAAGTCTTTACCTTTCGCGGTGGTGACAGCCGATTGGCTGCTGGAATTCCCCTCCGTTCCTATTGAACGCACAATTGCTATACAATTAAAATGTAATTATACTGTCAAAGAGTAATTCCCCAGTTACTCTAGCATAGTGGCTTGCGAAACTGGAAACGTATTTTTAAAAGAATTATGAAAGTTTTTTTTCACGTGGCATTGCTAAATCCTGTAATAATTGGTGACTTCTGGGCATCTCTCCAAGAGCTTCTTTGCTGTCACATTTTTAAGGTCAAATGTACAAATATTAGCTTATCATCTACTCAGGGCTTCTGAAAACATGATATTAGTTATCTGGAGTGATCTAATTATTGCTTTGTTTGGAAAATAGATAATAAATTACTTGGGCTTCTGAGACACTGCACATTCCAAGAGCTCCTAAACCTTGTCATAATTCTTTAAGGATGAAGCATTACCAACTCTTTCTTGAGGCTCGGAAGAAAGAAAAAATGGAAGTAAGGAAGGAGGAAAGAAGGAAGAAAGGAAGAGGAAAGAAGGAAGGAAGGAGAAAGGGAGCAGGGAAAGAGGGAGAAGGTGGGGGAGACGGAGGAGGTAAGTGCAGAAGGGAAGAGGCAGGAAAGGAAGGAAGGAGGGAGAGAAATTAGCTTTGCTCTCCAGGCTCCAGGGAGACATAGGGCCAACTTGGGTGTGCTGAGAGCCTCGTGGGCAACGCATTCTCCCTCTCTCTCCCCTTCTGTCTTCTCGCCCGCCTTCCCTCCCAGTGTTCCATCTTCTCCCCTTTCTTCCCTTCTCCCCTTTCCTTCCATCTTTGTCTGCCATTAACGCTGAGAGAGAGGGGAGATACTGGGCTGAACTGGCGGCGGCCTCATGTGTCGGAGAGCCTAGTCGTGCCGCTGAGCACAGAATGCCTTTCCTTATTTCTTTTCCCGAACCCGCATCAACACATCCTGGAAAGCTGGCGACACGAGAAAGGTGATCTCCATCGTGGACACCGAGGGTTCTCTGTACCCCACAGTCTGCCTGTGCTGGGCTCATGCTGCCTGACACAGGCCTTGCTCCCCTCTCCTCTGGGACCCTGACCCTGAGTGTGGACGGCAAGAGGGGCCACGGAAGGAGGGGTGATTGTACTTCCACGGTCTGGTTTCACTGGTTTTTTAATTTATTTATATATTTATTTATTTTAATAGTTTATTGTCAAGTTGGTTTCCACATAACACCCAGTGCTCATCCCCACAAGTGCCCCTCTCCGTGCCCACCCCTCCTCCCCCCCACATCCACCAGTCCTCAGTTTTTGTCAGCATTCAAGAGTCTCTCGTGGTTTGCCTCTCCCCCTTTCCCCCACCATTTCCGCCCTTCTTCTCCCCCTTGGTCCTCTGTTAAGTTCCTCCTAATCCTCCTATACGTGCACACATATGATATTTGTCTTTCTCTGCCTGACTTATTTCGCTCAGCATAACACCCTCAAGGTCCATCCATGTTGCTACACAGGCCAGATTTCATTGTTTCTCAGTGCCATGTAGTATTCCATCGTGTAGATAAACCACATCTTCTTGATCCATTCGTCTGTGGATGGACACTGAGGCTCTTTCCATGTTTTGGCTACTGTGGAGAGGGCTGCTATGGACACTGGGGTCCATGTGCCCCTATGCATCAGCACTCCTGTATCCCTTGGGTAAATTCCCAGCAGTGCTATTGCTGGGTCTTAGGGGAGCTCTACTGTTAATTTTAAAACGAAGTACACATAAGCAGAAAGTTACATAGCAATACTGATGACTTAGGCAATAAGTAAAGATTTACATTCCTGTGTGCTTCTTGGTGCATCTGGTACACGTAAAAAACAAATGAACGTAAAGTCAGGCAAACAACAGAAAGAAAGCCCTGCATCCTGCCGGTTGTCCAGATCGCGGGCGAGGCCTCAAGCACACCCCTGCTCCCCTTCTTCCCGTCCACAGCTGCCAGCTCCCCTCCAGGCTCGGCTTCAGTTCTCTGCTACAGGATACTTGAAATCAGATCATTCTAGAACACTGAATACTGTGTGTCTTGTGTGTAATGGGAAGGGCTTCACTCCCAGGACACAGCGAGGTTTTCTTGGTTTACTTTGTTGCATTTGCCAGGGACGGTGCCCCCCGAACACCGATTTTTCTTTCATAATTATCATTTCCTAAGTGTATTTTTGTGCTAGAGGAAAATGAGGAATGATTAGTTTGAAACACTTTGCTGTGTCATATTCTTTGTGGAAATGGAATTTGCTAAACCCGACCTCTTTGTTGTAGCCTCAAATATTCCTTATCGCCCAAATGCTGTTTAAAAAGTCTCTGTTGAGGGGCGCCTGGGGCGCTCAGTTGGTTAAGCTAAGCGTCTGACTCTTGATTTCAGCTCAGGTCATGATCTCACAGTTCGTGGGTTCCAGCCCCGCGTTGGGCTCGTGCTGACAGAGTAGAGCTGGTTGGGATTCCCTCTCTTTTTTTTCTCTCTCTGTCTCTGTCTCTCTCTTTCTCCCCCCCCGCCCCTCCCCTCTCTCAAAATATAAATAAACATTAAAAAATAATACTCATCTTAAAAGGGTGTTTGTTAGAAAAATAAAAAGTTTTCATTGACTGTCTTAAGATTTGAGCATGCAGATCACATGAAACCACCAAACTATCTTTGCTGAGATTCTTAAATTAGAAGCTACAGACACAAAATGGAGGTAGATTTGGGGGAAATGTGAGATTCCTACGTTACAAACAGCAGAGGTGAATTTTGGATGGATTAAGACAGTGGGTTATGTGATGCGGGCTCCAGAGTGTCCCCTGCAGCCGAGGGCAGAGAGAGGCGGTGCAGGACTCGGAGGCTCTAGGACTGTCGCCACCACTGTCCCCTGTCCCCTCCCGGGCCCTGCCTTTCTCTCTGCGGGCAGCTCTCCTTTGCCTCTGTGGCCCACGTGATGGGGTGCCAGGTCGGCCCACAGCTTTAACAAGGCTGAGATTGCCCCTACACTACGTGACCGATGAAAATGAGTTTCCCTTTAAATTCCTACCTGAGGCGGAAATCTGGCCCAGCCTAGGTCAAGCGTGCCCTATGGAGCCCCGGCAGAGATGGCCAGGAGGGTGGAGGCAGGTGGAGCAGAGAGGGTGTGCCATGCTGGGCCTGTAGCCCAGGGCTGCTCTGCAGGGAAGGAGGAATCCTTGTTAACTAAGACTCCAGCCCAGCACTGCCCGGAAAGCATCTTGATGAAGCCTAGTAGTGTAGACATGCCCACCCGAACCCTTCTCTTCCCGCCTTCTGCCCTGCCCCCTGCGGCCATGGCTCTTCTTTCCTAGTTTCTTTGTGTGTCCATAAGATCAAAGCTGTCCTGTTTATTTCAGAGAGACTCAAGGGAATTACATACGGAAAACTCTGAAACAAACAGGCGGTGGCTTTGATTTACTCATCTGCAAGTACTGATGTGTTTCTCTAAGGAGGAAAACGATTGCCATGTGCAGCTGATGTGCGCTGGAGCACGAGGAAGGGGTGGGGCCGGCCCTCCTAGTTTTTAAAAATATTTATTTATTTACTGATTTTGAAAGAAAGAGAGAGAGTGAGTGGGGCGGGGCAGAGAGAGGGAGAGAGAATCCCAGCCAAGCTCCGTGCTGAGTGTGGATGTGGGGCTTGATCCCGTGAACAGTAAGATTATGACCTGAACCAAAATCAAGAGTTGGGTGCTCAACCAACTGAGCCACCCAGGTGCCCCAGTCACGGCCATCCTATTATATGTGGCCAGGAACCAATGGAATCTGTTGGTGAACGTTCAGGGCCAGAAATGAACCTCTAGAAAAAATGCTAAAGAAAATTCACAGGTTTCATTGAAAGAATGTTAACACTGAGTGGCAACACAAGATAACCAAACTGAATGTCTCATAGACAGAAAACTGAGCTCAGTAGAGACTGGAATATAATCACTCTTTAAATTCTGGTTAAAACAACAACAAAACTCTACTTCATATAAGAGTGTGTTATAAGAGTCTATAATCTTTTTTTCAAAGATATATCATAATATTTAGTATCATCTCAGCCAAGTGCTGTGCTATGTGCCAAGTACTATGCTGTGAGTTAATTCTCACAACAACCTGAGACCTAATGAATGCCGTCCTGATTCTGCGGTCAAGGAAACTGAGCCTCCCAGAATTCCAGATCACAGGAGAAGCGGGTGAAAACTCACAGTTGGGCTCACCGTTGGATCGAATGCAACAGCTCTAAGAGTGCCCAGGCAGGAATCAGTGCAGCCGAGTGTTGGCCAGTGTGTGCTTTTAAGAATGTTTTCTTAAAAACACAGGGCTGAAGTCTTTAATGTTTATTTTGAGAAAGAGAGAGGGGTGGGGGGAAGGGGCAGAGAGAGGGAGACACAGAACCCAAAGCAGGCTCCAGGCTCTGAGCTGTCAGCACAGAGCCAGACCCGAGGCTTGGACTCATGAACCGTGATCTCATGGCCTGAGCCGAAGTCAGATGCTCAACCGACTGAGCCACTCAGGCGCCCCAAGGGCTGAGGTCTTTTTAAAAAGCCTGACCCTGAAAGGAAACATTTGCTCTAAGACAGAAGCTGAAAACATCCCTGATTTACTGAGCTTTGCCAGTGCCAGGAACTGGACCTTTGCTCAGGGATGGGACTAACGGCCCTTTCTGGCACGTTCCAAATGGAGAGGAAGCCCCGCTGAAATCCATCAGCCCAGTGACACCCCTGGGCTGGGAAGTTCAGGGTCTGTCTTTCCAGGGATGACTGAAGGGCTCATTGGTCCCAGGAGGCCACTGTCCACCTTAATTAGGGGCTGCTTAATTAGGTTGGCCAGTGAGTTCATTAAGTCTGGGGACCACAGACTCGCAGGCGTGCCCCTGGGGGATCTGCGGTTGAGCAGGGACAAAGCGCCCTTGACTATAAACGCTCAGTAACACCCAGTGGACAAACTCGAAGGCAGGGGAGCCCAGCACAGGCCAGTGCGGCTGCTGAGACCCCCCCCTTTGCTGCTCTGTGTCCTTTCTCCTGCAGTTTACCTGCCCTGGGGTCTTCCCTCCGCCGTCCTCCTCCCCACCATCTTTTACCCGTCTGATCCTTTCCGATCCTTCACATCTCAGGCTACGACCCCCGGGAAGCCGGGGCGGCCCCTCGGAGCAGCCTCCACACTCACCAGCAGGCTCCCTGCTCTACGCTCATCACATTACAGCGGCGTCTACTCACAGGATGATCGGACTTGAGAGCAGTTCTTTGAAGAATTATGTCCGATTTCTTGTTGCATCTCCAGCAACCAGCAGAAGACCTGGCGCAAAGTACCTCTTCGAGAAACGCGTTGTGTGAAGCCTCAGTAGCAGGAAGAGAAGCCTCCCTCGGAGCCGCCACCACGACGCACAGCGAAAGGAGGCCTTTGGGAAAAGCTCGCCCTCCTGAAGCTATAAAATGGTCACGGTTCGCGCGATGCCAGGGTAACGCCTGCTCCGCGCCTTTTCCCCAGGAATTCAGGCGAGGCCGTCCGCCCATGGACATGGCGCCACCAGGCAGCAAGGGCGAGAACACGGCTTCAAATCCCTCCAGCTGCCCTGACTTAACGTTACGTGATTCACGATGTTTTCACTTTAAGGAACAGAATTATTTCATATATTATTTCTTTTGCATATAGTTAAAACGCATTCATTTAAAAATATACTATTTCCTGGGGCTCCTGGGTGACTCCGTCAGGTAAGAGTGGAATTCTTGATTTCTGCCCAAGGTCATGATCTCCCTGTTCATGACATGGAGCCCTGGGTGGGGCTCTGGGCTTGCAGCGTGGAGACTGCCTGGGATTTTCTCTCTCTCTCCCTCTCTCTGCTGCCCCTCCCATGCTGTGCTCTCTCCCTCTCTCTCTCTCTCTCTCTCAAAATAAATAAATAAACATTAAAAAATAAAAAATATTATGCTACTTCAAATTTACATGAAGTAGGCTTCATGTCCAGCATGGAACCCAAATGCAGGGCTTGAACTCACGACTTTGAAATCAAAATCTGAGCTGAGATTAAGAGCCGGAGGTTCAACCGGCTGAGCCACCTAGCTGCCCCTCAAATTTGCATAATCTAAATTCACAAACGTGGCGTTGTGATCGGATTGGAAGCAAAGGGTGGAGGTGGTCTGAGAGTCCCCGAAGCCAGTGCTGGACTGGGCAGCAGACAGGGCCACCTGCAGCTGGATTGCAGGTCCCCGGGGCCCCCCGCCCCGCCCCGCACCTGCCCGGGGGCTTTCATCACCAGGTGGGGCCACTTGCCCCCGGGACGCAGATGTCCACGCCCTGAAGAGCAGCCGTGGTTCCAAAAGAGAAAAAGGCTGGCTTTGCGTGGCCACCGCGCAGAAGCAGGGCACCTGGCGTGTCTCAGCTTTCTCTTGGCACCTCCTGCAAGCAGTCCCGTCGGCCAGCGTCGATGGGCGGCTAATAACACCAGTCGTCCATCCATTCAACCTCAGCCCTCTGGGGGGAGTCTGCCGGGAACGCTCTGGGATGACGATCAGAGCTGTCGGGGTTTGTGGCGAATACCAAACAAGGAGGCAGACTCACTTCGGGACTGTTTCTGTCTCCAGGGCTGGTCTCTGGTCTCTGGGGTCTGAACCCAAGACAAACCAATGCATAATCATATTTTCCCCTTGGATTGAACACAGAGATTCTCGAAAATTGCAACTCCATGAATTTAAGGAGATAGGACTTTACACCAAGTTGTTCCTAGATTAGGATTTTAGGGGAAAGAAAGGATTTTTCGGGGTTGTCGGGGTTCTCTGGGCCCACGTGTGTCTGGGTCACATAAATGGAAGCTGGTAGCACTACCTGAAGCCCTGCAGCAGTGGGAGCACTGGGAACGAAGTTTCACAAAAAGCCTTCAGGAGATTGAGGGCAACACAGGATGGAACTTGAGAACTGATCCTCGTGTAGAGTCAGTTCTCATCTGCTGAACCTCTCTGAGTTCCATTCCTGTTGTCTGTAGAATGGGCAGAGCCAACGATCCACTTTGTGGTATCTTTTTAGAAGAGGAATGATTGATAAGAAGAACGGAGCTGAGTCATACGTAAAAGGATGGAATAGAGAAGGCTTCAAAATCTCATCAAGATGACAGAAGATACATACCCTTCCGCACAGCCCTTAAAGATAAATGAGAAAAATACGAATAACCTAATAGAATGATGGGGGATGAACAGGGCAAGCAACTAACAGAAGAGATACAAACAGCCTTTCAGTTTGGAAAACGTTGTATAATGTGATACCTGTGGTTAACAATGCTGTATTGTGTGTTTGCAAGTTGCTAAGAGAGTTGATCTTAAAGGTTCTGTTTTTAAGAAATATTTACTTATAAATATTATTCAGAAATATTTATTTACCTAAGTACACCCAACATGGGGCTCAAACTCACAACCCCGAGATCAAGAGTCACATGCTCTTCCGACTGAGCCAGCCAGGTGCCCCTGAAAGGTTCTCCTTGTAAGGAAAAAGCCATTGTAACTATGTGAGGTGATGAATGTTAACTGATGGTATTGTGGTGGTCGCTTATAACACATACACATATATCACATCATTCTATTGTATACCTTAAAGTTACAGAGTAGTGTATGTCAATTATATCTCAATAAAACTGGAGAAGTAAATCAATAGATTCAGGAAAACTGTAAAACCTAAAGAAATGCACATTGAAGGGTTGACTTATTCGCTCCTCCAGGTTGAAAACACCAGAGACTGGTAATATCTGGGGTGGCGAGGGCGTGGGCAGATGGGCATCGCTCCACACCAAATTGCATGCATTGGAATGAGCTTTGCAAAGGGCAACTTGGGATAACATATTAAAACATATTAAGTTTCTCATCCTTTGATATGAGAGTTTCACTTATAGGATTTATTTAAGTTAAGGAATGGTACCCAAGTGCATCAAGGTATATACAAGGATATTTAAAATAAGATTTTGCCAGAAAAATGTCAAGAGGGGGGAAATTCCTTGTATTAATTACCTCTCCAAGTTCCATGAAATATCAACCCCTAAATATAAATGCACACAGACTCGGGGCTGAGAAATGTGTTTAAATTTCTCCCCTACTGCGATAAGGTAAGTTTTATTTAGCAAAGCAAAATGTGAATTAGAGGTTAACTTGACGTCGCTTTGAATATCCCACAGACTGTGGTGGCGTTTTTAACCTTTACAGTAAGTTTTTGGGGATGAAATAGAACAAGTTTTGCCAAGAGTAGCAACTTGCATCTGGGTACAAATTAGCCCCTGCCCATTTTGTTATGGGGGCCCCATGATTTAAGAAATAATAAACTAATACCTTGGGAGAGCTAATGAGCTCCATGAAATGGCTGGAGAGCATTCAAGGAAAAGATACTGGCCAAGTTTCTGAGAACTTCGGTAAAATTACTGAGCAAACGGATTTCTGTGCACTCTGTGGTTTGGCCAAATTTGGTGGTGAGAGAGATTCCACGGGAAGCAGAAAGTGGTTCCGTAGCCTGCTCTGTAAATGAGGAGCAGCTAATGTGGGTACTTATTTTCTACTCCACAGAAATGCTGTGGGGTGCGTAAAGTCGTGAACATGTTTGATGCACTAACAGCACAGCACTGAAATGTGTTAAGTGAAAATCGCTGGAATTGCTAAAAGAAATGATCAAGATATGATAATCATGCGAGACATTGATGCACCAACTCAGAATTGGCCAGATGGAGACAAGAATTAAGGAAAGAAGAAGATCGCACATTACAACTAACATATTTATTTTAATAGACACACATTGTATTTTGTACCCTAGAAATAGACACAAAAAGGTTTGTTTTTCGCCCTCAAATAATCATAGAATATTTACAAAAGTTGGTGATATGCAGACTAAAGGAAAACTTGATTATATACTCCAAAGCCAAAATTATATAGGTCATGCTGTCTAACCAAAAGGTATTAAATCTGGAAACAGATTGCAAGTAAATAATGAAACATGAAATTTAAGTATGGGACATTCTGAAAGAACTCTTTCAAATACTTTTGAGTCAAAGAGCAAACCAGTGATGTCAAAATAGATTTACAGATGAATTAGAAAGTAATAATACTGATAAATTCAAATCAAACTTGTGTGTTGTTAATTTAAATTCAGAGTTCTACAAGCCTTTACTATCAGACAAGAAAGATACTAAATAACTAAGTATTCAACTCAAGAAGTTACAGAAAAATAAGCAAAAAAAAAAAAAAAAAGCCCTCACAGGTATTAATCATGATAAAAGAACATGATAAGGTAGAAATAAAATGTGTAGAAATAGTAAGTAGAGCCAAGGTCAGATTCTCTGAAAAGATGAGCAGAATAGAAGCTTTCAGGAAGTATGACCAAGGGGAAAAGAAAGAAATTAAAACCTACAGCATTTAGATTTTTAAAAAGAGAATATAGCCACAGAAATAAGACAAACTAAAACTTTTTATAAAGTTTATTTATTTATTTTGAGGGTGGTGAGGGGCAGAGAGAGAGGGAGAGAGAATCCCAAGCAGCCTTTGCACTGTTAATGCAGAGCCCAATGTGGGGCTCAAACTCATGAACCACAAGATCATGACCTGAGCCGAAATCAAGAGTCGGACACTTAACTGACTGAGCTACCCAGGCGCCCCATAAACTAAAACTTTTAAGCTGAATTGCATGTTTTTCCTTCATAGAAGTAGTGTTCTTGACAGTGACAAATAAAGAAATGTTCATCAATAGGATAAATCAAATGCGGCATACCTGCTCACACAATACTGTGCTACCGTGAAAAAAAAAAAAAGAGGGGCACCTGGGTGGCTCAGTCGGTTAAGCATCCAACTTTGGCTCAGGTCATGATCTCATGGTCCATGGGTTCAAGCCCCACATCGGGCTCTGTGCTGACAGCTCGGAGCCTGGAGCTACTTCAGATTCTGTTTCCCTCCCTCTATCTGTCCCTCCCCCACTCATGCTCTGTCTTCTCTCAAAAATAACTAACCATTTAAAAAAAAAATCACCTGGGGGGGGGGGGAGAATGACAGGATTTTATGTCTTAACCTAGAAAAACCATGAATGTGTATATAGAATGCTTTACTTTGTGTAAAAAAGGGGTGGATACATTCTGTCTTTGCTTCCATATGCATTGAATGCTCTGGAAGAACGCATCAGAAATTGCTGAACCAGACATGTGTTGGGTGGCCTGCCTGGTGAAGACGAATCGGATGGAGACGGATGGAGATTTTTATCAAAGACACTTTTCTACGGGTATCTCTTCAGAACTTGTGAGTGTACTACCCATTCAGCAAATTAAATAAATAAGATAATACTGTGAGCATAATTTAAGCTAATAAATTTAGGAATCTGGATGTGGCCCATGTCTTTCTAAGTTGCCAAAATTGATTAAAGAAGGGATAGCAAACCCCAGTAGGCTGACATCTCCACCTCGTCTGGTCATATATCTTTTGTACCCGCCTCATCTGCTTAGAGACAATGCTGTGCACGTTCTCCCTTGGAAGACTTTCCAAAGCCTTCGCTTCATCTTCACCCCCTGCCACTGCTCTGGGTGGGCTGGGCCACAGAACGCCACGGAACGCCAGGGAACGCCACGGAATGCCAGGGAAGAGCCCTCCAACCAGGCTTCCTACCTCAGCCATGCACTCCCGTCATGATTTGGTGCAACTGTGAAGACCACCAGGTCTAGACACCAAGAGATGGGAGTGGCCATCCTGTGTCTGAATTAATGTTACTTTTCTGGGCCCCCATTCCTTATCCGGAAAATGGGAGTAAGTGTAATAGTGCCTCCATTACATACTGCTCTGGGGGCGGGGTGAAATAATAAAGGTAACAAGCTTCCAAGAGAGCGCATTGTACACCCAGTAAATGTTGGCTTCTACTCCTGGTGCACTTGAATCTTACTGCGGCAGACACAGAGGTGCGCCTCTCAGCCTGCCTTCTAGAGCAGGTGGGCTGCTCATGGCCTCCACCTGTCGGTTCCTTCAGCGGCCACCTCAGCTTCTGAGTCCGGTCCTGCTCTCCTCGGGGAGGGTCCCGGACAGTGCCCGGTCCCGTCTGACCACGCGGGCCTCCTTTCGTGGGCAGCCTGTGTGGGTGGCAGGGGTGTGGTCACTTCTGTGCCACCGAGACCGTCTTCACCCAGTTCTGTGTCCTCTCTTCTCTGTCCACAGAGGTCTCTCCTCAACAAACCTCTAAGCCCTGTCCCCCCACCTCTGTCTCAGTGTCTGCTTCTGGAAGAGCCCAACCCAGAGGCTTACCAGTTCACCTGACCAGACCTCTTAGGGCTTCAAGATAGAGTCCAAACTCAAGTTTGGCCTCTCTGGTAAAACCACTGTCTCAGAGGCCACTCCCTCATGTCTTCCCCTCCAAGTCCTACTCATTCTTTAGGAGAAATATGTCTTGCTAAAGCCTTCCTTGAGGCCTTGGACAGCCACCTTCCTCCAAACCCTTGGGTCACTCCATGGTTCCTGGGGTTGCTTGGGATGACAGGCAAAATCTGGGACTGTCACGAGCCATGGGGACACCAGCCCACAGCTGTGCTGTAAACTCCAAGGCAATCATTGGCCTTAATTTCCCCGGAATATTCTACATCCTCAGCAACAGTGATGGAATTGTGGAATTTAAATTAGAAGTTTCGGGGGGTCTGGGTGGCTCAGTGAGTTCAGTGTCTGATTCTCAATTTCCACGCAGGTCATGCTCGATCTCATGGTTTGTGAGTTCAAGCCCCACATCGGGCTCTGTGCTAACAGTGTGGAGCCTGCTTGGGATTCTCTCCTCCCTGCTCTCACATGTGTGCGCCCTCTTTCAAAATAAATAAATAAACTTAAAAAATTAATTAGAAGTTTCATGAGATAAATTTCCCTGTTTTTAAAAACAGAATGATCCATTTAGTTGAATTATAAATGTACCAGTCAACACGTTTCCCCATGTGATTCTAGTAAGTGGAACCACCCACGCCTTTTAAAAGCTCAGGGATGCTGGGGGTGGGGGTTGGGAAGGTGCTTTCTCTTACAGAGCACGTTTATTTTTTAAAATCTGACACGAATCAAAATTCGCTCATGCAAATGTTGATAAATATATTCATGGAGTCATCATACATAGCTCAGGGGGAAGTGTTTGGGGATCATAACCGCACGTCATTGTCCAAGCTGTCATTTCCACGCTAATTAACACAGCCAAATGCTGGGAAGGACACTTGGGTTAGCCGAGTGTGAACAACAGAGTAAGGATGGGCGGGAGGGAGGATCCACTGGGAAAGTGTGAATGCAGAAATCAGTGTGAACTCTGTACGGTTTTAGCTGGATGATGCATGGGTTTCCTTTAGTCGAATCTCTTCGCAGACATCTGGATTCACAGGGAGGATGAGAAAGGTGTGCAGTGTCCCTCAGCTCCACCTGCCATGCTCTCCCACCCAGTGGGCCCCGTGTTCTCACCCGAGACAAGTAGATTTGCCTGCACCCACTTCTTGGGTCCTTAAGGGAGTTAATGAGCCAACAGCACCTGGAAGGCATTTGATGGGAGGCTGAGTTAGAAGTACAGGATCTGGAAATTGGATGAGTCTTAATCCTCGTGAGGTCCAAGCTCCTGAGGCTGTAGGTGAGGGGGCTGAACCCCAGATAGGGCAAGAGATTTCTTAGCTGTTTCTAGAAGAGTCTTAGGATTCATGCTTCCAAACTTCTATGCCCGAGCTTTCCATCACTCTCTGCCTCATTAATGAGACTTTGAAGGACAACTGATGTTTATAACTATTTATCCTGTGCCAAGAACTCTTCATTCATTAGCCTAATTAATTCTGCCAACAACCCTAAGAAGCTAGTATTATTACTTTTAAAATTTTTTTAAGTTTATTTTTTATTTTGAGAGGGGGAGAGAGAGAGAGAGAGAGAGAGAGGCAGGGAAAGAGGGAGAGAGAGAATCCAAAGCAGGCTCTTCTCTGTCAGCACAGAGCCTGATGTGGGGCTCGATCTCACCAACCATGAGTTCATGACTTGAGCTGAAATCAAAAGTCAGGTGCTTAACTGATTGAGCCACCCAGGTGCCCCATGAAGCTGGTATTATTATTACCCTCTTATAAATGGGGAAACTGAGGCTCAGGGAGTTGGGAAATCTGCCTACACTTGCAGCTGGTACACAGTGGTGCAGCCAGGACCCAGTGGTAGGATCTAGAACACTGACTATATCCATGACCCAATGAGGCTTCCCTCAACCCCAGGAATCTGTGTGACACCCACCCCTCAGCAGTAATGAGGACTCTGTCTCATTCTCCAAACAAATATCAGTCATGAAATAGAATTCGTGCATATAAATAAGAACAAATGTATTATGTCTCCAGATACTGCATTTAAAAAGAGAATGTATGGAGCACCTGGGTGGCTCAGTTGTTTAAGCCTCCAGCTTTGGCTCAGGGAATGAGCTCACAGTTCGTGGGTTCAAGCCCCGCGTCGGGCTCTGTGCTGACAGCTCAGAGCCTGGAACTTGCTTCAGATTCTGTGTCACCCTTTCTCTCTGCCCCTCCCCCGCTCACACTCTGTCTCTCTCTCAAACATAAATAAAACATTAAGAAAAAAAATTAGAAAGTGAGTGTAACCAAATGTATCTTTTACAAACATGTTTCTCTATTATATTAATAGTTTCCCTAGTTTTATGGCCCGGGAAAGAAAACAGAAGAATTAAAGAAAATACACGCACACATACCCACCTGCATACACGCCTCCCTTCTTACCGCTTTCTATTTTAAAAACATCTAACTTGTCCTGTCTTCAAAGTATTTATGCTGTAATTCGAGTGGCCTAGGGCAAAGTTAATTTTCAAGGGACATCACTCCTCACTGACCTTCAGTTATAGCCAGTTGCTATTGTTACCCTGAATTAAGCAGGAGACACGATACCATAATTTTGTACTATGGAAACTCTCCCCTAAACGTGCACACCCTTTTCCCATTGGTGGGGTAAGCTCTAAGGCTTTTCAGAGCTTCCTCTCTCAAATCAGCTTCCCGAAACGTTGAGTATTATAACAATCATGAGAAATGCAAAGGGGTGGATCTCAAAGGGAAAACTGGGTGGTCCCAGACCTCTGTGCTGTTAGTTTCTTTCGGGAAGGTGTTGAACAGAACAGCGACTCTTTAACAAAAGCTAGAACTAAGTCACTTACTTGGCAGCAACAATAATTTCTGCCAAGGCTGAAGAATTTCTCTCCCACTGTCTGACTTGAAACCTCTGTGAGGGGCATGCTGATAGCGAGTGAGGACAAGACCACAAAAAGTGTTTAACTCTATAGAGATCGGTTAGAACGAAACATCAAAATGCACGAGATAGCCGCCTCCTTGTTTCGGAAAGAAATTCCCCATTGGCTTTGTTGATCAGAGCAGAAAACAATTATATGGACAATGTTGAAAAACAAATACCAGATGTTGAACTACAAACCCCAAAGAGGATTTCTTGCATATTGAAAAATATTAACCGTAAGTTAGAATCAAAGATATGGCTGTTTTTCTTTTATGCTTAGAGCATATTTGTATTTTTAAATAAATTTTCAGTAATAGATACATTTGCGGTATGCATGTTTTAAATTCTTTTTCTAAATATGCCCTGGGAGGGGCCCCCTGGTGGCTCATCGGTTGGGTGTCTGACTTTGGCTCAGGTCATGATCTCATGGTTCATAAGTTCAAGCCCCACTTGACAGCTTACTCTGACAGCTCAGAGCCTGGAGCCTGCTTTGGATCATGTCTCCCTCTCTCTGACCCTCCCCCATTCACCTTCTGTCTGTTTGCATGTCAGCCTGTCTTTCAAAAACATTTAAAAAATTGAAAAAATATGTCTTGGGAAACTCTTAAGGATTTTTTCAAAGTCAGAGATCTGAGATGAGTCTGGGTCTTGTACTGTATCTACCCCATAGCTTTTCATTTCACGCAAAAAACATGGAGAAAAGAAGGGACTGGCATTTAGGAGTGCCACTTGCCCCAGCTCCCGGTGGGGCCATCTTCAGGATACCCCAGAAGGCAGACGTCATGACCCTCCTGGGATCAGGAAGTCAAGCTCCCCAGAGGTAGGCGATTTGTGGGAAGGTGGACCCCAGGACTCAGCCCTCGAGGGCGGGCAGAAAAGCCCACCTCCGACTCTGGAGTACGTATGTCCTTCTCCTTGGGGAGCAGAAAGGTGACCTCAAGGTCCCCTTGGTGCCTGTTGTCATAATGATGCAAGCATGCAAACATTATGGGAGAGAAATCAGGTCTCTGCCACATGATTTAGAAGATCAGTTGGACTCTTAAATATGTGTTTCCTTTGTTTTTGTAGAGTTTTTCCTTTTCTGTTGCCCTAATTTCCTAATCCTTTTTTTTAAAACAAGAACTTTTAAAATGTTTATTTTTGAGAGACAGAGACAGAGCATGAGCGGGAGAGGAGCAGAGAGAGGGAGACACAGAATCCCAAGCAGCTCCAGGCTCCAAGCTGTCAGCACAAAGCCCAATGCGGGGCTCAAATTCACAAACCATGAGATCATGACCTGAGCTCAAGTCAGACATTTAACCGACTGGGACACCCAGGTGCCCCTCAACTTCCTAATCCTTTATCACTCATTTTCTGTCTTTTTAAAAAAATGCTACTGTTATGATTAACTAAAGACCATTTTGAAATGTATTCAAAGTCTTCTCTACCTTTAAGCTGTTTCCACCCCACAACAGCTGCATCAAAAAATTTTTAAGTTTATTTATTTATTTTTCAGAGAGAGAGAGAGAAAGAGGGAGAGAGAGAATGGGCAGGGGAGAGGCAGAGAGAGAGAGGGAGAGAGGATCCTAAGCAGTCTCTATGTTGTCAGCAAAGAGCCTGACTCAAGCTTAAATTCACAAACCGTGAGATCATGACCTGAGCTGAAGTCAAGAGTCAGACGCTCAACCGACCGAGCCACCCAGGTGCCCCGACTCCCATTAGTATTAATTGGTAACTGATAGTCAGGATGCTGGACACCCTGGTTAGACTCTGATCATACAGTTTCCTCTCTTCACTACCTATTACCCAGGTGGACAATGACTAATCTTATTAATGGAACATAAATCCCACTTCTCTCTAAACCAGGCCCAGTCCCTTTAGGAAACAAAAATATATGTGTGTCCTTGAATTATTAGCCCAGTTACAGGGTTATGCTTCCCAAGGTCCCTGAAGCCCTGGCCTTCTCAGCAGCCTGACCAGGGCCGGGGGGGTGGGGAGTGGGGCGGCGCACTGGGACAAAACGCCTCTGAGGTTCCTGACCTCCTGCCATCCCACAGTGAACGTCACTGAGTGAGGCAGGTGGGGCTGAGACAGGCGTCACCCCTTGTACCTCCCGGGTCCTACCTCTTGTCTGGGGACCAGCTCCTCCAGGCCATTTTACAATGTTCTAAATCAGACCCACGGTGCCTTTCTATTCTTCCGTCTGTTGTCACTGACATCTCTGAGAAAATAGGGAAAGAGGCCACGTGTGTCCTTGCCTCCTTCTTCCACTGAAGATTCCCAACCGCCATGCCCCCCACCCTCCTCCCAGGCCTCCTTCTCGTACCCCAGATGATCCATCCCTCTCCCAACCCCTTACTTCCGAGAACAGACCCAGCCAAAATTCCCTTCCTTAGGATCTACGCAGGAAGTCATGAAAGCACTTTACAACAGCAAACAGGAGAGAGGGCAGTCGGCCCCTGCTCCTCCCTGGGGTGATTCTCAGCCTGTCCTCTGCTGGCTCTGCGAAGAAGACACTATCAAAGAAGAAGCAGGGAGGACCGGCCACTGCGCGACGTACCCTGCGCTCCAGGCATGGTTCTAAGTGCTTTGGCTAAGATCCAGCTGAATCATGCCAACTCCTGGTGCCCTTGAGTATGAGAGGGAACTAGAATTACTATGCGGGGACACCAGGTAGGGAGGAGGAGTCAACAGCGGAGGGAGTTCTTGAACTTGGGTGGCTTGACATCAACAGTGATGCTCCATCGCCCACTCTGCCCTCATCATTTCGGGGCCAAAGTAACAGGATCAGGGCCCTCGTAAGATGCCAATATGTGTGGGTAATGTCCTGGGCTGAGCCCCCTGAAACGCTCTGGTATCTGCAGGGCCTTGGGGGCTCATGACAGACCGAAATGGCCAAGCGCTCATGCAAGGCTGTGAAGCACTTCCTCCTGGAGAAGATCCAGAAGCACAACCACAGCAGAAACGCCGGGGCGATCCTGCACCCCAAGAAGTATGACTTGACCACGTTGTTGGAAGAACATTCTGGAAGAGGAGAAGTCTTATGGGGATAAGCTGAAGGTAATGCCATTGAACACTCAGAGGATGTGTGGCAGGTGTAAGAGAATTGTCCCAAACATATATCGACGTCTAAAGTGTATGTCATTGTCTGAAACAAATATCACCCAAAACCCAGTCATCCAGATGACAGATCAAAGTCAACGGCTGCCATTCGTTCTGATTCCAGCTGGTGGCCAGTGGGTGACCCCAGCCATCTTGGTGCCGATGGCCCGGATCGGTTGCCACTGGCCAGAGCCCTGATGTTTTGCCTCGACGCAGTGGAAGACTAAATACATTCTTAGAAGCCGAGGAAAGAAGATACTGCCTTGGACATAGAAAGAAGTAGCCAACAAGAACTACTCTGACCAACAGAAACGTCACCTGAAATAATTCTCACGTGCTGCTTTCTCTTTCCTCCTACACAAAGACAAAACTGTGCCGGAAGAACTGTTCTTTCCACTCTTGGGATCACGGGGGGAAAGCACCCAATTCATGACTACAATTTGCTGCCTGCCCTTTAATCCTCCAAATCATCCCCTCCTTACAGATGGGTCGCTGCACCTAAGCTCTTCCTCCTCCTCTTCTTCTTCTTCTTCTTCAAAATTTTTAATGTTTATTTATTTTTGAGAGAGAGAGACAGAGTGCGAGCAGGGGAGGGGCAGAGAGAGAGGGAGACACAGAATCTGAGGCAGGCTCCAGGCTCTGAGCTGTCAGCACAGAGCCTCATGCAGGGCTGGCTCGAACTCATGAACTGTGAGATCATGACCTTAGTAAAGTCGAGCGCATAACTGACTGAGCCCCCCAGGTGCCCCTAAGTTCTTTATTCTTAACCTGTGCTGGACAAAAGTGTTCTCTTAGCCTCATAAATTTCTTGAGTGGATATAAAATAAACTTGAGAAAACAAGCCATCCTTTATCATCTCCTGCCTAAAAGTCTGGGCTCGGGGCTTGCTTGGGTTTAATTGGGGCTGACCGACAGGTATGAAGGACAAGGCTTAATGGGAACTCCGAATAAATGGAGCTGCTAAATCAAATATTCATCCTAAAGACTGTCTGTAAGTACTTAGCGCTTTTCTTCTGGGGCCTGCAATTCATTCAGCACCAAGAGGAATGGGGAGGCTGAAATAACTGGAAAGTCACGGGGGCAGGAAGGGAAGGCGTTCTCTCCATTTGGTGTCTTCTCTGGTCCTGGGTTGGCACAGCACAGAGCCCACTCTATTCAAATAGGCCCCCGAGAATATATTTTACAAGCAGACCCTTTCAAACCATCTGTATGAAAGTCATTTTTGAGACAATTAGGGACATTTCAATATGAAATGGGTGTTGGCTGATATCAAGGAATTAAGATTAATCATATTTGGTGTTAATGGTGTTGGGATTATGTCAGAAAATGCCCACGTTTTTCAAGAAATACACACTGAAGACAGGAAGGGAGAAATGACCTGATATTTAGAATTTGTGTTAAAATATTTCAGAATGAAGGAAGGGAGGGTAGAAGGGAGGGAGGAAGGAAGGAAGGAAAATGGATAAATAATGTGGCAATTTCCTGTTAAGACTTGAATCTGAGTGTTGGGACATTGGAGAGATACTTTTGTGATGTTTGATAATTTTCATTATAAAAACAAGCAGTCCTTCAATACTCCCAAACTCTAGAATAACAGAAAACATAATCAGTTTTAAGAATCAGGCAAAGAGTGGGGCGCCTGGGGGTCTCAGTCGGTTAAGCGTCCAACTTCAGCTCAGGTCATACTCCCACAGCTCATGAGTCCGTGCCCCGTGTGGGCTCTGTGCTGGCAGCTCAGGGCCTGGAGCTGCTTTGGAGTCTGTGTCTTCTCTCTCTCTCTGCCCCTCCTTTGCTCATGCTTTCTCTTTCTCAAAAAGAAAAAGACATTTTTAAAAAATTTAAAAAATCAAGTATGGAATAACAAGAAACAGAGACGTACGATGAACATTTAAAATATAACAGATCATTTTAAAAGCAAACAAGAGAAAAGTCTGCTTTGAAATAAATTAATTTCATTAAACAAAGGGAAAGCTTATAAAGGGGCAGTTTTCTATTCTTAAAGAGATTTTTGTTTTAACGTGCATAATCTTTTAACAAAAGTATGATGGTGGAAAGGGAGAGTAAGGTAGGTGATAAACCAAATATCATCATTGCTGGAAGAAATGTTTTAAAAATCAGTGACACTGGGGCACCTGGGTGTCAGTAGGTTGAGTGTGCGACTTCGGCTCAAGTCATGATCTCACCATTTGTGAGTTCGAGCCCTGCATCCGGCTCTTTTATTAGTGCAGAGCCTGCTTTGGATCCTCTGTCTCCCTCTCTCTCTCTCCTTCCCTCATCTTGCGTGTGTGTGTGTGTATGTGTGTGTGTGTGTGTGTGTGTGTGTGTGCTCTCTCTTTCTCTCTTTCTCTCTCTCTCAAAAATAAATAAACATTGGGGTCACTGGGTGGCTCAGTGGGTCAAGTATCTCAGGTCATGATCTCTTGGTTCATGAGTTCGAGGCCCCATGTTGGGCTCTGTGCTGACAGCTCGAAGCTGGGAGTCAGCTTCGGTTTCTGTGTCTCCATCTCGTTCTGCCCCTCCCCTGTTCATGCTCTCTCTCTCTCTCTCAAAATAAATAAACATTAAAAGCAAAACAAAATAAAGAGAAATAAAAAGAAAGGGCACTTCAGAAGGCTGAACTAGCAACAGGGAAGACAAACATCGAGAATATCTTCAAAAACGGTGCATTTATTAAGAAATAAGAGTGTGGATAAAAACGAGAACATGTTTTCTTTGTTCTTCTCATTAGATTTCATACCTTGACCCTGGCCACCAGGGCATAGGAAACAAGCACACTCTTGGCTCTCTGCTGACGGGAAGCCTTGCCGGTCCTTCTTGGGAGTCCCCACTGATGAGGGTTCCCACTCAGGCCTTAGTCTAGGCATTTGGCCCCCTGTCCGCCTTGAGGGCCATTTCGCCCAACCCCGGCCTCCGCTCTGGGAAACTTCCCAGCCCAACATCAGTGAGCCCTGTGTGCCCCCATGGGTACGGACAGAAATTTCTGCCTGCGCTCCACATCTGGGGGGAGTCCAGGGCCCCCTGGGTCCCTTCCTGACCATGTGTTTTCCTCCCCAAGTCTTTAAGGGGGTGTGACATAAAAGCTGTTAAGCTTTTCATTAAACTTTAATGAAAAGTTTACTAAAAATGAAAAAAGGCATCACAATGCAGAGGGGCTTGTTGGAGTTCAGGGTGCTAATTAGTCATAAGCCCTAAATCTCCTTACAGTTAAGAACCTACTGAGAAACGAGACTGACTCCAAAGACACGGAGACTGAGCTTTAAAACCAACAGAGGGAATTTTGTCTGAGAAATAAATTTCTATGGAGGAACTCCAGCGGACTTATGGTCCCAGCTGGGCTTCTCGTCAGCTTCTCTTCCCAGTCAGCCCTTGGGCTGACTCACGCGGAAGAGAGTTCAGGTCTGTAGAGCAAGGAGATTCACAGGGACTGTCACATCACCACCTGCCAGTCCCCTGGGGACAGAGAGGGCCGGGTGGCCTGACCTGCACCTGACTCCTCTTACTGCAGCAGAGGGGAACTGAGTTCACCCTCTGATCAGCCACAGTGGCCTGTGTCTGTCTCCAGTCTTACCAGCCAGAAAGGTCTTGGGAGTTAGGAGCGAACCGGGATGAGGAAGGAGGCCAGTGGAGGGTGTCCCAGACTTTCCCTTCTGGACAGAGAATGGGAATCCTTCCCACAGTGGTTCCCCAGGGCTACTCCCAAACATTGTGGTTCTCTCCCTCCGGAGCACCTGCGAGGATTGCACGTCCCCACCACATGCAAGGTCAGGGGGACTATCTTAGAGATGTGGATGGTATGTGAATTTTGGATGGAAGCCTTTAGGAATGAAAATCACCATGTGACTGACAGCCCTTCACTCAGTAGAGTCTCCTCCAGCATCCAAGGCACCCCGGGAAGCGCAAGGTGGCGTAGAGCAGCCAGCAACCTGTAATGGTCGTGTAGAGAGTAAGCCAGACATACAACCTGTTTGTTTTGAGCCCCCCAAGGTTTTGTACTTGTTTGTTACTAAGTATAATCCCACTCACGCTGACCAATACACCTTCACTCCATGAAAAGACGAGATGTGAAGGACACTCACCATGTGCTTTGTGCTATTAGCCCATTGGACTTACTGGTCGGGCTTGTGGGCTACCAGGGGTTTGTGGCTAGAGAGAAGAGCTATCAGCACCTTCCATCTTCATGAGGCCCACTCCCTTGTTGATTTATGTGTCCTCCAGGGACCCAGGGACCACTGGTGAGCTATTCAGCCTCTTTCCCAGGATGGTTTGGAAGTGTGCAGACCAGAGCACTAATCAAATTTGCCTCATGACATGTTGTGCCTGGGGCTAAAAATATACTCCCTATTCCAATAATCATCTTAAGTGATGCCCAGCTAGTTGCACTATATGTACATCAGAGGCTTTGCAATGTGATCTAAAGATGACACAGTCCCCATCATGATGCTCCAAAATGCAAAGCCAGCAACATTTCCAAGGTCTAGAGATTTGTGTATGGGAAAGAAAAGGCCGGCAGAGGGAACAGGAAAGAAAGCTCTTCCTGATTTCATTTTTGCCAGGAGCAGTGGTGTCACATGCCTGTAACCGTAATCTAGAACTCTGCACTCCTTTGAGAGCAGCCTCCCATCTGGCAGGTGGTGAGTTGGAAGATGGGTCCCAGTCCTTTACGCTTCCCTGTAATAGATTTTCTGTCCAGACTTCTCCCCATGTGGCTTTGCAGTGCCTCCCAGTGGAATATATGAAGGAAATCTGTATCTCCAGTTGATTTAGAGCTTTGCCTGGTAACTTGCTTCTGCTGACCAGCGAGCACACAAGATGCTGCCAGGGGCCTTGGGAGTACCAGCATGGTTCGGGTTGGTTTCTTGCACTTCTGCCATGAAAGGCACATGCCTAGCTGTCCACTGTCTCTAATGAGGATGATGAGGTGAATAAGCAAGTCAGCTAAACCCCCAGCCCCGCTGAGCCCAGCAGAACCACAGCCTGCACACAAACCTAGGAACAAGAAATACAACCTGAGGTTCTGGGCTAGTTTTGTTACACAGCATTACTGTAGCAACGGCTGTTTGATACAAAAAAAAAGTCAAAGACACACATCTGAGATATCCCATATTCTTGAAAATTTTAGGACACTGAATGGTGATCCTCCAATCACCCAATCTTAGATTTGGGTTCCCTTTGCACATTCTGAGTTTAGAAAGACTTGATTTCCACCTCCCTTTGAGCCCTCAGCTCCTGGCCCCTGGGCACTACACTGAGGCTGGGCTGTTGAGTGATTGTGTCTTGGCCACCCTGGTTGTTTCCACTACCTCTTGCTGGGGAATCGGTCTAGCCCATAAAATCTAACTCCTAGAGGCTTATTTATTTCTCCCTTTCAGCATTTATTTTGGCAACAATCACCCTTAGCAGATTTCTTAATGACAGCTGCCATCGATAATTCGTAAGTACTAGTGGCCCAGTGCTCAGTGCTTCTGCCCTCCCCCAAACCTCTCTTTGCTTAGCATTCAGCTCTGGAGGCCAGAGGCCCAATATGGGAGTGGGTTGTATCCAGACTTGCTTCTCTCTGTTCAGTTCCATCGCTTCCAGAAACTTCTCCAACTGCCGCCCTAGATCTCAGCAGGGTCCGTGTATCGGAAAAGCCTCTAGGCTTTCATTTTCGTGTATATCCTTTGCTTTTACACAGAATACTTCACTTCTGACACTTCTGGTCATCAAATGTGTGGGATTTCCCCCCTACCAAGAGATTCTGTGACACCAACTGTGTACCCTACATTTCAACTCTGTTCTGACACTTAGCCATAATGTCAGATCCCACCAGGTCAGGGCTCAGTTCTGTCAGATGGTTCCTACTGCAGGCATCTCCAGCCAGCGGTAGGTGCCCAAGTTACCCACAGCCTCTGTCCGACTTGACTACAGGTTGGAGGGTCCCATGACCTCGTCTCCCCCTGGATTAGAATGTTTGCTAGAACAGCTCCTGGAGCTCAGGAAGACACGTTTACCAGTTTGCAGAAGGACAAACAGACAACCAGATGAACAGACACAGAGGGCAAGGTGTGGGAGGGCCCTGAGCTCCAGATCTTCTGTCCCTGCCAAGTTGGAGAGCCTCATGATGAGGGACCATAAGGTAGGCTGAGGGTCAAGCGCAAGCTAGCGCAAACTCCCCGCACCCCCAGGTGAGATACATGTGACATTCATCAGGGACTCCTGGCTGCCCAAGGACAAAGGAAAAAACAGAAATCAAATGGTTAAACTGATAGCCTCCATCAGTTCACAAATAACTCATTAATAGCATAATCAGGAACTCCCTACTATCTTAAGATAATGCTTTGCTAGAGGGAAAAACAACCTTAGCTTGACAAGAGCTAGGCCCCCAGTAATCTGTAAATCTTCTTTACTGTATGGAAATCCCTTTAAGAAACTTTTTCTGGACCTTACCTCCCCCAAAACGCCACAGCGTATGAGCAGTCACTCTACACAACCTCAGTGCAGCTCTTTCTGCCCACGGGTCCTGTCCCCGTGCTTTAAGAAAATCACCGTTTTGCACCAAAGATGTCTTCAAGAATTCTTTCTTGTCTGTCGGCTCTGAACCCCACCGTCATCCAAAACCCCATCACTCACCCTCCCAATATGGATGTGTTCACCAATCTAGAAGCTCTCTCTGAACCCCACCCACACTATTGGGATTTTATGGAGGCTTCTTACCTTAGGCATGTTGGAATATAAACTCCATTTCCAGTCCCTCTCCCCTCTCTGGAGAATAAGGGTGGGGCTGAAAATTCCAAGCTTTTAAACACAGCTTAGTCTTTCTGGTGATTCACCTCCATCCAGGAGCCCGCCCAGAGTCATCTCATTAGATCCAAAGTCACTCCTATCACCCAGGAAATGACAAGGGATTTAGGAGCTCCATGTCAGGAACCAAGATCAAAGACCAGATATTAAAACAAAAGATGCTTCTCCTATCCCTTAGGAAATCACAAGAGTTTTAGCAGCTCTGAGCCAGGAGCCAGGGGCAGAGGAAAGTGTATATTTTCTATTATCTTGCAGGCTAGGGCATCCCTTCAGATGCTTCACAGCAGGATTATTTTGCCCTTCAGAGGCATGTTAATGTCATTCAACCTGACTCCATTTCGCTCTCCCACGTGGGTCTTTCTTCAATTCCATGGGCCTTTGAAAGACCCCCTGTGCGCTATGTGACAGCCATCCCTGATTTCCAAAGGCCCAGAATCATCATGGTCACATTTCTGGATCTCAGACCCCAGAGGGTTAGTTTAGCTTTCTAATGTGGGGGGTGGGGGGTGGGGGGGAGGCATATCACCCCTGGGTCAAGGTCTCTGCCTTGACCTTAGATGAAGATCACACAAGATGAAGGGGAGAATAACAAACCTCTCGGAGTATAGACACTGAGCCGGCTACAAAACTGGAGAAAACCAAGAAAAATGCCCGCCGCTATGATCTGAACAGCCCACTCCCGGCAGCTCACTTGGCTGGGGCTGCGAAGGCTCACTCTGGTTCTCAGTCCCCGCTGTGACCCAGCTGGCCTGGGTGAGTCAGGTCAAGGTGACTGCAGAGACCTGGGCTGGCGTCTCTTCATGTCCCGGCTGTTCACTTGCCAGCAATGCCCCTCTGCCTACTGAGCTTCCCAAGGCTTCCAGCTGCTACCCCTGCCCCAGCCAAAATCTTCCATCTCTCCACACGTGAATTCTGGCCCCCAAATGCCAATCCTTTCCAGCCACCTCTACAATTTACTTGACTCTCAGATACCAGACTTCCTGAGTCAGACACACGATTCGGATGGATAGACATCATACATTAGCTTTTGTGCAGGAGATGCTGGATTGGGGACCTGAGCTGGGGTCTGGGGGCCACAAATCAGCGCCCCAGAATACTTGTACATGGAAGGGTTTGGGTCTGCTTAGCAAGACTTGGCCAAGACCTCCAAAGGGCAGGATGGGGACTGAGGCCACATGCTGAGCCCACAGTCATGGAGACAGCACAGTGGAAGACCACTCTGTGGGCACAGAGAGGGAAACAAACCAGCCACGCAGCCTCTGTGCTTCCTCCCACCGCATCCAGGAGAAAAGAGCCTTTGCAGATGAAATTACTTAAGAAGAGGACATTCTGGAGCGGGGGGTGGACCCTTCATCCAAGATGACTGGTGTCCTTTTAAGAAGAGAAGAGACAGAGAGGAGCTCGAGAGAGAATGCCTTGTGACAACGATGAGACAGAGGAGGGGAGAGACGCCTCTACCAGCCAAGCAGTGCCGAGGATTGCTGGGCAATGCCAGCAGCTGAAGGAAAGTTCTGGAACAGAGTCTCCCCTAGAGCCTTTGGAGAGCAAGTGGCCTTGCCAACATCTTCGTTTTGGATTCCTGGCCTCCAGATTTGTGGGAGAATAAATTTCTGTTGTTTTAAACCACCCGGTTTTTGATGCTTTGTTATTCTCAGGAGACTAAGACACATTTTTCAACCTTTCATGGTTTAAATCCATCTAACGGGAGCTCGGCTCATGCCCACTCAGGGACGCTGAACAGGAAGAGCGGGGGACGTGACTTGTCCAGTGGGATATTCATACGTGCCCCAAAGCTAGGCACCCGCAGCTTATATTGCTCTGGGAGAGACCAATGGATCAAGGGAACAGAGTGAAGAGCTCACACACTCATGCATCTTTAGCTACAAGGCTATGATAGATGCTCACAGTTGTCCCAGGCTGGATGATGGGGGTGCATCTGCCTGTGTGAGTTTTCTGCTGCCATAACTTGCTGGCGTCAAGCTCAAGCGAACCCCTGAAAGCCTCAGAGTCCTCTTCTCTAGGCCGGGGTCAGAAGGATATCTGTAATGGAGTTGGGGGTGTGAATTGAGAGACTCAGACATACTTCTTAGCACAGTGTTTAGCACACAATAAACATGCAACAACATAAATAATATTGCTGAGCCACCATCCGGAGTTAACTTCGGTGCCGGGGAAGCAAGGGAAGCTGGCACACCATTTACAGCAAAGAAACATAGATAAGAATATAACATCTGATAAAAGTGACATGTGGACTCAACCAAGAAAGGGGAGATTGTTCAAACAGTTGTTGGGGGGAAATTAGCCACTGATTTGGCATTTTAAAACTATTCATACTTTAAACCCTATGTGAAAATCAAGTCTAGAATGACCCAGAAGTTAAATAGGGGGTGTCTGGGTGGCTCATTTGGTTAAGTGTCTGACTCTTAATTTCAGCTCAAGTTATGATCTCATGGTTTGTGGGATCAAGCCCTGAGTTAGGGCTGTACTGACAGCACGGAGCCTGCTTGGGATTTTCTCTCTCCCTCTGCCCCTCCCCAGTTCATGCTCTCTCTTTCAAAATAAATAAACTTTCACACAAACCAAAGTTAAATATAAAAATTCAAACAAAGCACACATTTCTTGAGGTTACAATGGGAAAAAGAGCATTAAAAAGCAGATACATCAGACTACTTAAAAACAATCTGTATCAAAAACTGAAAGAAAATCTGAGAACACATCTAGGACATTCTTGGCAAGCGAAATGCTAGTAATTACATTAAATTCTCATATAAGTCACTTAAATGACACTATAATACCCACCAATGAGTGGGCAAAACCCATGAAGCATCTTGTCGTGAACATGGAGATTCACCTCTCAGATCTCCAACTATAGGGACCCTCACTGAGCAAGGGCCTGGTTGGTGCTGAAACCCGTTCACACGGGGCCCTGTCCTGTGGGCTGCCCCCAGCTGGACACCAAGCACAGCAAGGACACTAAGGAGGCCATTCCTGGGGGACGTGGAGCCACACTGCAACTGAGGACCTCTCCCAGAACCTTCCTTCCTTCCTTCTCTCCTTCATGTGGAGTCAAGCGCTCATCACGGTCTTCGGGCTTCCCACGTCCACCATCCCAGCCTCCCTCACAGACCAGTGTTCTGGTGGGTCTCTGGCATGGCCAGTCCTGGCTTGGCACCCGCCTCTCAGAAGATGCACATCACCAAGTTTAAAAAAAACCAAAAAACAAAAAAACCCACTACCGGTGTAATGACATTTATGAAAAAATGTCTAATCCTATAGCACTCAAAGATCCCATTCAAGTCGCAATAAAGAAAGTCGCAATAAAGAAATAAACACAAGGATGAAAGTGTTTTGTTTTGTTTTGTTTTGTTTTTCTGTTAACGAGATGGCCCTAAGCTGGCCGTTTTCAATGAGCCAAGCATGGTCTTATATTCCTGGCTGAGGCAGAAAATGCTTCAAAATTAGTGCCGTGTTCCAAGAATCTTAAAATAATCATACTGTTCACCCTGGAATTTCATTTTGAGAAACCTCTCCTAAGCAATAGAAATACTTGTAAATAGGCACTAAAATCATTCAACCTTGTTTTACGCATCCTAAAGAAAATAAGCAGTCATTTAACAACGTCGGCAATAAAGTGGAGACTGATCACGTGCCCGGTGAGGTGGTCTTGGAGGAGCGCTGCTCAAATCGCCCCTGCAAGAGACAGCAGTGAGCTGGTTCTAGCTTGTAGCAGTGTTGAGGCTGAGCAGGGCACTAGGCCTGCCCTCTGGGACCCCCTCCCAGTTACCCAGAGCCCCCCTGCCTTAGCCTACCTCTCCCATGCAACAGTCACATCTCCATCATGGTGGGAAGACTTTCTTAACCAGCGCTCCTAATGGTAGACTTCTGTTCAGGGACTCCCCATGGGGTTGGCCAGACCCCTTTTAGAATTGAGCTAGGACTCTTCCATGCCCCGAGGTCCTTGCTTCTCTTTCCCTCACAGATGTCTGGCCTTCGAGAGCCAGAGCCTCTTCCTGCACTTGCAGCTCTTCCCTCTCCTCGAAGCCCTTCCACGGGGACTGTCTCGCATGCCTACTCCCATCTGGACATCTGCTCCTCAGAGGACCCGAGCTAGCACACCAGCCTTCTGAGGGAAGACGGCCTTGTACTTCCCTTCCTTCACGTTGGGGGTCTTCGGGGTTTCTGGTCTCCAGAGCAGATCCTTTGCTGCTGGGGGAAAGTGCCAGGGCTCCCCAAAGGAAAGTACCAGCCACAGCTGCTTCCAGAGCTCAGGGGACTTCTGGCCGCAGGCCTTGGCAGGGAAAAGAGGAGTCGCTGTGGCAGGGGTAATCGGATCTGCTCACCAAGAAGGGACAGGGCTGCTTTCAAAGAGTCAGGTCGGGGAGGTTGGGGGGTCAGAAAGCAGGTGACCCCCTTCAAGCTTCTTGGTGCCCTGTGGTGACTGCGAATGGGTCACACGTGGCAGCCTCAGCCTAAGAAGGAGATGCCAGCCAGGGGCTCTGCCCACTGGAGAGACAGTCTGGGTCACAGCACCGGAGGTCACAGGTCCCCAGGCCTGCTGAGGGGATGTCCGAGGGTGAGGGCAACTTACAATGGACAGTGGAGGAGGGAGATGGGGCACCGGGGCGCCTGGGTGACTCAGTCCGTTAAGTGTCCGACTCTTAACTTTGGCTTGAGTCATAATCTCACAGTTTGTGAGACTGAGCCCCAGCATTAGGCTCTGCACTAACAGCATGAAGCCTGCCTAGTATTTTCTCTCTCCCTCCTTCTGTTCCTTCCCCACTTGCTCTCTCTTTTAAACATTTAAAAACCTGGTTTGCCTCTCTCCCTTTCCCCCACCATGAGAGACTCTTGAATGCTGACAAAAACTGAGGACTGATGGATGTGGAGGGGAGGGGGGATGGGCATGGAGGAGGGCACTTGTGGGGATGAGCACTGGGTGTCATGTGGAAACTAATTTGACAATAAACTATTTGTAAAAAAAAAAAAAACATTTAAAAACAATTTTTTAAAAAGCAGGGGAGGTACCGGCTGCAGCCTCCCTCAGAAAGAGGCTTCCCCTTCCCCCAGACTCCCAGCGGTGCAGCTCCTGGTGATGTAAGGAGAGCAGATATCCAGGAGCAAGGGGTGGACTGTGGCGGTTGCCAAGGGGACCACTGTCTCTCCCCGCAAGAGAGTCCTGCTGGTCATGCAAGAGCGCCACGAGCTGCTATCCTGCCACCTGTAGTGACTTCAGACGCCACCTTAGCTTCCGGAACAGACCACACCCCTTCCGGGCTGCCTCAAACAGCGATGGCGCAGAGGATGCTGGGATCTGAGCTCTTCTGCCCAGTGAGGGAAGGCCTCCCGCTTGGTGGCCGCGACCTCGTCCCAGCTGCGCTGCCATCTGAAGTCTCCCTGGCCCGATCCCGCTCCTTCCTTCCCTCTTTCATCCTCCACAGCTATTAATTCTAGTAATCAGCCTGACTCCATCTCAGCGGCCACTTCTCAGAGGACCCAACCCGCACGTTGCATAAAATAAACGAAGGATGGAATAGATGAACGGACCAGTTAAACTAGCAAGCCAAAGGCATCGTACAGGAATAATAACGGGGGTTGTCTCTGCGAGGTCTTTCAAAGCAATGCGATACTTGTCCAGTTTTGTGATGGAGAAAACAAGCTTCAAAAACGAAACAATAATAACTGTCATGTATTGAGTACCTACCAGGCACCAGGCACTAAATGCTTTATATGAACTAACCCATTGAATTCTCACATCGTCCTTATGAGGCAGAGACTCTTCTTACTCCCATTTTATAGATCGGAAGACAACGCTTTGGAAGGTTACATAATGTACCAGAACTGAAGGTAGAGATGTGGATTCAGGTGTGCCGACGTCACTCACTTCCTTGACCACCGTGTTTCCCAGCGTCTCCCATACGCTCTGCTTATTGCTGCATCTCAGGCCTCACGGTGATTATGTAGCTCGGGGGGTTGGCAAACTTTATCTGAAAAGGGTCTGATAGAAAGCATTTTAGGCATAAAGCCCCACATGATCTCGGCCATCTGTTCTTATATATATTTCTTACATCCTTTAAAAAGCATTTAAAAACATTCTTAGCTTGCGGGCTGTACAAAACCAGTCTGAGAGGCCAGACTTGGCCCTGGTCCGTGGTTTGCCAACCTCTGATTTAGCTTATTTTTTTCCACTATAAATAGACTTTTAAAATGCATTTTATTTATTTAATCTCTTACTTATTTAGCCTTATCCTAAGCAGTAATATCTGCAAAGTCCCACATTGGACATGCTCATTGTATATGTTTTCAGCACACACATACACCAATACATGCCTCTGAATAGAAAAATATTTGGGGACCCCCTGGAGAGGTCCTTTGTTCCCCGGTAGTGCACCTTCATGCTTTGGGGAAGAGTGTGACTGCTCTGCCCCCTAACTGATGTGGGTGTCACCCTGCCTGGTGACCTAGGACTGGGGGGGACGGCCTAATGAGACAAAGGGAAGGTTTGTGATTCATATATCTCTCTATTTTTTTTTTTGAGATGGGGGGACAGAGAGAGAGAAAGAGAGAGAGAGAGAATCCCAAGCAGACTCCTCACTGCCAGCGCAGAACCTGACTCAAGATGTGAACCCATGAATCGTGAGATCATGTCCTGAGCCCAAATCAAGTCAGATGCTTAGCTGACTGAGCCACCCAGGTGCCTCTGTGATTGATCTATATCTTGGTTAAAAATATTAACGTCTCAGAGAGGCTTAACAATGGTGGCCCTGACTAACATATGATTGTTTGGCAACAGGAGGAGTCAAACATCTATTTTTTTCTTTCATAGTTTATTGTCAAGTTGGTTTCCATATAACACCCAGTGCTCATCCCAAAAAGTGCCCTCCTCCATGCCCAAAACCCCCCGTCCCCTCTCCCCCATCCCCATCAGCCCTCAGTTTGTTCTCAGTAATCAAGAGTCTCTCATGGTTTACCTCCCTCCCTCTCCCCAACTATTTTTCCCCTTCTTCTCCCCCATGGTCCTCCATTATGTTTCTCCTAATCCTCCTAAAAGTGGAAGCATATGGTATCTGTCTTTCTCTCCCTGACTTATTTTGCTCAGCATAACACCCTCAAGGTCCATCCATGTTGCTACACATGGCCAGATTTCATTGTTTCTCATTGCCATGTAGTATTCCATCGTGTAGATAAACCACATCTTCTTGATCCATTCATCAGTTGATGGACATTTAGGCTCCTTCCATGTTTTGGCGACTGTTGAGAGTGCTGCTATGAACATTGGGGTGCGTGTGCCCCTGTGCATCAGCACTCCTGTATCCCTTGGGTAACTTCTTAGCAGTGCTATTGCTGGGTCATAGGGGAGTTCTACTGTTAATTTTTTGAGGAACTTCCACACTGTTTTCTAGAGGGGCTACACCCATTTACATTCCCACCAATAGTGTAGGAGGGTGCCCGTTTCACGACATCCTCACCAGCCTCTATAGTCTCCTGACTTGTTCATTTGAGCCACTCTGACTGGCGTGAAGTGGTATCTCAACGTGGTTTTGATTTGCATTTCCCTGATGAGGAGGGATGCTGAGCATCGTTTCATGTGTCTGTTGGCCATCTGGATGTCCTCTTTGGAGAAGTGTCTGTTCATGTCTTCTGCCCATTTCTTCACTGGATTATTTGTTTTTCTGGAATGGAGTTTGGTGAGTTCCTTATAGATTTTGGATACTAGCCCTTTATCTGATATGTCATTTGCAACAATCTTTTCCCATTCCATCGGTTGCCTATTAGTTTTATGGATTGTTTCCTTGGCCGTGCAGAAGCTTTTATCTTGATGAGGTCTCAATAGTTCATTTTTGCTCTTGATTCTCTTGCCTTTGGGGATGTGTCAAGTAAGAAATTGCTGCGGTTGAGGTCAAGGAGGTTGTTTCCTGCTTTCTCCTCTAGGGTTTTGATGGTTTCCTGTCTCACATTCAGGTTCTTTATCCATTTTTAGTTTATTTTTGTGCATGGTGTGAGAAAGGTGTCTAGTTTCATTCTTCTGCATGTTGCTGTCCAGTTCTCCCAGCACCATCTGTTACAGAGGCTGTCTTTTTTCCATTGAATACTCTTTCCTGCTTTGTCAAAGATTAGTTGGCCGTACATTTGTGGGTCCAATTCTGAGTTCTCTATTCTATTCCATTGGTGTATATGTCTGTTTTTGTGCCAATACCATACTGTCTTGATGATGACAGCTTTGCAGTAGAGGCTAAAGTCTGGGATGGTGATGCCTCCCATTTTGGTTTTCTTCTTTAATATTACTTTGGCTATTCGGGGTCTTTTGTGGTTCCATACAAATTTTAGGATAGTTTGTTCTAGCTTTTTGAAGAATGCTGGTGCAAATTTGATTGGGATTGCGTTGAATGTGTAGATTGCTTTGGTAGTAATGACGTTTTATAATATTTATTCTTCAGTCCACGAGCATGGAATGTTTTTCCATTTCTTTGTGTCTTCTTCAATTTCCTTCATAAGTTTTCTATAGTTTTCATCATACAGATCTCCTATATCTTTGGTTAGGTTTATTCCCAGATATTTTATGTTTTTTTGTGCAATTGTGAATGGGATCAGTTTCTTGATTTCTCTTTCTGTGGCTTCATTATTGGTGTATAAACAGGCAACTGATTTCTGCACATTGACTTTGTACTCTGCGACTTTGATGAATTCCTGGATCAGTTCCAGAGGCTTCTGGTGGAGTTTGTCAGGTTTTCTATGTAGAGCGTCATGTCATCTGCGAAAAGTGAAAGTTTGACTTCTTCTTTGCCAATTCTGATGCCTTTTATTTCCTTTTATTGTCTGATTGCTGACGCTAGGACTTCCAACCTTGTGTTAAACAAACTACTAATCATTAACAGGCGGATGGACTGTTAGTGGGTGTCCTGACACCACTAACGACTTGCCATTGTTCTAACACCAACACAGTTAAAAAGCAGCCTAGGTTCCTTCCTTCAGTCAAGTATCTATGTGCACTCACCACATCCCAGATGCTGGCAGAGTGCTGGGGACCCACTGGTGAGATGACAGGTGTGTCCGCGGCTCCGTCTTCATAAACCAGGTGGCCCACAGGGATACAGACATTAATCGTTAATCTATAAGTAAATGTAAAATGCCGAGAGACTCACTACTCAGCAGACAAGGCATGGAGTCATATTCCAAGGTGAAAAGGGGTGTTGGCTGAGGGAGGCAGGGTACGCTTCTGGGGAAGTGAGAGGTGTCCTGACGTCTGGGGATAAGCAGGACTTAGCTGAGGAAAAATGGAGGGAAGGGGCTCTGTGCAGGAGGGACAGTGTGTGCAAAGGCCCTGTGGGGGACAGCCAAGGTGAGATATGAGAATGAAACTCAGTCGCCTGGTGGAGAAGGTGCAGCCGCATGGTGGACGAGGCAGGGAGGTCGATGGATCAAACCACGCAGAGCCAGGGTCCATGTCCAATGTGGGTGTTTTTAGCCTGAAGGTGCGGTGCCGTAGAAAAGATTGAAGCAGAGAAGGGACACAAGCATAATTATATTTTCCAAGGATCCCCAGGCGGGAGGATGTGGGGGGAATCACATGGGTTAAGCATGATAGAGGGCAGGCGGAGACAGTACGACTTCGTAATAACACTGTGATTGTCCATCGAGAGCGACTGGGCTGGAGGAAGGGCATAAAATTGGCAGAACTGTATGAGAGAATGACACAGGACTTGAGGGAGTGAGGAGAGGGTCCCTGACGTTCCTCAGGTGCCTCCTGGGACAGGCACATAGAGGGGAACAGTTGGAAAGAAAATTAAGAATTAGCCGCTAAGCTTTTCTCCTACGGAGAGCCAAGCCCGCAACGCTCCAGCCCCCCTCCTTTGCTTTCCTGGTCTTGCTCCCGCTGTGGCTTCATCTTTGGTCCCAGACCAGAATCTTTTCCTGGTCCTGCTCCGGGAGTCCCCCCAATTCCAGACCAATCGTTTGCTGCCCCAGGACAGATTTTCCATTATTAGCCACACATCTCTGCTGAGGTTTGAGGTGCAGTCCAGCCTCTGGTGCTCAGCTCAACCCAGATATGCAGTCACAGAGCTGTGTCTGCCACTACGTGGCCCTCGCAGACGTGGATTCACATTCACCAAGCGTCTCAACTAAAATCTCCACACGAGGGAGGGTGAATTTCACCCATTGTCAGTGCCTTTATTAGGGAAGGTTTCCGAAATGGGGGGAGGGGGCGGGTGTAAACAGGTATTAACAGGTCTTTGCTTCTAAGAGCTGGTTTTTCTCGTGGCGTAGATCCTTAATAATCAGACCACCAGCATATGCCACGCAGCAGGTACGTGGGGGAGCAGGCATGCAGGTGTTACAGTTGGCAGGGCACTCACACACGTGCAGAGTTGTGTATAACAACCAGACATAGTATGTCCATTTGCCAAGGTTGATCCAAAGGCCCAGGAAGCAGTGCTTTCATCCCTGATACCTGGTGTCTGTGTTTGTGGCTCTGTCCTCATGATGAATCTACTGTCATTATGATAAAGGTATGATGCCGACATGTGTCTAATCTTCCCATGTGATCTAGGTGTCTTTGATTGCAAAGAGGTAGGATGCAGGAACGTAGCCACAGAACTTTGATTTCTGTGTGAGGGACTGGATGTTGGATTCTTGAGAATCTTACTGTAAATCCTCAAAAGGTAGGCACTTCATCTTGTGTGGTTTCCCATCCTTCACTGGGGCCACTGGAAAAACATTTTGGCCCATGGAAAGAGCATGAGCTCTTTCCGGTACCTGGCAGTCTGGTGGCTTCCAGAAAAGTCCTCATCCCCTCTGAGCATCTGCCTCTTCCTCTGTCAAATGGGCCTCCTGCCACCTGCTTTATTGTTTGTCATAAAGATGAGAAATTCCATTGGGTGGTAGAGACCCTCCCGTTTCCTGCGGCCACCATCTCCTGTGGTGGGTGGTTTGTGGGTCAGGGGCAACCTTGATGAACCAAAGAAATTGGAATAAACTTTTGTGTGTCTGCATGTGCACATGAGTGAGTATGTGTCTTCGGGAGTATTGTGTTGTGGACGTAGGTGTCCAGAATGGCAAGTTCTTCAGAAACGAATGGTTGTTCCTAGAATGGGCACTCAGGGTAAGTACAACTATCTCAGTAAAAAGTGATTCCCAATGTTTATAGCAGCGCTATCAACAAGAGCCCAATTATGGAAAGAGCCCAAATATCCATCAACTGAAGGATAGATAAAGAAGATGTGGTATCTGTATACAACGGAATATTACTCAGCAATCCAAAAGAATGAAATCTTGGCATTTACAACGACATGGATGGAACTAGAGTGTATCGTGCTAAGCGAAATAAGTCAGCCAGAGAAAGACAAATAAATGATTTCATTCATGTGTGGAACTGAAGAAATGAAACAGATGAACAGGGAAGGGAAGGAAAAATAAGATAAAAACAGAGAGGGAGGCAACCATAAGAGACTCTTAAAAAATTGTTTTTTATTTTGAAAGAGAGAGCATACAGGAAAGGGGCAGAGAGAGAGGGAGAGAGAATCCCAAGCAGAATCTGAGCTGTCAGTGCAGAGCCTGATGCAGGCCTCGGTCTCATGAACTGTGAAATCACAACCTGAGCCAAAATTGAGAGTCAACACTTAATGGACTGAGCCACCCAGGCTCCTAAATACAGAGAATAAACTGAGGACTGCTGGCGGGGAGATGGGTGGGGGGAAGGGCTACATGGGTGATGGGCATTAAGGAGGGCACTTGTTGGGATGAGCACTGGGTGTCGTATGTAAGTGATGAATCACTGGGTTCTACTCTTGAAGCCAAGACTACACTATATGTTAACTAATTTGAATTCAAGTAAAGAAATTAAAATAATAACAAAAAAATAATAAAAGCAAACCAAAAAAAAAGTGACTCTGCTGGTTTTATTAATTTCTTGGAGGAGGGGAAGATACTTGAAGTTGTAGAAAGTCATTGCTGCTCTAAACCTCGTCTTCAGAAGCTGATTTTCCCCAAAAGACATTATTTGACTTGACTGACGCTCAGGCACCCAGTGGATCTGTCTCCTGTCCTCAGAGCACTCTTCTTCCCTTCCATTTCCACTGGCTCCCAGGTGGCTTTGCAAAGAAACGGAAGGTACAAGCCAGAGGCAGCAGCTGGTCACACGCGCCTGGAGCCCCGTTAAGTCATCCGAGCTGCTCTTTCATCTTCGCTTCTCTTGGAGAAGATGCCCCAGTGGCATCTTGAAAGTGAACAAATATAGAACAAATTAGAATGAGGTAGCACATCATTAATTAAAGAGAACCGCTTCACATCGACAGACTGGACTTTTGTAGATCAAAGTGCGTGGAGCAGCTTTGAAATGGAAGAAGCAGGAAGAACGAGCACAGCTGTGTCCAATCCACGGGATTAACTTTGAAAAGCAATGGTGTTTGTACACCAGCCTGGCTCCACAGGCCGCTCTCGTTCAGCGTTTCTGCTGGCCGGGGCTTGTCACAGTCCCTCCCTGGGAAGCTGGGCCGGCCGGGAGGAGGGTCACCACCTGGGAGGGGGCTGGAGATGCATCCCAGGAGAGGGTGGGCATGGTAGGGTGAAGATGGGTCCTTTGGGGGCGGGCCACTGGGACATCAAGCTCTTCTTTCCAGTTCGTCTCTGGAAAATTTTCCCTTTTAAAGAACTGAAAGCAGTAACAATAACATTCACGTCCTGTGGACATGACAAATAATTCTTGTTTATTTTTTAAATGGCTTTATTGAGAAAGTCACATCCCATACAATCCACCCACTTAAAGCATACAATTCAATGGCTTAGGGTATATTACATTATTTTTCTTAATTATGGCAATCGTTATCTATATATCATATGACATAAAATTTGTCATTTTAACCATTTTTAGTGTACCGTTCAGTGGCATTAAGTACCCTGGCAGTGTTGTATGACCTTCATCACATCTTTCCCCCAAACTTTTTCAACATTAGCGGTAACTCCCATTCCCTCTCCCCCAACCCCTGGTAACTTCAAATCTACTTTCTGCCTCTTCGAGCTTGCCTATCCTAGACTTTGTCTATAAATGGGCTCATACCACAGGTGGTCCTTTGTGCAGGCTCCTTTCATTCAGCATCCGGTCTTTGACCTTCGTCCACGATGCCCCAGGTCCTCTCCTTTTTATGGATGAATAATACTCTATTGCGTGTACTTACCACATTTTGTCTATTGATTCATCTGTTAACAGAAGGAATACTTGTTTTAAAATATTATAGGGGCACCTGGGTGGCTCAGTCGGTTAAGCATCTGACTTTTGATTTCAGCTCAGGTCACAGTCTCCCAGCTCATGAGTTTGAGCCTTGCATCCCGCTCTGTGCTGACAATGCAGACCCCGCTCGGGATTCTCTCTCTGTCTTGCTGTTGATCCTCCCTCCTCTCCCCCCCCAAAAAAAACAAACTTAAAAAAACTTAAAGATATTATTTAAAAATTACCATTTTAGGGGCGCCTGGGTGGCTTAGTCGGTTAAGCATCCGACTTTCACTTAGGTCATGATCTCGCGGTTTGTGGGTTCGAGCCCCGCGTCGGGCTCTGTGCTGACTGCCAGCTCAGAGCCTGGAGCCTGTTTCAGTCTGTGACTCCCTCTCTCTCTGATCCTCCCCTGCTCATGCTGTCTCTCTCTCTGTCTCCTAGAAATAAATAAAACATTAAAAAAAATTACCATTTTAATCAGTAAATTTGATGAGCCAAGCTGGGCTATGCTAGTGCCTACATCTTTCTGTGTTTTGGAGACAGGAAATCAGTTTGCCCATTTGCCCATTCTTCACTCACTTCTTAGCTCACTTAGGCACAACATCACTAAACAGGAGAGCAAGCCCAGTGCACATTTAATATCACAAATAAAGACACACGTTGTGGAGAGCCCTCTAGGAGTACGTCCCGGGAATGGCCATTAATGCTGGGTCCCCGAGGATGGGGCTCAGTTAGCATCACACCAACAGACTGATGGGGTCAGAAATGTGAGGTCAGACACACTAACCAGGTCCGGCGGGTAACCGGTGGACCAGGTGTCTTATAGCAAGCCAAAGGGGGTCAAACATGAGGTGGGGAGGGGCAGGGGTCTGGACACAGGCATTATTGAGATCCTTTGACTCTAAATTTTATGTGTCGACTTAGCTTGGCTACAATGCCCACTTGTTTGGCCAAAATACTAATCTAGATGTTGCTGTAAAGGTATTTTGTAGATATGATTAACGTTAAAAATCAGTAGACTTTAAGCAAAGGAGATGATCCTTGCATAATGTGGGTGGGCCTCATCCAATCAGTTGAAGGCCATAAGAGCCAAAATGTTTCCAGAAGAAAGAATTGTGTCCCAAGACCGTATTATTAAAATCCCTGTCTGCACATCCAGCCTCTCTACCTGCTTGTCGACGTGGGATCTGCCAGCCTGCCTACTGTCTATCCGTCTTATTTGTTTTGTTTCTCTACAGAACCCTGACTGATACAGGTGCACACATGTAACTGTTCCCAGAAATCAGGTTGAGAAGCTCAGGCCAGGGGAGAAAAGCCCCGAAAACACCTGGAAGACAAGGGAAGAGCTCGGTCCCAGGAACAAGCCGGAAGTTCAAGACAACCTGACGCAGAGTGTCTTTCTTCCCTTGGGCAGGAGCCAGGCCCCCCGGAGGCAAGAACCCCATCCCCCTCCCTGCCCGGGCCACTTCACAGGCGTCTTAAAAGATATGCTTCATAACATGGAATGTGTCAGCATTTTAAAAAGAAAAAAACCCCAACCAAATCAATCAGCAATGTACTTGGAAGGATACAGCGTGTCCACCATCCAGAGCCACCAGGGAGAAGTGACCCTGCTGTGGCCAGAGCTAGGAGGGCAGGGAGGCCGACCGTCCTGGAGAGAGGCAGGAGGCTGCGCCTGGGACGAGGAATTTGGGTGTGTGTCCTGCACTGCCCCGCCCCCTGATCACTTCTGTGCTGGCACACCTCTGTGTCCGCTGCCACGTGCGTATGGAAGAAAGAGCTCAGCATGCAAAGCCTTAATATTCAAATACGTCCCTGGATTTGCTTGTTTGTTTGTTTTCACAGCAGATAAATACACCAACATCCAGCCTCGTGAAACCTAAAAGTCAAGACCTTTGCACTAAGATGAGGTTTTTTGGGGCAGTATTTCCCCCAAATAGTAAAGGCACCTACTGTAACTAAAATAATCCCAGTCGTTAAAACTTGATTCATACTCAGATTTCCAGGAAGCAAACAGTGCAGGGGCGCCTGGGTGGCTCAGTCGGGTAAGCGTTCGACTTTGGCTCAGACCGTGATCTCCCGGTTTGTGGGTTCAAGCCCCACGTCGGGGCTCTGTGCTGACAGCTCAAAGCCTGGAGCTGCTTCAGATTCTGTGTCCCCCTCTCTCTGTGCCCCTCCTCCACTTGCAATCTGTCTCTCAAAAATAAATAAACATTAAAAATAATTTAAAAGGGGTGCCTGGGTGGTTCAGTCAGTTAAGCATACGACTTCGGCTCAGGTCATGATCTCACGGTTCATGGGTTTGAACCCCACATCGGGCTCTGTGCTGACAGTTCAGAGCCTGGAGCCTGTTTCAGATTCTGTGTCTCCTTCTCTCTCTGACCCTCCCCTGCTCACGTTGTCTCTCTATCTCAGAAATAAATAAAACATTTAAAAAGAAAAAAAAAGGGATGAAGATGTCTATGGGCTCCGGAAGCAGTTTCAGCTCCGAGTCCTTGAGCAAGATTGCACTTCACATGTGATGCAGAGAGAGAGCCATCTCTTCCTTGTCCTGATCCTTCAGGGAATAAAATCCCACCTTGGTAGCCAGTGCATCCTTAGAAGTCTTCTCTGTTGCAGTTTTCTTTGGATCTGATGTGTTGACATGAGTTCAGAGAATCAAGGAATCCCCCCACAAAACTTCTAGAAGGGACCTCAGGGGTCCACTAGTATTGCCTCAGATTTGACAGCTTAGAGACAAAGACCCAAAGAAATTCAGGAATGTTACTAAAATCATCCAGCTCATTGGGGGCCGAGCACAAGGTCTGCCGGATGCAACTTTCTACCCGTTCTTCCGTGCCGGCTTCTGGTCGTGCCGATCTGGTGGCCCCGTACGTTTGTGTGAAGCCTGGGGTCATTCCTTCCCACGAGTCCACCTATAGAGATTGACTGCACATCTGTGGGAAGCCCTGAGTGGCACCACTGCCCTTTCCAGTGGCTGGATGACTCAGCCCACGTGTCCCCTTGAACCCCTCACCTTGCTTCCTCCTGACCCCCCTTCTCTCTGTCTTCTGTGCCATCATCCTGGCTCTGCCGTGTCCTGGGGAAGGGCTCCCGCAGGGCACGGCATGCCCACCCACCCCAACACACACCGCATGAGCTCTGGGGCTGGTCTGGACCCCGCCCCTGGGAGGGGAACGCTTTCATTCCCATGAAAAGGCAGTGACTGTGACCCTCCACAGCTGTCCTCTTGATGTGGGACCCAGACTTGAGGAAGGGCATAGCCCGCTAGGGAGGGGAGGTACTTTCCAGAGAAGGGAGAGAGGGCGTGGCCCTAGGAGCAAGGACACCTTTCCCCTGAAGCCTCTGCTTCTGAGTTCCCTGCACCTGTGTCTTCACCCACTTTTTAAAAGTTATGCCAAAATAAACATAACATAAAATACTATCATCTTAGCAATTTTTTAAAAAGTTCATTTATTGGGGCGCCTGGGTGGCTTAGTCGGTTAAGCGTCCGACTTTCGCTTAGGTCATGATCTCGCCGTTCGTGGGTTTGAGCCCCCCGTCGGGCTCTGTGCTGACTGCCAGCTCAGAGCCTGGAGCCTGTTTCAGAGTCTGTGACTCCCTCTCTCTCTGACCCTCCCCTGCTCACGCTGTCTCTCTCTCTCTGCTAGAAATAAATAAAACATTTTTTAAAAAAGTTCATTTATTTACTTTTAGTAATTGTTACACTCAACATGGGGCTCGAACTCACAATCCTGAAATCGAGAGTTGCCCCCTGTTCTGACCAACTCAGCCAGGTGCCCCTCATCTTTAAATTTTTAAAAACTTAATTTATTTTTGAGAGAGAGACAGAGAGAAGGTGAGCCAGGGGAGGGGCAGAGGGAGAAGGAGACACAGAATCTGAAGCAGGCTCCAGGCTCTGAGCTGTTAGTACAGGGCCTGATGCAGGGCTCGAAGTCATGAACTATGAGATCATGACCTGAGCCAAAGTCAGACACTTAAGTGACTGAGCCCCCCAGGCTCCCCTCATCCCAGCGGTTTTATGTGAACTGCTCAGTGGCAATCAGGATGTCACACTCTTCTGCAGTGAAGCCTCTTCATCTTGCAAAACCAGAATCTGTCCCCCATCGCTTCCTCCCTCGGCCCCTAGTTCCCACCATTCTGCACTCTGTCTATGAATTTGACTCCTCTAAGCATCTCATAAGTAGGATTGTACAGTATTTGTCCTACTTCACTTAGCACAAAGTGCTCCTGACTCCTCCATGTTTTTTTTTTTTTAATTTATTTCTGAGAGAGAGAGACAGAGAGACAGCATGAGCAAGGGAGCGACAGAGAGAGAGAGGGAGACACAGAATCTGAAGCAGGCTCCAGGCTCTGAGCTGTCAGCACAGAGCCCGATGTAGGGCTTGAACCCATGAACCATGAGATCAGGACCGGAGCTGAAGTCAGACGCTTAACCGACCGAGCCACCCAGGCGCCCCGCGACTCGTCCATGTTTCAGCAAGTCAGAATTTCCCTCCTTTGGAAGCTGAGACATACTGCAGGGTGTGTGTGCCCCGTTCTGTGCACTTACTTGTCCACAAATGGAACATCCTCTTTTTGACCATTGTGAGTAAATAATGCTGTGAACATGGGTGTACAAATACCCTTTCAAGTGCATTCCCACAAGTAGAATTGCTAGATCCTACAGTAATGCTATTTTTAATTTTCAGAGAGAATTCTGTCTTTTTCCCACAGTGTCCACACCATTTAACATTTCCACTGACAGTGCTCAGGGGCTCCAATTTCTCCACAGCCCTTGCTGACACTTGGTGCTTACTTATTTTGATAATAGCCACCCCGGTGGGTGTGTGACAGCTTTGATTTGCGTTTCCCTCTTACTGATGCTGAGCTCATCTTTCCGTGTGCTTATTGGCCACCTGCCTATTTTCCTTGGGTCTCCCTCACTTTGGAAATGAGGAGCTGGGGGCACCTGGGTGGCTCAGTCAGTGAAGCGTCTGACGCTTGGTTTTGGCTCAGATCATGATGGCTGGTTTTGTGAGTTTGAGTCCCGCGTCAGGCTCTGTGTTGACAGCATAGACCCTGCTTAGAATTCTCTCCCTCTCTCTCTCTGCCCCTCCCCAATTAGTGCTGTCTCTGTCTCTTTCGAAATAAATAAGTAAATTCAAAAAAGAAAGAAAGAAAGAAAACGAGGTGCCGGTGGGACCTTGGAGGGTCGTCAAGGCCTCCCTCTCCCATCCCCTTGGGGCCGCTGGGCATAGTCTGGATTGTCCTTGGTAAAGTGTCATCCTTTGGCTTCATAGCCTCTGCTTAGCATGCTGACTTCTGCTTTAGACAGGATCCCATGTGAGGGGGGTGCTGAGCCCGCTCGGCGCTCGTTCCGTAGCACCTGGAGCAGCATGTTGTTCAGAAGACACAGCCAGTAGCTATTTTAAAACAAGTCAGCCTGGGCTTCATGTCAGTCCTTCAGCTCTCTACCACAGGGACACACTGAAAATAGACTCTCAAGAACCAGCGTGCCTACCGACATACCCAGAAGCCCCATTCTCTGCTTCTTTGGGATTATATTCTACGATACAATCCAGGTTACCTTTCTCTCTCCTCTCTGTGTCTGCTGTCCAGCCTAGGATGTTCCCAGCCCATGACACTGGAAGAAACACTTCTTTCTAGCTCCCCTGAGAGCCTTAGGTCGCCTTGCGTCTTGTGCCTCTAGAGCATCTGCATTCAAACCTTCCGTGCGTCTCCGTCCACTGTGAGCCTCTCTTCCCATCCCCAGATCAGTGGCTTGAGAACAAGTCTGAGAAGATGGGCTAGCTTCTTCTCGCAACGGCAGCCAGTCAGGTGGTAGCTGGGAGCGGAGGTAATCGGAGAAGCGTGCCCTTTCTCTTTCTCGCCATGTGCTCTTCTCTTTGTATTTTCCTTCTCCAGGGAATGGATGCCTACGGACTGTCCATGCCCCCACCGCAGTGAACATCAGTGTACGCGTTGAATGCTCAACTCTGGATTTACTGCTGCTAACACTCAGCGAGCGCTACGCTCTTCTCGTGTTCAAGAATTTCATCTAGAGCTACTTTGTATGCACGGAAAACGTCTTCCAAACTCTAAGCCCTTAGAAACATCTCTTGCAGACAAGCTAGCTATAAGTTATCTTCAAAAAAAAAAAAAAAAAAGGGACCAATACCTCACAGAGTCCCTGGGAAGATTACAACGAATCATGAATTTAAAGTATCTGGCATCCTAGCGGCACCTGGATAAATACTTCTTATGCAAACAGGATTTTATTGGATGCTCTGAAAAGAACAGTCCCTACCGTTGAATAACACCCTACAGTTTTACGGGCATTTTCTCATGCTTCACCTTACTAAATCTCCGTAGCAACCGTGTGAGGCAGTTCCTGAACGGCCAGGAAGAATGCAGATCGCAAATCATCGTGAGATTACAGATCTTTCCATGTCAAGCAGTGTCTCTCAATACAGTCATAAGTTCTCCAAGCTGGTGTTTTCTCTTTTCTCAGACATCGTGAATGGCGAAGGCCGAATGAGCCTTCCCACTTTAGTCGTAGCCAAAGGCATCCAATGCTCTATATAGTGTCCTCCTATTTCCCAGCCATCTCCTAGCCAAACTGGTTTTGTTTGCTTGGGATTTGCTCTGTTTTTCTTGCCCCTTTCCTCCTGTGCACTCCCCTCTGGTCTTTGGCAAACAATTTCCCCTTGAGGCCCCTCCTCTGTGCGCACATCATCCGGGCGGTGTGGGGGAGAACTTAGTTACTGACCTACAGCATAGATTTATACAGCTTATCTTTTCTTGAGAGGAAACAGGAAAATCTATTTGCTCACGTGGCATTCATTCACAGTCTGGATTCCTGGGGGAGTCCCTGGATTCCTGGGACATACGAGGAAGATACCTTTTTTTTTTTTTAATGTTTTATTTATTTCTTGGAGAGAGAGACAGCGTGAGCAGGGGAGGGTCAGAGAGAGAGGGAGTCACAGACTGAAACAGGCTCCAGGCTCTGAGCTGGCAGTCAGCACAGAGCCCGACGTGGGGCTCAAACCCACGAACCGCGAGATCATGACCTAAGTGAAAGTCGGACGCTTAACCGACTAAGCCACCCAGGCGCCCCGATACCTTTTACATCAAGAGTCTGCAATAGACATAGAGGTTGCTAGAATATGGGCAGGCAGCTTCCCTGGAGGAAAAAGCTGGAAGTGGATGGACTTTCCAGTCTGAGAGTAAGGGTTGGGCAGGCTGCAGCCAGGGTGACAAGACCATGCATCTCTCCACCAGAGAGAAATCTGGGAACCATGCTGAACTCTTGGTGATTTCTTTTTTTTCTTTTTTAATGTTTTTTATTTATTTCTGAGAGAGAGAGACAGCATGAGCTGCGGAGGGTCAGAGAGAGAGGGAGAAACAGAATCTGAAACAGGCTCCAGGCTCTGAGCTAGCTGTCAGCACAGATGCTGATGCAGGACTCGAACCCATGAACTGTGAGATCAGAACCTGAGCTGAAGTCGGACGCTTAATGGATTGAGCCACCCAGGTGCCCGGGTGATTTCTTTCCTCTGATGGCCGTCAGGTTGAAATATGGATGTGTAATCCTTTCTTTGTCACAACACATGAGGACATGATTCAAGGCTTGTCAGAGGTGACCTCACTGCCTAGTGGACAAAGGAAATGAATGACCCAACATGGAGTCAGCTCAAATAGCCTCAGAACATTCTGGAATCCTTTGACTGAATGCAAACCCCAACTAGCAAAGTGAACTAGAGGCTCTAAGTCCATTGGTTACAGATACTTTTTAAGCTCACAGAGTTCAGCTCATTGGCCTCCAAACCAAATATTGGCATCATATGTCAGGGACCATTTCACAATGTCACCTTCTTCAAGATAACATCAGTGGCCTTCACCCTGAAAGTCACTTCTGAGCAGGTGCATGTCCACTGTTGGCCATTAGAACCAGAGGTGAGTGGGACAGAGGATCGTGTTTGCGTCATTTCCTTGCTGTTTTTGAAGCTCACCACCTACACAGAGAGACCAGAAAGATACAACATAGTCTTCACTCTACGCGGGGGCCGGTTTCCTCACACCTACATGGTGTGCAGCTGGGGGGGGCTGGCGCTTCTCCGTGATGGGCTCCGGTCCTGTGACCCCAGCCCTCTGGAGGCTCACAGGGCCAGCCCTCTCGGGCCCAGGAAGAAAGAATAGGCTTTGTGTTAGACACTTGCTCCTCTCCCCATGCCCTCCACCAAGAGCTTTCGTCCACATCTTAGCTTCCCTCCCTTAAACATTTTCTGATCCTTCCTTTCCCTTGAGGTCCCCACACGCTACAGCTTGTTGAACTTGTTAAAACTGCAAAATCTCCTCCGGGAAGTGATGTCTGTTCCTACAAGTATCAGCTACATGTTTAAAGCACATTTATACAAAATAGATTGCAATTCTCTGGTGGGAGGGAAACACAGCTTGGATCCAGAGAGTGTGGACAATTTAGCTCTGATTTTTGGGGGGCACATGGATGGTTTGCTGGACCAAGTACTTAAAACTGGACCTGGACCCTTTCTTCAATTTGCATACATCCACAAACAAGTCCTGAGAATTCTGAATAATACTGGGACTAGGGGCTGATTCATCACTTCAACTGCCATGCAACCCCAATGACTTAGGAACCACTCATCCTAAACTTTTACCAAGCAAATCTACTTCTCTATATTTTCACTCAGAGATGCTACATCTCGGGATTCATTTTAACAGAGAAGTGGATGTGTCCATAACTCCAACACCCTTCCTTCCTTGATTTCCAGCTGTTAAACCAACCTTGCATTCCTGATATACAGCGCATTTATGGTGAATTATCTTTTTTTATAGATTGCTGGACGTGGCTTGCTAGTATTTTGTTGAGAATTTCTGCATCTATCTTCATGAGGAATATTGGCCTGTAGTTTTTCTTTTTTCCTTCTTGTGATGTTTTCATCTGGCTTTGGCATCACAGTAACACCATCCTTATAGCCTGAGGTGGGGTCGGCTTCAACTCTTGCTTCTCACAACCCATTTTAATTCAGTAGCCACAGTAATACGTTCAATGTAAATCAATCACACCATGTTCTGACCATCCTCTCCAATGACTGCCCATCACCCTCCCCATCCACACTGCTTTCCTGGGCCTCTAATGCCCAGCTACCTGCACCTTGACCTTATCTCCTGCCACCTGCTCCCTTCCTCCCTTAACTCTAGTCACACTCATCTTTTTGAGGTTCTTCCAATCCACCATGCTACTATCTTCCTCAGGCCTTAATCAGTTTTATTTTCTCTGCCTGGAGTGCCATGGGTGACTCCTTACCAGCACGTAGGTCCTTGGCCCAACCTCAGGTTCTCAAAGGCCTTCTTTGAGGGTCTCACCTCACACAGCCTCTATCCCATGATCACTCTCTGCCCCATTGCTCTGTTGAATTTTTTTTTAAGTGCTATGATCTGAAATTGGTTCACTTTTGTACCATCATGTAAGTGCCATGAAGGTGAAGATGTTGTCTCATTGCCTCTTGGACCATCCGTATCTAAGACTGTGAGAGGTTCAGTAAATGCTGGGTAAATGAATAAAGTAAGTAAAGAGGTCTGTACAAGGATATCCATTACAGTTTCTTTAGGAGGTAACATTTAAAATGACATAAATGCCCAACATTAGGGAAATAGTCAAGTAAGGTATAGTGTACCCATAGGATGAAACATCACATAGTCATTTAAAGTGGTATTTACAGGGACACCTGGGTGGCTGAGTCGGTTAAGCAGTTAAGCATCCAACTTTGGCTCAGGTCATGATCTCGTGGTCCATGAGTTCAAGCCCCACGTCGGGCTCTGAGCTGATAGCTCCGAGCCTGGGGCCTGCTTCAGATTCTGTGTCTCCCTCTCTCTCTGCCCTTTCCCCACTCTTGCTCTATCAAAAATAAAAAAATATTTAAAAAATAATAAAGTGGTGCTTACAAAATTTTAATGAGATGGAAAGAAGTGCATACTGTTACATGAAAAAAACTCAAGTTACTCCATATACAGCTTAGCCTAATTATATTTTATATCATAAATATATTCTTATAACACAGAGTATAAAAATAAAAGGCACAACCCCAAATCTTAACAGTGATAGTCTCTGAGTGGCCCATTAAGGGCAGTTTCAATGCTTCCTTTCTCCTAGTTTGTATGCTCCACATTTTCTCTGATTTGCATGCATTATTTTAATCATAGTATTGTAAATATTATCACTGTTATGGAATCTAATGTAGTATAGCTAACCGATAATCATTTTGGAGAAGAATTTTTACGTGGGAAGACATACTCTCTCTCCAAAACTGAAATGTTCCCTTTGGTAATGTTTCGAGTAGATTTCTAAGTGGTTCTGAATATATGGGGTATTAATGGTTTCCTTTGTGCTTTGCCCTGCTTGACTAAGAGAGGAGGTCCAGGTGGTAGCTGGGTATTTTCTTTTTATAATGCTGCCTGACTCACGTCAATGCCCATGGTTGGCCTGGTCCTTCTCCCCTTCAGACTCTGGCTGCTGAAGACGAAACCACATTCCATGTATCTCCCTGTCCCTCAAGTATGTACTCTGTACCTCATGCCCCACTCCATACTAACGATGCTAGTAACACGAAGCACAAAACCACCCCCGCTGGCCTTGCTCTGTGGCTTCGATTGCTCATCGTGGAGATGGCAAACAGCACTCCCATCTGACCTCAGAGCCTCAGGAGCCCTCTGACACATGATCCTGAACTTCACTTACAGCAAAAATCTTTGTGATGCCACAATGCCATTCTATGACCCTACCTGCTGTTTGCAAAAGGAGAGCGCCTTGCCAATACAGGGCTGGAGAGAAAAGAACAAGTAAGAAGGTTCTGCTGCTGCGTACTCACTCTCCCCTTCATCTTTCTCTTCCCTTCCCTGATGAGAATGATGAATCTTTCTGAGTCTAATCTGGCTCTGTCTTTCGATGTGTCCAGTGCCAGTGGATGCCATGGAAACAGCTGCCCCTGTGGTCAGGGAAGCTGGCTGGAGCCTCTGCTGTGTGAAGCGATTCATTTCTGAAGAAGGAGCTATGCTCTTTTCTGTGTTAAGACCTCACGTCTGCACCAGGACTGATCTGCTCCGTGGGATGGCCCGGAGGTCTAAAGATCACCTCTGTGCTGTGAGGAATAGCAACCTGTCTATGCTGTTTTGAAGGCATGAAAACATGCAAAGATTTCTGCCTAAGACAGGAGCCAAGCCGGAGCTCCTCCTTCTGGGCCAGGACATCAGTAGAGGCTGAGGTGTCTGGTAGGATCTGGAAGGCTATGTGTGCCCGCGCTCTCTCGCCTCCCTGCATGGTAGTCTTGCATAACAGTTACTGGGCCGCTAGAATTCCTAAAGAGTTTCAAGGATTTCAGAAAGCAGCCAAATGACTGAGAAGCAGGACAAATTCCAGAGATCAGCAAGTTCAGAAAAACTAGGGAGCCATATGGAGGGTGCCTGTATGCCTGACTCCCAGAGGGAAGAGGGAATCTTATTACAGGTTTTCTTCTGGGACTCTCTCTTTCATTTGGCCATGCCATTAAATCAGCCAAGGTGTTTTCTCTTAAATGAACAAAATATGCTGACATTAATAACAAGCACTGATATTAAGCACTTTTTACAGTAGACCCCATGCTAGACACTTTGATGCCCCCGTCTCGCTCAGAGTAAGACTCAAGGACTCCCCGCTTCCGGTCCTCCAGAGCCCCTCCCACGTCCTGGCCCCTGCCCTTCTTTTACACACAGCCCCTGGTCTCCTGGGTCATCTGACACAAAGGCCGCCCCTCCTGGGGTCTGTGCACCTGAACCGTCTCTACCACACGCTCTATGCACAGAGCTCCCCTCCAGGCTTCCTCAGGGACGCCTATTCCTTACAGAGTCACCTCCTGCCCAGCATAACCTTTGCCACCAGCTCTACCTGGAGGTTCGCCGTAGCATCTGTCAACACGTGACCATCTAGCACGGTTGTATCTACCCTTGGCTTGTTTTTGCCTCCACAGAATGGATGCCCAGGGAAACCAAAAGCTCGTTTTCCTTAGGCTGCATCCCCGTGCTGGAAACCTTTCCTGTCCAAAGGTGACACACAGCTCAACAGCCCTCAGCCTCAAAGAAACGCAGATCCAAGCACAGTGAGATGCCACCTCCCCCTCAGAAGATGGCCACCATCAAAACCACGGGAGATAAGTGTTGATGAAGGTGTGGAACCCTGTGCAAGGCCGGTGGGATGGAAGGTGGGCGGCCATTCTGGGATACAGCATGGCGGAGCCTCGGAAGTTAAAAATAACACTACCATATGACCCAGCAACCCCACTTCTGGGTACACGTTCACAAGGATTCAAGGAAGGGCCTCAAAGAGATATTTGCACCCCAATGTTCACAACAGCAGTATTCACAAGAACCGAGAGGTAGCAGCAGCCCAAATACCCATCGACAGATGATGAATGGCTATGCAGAATGTGCTCTACACGCATAACGGAGTATTTGTTATTCAGCCTTAAAGAGGAAGGAAATCCTGTCACACACTACCACATGGAGGAAGCCTGAGGACATGGTGCTAAGTCACAGAGAGAGACAAATGCTATATGATCCCTTTATGTGGGGGCACCTAGGTAGCCGGAGTTCAGCCCCAGCTCGGATTCTCAGAGTGATGAGGGGACCATGTGGCTAGGTGCCTGGCCTCCTGGACCTGGGCACTGTCTCTGACACCTCCAGGTTGGCAAGCTGTCCACCAGGTGGTCCTTTGTGGCACTTCCAGGGAGAGCCAACCCCTGTCCCATGCGCCTGCCCCAGGAGGAGCCCCGCCCGAGAAGAAACTCTGCCCCATGGAGCTGGGTCAGGTCAGCCCGGCGCGGGAACACGTCTATAATCCGCTTCCTTACGAAGCAGAAATATACAGGAGAAAGTTCAGCGGCTGCAGGTGGGGATGAATCCTGAGGGCTTGGAGGTACAGCCCAGGGTAGAAGATAGCAAAGCCACTCGATGCCTCTCGGAGCTGCTTCCAGAGGCTTCTGAAGAGAGCTGTGGGAAGACGGGGCCGCAGCTACCCCAGGCAGAACCACGGAGGGTGACCTCAGGCCCGCCCCGGGCAGGCAGAGCGTCGAAGCCTCAGGGGGCCCAGAGCACTCCCAAATGTTTGTGGCCACACAGTGAAATCCGGCCCTTCTCAGGAGCTCTGCAGGTGTCCACGGAGCCCCTGTTAGGTGCCCCACAGAGGGGGGCTTCTCCTGCCACTTGGAGGGAGTCTAGATCAGGGGCCCAAGGTGCTTTTGTTCTAAAATCATTCTATGAGCAGAATGTCAGGATCTCCGGGGTGCAGTTGGGAGACCCAGCTCAGGATCCTTTCAGGCACCTCAGGGCTGGGGACTGTGTCCCAAAGCGTTGCACAGATTGGCTCGTGGGGCCACGGACAACCACGTGAGTGCATGTGACTAGCGCCCACGTGCTTGGTCTGCTAGTAAACAGCGGCCAGCAAGGAAGCCGAGGGTCTACCCAGGTGCCTCTGGTGCCGTGTTCCGCATCAGCACTACCTGGTACTGTATAGACCTGTAGATTCTCAGACCCTGCTCCAGACCCCCCAAGTCAGGAACTCTCAGGTGGGGCCCCTGAGACCTGTTTTAATTGGCCAAACCTCCAGGGGTTTCTGATGTACTTTAAGGCGAGAGCCGCTGCTCTGTCTGGGACAGACTCACGTTGTCAGCCTGGTGCGAGGGCGCGCTCGCCGGGGAGGGAACGTCCTGCGGGAGGGGTGAGCACAGCCTCGCCTCGATAAAGCACGTGAAATCCCACAGCAGCGTGGCTGCGTCTCTGCTCCTGTGGTGCCCTGCAGAGTTCAAAGCTCACCCTGGCCTTCTCGGCATCATTGTTCTGGTTTTTCACTCTTTCTTTATGGAGGTGCGTGGGCCCTAGTCTCCGACATTGACCTCATGGCCTGGGCCAGGCTCAGAGCTTCCCAGAGGCCAGGGCTGGGAGGTGCAAAGGCACTGAGCGTCCCACGTACTTAGAGGCAAGAAGGGAGGTAAGAGCGGAGCGCGCCCGGTGTGGTGGGCACCGCGCTGGGCGCCCGGTGTGGCGGTGACCTTGCTCGGGCCTCCCAGCTGCTCCATGCATCCTCCAGTCCAGGTCTCAATCCTGGGTGTGCGTGGAATTTGCAGGGGAGCTTTAAATCCTGAGGATGCAGGTCCCACATTCTCTCCTATCGGTCCGGGGGAAGTCTGGGCATCAGAATTCTCAAAGCCCCCCAGGGGGATTCTGATGGGCACCCGAGTTAACAACCACTACCTGGGAGCCTAAAGTCTAGACCTTCGCTCTTGAAGGTCTGCTCCCTGGACCGGCAGCCTCAGGGCAGCCTAGGGACTTAGAAATGCACTTCGGGTCCATCTCAGCCCCACCCCCATCCAGTGAGCCCCTTCCTTCTCGGTGACTTGGGCGCAGGCTGAAGTTTCCGGATACCGGCCGGCTGGTAAAACTCGGCGGCATTTTCCAATCTGCCGGGGGCTTAACACACAGTCTGATGCCCGGCCGCCTTCTGGGCAGTTAAGTCAGAGCGGGTGGTTTCTGATATTCACAGGTGATCTGTTCTGCAGGTGTTTTGTGTGCAGACACGTGTGAGAAGCTCTGGGCTAGGAGGGTGGAGGGTAACGGAAGAGCAAAGGCCTCCCCCCACCAAGGCAACTGAAGAGTCTCTCATGGTTTGCCTCCCTCTCTGTTTTCTTCTCATTCTTCCTTCCTTTCCCTCATATTCATCTGTTGAGTTTCTCAAATTCCACGTATGAATGAAATCGTATGGTATCTCTCTTTCTCTGACTGATTTACTTTGTTTAACATAATACCCTCCAGTTCCATCCACATTGTTGCAAATGGCAAAATTTCATTCTTTTAAAAAAAATTTTAAACGCATGAGCATGGGAGGCGCAGAGATAGGGGGAGATACAGAATCCCAAGCAGGCTCCAGCTCTGAGCTGTCAGCACGGAGCCTGACGTGGGGCTTAAACTCACAAACTGCGAGATCATGATCTGAGCCCAAGTTGGACGCCTAACGGACTGAGCCACCCAGGCGCCCCTTATTTTTGGGGAGTTGAGTTTGGTGAGTTCTTTATAGATTTTGGATACAAACCCTTTAGCTGATAGGTCGTTTGCAAATATCTTCTCCCATTCCGTCGGCTGCCTTTCCGTTCTGTCAATTGTTTCCTTCGCTGTGCAGAAGCTTTTTATCTTGATGAGGTCCCGGTAGCTCAAGTTTGCTCTTATTCCCTTTGCCCTGGAGACATGTCAATTCCTATGATGGGGGTATTTGGGGAGCACGGCCCACACACCTGCTGGGGGCATAGCATGAAATACCCCCTACTGCCCCTGACCTCTACAATCTGATTAAATCATGCACAGGCATGTGGCGCAAGGTCAGGTAACCTGTCATCTGGCCACCAGCCTACAATGTAGCTTCACACAAAAAGGACCCAACAGGGGAAATGGTGGTTATCACTTCCAACAGCATGTTTTTCCAGGAATGCTGATGGGGTAGATAAAGACACGCATAGAAGTTGGCTGAGTCATGTGATGATAAAGGGATGGGGGC